>OY821520.1:102431191-103071047 GCA_963682025.1 Cordilura impudica
AAAAATTAAAAATTAAAAATTAAAAATTAAAAATTAAAAATTAAAAATTAAAAATTAAAAATTAAAAATTAAAAATTAAAAATTAAAAATTAAAAATTAAAAATTAAAAATTAAAAATTAAAAATTAAAAATTAAAAATTAAAATTAAAAATTAAAAATTAAAAATTAAAAATTAAAAATTAAAAATTAAAAATTAAAAATTAAAAATTAAAAATTAAAAAATAAAAAATTAAAAATTAAAAATTAAAAATTAAAACTTAAAAATTAAAAATTAAAACTTAAAAATTAAAAATTAAAAATTAAAAATTAAAAATTAAAAATTAAAAATTGAAAATTGAAAATTAAAAATTAAAAATTAAAAATTAAAAATTAAAAATTAAAAATTAAAAATTAAAAATTAAAAATTAAAAATTAAAAATTAAAAATTAAAAATTAAAAATTAAAAATTAAAAATTAAAAATTAAAAATTAAAAATTAAAAATTAAAAATTAAAAATTAAAAATTAAAAATTAAAAATTAAAAATTAAAAATTAAAAATTAAAAATTAAAAATTAAAAATTAAAAATTAAAAATTAAAAATTAAAAATTAAAAATTAAAAATTAAAAATTGAAAATTAAAAATTAAAAATTAAAAATTAAAAATTAAAAATTAAAAATTAAAAATTAAAAATTAAAAATTAAAAATTAAAAATTAAAAATTAAAAATTAAAAATTAAAAATTAAAAATTAAAAATTAAAAATTAAAAATTAAAAATTAAAAATTAAAAATTAAAAATTAAAAATTAAAAATTAAAAATTAAAAATTAAAAATTAAAAATTAAAAATTAAAAATTAAAAATTAAAAATTAAAAATTAAAAATTAAAAATTAAAAATTAAAAATTAAAAATTAAAAATTAAAAATTAAAAATTAAAAATTAAAAATTAAAAATTAAAAATTAAAAATTAAAAATTAAAAATTAAAAATTAAAAATTAAAAATTAAAAATTAAAAATTAAAAATTAAAAATTAAAAATTAAAAATTAAAAATTAAAAATTAAAAATTAAAAATTAAAAATTAAAAATTAAAAATTAAAAATTAAAAATTAAAAATTAAAAATTAAAAATTAAAAATTAAAAATTAAAAATTAAAAATTAAAAATTAAAAATTAAAAATTAAAAATTAAAAATTAAAAATTAAAAATTAAAAATTAAAAATTAAAAATTAAAAATTAAAAATTAAAAATTAAAAATTAAAAATTAAAAGTTAAAAATTAAAAATTAAAAATTAAAAATTAAAAAATTAAAAATTAAAAATTAAAAAAAAAAAATGAAAAATGAAAACGAAAAATGAAAAATGAAAAATTAAAAATAAGAAATGAAAAATGAAAAATAAAACATAAAACATGAAAAATGAAAAATAAAAAATGAGAAATGAAAAATGTAAAATGAAAAATGAAAAATATAAAACTAAAAATGAAAAACAAAAATTAAGAAAGAAAAATTAAAAATAAAAAATTAAAAATTAAAAATATAAAATGAGTGGGATTTTTATTAATTTTTTAAAAAATATAAAAAATGAAAAATTAAAACTAAACAGGAACTAAACCTTCTTACTTAATTTTTTAGGAAGGGTATTTTAAGGTCATCGTGTATTTGTTTGTCGGTTAGAAACCACGGAGCTTTAACAATTTGTCACAGATTCCATCAATTTTCAATTTTTTAGCCAATCTTCTAATGCATTTAATTCCCTTTGTACGTTTGTAAATGCTATAATAGGGGATTCATCTAATGATATTATAGCTGTATCATCAGCGTACGTCTTACATCTTCTAGTACAGGCATATCTGATGTAAATATCCTATAAGAAGGGTCCTCGTTAGTACGCTGCCCTGAGGCACATCTGAATTTATATTAAAAATTTTAGAAAATTTCTCATTTGCTTTTATATAAAACGTTCTCTTATGTAAATACGATTTAAGTATTAAGTACCAATGTACTTAAAAATGAGTTAACTTTAAATAAGAGGCCAAGCCCTATCAAAAGATTGTTTCACATCCAGAAACACCGCTGAGCTGTATAGTTTTCTTTAAAAAGTGTTCATAATCATTTCAAGAACCCTATGGCGGCAATGTTCTGGAGTTCCATGTTTAAAAAAATGAAAAGAAATAAAATTTTTGCAAAAACAAATCGTCATAATATTCGATTTATAAATTTTAGGTTTTTTTATAGAAGATTAATTTTTTTTTATAAAAATAATAATACTTTAAAAAAGTGCTTTTTAAAACAAGGTATATTTTTTTTGAGAAAATGTGCTTTTTAACAAAAAATATATTTTTTAATAGATCTACTTTTTTAAGGAAAGGTTTTTTTTAAGAAAGGGTACTTTTAAGAAAAGGTACTTTTAAAGAAGAAAAGAAGTTTTTATAAGAAAATGTACTTTTTTAAAGAAGGTGCTTTAGAAAAAATATTTTTGTAAAAGAAGTTACTTTAAAAAACAATGCTTTTTAAGAAAAGGTACTTTTCAGAAAGGTATTTTTTTTAATAAAACGTAATTTTTTAAGAAAATGTACTTTTATAAGAAAAGATATTTTTCAAAGAAAATGCGGGTAC
The DNA here is from genome assembly GCA_963682025.1 of Cordilura impudica. NCBI lineage: Eukaryota > Metazoa > Arthropoda > Insecta > Diptera > Scathophagidae > Cordilura > Cordilura impudica. The sequence goes on from OY821520.1 coordinate 102,433,782, forward strand.
TTTTTTATGAAAAGGTAATTCTTTAAGAAAAGGTGTTTTTTTTAAGAAAAGGGGAAGAGTTTTTTTTTAAGAAGACGTACTTTTTAAGAAAAAGTAATTGTTAGGAGAAGGTGCTTTTTTTAGAATACGTACTTTATTTCCAAAATAGGTACTTTTTTATATCCTCCACACTATTGTACGGAGGGTATATATAAGTTTGTCATTCCGTTTGTTAATCATCGAAAAATAAATTTGCTAATCCATAAAGTATATACATTCCTGATCCTTATAATAACTCGAATCGATGTAGCGATATCTATCCTTCTGTCTGTCTGTCTGTGGAAATCACGCTCATTCATAATATAAACCATTTACCTGGGTAAACTTAGGATACACCTCTAAAAAATGCAAAAAGTTCAGTGTGTTTGTTGTAACAATTTATTAAATTTATTAAATTTATTAAATTTATCAAATTGTTACTTTTTAAAATATTTTGTTTACATATGTATGTAATAAATCCAGATATTAATGACAACGTAAAATAAGTAACACTTTTATTTGTTAAGAAAAGGTTTGTTAATGTAAAGCGATGCAATACGAATAATTTTTCCATTTTGTAAAAAAAAAACGTATTTTTTTAAATTATATTAGTTGCTTTAAAAAAGCAAATTAACCAAAATAAAAACAAATTTTTTCCAATGAAATCTTATGACACAGTTCAGGGTTACAGATTTGAATGTATAATTTCTTACATACTAGATTAAAAAAAATAAATTTGAAATAAATATTTAAAGAAATTTTAGCTGTGCACGGAGCTCTAAAAGATTTAATTCTTTAATTTAATTTTCAAATTTTCAAATTTTAATTATATGAATTTGCCATTATTGAAAATCAATTCTTATGACTAGCAGATTCCAGCCCTCGAAATTCGAGCGCAAAAAGTATGCTAATCAATTATAGCCAATTCACAAATCAACACAAAAAACAAACTCATTTTTATTACAAACACATTAAAAATATAATAAACACACACATAGCATTGTATGATTTTATGTATGTGTTAGTAGCAACTTTAAATGCAATTTACTCAAAATAAAGGAAAAAATTTTAAAATCTGTAAATCTGCAAATCGGCTAAAAAGAAATACCTTTCAAATAATATACGTTTGGTCAAAATCGGGATAAACGGTAGAACAAAATATCAGTCACAAGAAATCGCCTAGACTATTAATATTATAGATTTAATTCATATTCTCAAATCGTTAATATTTTGTCCTTATTGAGTTTATTAATTGTGTGGTAAACTTCACTGCAGTGAATTCATTTTTCTTTAATTCAATCAATTACAAATTTAATTATAAATTTACGAAACTTGAAATTCTACCTGGAGTTATTAAAAGCAGACTGCGTTTCCATAAAAAAAAAAAAAAAAAAAACATTGTTTATAGCAATACTTTGGAGCATATTAAAAAAAAAAAAACAGTTTAAAATTTATACACTGTGTTTGAAATGTTTCGAATTTTTTTGAATCATTATTTTTAATAACAACACTAGCCAACAGCTGTTTTGCTGCCGGGGTAATTGGAACTGATTTCATAAGAATTTCATGTCCTGAATTCAAACATGATATTAGTTTTTGTGTGGAAGCTCAAAATTTTAAGATAATAACATTTTAGTGAAATATATGTACGTTACACTATTTTAAGCCATATCAGCGGATCGAATCAAAAACTCAACACAGATTTTTTATTACTAAAGGGTGTGGTATCATGTTAATTTTAATAAAAAAAAGAGTTTTTCTGAGATATTAAAAATATTTTTATTTCATTCTCTTACAAATAGGTTCCGGTTAAGAATGAAAAATTACCCTCCCCCCTCTTCTCTACTGGCTCGGCAGGCCCCCAATCTTTTATCAAAACTCTTAATCACGTTTTGCAATAAACTGTTGTCAATGGTTGATCTCTGCTCGATAATGTTATTTTTAAGCTCTTGAACTGTTGTGGGATTATTGCTGTACACTTTCGATTTCAAAAAACCCCACAAACAATAATCTGAAGGTGTCAAATCGCACGATCTTCGTGGCCAATTCACTCCTCCTCTACGAGAAACAATGCGATTTTAGAACTTTTCTTTCAAAAGATCTATTGTTTCTCTTGCTGTGTGGCAAATGGCACCATCCTGTTGAAACCACATATTTTTTACGTCTAACTCATAAATTTTCCCCCATAAAAAGCTTCGGATCATCTCCCTGTAGCGATTTCCATTGACCGTAATCGCATTTCCATTTTTGTTTTTAAAATAATATGGTCCGATGATTCCTCCTGACCACAAACAACACCAAACCGTAACTTTTTGTGGATGTAATGGTTACTCTAAGATAACTCTTGGATTCTCTTCACCCCAAATGCGGCAATTCTGCTTGTTGAAGATTATTTTGTTAAAAAATTTATCATTTTCTTCTTGTTTTTCGATGGCCCAAGAAACGAATTATTTTAGTAATAAAAACATGCTGTCCGTTCGTGTAACGTACCATATTAACTAACCGGAATGTATTTGGAATCCGAAAATACAAATTTAGAATAAAAATTATATGTAGAAGAAAAAAAAAATTACAGCAAAATCAAAATGATACTTCAAATTTGAATACCCGATATATTATACTTATATTTTTATTTTATTATATTATAAAGTGTGTTTTTAAGCCCGATAGAACTTGAAATAGTAAAAATAACGCAAAAAATTAAATGTTAATCAAAACAATTTTTAATGCCAATACATGGCATTAACATTTGAAAATGATTTCGGGAAAATGGCCGCCGCGGTGGTAGATTTTGAACATCCAATTTTGGCCCACTTTTTTTGCCACAAATAATACGAAGATTGTTGGCCTCTAATGCGTCAATTGTAGCCCCACATAGCCCCACAGGAAATAATCGACCTTGAGACCAATTGACAGGTACATTTCTCGCAATGAACTTATCGTCAAATTTGGATTTCAATATGTCGGTGGTTGCGTTCGCCGTATGGTACGTAGCGCCATCCTGCTGAAACCACATCACGTTCGGATCAATGTCATCTATATTTGCAAATAAAAAAAATCGTTAACCATGGTCCGATGATGACACGAACGTTAAACCGCACCAAAAGGTGCAGTGGGGTCTGTAGGATCTGTTGTGGGTTGCTCTCACTCCATATGTTCTCTCAATTTTGCGATCAAACATCAGGTGAGTTTCCAACTGCTCTCGAGCCGAATCAGCGAAAGAACGATACATATGATGGCTGGTGCAGGAACAGCTGGATCTTCTACGGCTGTAGGTTAAGATCTTTGCGCAAAATTTTCCACGTAGTGAACGAACAGAGCCCATGAAGAATGGCCAATATCGCCACTTTCGTTTACAGTGGCATTATTCTCTTCAATACGCACATTCGTTCCGCGTGTTGATGTTATTGCATCATTTAGAGAGTATGTGGTATGAAATCTATCCACAGTTCGAGGGATGGCTTGCTCAGATGGACCATACAAATCACGAAGTCGTCTCTAAGTTGCGCGAATCGATGACTCATTTTCAAAGTAAATTTTGGATAATTTGGTAGCGATGTTCAAGCACGAATCTATTCATGATGACTGATCACAAATGTCAAAAACTGAAAGCAGTATAACAGTTCATTTGACAACTAACACTTTCGTAAGTTCTATCTAAGGAAGAAAAAAAAACACTCTTTACAAATAATTTTATATACAAAGATAAATAAAAAAAAATAACATCGCCTATATATAACAGTCAAAAAAGTATAGTCTCAGAAAACTATAGCAGCTTCTTTTTCGTCACTTTCTTAAATGTAAATTAGAACAGTCCCATTTTCGAAACTCGAGCAGTAATCTGCCATCATGTGTGTGTCCCATCTTCCTTCGTGGCGGTACTTCATAGTTTTAATATACTGGTGAAATCTTTCACCTTTTTCCTCAGGAAAACTATCTGAGTGGCTGTGTCAATGGTGTATCCAAATGCTCATATTACAGCCATGGGATTTGAAACATCTCGTTTACCAGTTCAACATAGTTTTCAGCTTTTTTTATTTCTTTATATGCATAGCATGATCCGTTCTTATTAAGAGCCTTTACAATCTGCATTATAAGTTTGCTTCTCTCGTCCAACTAAGGGGTCGTTAATGATATTTTTTTCTCCGAAGTACATGTTTTCTTTCTTGTTTCTAACCACTGTTTTCTAACCCAGTGGTGGTGTTTTGTTTCTGCTATCCCAGAGGCACAAAAAGCAAGGATATCTGTGTAGCCACTGTGCTGTCCAAGAAGAAAATTTACCACTTATAAGTCCACACAAATCACCCATTATTGATGTTCATGATACTTTATCTTCTCCAAGACGAAAGCTAATATCGCTACAGAGTACAAGATTGTTATCGTGAGAGCAGAAGGGTAGCAGATCCTATTCTCTTGTGCGGTGTACGGAAATTATGGTTTCTTGTTCCAGTAAATTTTTGTCATTCAACCTAGAAGCCAGTAATTCAGAACCTTTTTGGACAGGTTGAGATCTATGATGAGGTCACTTAACTCGTCCTGGTTAAAACGTTGAGAAATGGACGACATCGCCTCATAATCACTGTCACCTTCCTTAGAATCAGAAACGTGACTAGAGGGGGAAATACTTGTCCTCACAGAGCTGTGGTAGCTGGTCAAACGTTGGGGTCAGTACTGACACTGAGTGAGGATGGGGGCGTCTTGCAGCATAAGTCCACTTGTTTCGATTGATTCCACTAATATTTACTAGGCTGAGATAACAGTATCGATGACTGTTGGTTTTTGGGTTCTCTCCAAACTATTGGTAAGACGAATTTCAGTTTTTTCCAGGTTTTATCCTGATCATCACGCGATAAGTTTTCTTTACAAAGTAATTAACAGTTTTCCGCGTTCTTTGAATGTGTGTTCTCCACTTATGTAGCAAACAATATCAGGGGCCTAATTTTCGCAGTCGTAAGCCGACGTATTTTTATTCGAATGTGTGATTTTTTTTACCTTTGGAATTTTCTTATTTGATAACCAATAATATATAATGAAATTTCTGTTTTTGGGATTTGATAACGAATGCGACCCTACTAAATTTTACTCGTTGGCAAATTAGTAATTTTAGGTAAAAAATAACAGGAATAACAAAAATTAGAATGAGGATAATTTGGTAAAAAAAAATAACAGGAATAACAAAAATTAAAATGAGGATAATAATCTTGAAACCATATCGCAACAAACAGATGATGATTTTACAACTACATCTCCGGGTTTAATCTAGAGCAATGAAGAGGTCCAAAATCAGGACGAAGTTCCCTTCATTACAGTTTCTGAAGATGATGGCGGGGAAGCAAATTCAGTGCCAAATAACTTCAAAAAGGTGTATAAACATACAAAAAGGGGTTTGTTAAAAAAAGAAATATTCCCCCTTATTAGTCGTTAAAGTTAATGCCATTTCCGAAACTCAGCTGGTACGATCCCTGGGCTAAAAATGAATGTTGATCTAGTTCGAAATTAGTTGCAATTGTTTCTAGCACCTTCTTAATGGCTGCTTTCTTAAGTCGAAAGTTACTTTCAAACATACTGAAGAAATAAAAAAATATTTTTAAATGCAACAGTCTTTGATTGTGCTACTCACTTTCATCTGGTAGGTTAAAGATATCGGACTTCTTCGCATTATTAAATTTTGTTTATTTTCTTTATCACTCGAATCAGAATTAGAAAAAAAAATATTTTCCCACATAAATAACAAATAAAATAAATCAGCTGACTCAAATATGAGAGATGTGTTTTGAGAGATTGATGTCGATGTCGATGTCGACAGAAAGTGATGTTAACGCAAAAACGACGACGACGTCGACAACTAGAATTTGCGTGATTACGTCTAGTAACGACTACCATAACGAAATTAAAAAAAAATAATTAAAAGTTATAATTTTTCCTAAAGGAAAATAAGCTCGTACATTTTCTCTTTAATCTGTTACATTTATGCAGTGTTGTAAAACATATTTATTTTCGTCTTTTACAATACTGAAGCAAAAATCGTTTCAATTGATCATAAGTTTTATCGACCTTTTTTTTTTTTTGGTAAATATTTGTTAAGATTTTTAGAATTCTCTAAAGTGGGCTTCTAAGGTCATTTGGTTTCGTTTCGTAACGAGTAACGAAATTATAAATACACTATCGAAATAAATTTCGATACGGAATTATTTTGATCACGATTACGAAAATTAGGCCCCAGGTTGATTTATACAACTTCTTTTGGGGGGAACGCAAATAAAGTTTCGGTAACTGATTAAGTTTTGGATTTTTCTATTTTCTTATGATTGTTTTATAGACCATATAAATTAGAAAATGCTTAAAAAGTTTGAGAAATGTCTGGATTGGATGTTCTGTAACTTCTATAAGTTTTTTCTTTGTGAAATGATTTTGAGGGAAATGCAAATAACGCATAAAATAAACATACGCATAATTAAAAAACGCGGATCTAAATAAGTAGAACTGGTAGAAAAAAAAAATTATTACATGTTTAGATACAGAGCCCAAATAGAACTAAAATTAATTCTAAATAATAGACACCAAAAAAATTGTTTTTTTTTTGTAGGCCTGTGATATAAAATTTAAAAAAAAAAAACAAGAGTGTTAAATTCGGCTGTGCCGAATTTTTTGATACCCTCCACCTGAGTCTTTAATTTTTAATTTCCAATTTTTAATTTTTAATTTTTTATTTTTAATTTTTATTTTTTAACTTTTAATTTTTAATTTTTAATTTTTAATTTTTAATTTTTAATTTTTAATTTTTAATTTTTAATTTTTAATTTTTAATTTTTAATTTTTAATTTTTAATTTTTAATTTTTAATTTTTAATTTTTAATTTTTAATTTTTAATTTTTAATTTTTAATTTTTAATTTTTAATTTTTAATTTTTAATTTTTAATTTCTAATTTTTAATTTTTAATTTTTAATTTTTAATTTTTAATTTTTAATTTTTAATTTTTAATTTTTAATTTTTAATTTTTAATTTTTAATTTTTAATTTTTAATTTTTAATTTGTAATTTTTAATTTTTAATTTTTAATTTTTGATTTTTAATTTTTAGTTTAAATTTTTAATTTTTAAGCTTTAATTATTAATTTATAATTTTTCGTTATTGATTATTCGTTTTTCATCTTTCATTACTCATTTTTCAATCTTAATTTTTCATGTTCCATTTTTCAATTTTCATTTTACACTTTCCATATTCCATTTTTCATATTTCAGTTTCCATTTTCCATTTAAAATTTTTCATTTTTTAATTTTTCATCTTTCATTTTTTAATTTTCGTTATTCATTTTCCACTTTCCATTCTTAATTTTTCAATTTCCATTTGCCACTTTTAATTTTTCAATTTTCATTTTCCATTTTTCATTTTTAAATTTTCATTTTCCATTTTTAACTTTTCATTTTTCAATTTTCATTTTTCATTTTCCATTTTCCATTTTTAATTTTTCAGTTTTCGTTTTCCATTTTCCACTTTCCATTTTCCGTTTTTCATTTTTCAACTTTCATTGTCCATTTTCCATTTTTCATTTTTCAATTTTCATTTTCCATTTTTCAATTTTCATTTTCAATTTCCCATTTTTCATTTTTCCATTTTCCATTTTGCGTTTTCCATTTTCCATTTTTCATTTTTCATTTTTTAATATTCATTTTTCAATTTCCATTTTTCATTTTCATTTTCCATTTTTCATTTTTAATTTTTCAATTTTCAATTTCCATTTTCTAGTAGTCATTTTTCATTCTTCAATTTTCATTTTCCAATTTTCATTTTCCATTTTTCATTTTCCATTTCCATTTTCCCTTTTTCAATTTTCATTTTCCATTTTCCATTTTTCATTTTTCAGTTTTCGTTTCCATTTCCACTTTCCATTTTTCATTTTTCAATTTTCATTTTCCATTTTTCAATATTCATTTTTCATTTTCCATTTTTCAATTTCATTTTCCATTTTGCATTTTCCATTTTCATTTTTCAATTTTCTTTTTTCATTTTCCATTCTCTATTTTTATAATGACTTTGTGCTGCTGTTTGTAACAACCAAAAATATTTGATCTACACCCATCTTTAATTATACCGATCGAATCAGAATCACTATCTGATTATAAGGTGATAACGATAAAAAAATATGTGGCAATACTACTAACATGAGCTATGTTCTGTGATCTTGGTATTGTTAATATATATGCATATTATATTTGTGGCATTTTTTTATGTTGTTGTACAATTATTATGTTCAACCACTAAACTGTTACAACAAACACACTGGGTTTTATGTTTTTTTTTTAGAGATATCTACATATTTTTGCTCGTATCTAATCACAGTGATGCCCGATGTAGCCCATTTTCAATACCAACCTGCTGGGAATTATGGCAAATGATATTTTTGTAACCTTATCCAGTGAGATGGCTTCTTTTGTGAATGAGCGTGATTTCAACAGACAGACGGACAGACGGACATCGCTATATCGACTCGAGCTGTGATAAGGATCAAGAATATATATACTTTATGGGGTCGGAAATTAGTTTTTCGATGCGTTACAAACGGAATGACAAACCTATATACGCGGATCTAAATAAGTAGAGCTGGTACAAAAAAAATTACATGTTTAGATACAGAGCCCAAATAGAACTAAAATTAATTCTAAATAATGGACACCAAAAAAATTGTTTTTTTTTGTAGGCCTGTGATATAAAATTTAAAAAAAAAACACTAACCATTTAAAAGTTTTTTTTTTTGTTTTTTTCTTAACCGTTTTTTTCTTAACCGTTATTAAATTTTAAACTTTAGCTCTAGACATTAAAGAACACCTTTAACACCTCAAAAATAAATCACATACTAAATTAAAAGATTTATACTCTCGTATTCATAATCAAATTCTAGCATGTGCTTAACTGTTTCTCATACAAACAATTATATTTGAATAGAAAAACTTTAGACATTTGCTAGAATTTTATGGTGAATTTTATTTAAAAATTATTTAGAACAATAAAGTTATCAAACCAACTAATTTACTTTTTTTTTCATTCTATTAAAATTTGCAGGTTACACATCCGTCCGTTGGGTTTGGTATTTTTGTTAACATTTGGTTTTTTGTTTTTTAAAAATCGTTGTAATCTACGCATACAAACGCCGCCGGAATTGGAAAAGCATTTAGAGTTGGTGAAACAGAAAGTGGTGGAATTTCGAAAAACTAAACCGACAATGTTTTGTGCTGCAGCCTCCGGGTGTTTGGGAGCTTTGGCTGTGGTGGGTCATTTAGTTTCCGGATCGATGTTTGTTTTGGCTGGCCTCATATTGGCCGCTATAGTATCAACAAAATATAATTTTAAAATATTGAAAATTGAACAAAAAGGTAAATAATATTTCATAAATACTTCTTAAGGAATTTTCTTTAGAGTTTTTCTAAAGAAATTATTTCTTAAAATGAAAAGCTTTCGAATTTTTTTAGATTTTTATATATGGGTTTTCCATAGGAAAAATACCTGAGATTCTATATTAAAAATACCTCAGAATCTGAGGGTTTTTCTATAGGAAAATGCCTGAGATTCTATATTAAAAATACCTCTGAATCTGAGGGTTTTTCTATAGGAAAATGCTTCAGTATCAGAGGATTTTCCATAAAAAAAATGCCGCCGAATCTGGGGGGTTTTGAGGAAAATGCCTCTATATGGAAAATGACTCAGAATTTGAGAGTTTTTCTATAGGAAAAATGCCTCAGAATCTAAGGGTTTTCTATAGGAAAAATGGCTCAGAATCTAAGGGGTTTTTTTTTATAGGAAAATGACTAAGATTCTGAGGGTTTTACTTTAGGAAAAATGCCAGACAATCTGAGGGTTTTTCTTGGTCATTTTGCCTATAGAAAATAATTCTCATAATTTGAGCGGTATTCTTTAGTAAAAGGGCCTTTGAGTCAGAAACCTTTTTCGAAAGTTTTTTTTTAAATTACTTATTTTATTAAATTTTTCATTCATCTTCTTTTCCAGATTTAGATTTTGCTTGGTCGGAAAAATTACAACAAGAATTGGAATTAGACGATGAATTTATGCCAGACGATAATGAATCCAATATGTTTGTTTTGGAAAGAGCCAGCGACTTGGCTTCTCTAACATTGCCCAGCGAAGATCCCGACAATGATGAAGACAAGAGTGATGAGGTGCCATCGGAACTATTAATTCCTGATTCTATACCCGAAATTGATGAAAATTCCACAGATGATGATGAAGACGATTTACTGCCAGTTATTCAAGTCTGCAAGTCAGAGACTCAATTAAAAAACTGCAATCCCGCCAGAAAATCCTCAGTAGTTAAATATTCACAATCTGGGGATACTATAGAATTTAAAAAAGGTCATTTTAAAAATGACTCATCATTATCGACCACATCTTCATCATCAGAAGAAAGTCTATCAAAGGGTTTAAAATTTCCCGATCATACAGCCGTTGATGGACCCTCGAAGCTAGCTTCAACATCATCAACATCATCATCTGCATTGGTGGCCGTAACTCAAAATGCGAATCAGGAGGCTAACGATTTAATAGCTTTGGCTGTAAAATCACAAACTCAAGCCTTATTGGCCAATAGCAGTAAACTGATACCTAGTCTGGTTTCTGGCTTAGTACAGGGGGTGCTAGGTGCTGGAGCCTTGTCAACACAAAGTGGTGTAGCCGAAAGTTCCACAAACAGACGCTTGGCTAGCGCTTTAGATTCATCAGATGAGAGTGATTTTGAAATTTTAGAAGAAGGAGATTTTGAATAATCATTGAACCAGCATCATATAACGTTCTTCAAAACTCAATTATCATCCATCGAAAAAGTAATCTGTGAATTATGTTAATGTTTAGTTTTATTTTCTTCGCTTTCACTGGGCTAAGGTTGTACCAAAAACATCGTTTTTCTTAGAAGACAGTTAAAAACATTTTCAATTTTTAAGTTATAATAATTGCGATTAGTTAAAAAAAAAAACATATTTAAAAATTTTAAATTTTTCATTTTAAAAACGAGCTTAACAATTCAAATTATTTTTAAAATTCTTTGGAATTAAAGAAATTTTCGCTTTATTTCTTTGTAACGCAGATGCTATTTTATTTTATTTTATTTAGTTATAATTATTATTAAAATTATATACGATCTTATTATATTTTTCTCCCTATTTATCGAGTTATTTTTGTTTGATATTTTATCATAATTCTCATTTACTTAAAACGAAACTTTAGAATCCCTTAAAAAAGAAGTATGTATGTATGTAAAAGAAAATTATATCTTTTAACAAAACGTGATTATTTTTACTGCATAATTTTGCATGGATCATATAACCTTATAGCCTTCATTTTTTGTATAAGTTGAAAAAAGTCGTAAAACTTTTCATGCTTCAAAATATTTGTTTTATTTATTGAATAAATTATTTTGCTAGCTATTTATGATTATTGTGTAAACTGTATTTATGTATATTTTTACTTAAAAAACTATATTAATTATAAACACAAACGATCAGGTCGCCATTTATTTAAAAAGTAATCAAAATACTTATTAATGAAAATGATAAAATAAAAAATTTAAAAATAAATAATATAACGAACCCTTTTATTAACTGTTTAAAGGGATTATTGACAATAATAAAACCTTTAGTCTAAGTAGTTTTCTCGAACAAAATCGTAAAAAAATATACTCATATTCGAAGGGTTTGAAAACTAGATTTTGTGTTATTTTGCCTATGAATTAGACAAAACTATCTAATTCACAAACCGTTTTTCTTTTAACAGATACAAATGCAAATATGACTACAGATTACAGCTCTGCCTCTTAACAAGCTAAAAAAATGCTACCAAGTTTAAAATATTTTTTGTTTACCTTTTGATTTTGACATTTCTCGTTTTATTCTAAACATTATATTCACAAAACAACACGTGCAATTGAACCAAAACGTTTTTTTTGATAGAAATTTTGATTAAATTTACAAAATTTATATAAAGTTCGAAGAAAATGCCACCTTTACTACAAGACGGCAATAGTTTAGTTTATTGTGGTAGTAATTTCCTCAAGCAACGTTTGATACTTTCCTTATTAAGTGGTAAACCAGTGAAAATAACTCAAATACGCTCAGATGACGAAGCCCAACCGGGTTTAAGGGAATATGAAATCGGTTTAATACGTTTGTTGGACAAAATAACAAATGGTACCAAAATCGAACTGAATCCAGCCGGAACTTCTGTAATGTTTATTCCTGGTCTTTTGCATGGCGGCCAATTGCATCATGACTGTAGTTGCGAACGCAGTATTGGCTACTATTTGGATGTGTTAATAGCCTTGGGTCCATTCTGCAAATTACCATTAAATGTTACCTTAAGAGGTATAACTAATAGTAAAGATTCACCTTCAGTTGATCATATAAAAGGTGCGGCTTTATCGGTGCTAAAGCGTTTTTTGGTGGTCGATGAGGGTTTAGAATTGAAAGTGATTAAAAGAGGTGTAGCTCCTCTGGGCGGTGGTGAAGTTATTTTCAAATGTCCTATACGTAAAACAATACGTTCCGTACAATTCTTACAACAGGGCATGGTCAAACGTATACGAGGCACAGTTTATGCCTGTAAAGTTTCACCGGCCATGGCAAATCGTACCGTGGAGGCGGCCAAAGGAGTGATGTTGAAGTTTTTACCTGATGTTTATATCTATACCGATCAAAATCGTGGTAAAATGTCTGGTAACTCTCCAGGTTTTGGTATTTGTTTACATGCTGAAACTACTGATGATGTAGTCTTTGCTGCTGAAGTTAGTTCCCATACCAAAGATGATGCAAAAGTTCCGTCCATACCCGAAGATATGGGAAAAGAGGCTGCACTTCGTTTGTTAGATGAAATTTATCGTGGTGGTTGTGTGGATTCAGCTTATCAGTGGCTGGTGGCTTTATTCATGTCTTTGGGTCAGAAAAATGTTTCTAAATACATGACCGGTAAGTTGTCAAATGTATTGTAATTATTGTTAAATTTCTTTTAAGTTTTTTCTTTTGCAGGACCATTATCTTCTTATACAGTACACTTTTTGCAACATTTACGTGATTTCTTTTCTATAACCTTTAAATTGGAAAATCCCGAAGTAGAAGATAATGATGATGCTGCTGCTGGTGCCCAAAAAGTTTTATTGACATGTGTTGGCATTGGTTATACTAATATTAGTAAAAAAGTTATTTGAGTTGTCTTTTATGTTTTTATTTTTACTAATTTAAGAGTATTTTAAGGTTTCTTTTATAATAAAAAATTGATTTTATATGACTTTATTACCTCAAATTTATATCAGAATAAGTATATCTGTGGACGACCTTCGTTGTTTTACTTAGATAAATGGCATTTAATTTTATCAGAGCTAAATTATTTATAATTTCAGTAAATAGAATTCTTTCACAGTCATTTGTATACGTATATTTTATATATATATATGTATATCTATAATATTAATAGGCTAGCCGATTTTTTGCTACCGATGTTTTGTTCTACCATTTTATCCGGATTTCGACCAAACGTATATTATTTGAAAGGTACTTCTTTTTAGCTGTTCACCAGATTTACAGATTTGTAAATTTGTTTCTTTATTTTGAGTAAATCGCATTTAAAGTTGCTACTAACACATACATAAAATTATAAATATAAAAATTTAATTATGTGTTTATTAAATTTGTTAATGTGTTTGTTAATGAGTTTGTTATCTTCATTTATAATAATAATACACCAAAAAAGCGTTGGTTTCTGAATTGGCTATGTTGAAAAATATAGTTGCATAGAAATTGCAATCGAATTTCGAGCGCTGGAATCGGCTAGTATACATATATAATTGTACTTTTAATGGATTTTAATTTGAGATGATCTCGTTTGAAAATGCGAAAAAAAACTGAATTTTGGTGGATGAAATGGTGTTCTTAAAAATAGAGGCAATATTCACCCTTATTCTATTTGGCGTCGGCAATAACAACTGCGATTTTAAGGCAACAGCAACTGAAATCAAAGACAACGTCAATTCTATGTTAATTTGGTATTCTATAAGAGTATTACATCGCCATTGCCTGTTTATCGGCAATGTTAATAAAATACAGCACACATATCTAATGTAAGAGTCAGCTGATTCATTTTGTTTATTGTTTTGATAAAATATAAGTTATTTTTGTGGAAAAAAGTGAAAAAAAAGAAGTTTAAATAAAAATGTTTTTTTCTTTCCGATTCGGACTCGTCGAGACGAAGAAAACAAGAAAAAATTAATATTGGAAAGAAGAATACTTCGGCAGAAATCGTGCATTTTTAATTTGGCCGATGAGAAGTAAGAAACATATTTTCCTAAAGATTTTTTTTTATACTTTTTAAGATTCGAAAGTTATTTTAGGCTGAATAAACCATCCTTTAAATATGTGTTGGAACTAGTAGAGCCCCATTTAAAAAAAGGGACGAGATCAACGCTTGTTCCAAACACAATCAAATTGGCAGCAACATTGCGTTTTTTTGCCCAGGGATCTTACCAGTGAGCGTTGGAAATGACTTCAACTTGGGACTGTCACAGCCAGTAGTATCGAGGATTTTGCCCAAGACTTTGGACGTCATGGAGAGGGAAGTTTGTTCCAAATGGATAAAGTTCGATATGACGGATGCCGAAAAAATGAGGCCAAGTTGTATTTTTTTTCAAAAAAACCACATCAAAATTTTGGCCCCTAAAAAAGAAGACCAGCAAGGGATATTTTAGCTTAAATGCCATGATAGTAAGCTTGTAACATATGCATTTTCTTCATATTTTATATTAATGTATAACTATTTTAAATTAGCATAGATTTGTGATCACAAGATGCGATTTCGATTTTTGGATGCCCGACACTCAGGTTCTAGTCATGATTCGCTAATTTGGAACGTTAGTCATGCTAGAAGAATATTAGAAGAACGTCATAATCCTGGTGAACGTAACACCTGGCTCTTAGGTTTTAAAGTAAATTTAAATGCCATTTAAATTTAAATTTTTTTAATTAAAAATTTTTTTTAATTTAAATTTTTTTAATTTAAATTTAAATGCCACAGCTTCCTGCAAGGGGCTCAGTATTTGCTGCTGAAATACACCACCTCCAGTAGCTTTGCTCTCCGCTTTTTTATGGCCATTTTTCTTTTGACTTTTAATTTTCGGTCCCTCTAAATCTATAAAAAGAATTCCATCAGACAGCATAGTTTTTAAACAAACTATTTACCTTACCTTTTGCCATCCAGCACCAGATCTAATTTGGGGACCAACCGAATTGACTACAGTGGCAATACTCTCCCACTGTTCATTTAAATTGTTAGGAACAGTGCCCCTCTGAAATCCTCTGGCTAGTGATGGATTTTTTTCAAGTTCTTCCACTAGCTTTTCGAACTGGAGCTTATTAGTTATTTTAATTTTTTTTTCCATTTTTTAACATTAAATTCTACGAAAACACAAAAGAAAGCAACGGAAGGCAACACTAAAATGGCTTACGCCAAAATCAAAGGCAATTCAAGACAACGGCGTCGCCAATTGTTCTTACAGAATACAAAACGTAAGTTAACAGTCATCGAAACAAGGCAATATTGCCAACGGGAATACGAAATTTAAGCAAAACACAAAAAACGGCGCTGCCTTCTGTTGACTACGCCAAACAGAATAAGGGTGATTGTTTCAAATTACCTTGCAAGTATTTCAAGTAAAGTGATATGAGAGCCAATCTTAGTGTTTAAGCTAAGGAACATGTCAAGAGATCATTACTAAATCTCTTATGCTGATTTTTAAAGAAAATTCATCCCCATCAGGAATTTTGAATAAGTAAATCCAATTTGTTTGGGGTTTCTTGTTCTGGGAATTTTTGGAATCTCTGGATTTTAAGTTTTTGTCTCATATGACGATTAAGCTGGTTGTAATCAATCCCGAAAACACCGAACCCAGAAATTTTAATAATAATTGTAGTCTTATAAAATCCAAGCTCCTCCTTTCGTTTTGGAGTACAAAATACTTAATGCGCAATTTAGTCATTCCAAAACAATATAAATTGGGACTAAACATCGTGTTAAATTTACACTGCAATATATTTGGAATATTTAACAGATTTATCACAATAATTATTAAACACAAGCTTTTCACATTTTTAAGTAGAAACAATGATTTTTGCCAATTTGGAAGGAAAGTTTTCTTCTGGTTTGTGGTGATGTTTGTGGTGATGTTTGTAACTATGAAAAATATTTAACCTAAAACCACCTTTTATTATACCGATAAAAGTTCTATGAGTCAAATTAGCAAAAGAGGGTATTACAACTTGAAAAGGACCATTTACGACATGCCAAAAACAATAAACAAGGAGGGTTATTATGTAATTCGATTCCAATGAAAAAATTTACGAATTCATACAAATTGTACTTTGTAGTACGCTTTCGTACTATTATTACCATTCCTTTCGAAAATATTTTCGTTTCGAATCGAATTACATAATAACCCCCAAGGTTGTACAAAATATAACTATTATTTACATATATACCGGTTTTAAATCCTTTTTGTGATAATATTTGTAACTACAAAATATATCTGATCGTTTCAGAATCACTTTCGGAGTCGATGCAGCGATGCCTGTCCGTCCTTCTGTCTCTCTGTGTATCCATGTTAACTTTATACTCAAACTATAGGTCGCATTTATATAGCGCCGTACTATCGCAAGTGCAACAAATGCAATCGCACTATGCCCCTATTTTTGAGGGGCCCCCAAATATAAAACACACTAGAAAAACTTCTCCAATAGCAAAAAAAAAAAAGAAAAATACAATGAATTGAAAAAACAGATATAAATTTCAAATGGGAATATTGTAAACGCTCGTTCTCTGCTATCTAAAAATACTTTTTTTTGTTAACATTAGAAACGTATTTTTTGATATTCTAGTTCCACTGCGGAAAGCTAAAATTTTTGATTTAGACATGTTGACTTTTAGACTCCACATCATACAATAGTGATGAAGTGCATCGATCATATTTTGAAGACTGGAAGGTGAATCCGACAAAATAACAATGTCATCAGCATACAAAAGGATTTTAACTTGAACATTTTCTACGTTTATTCCACCAGGAAGAGCATCTGCTAAGTCGTTTAAGTATAATGCAAATAGGATTGGACTTAATATGCACCCTTGTTTTACTCCAAGGTCCACGTTAAAAGATTCAGAAAATTTATTTCCGTATAATATTTGACTCGTAGTATTTTCATAAGAGAGTTGTAGAATACGAATAATTTTTGAAGATAATCCCATACTTGAGAGTTTATAGAACAGAAAATTCCTAGGAATCATATCAAATGCACTGAAAAAATCGACGAAAAATGCGTAAGTGTTATTGCCATTAAACTTATTTAAGTGTACAATATTAACAAGATTAAAAACGCTGTCGACACTTGAATATTGTTTTCTGAATCCAGCTTGATATTAATTTAATCTATATCTATATATATATATAAATGAATCGTGGTTTGTTCGTCCGCTTCAAAATTGAAAACTACAAGACCAAAAGGGATATTTTCTTCTGCGAGTTTGTTTGTAACTGCCACGCGAAGGTTTAGGAAAAAAGAAAAGAAAAGGCGCTGTACGCGGTTATTCCATTTTAACATCATAAATATTGAGTACTATGAGAGGGAGAGCTTTGTAAATTATAGATAGTCATACCGAAAATGGTCGGTATCGGTTATGTGGGCGTGGTACCTCCCATACAAAATTAATTTTTAACATCATATATCTTGAGTACTGTTTTAGGGAGAGCTTTGCAACTTTGTATGAGGTCATCTATTATTGCTGTGAGTTGCTGTGAGTAGCCGTTGTAAAAATTAGCGTTATCGGAACAGTGGGCGTGGCACATACAAAAAATTAATCACTGAATATCAGACTTAATATCATGACAGGAAGAGCTTTGATACTTTATGTGACGTCATTTGTTATTAGTGTAAGTACACCTGACGAAAATAGGCTGGATCGGATAAGTGGGCGGTGTACATCCGCTATAAAGTGCGGATTAAATATTATGTACATATATCGAGTATAATGATAAGGAGAGCTTTGCAAGTTTGTGTGAGTTCATCTATTATTTCTGTGATTAGCCCAGGCGAAAATGTGCGGGATTGGACAAGTGGGCGTGTCACCTAAATAATAAAAGTATCTTGAATAATATAAAAGGGAAAGTGAAGATAATTTGTGTGAGTTCATAGGTTGTTAGTGTGAGTTATTAGTGTGAGTGTGAAAATGTGAGGAATCGGATAAATGGGTGGGGTTAGTTCCATAAAAGTAATTATTGAACTTTAATATATTGGATCGTTTTGAAGGAAAATGTTTAAGAGAAATGGCAATTCCAGCAGCATAACAAAAATTGAAATTTCCGCAATTTTCATTCAAGTTAATTGCTACTGCTGTAGTATAAGATGGATGAGTGAATTTATCAAAAGACTTTTTAATGTACTTTATTTGCCAGGTCTTCCATCACATTAATTGAAAAGTTGGATCTTGAAATAATATACATAAATTTAAGCTTACATAAGCGCTTCAATTTAAAAAAATTGGTCTATTATTGAATAACTGTTTCTTTAAAAATACATATTCTTTTTGACTTTCGGATAATTTTATCATTTTTATAACGATGCCAAGAAGAGTTCATGGTAACATTGGCTGGCGTTGTCAGGATGCAACGCAGCATCGAAATGTTGAACGGAAGAGGAATATGCTATTGGAAGGGAATCAGTTCGACCAGAATGGTTGGAAATCGTGCGCGACAGTCAGAAGAGATCAACGAAGCATACAATGAGCAGCAATGATTGAGAAGAAAAGTTCGTGCTCGGCAAAGTGATGATGCCAGATCACAATGTGCGACTTTTGAACGACAACGTTGGCTACAACAAATTATTCAGGTGAACATTGAGCATGCACCCTTTCGATATGAGCCCAACATTCAATACAGTTCGCACACATCGGTTCAATTCAGCCAGATGTCTGTTGTTTGTGAGCATTGCAATGCAGTTAAATTTGAGAAAGAACCGCCTGGATTATGTTGCGTGGGTGGAAAGGTGAAATTGCCTAATTGCTTTCAACACCAGAGCCATATCCACGCTGCTTTACGGTGAATCTCCTAATTCGAATTAAGTTGGATCTGTCACCCTTATGCGCCGAAACTATGCAATGGAACCCGACTGATTGTGACGAAATTAATGAGTAATGTGATAGTGGCAAGGATTTTGAAAGGGCGGTTCAAGGGAGATGCTTAATTCCGCGAATTCCCTTGACTTCAACCGATTTGACGTTCCAGTTCAAAGGTGTTCACTTCCCAGTGAAACTTGCATTTGCGATGACAATAAACAAGTCACAAGGACAGTCCTTGGAAGTGTGCGGCATAAATCTGAAAATGTCATGCTTTTCACACGGCCAGCTATATTTATACCCTATACCACTATGTGGTTTGGGTATAATGACTTTGTGCTGCTGTTTGTAACAACCAAAAATATTTGACCTAGACCCATCTTTAATTATACCGATCGAATCAGAATCACTTTCTGAGTTGATTTAACAATGTCCGTCCGTCCGTCCGTCCGTCCGTCCGTCCGTCTGTGTGTCCATGTAAAGTTTGTAATCAAACTGCAGGTCGCAAATATGAATATATTTTGATGAAATTTGGTATATAAGCTTTCATCTGCCATGGGATGAACGCTATTGAAATTAGTGAGAATCGGTCCATGTTCAGACCTAGCCCCCATACAAATTACCCATATGAAATCGACATAAATTGCCATAAGATCCAAATTGTCATATAGATCTTACTCAAATTTGGTTTTGTATGCGTTCATTACGTCCATTAATGAGTAGTCCAAAAATGATCCCTTTGGCCCCATATACAGCTGCTTCCCGATCTTCACTTAAATCTATTAAAAAACAAAAATATTGCACTGATTCTTCTCAGATTTTGTTTGTATATATTTTTACAAAATACAAGAGACTTTAGTAAACATAATCAGGATCGGTCCATTTTTGGACCTAGTCCCCATATAGATATAGCATCCGATATGAACTTTTTCAAATCTTCAGCCAAAAAAATTAATAAAAATCAGACTCAAATTTGGTTTTTGCTTATTTTCTATGTCCAGTTAGTTGGGCCTAAGTGATAGGGCATGGTATAGGGTATCGTATAGTCGGTCTAGACCGACTATAATTTTCTTACTTGTTTTCTATTCTTTTTTTAATTAATATTTTTTATATTCTATTTTCGCCAAATGTTGGACGGGACGAAGACCGTCGGGTCAGCTATCCGTATAATTATAAGATATTGAATTCAACCGAATTCGAAAAGTGTTATATTCAAATTATATTATTGCGTCATCTGTTAATGGTCGATAATTTTCGATAAAAAAAAGAGTTTCGAATTTATTTCAATCAAAAAATCTCTTTTGGACAAAGCGAAATTTGCCGGGTCAGCTAGTTATTGTATAACATTATTATTATATTTTTATAGTCTGTAAGATGTAAATCAGTAGACTAAATAAATAAATAAATAAATAAATAAATAAATAAATAAATAAATATCAATTTGTCATTCCGTTTGTAACGCAAAAGTTTTTATTAGTATAATACTAGCTGACCCGGCAAACTTTGTTGTGCCATATAACTTATTTCCATGCATTTTTGTATAGCAGGTGCCACACCCACTGGTTTGATCTCGCCCATTTTTCACATAACTTCTCACACTCATCATTCGTGAACTCACACGTAGTTTCAAGACTGTCGGGTTTATAGTACTTAGAGAAATGGGGATTTCACGTAAATTTAAAGCGTTGTTAGTAGAATATTAAAACATATATAACTCAAATCGTTCTTAAGTCGACTTAGGCGGTTATCGCATGTGACCACAGAATTTAGTATTAAGTTTATCAAAGTACCAAGTTGTTGCTTTTTAAAATATTTTGTTTACATTTGATGAAAATAATGCAATAAGTCCAGATGTTAATGTAAACGTAAAACCGATATGGAGGGTACCAAATTAACACTCGTACCAAATTTAACACTCGTACTTGTTTTTTTATTATTACAATTCACTCAAGGATAATCAATATTGTAATTTATGAATATCAATAAATACATATACACAGATATATTTTACTCAAAAGTTTCGATTATATAATCGCATTCGATATTTACTTTGACATATTTCGAAACAAAAAATAAATAACAATGTCTCAAATTTAGTTTACCCTTATATGATGCGGGTCTGTTCCTTTTTGTAATATAATGCCGTTTTCTTTTCTGACAAAAAATGTCGCCCTTTTTTTGCCCTTTTTTCGAAAAGTGTATTTTTTTTATATGTTCTGAATCAAGAGCAACCTTATCTTAACATCAATCGAAAGGTCTCAAAGTCGAGCCCTCGTAAATCACAAAAAATTCCAGCCATTGACTTCTTTCAGGTCATAGTGTGAGAGTATTTACCCATTGTTCCCCTTTTTTGAATATTTTCACCATATGACTTCCAAGAGGATGATAATCAAAATTTTTTTGCACTTATGAACACAACACTATGAGACCTTTCGATTGATATATAATAAAAGGTTGCTCTTAATTCAGAATATATAAAAAAAATACACTTTTCCAAAAACGGCATAAGATTCTTGGTCGAAACTCATGCTATAGGGGTATTTTATAGTAGAACTAACCCTCCTATAACTCTCTTATTTGTTACCTTTAGAAAGTGCATATTTATGAAATACAAATTCTGTTCAGCTACATATTTATTTGGAGATTATTCTCATATTTTAAATCATGATTGAAAAAAGATCTAGTAACACAGTAATTTACACAGACTCCCTTATATGCCCTTGAGCAAATCTTTGAATTCATACAAACACACATATCTCTAATTAAAACAAATACATTCTAATGGAAATCTATAATCTAGTATTATTAGTCATGATTACAAATTAAACTTTGTTGCTTACTTAGAAATGGAAATATATAATGGCATGACAAAGGTTACGATAACGAGGGACACACGTTTTCACCTCGTAGCTCGTTTTTTTAGGAAACGAAAAAACCATTAAAACCATTAAAAAAAATATTATAAGCCAGAATATATGATATAGGATATATATTTTTACCAATGTTTTAACATTTCTCCTGAAAAGTGATAAAAAAATAATTATGTGTTAAGTTATGACCAGAACCCAAAATTAATTTTGAAAAGCATTAGCTACAATATGATATCGATTTGTTTTACCATAATTTTGAATATTTTTTAAATGCATATTTTTGCATAATTAATATTTCAGTGCCTATTTTTCTTTTTTTGAATATTGTGCGATTTTTAATTTATTTAATTCAAATAAAAACAAGTAAGAAAATTATAGTCGGTCTAGACCGACTATACGATACCCTACACCATGCCCTATCACTTAGGCCCAACTAACTGGACATAGAAAATAAGCAAAAACCAAATTTGAGTCTGATTTTTATTAATTTTTTTGGCTGAAGATATGAAAAAGTTCATATCGGATGCTATATCTATATGGGGACTAGGTCCAAAAATGGACCGATCCTGATTATGTTTACTAAAGTCTCTTGTATTTTGCAAAAATATATACAAACAAAATCTGAGAAGAATCAGTGCAATATTTTTGTTTTTTAATAGATTTAAGTGAAGATCGGGAAGCAGCTGTATATGGGGCCAAAGGGATCATTTTTGGACTACTCATTAATGGACGTAATGAACGCATACAAAACCAAATTTGAGTAAGATCTATATGACAATTTGGATCTTATGGCAATTTATGTCGATTTCATATGGGTAATTTGTATGGGGGCTAGGTCTGAACATGGACCGATTCTCACTAATTTCAATAGCGTTCATCCCATGGCAGATAAAAGCTTATATACCAAATTTCATCAAAATATATTCATATTTGCGACCTGCAGTTTGATTACAAACTTTACATGGACACACAGACGGACGGACGGACGGACGGACGGACGGACATTGTTAAATCAACTCAGAAAGTGATTCTGATTCGATCGGTATAATTAAAGATGGGTCTAGGTCAAATATTTTTGGTTGTTACAAACAGCAGCACAAAGTCATTATACCCAAACCACATAGTGGTATAGGGTATAACAAGTAAGAAAATTATAGTCCGCCTAGACAGACTGTTCGATACCCCATACCATACGTTTAGAGAACTAGACTTAGATCCAACTAATTAGGTATAGAAAATAAACATAAACCAAATCTGAGTGGAATTTTAAATAATCTATAATATTAATAGGCAGGCGATTTTTTGTTACCGATGTAAGTTTCACAGTTTTACCCCGATTTTGACAAAAAATTTTTAATTTTTAATTTAATAAAGACCCTAAAGTTATGTTAAGCAATTATAGCCAATTCACAAATCAACACAAAAAAAAAACAAACTCATTTTTATTACAAACACATTAACAAATATAATAAACACACACATAGCATTGTATAATTTTATGTATGTGTTAGTAGCAACTTTAAATGCAATTTAATCAAAATAAAGGAAAAAAATTTAAAATCTGTAAATCTGCAACATAGCTAAAAAGAAATACCTTTCAAATAATATACGTTTGGTCAAAATCGGGATAAAACGGTAGAACGAAACATCGAAAAATCGCCTAGCCTATTAATATTATAGATGTGTTGAGTTTTTTTTCTTCGTTTAAAATGAGTTGAATTGTGAAGCATACCTTTAGGATCTTTAATAAACGAAAAATAAAATTTCCTAGAATTTTCACTCGAATTTCGAGTGCTGGAATCTGCTAGTAATAACTCGTCCAAATCCCATAAATGATTAAAATCGGATGATTGATTTCAATTGAGTTTTAACATTGAAGAGCAACACGGCGTGAAATTGTTCGCTACGTGTTGTAGATCATAATTTTGTTGGAACCAAAAATCTTGTCCAAGGCACAGTTGTTGTGAGCTTCGTATTACATTTTGTTTTAAAATGTTTATGTATCCAATTTAATCCCTTATAGACTCAATAAATACGAACCCCATTGCTGCCATACTTTTTTCTTTAAAGCCAAAAATTAAAAACTCGCTTTCATCTAAAAATAAAATTCATTCCCAAAATTCTGTAGCCTTGTTCACATACTCTTTTGCAAACTCCATACGTTTTTTCCGTAAATGAATGTCTTTCTGCATGCTACATAACCGAGGTTTTTAATATTTTGCGAACGGTTCTTCATGGATGTTTTTGGCGAAGGATCTTTTGATTCTATAACTAATTATGGAAGCAGTAATTCAGGGATACTGTTTTACTGACGCAAAAAAAATTTTGCTTTTCGCGCACTGTAGTTTGAAGCGGTGATCCGAACGAGGATGTGACAAAATTGAATTTGTGGATTTGTAATGCATCGCGAAAAGATTCACCTTCATATCTAAGCTTTAGGATAATTTTATTCTCGTCAGCACCGATTTCTTTGATTTTGGGTCTCATCTCAAAATATAGTTACCAAAAGAAAACTTTATACAATCAAGATTGTCTTCTATTAAAATAAAATGATGCAACTGACCTGTATGTCGTTGTATAATTTGTGGAATTCCCACAATTGTAAATGTACGAATATTCTTTTTAGCTTTGCGATGATGATCATGTGAAAGAAATCTTCGTAATTCAAAATATTAAAATCTATAATACTAATAGGCTAGGCGATTTCTTGTGACTGATGTTTTGTTCTACCGTTTTATCCCGATTTTGTTCAAACGTAAATTATTTAAAAGTTATTTCTTTTTAGCGGTTTTGTTGATTTACAGATTTTTTTAATTTTTTG
Organism: Cordilura impudica; assembly: GCA_963682025.1. Lineage (NCBI taxonomy): Eukaryota > Metazoa > Arthropoda > Insecta > Diptera > Scathophagidae > Cordilura > Cordilura impudica. Next base: position 102,458,637 of record OY821520.1, read on the forward strand.
CTTTATTTTGAGTAAATTGCATTTAAAGTTGCTACTAACACATACATAAATTTATACATATGCTATGTGTGTGTTTATTAAATTTGTTAATGTGTTAATGAGTTCGTTTTCTTCATTCGCAATAATAATAAACCAAAATAGTGTAGGTTTGTGAATTGGCTAAGTTGAAAAATAAAGTTGTATAGAAATTGCAGTCGAATTTCGAGTGCTGGAATCTGCTAGCTTTTATTAATGTTTCAAATTTTTGTCTTCAAATGCACGGTTACTTTTTCTACCATGTGTATATTTTCCTATAGCGTTAGCCTGAATTGAAGTTGGAAAATGAAGTCAGTAAATTCATTCACTGAAAAAGAAGAATTCAAAATGTAAGACTACTAAATTCAGCTGTGCCGAATCTTTGATAGCCTCCACCCTCGCTCTAACCACATTATTATACTCAAGATTGTTAACACTAAGAGACAAAAAGGACTAGATTTCACATTATCATGGCTAAATTTTTTACAATAATACAATTACAAAAATTATAGGTATTTTCGTGCTTTTTAATTGAAAGCAATTATTAAATGCAATCTGCATAAATGAAAATACATGCATTACATTTTTGTTTGTTTGTTTATTAGCGTCTGTGTGTCTGTCCATCTATGTGGCCATTAGGGTGGAGGGAAAAAAGTGTTCAAACTCTCACACCCCCCTAGAAATATGCGAATAGCAAAAAAACTGAGAAATACAAAGTTTTGGGCCAATCAAAAAACATTTAGAGGTGGCTCAACGCGACTGAAAATTTCATGTGTGTTTATATGGGGAAAATATGATTTTTTTTTTCAGATTTTACGAAACTTTCGTTCTATAGTTTAATTTTTCCGATAAATTGTTATATCAGTATTAAATTATTCTTTCAAAAAGCTATAAAACTTCAAAATCGAATAAAAAGTCGCCAAGAAATAGCAAATGCCCCCCCCCCCCCCCAGACCACTTTTGGGCCAAGAATCTAGGTCATGAAATTAGATGACATTTTTTCAACTTTGAGAAACTGATCAAAGCCATAATTTTTTCTGTTCTCTATTCTTATAAGTACTTAGATATGAAGTATTGTTTTATTACCACTTTGTTAACCTATTGCGCATTGAGACCGAAAATGGGAAATTTTTTTGATAAAATTTTGAAAACTCCTTTTTCAAGTTAAAAAAAAATTTTTTAAACAAAATTTAAAAAATGGACCTGTCACTTTAAGGTTTTGCTAAGTACATTTTAGAGATTAACTGTGTGAGTTTTTAAGTAAATCGCTATGCCATAATTTTTTGACAGGGATTTTATTTTTGCGGATTTCGAGAAAAATGGGATTTTTGTAAAATATTCTGTAAATGTACTCTTTCTAAATACTTTGTATCAACAATTCATCACTTTTCTACTTTTAAATATTATATTTTATCTTAATAGCACAGGGTTTCGGAGAAAAATAATATAACCCCATTAACCCCTTTGGAATTGGGGTCACATATGACCCCAAGCTAATAAAAGACAATTTATTCAAAAAATTCAAATATTTTGTGAGTGCTGTTAAATTTTTAGATACGAAGCTTAAAATAAATTATCCAAATGTGTAGAAGTTCCGTTCCTAAAATTTGGGATAAATCCGAGAACGTTAACCCATTATTTAACAAGGCCAACTTTGGTTTTTAAGATATTTTTAAACAAAGATTACCGAAAACGAATTTTCTCTTAAACTCGATGAAACCACTATTTAGAATTCAAGAAAAATAATTCGCTTAATTTTTATTTATTTAACCCTTTAATGCTACTGGGATCAAAATAAACCATTGTGATATATCTTTGGTGCAATTATCAGCTTATTGCTCGCGAATACAAATTAAACCAACTTTTAACCAATTTTGTTATAAAATTATTTTATTTATGTATAAAAAACTATCTATATTTTTCTAAATAAAATAAGAAGACCCACAAATGACCCAAAGCTAATTAAAGACAATTTATTCAAAAGAATATGAAATATAAAATTAATATAATAATATAATACTAGCAGATTCCAATCCTCGAAATTCGAGTGCAAATTCTAGGAAATTTTATTTTTTCATTAAATAAAGACCCTAAAAGTATGCTAATCAATTATAGCCAATTCACAAATCAACACAAAAAACAAACTCATTTTTATTACAAACACATTAATAAGTTTAATAAACACACACATAGCATTGTATAATTTTATGTATGTATGTGTTAGAAGCAAATAAGGAAAAAATTTTAAAAATTTGTAAATCTGCAAAACGGATTATAGTTTTTATACATAAAATACTTTTATAACAAAATTTGTTAAAAGTTGTTTTAATTTAAATAAAATAAGTGTCTTTATCAAATATGGTCAGGATCGGTAAATTTTTCGACCTAGTCGCCATATACGAGTAAATATAGCATCCGATATGAACTTTTTCATATCAGTAGGAAAAAAATTAATAACAATTATGCTTATTTTCTATATCCAAACAGTTCATATCGGATGCTATATTTATATGGGGACTAGGTCGAAAAATTTACCGATCCTGACCATATTTGGTAAAGGCACTTACAAACCAAATTGGAGAAAAGTCTGTGCAATATTTTTGTTTTTGATAGATTTAAAGTGAAGATCGGGATGTAGCTTTATATGGGGACTAGGTCGAAAACTGGACCGATGCTGACCATAAAATCATTTGTTTTTTTCTGAAAAACATATATACAGATTATTTGAGAAAAATCTGTGGAATATTTTTGATTTTTTGATAGATTTAGGTGAAGATCGGGCAGCAGCCTTATATGGCGGTTGTGACTAAGAATTGTCTACAGGGTTTATTTTTTAACTACTGATTAATGGATGTAATAAACACATACAAATCAAATTTTATCAAATAAATCAGATGGACGGACGGACGGACATTGCCAAATTGACTCAGAAAATAATTCTGAGTCGATCGGTATAGTAAAAGGTTTTGGTAGTTACACACATCAACACAAATTCATTAAACCTTTACCACAGAGTTGTATATGGTATACAAAATATGCCGGTTAAGCTTAAATTCGGGAAGTTAGACTCATGTCTAATAAATTTTCTTATATTGAAGTGATTTTTTTTTATATTCTTAGAACTTTAGCTTGAAAGTTAACTCTTTAACACGATCACGTTATTAAAATTTGTTTCTTTTTATACCCTACTAGCTGAACCCGGTGTGCTTCGCTACCCCTCATCGTTGTAAAATAAAATAAAAAATAAAAAAAAATATTTATACATTAACAATATATTATTTAATTTTGAATTAATTATTGCACTAACAACTTTATATAGTTCAAGGGCTTAATATAAGTTATTATGGATTTTAATTTTTCTAAAAAGGGCGTGGTCCCGCCCAGTTTTTTGTAGTACTATTTCTATTAATTTCAATACGATATATACCAAATATAATCGCCGTAGGTTAAAAAATGGGCGAGATATGACGATTTTAAACTTTGGGTTATATGGGCGGGACCACGCCCCTTTGCCCACTAACAACTTTATATAGTTAACAACTTATTATTTCGCAAAAATATTCTTCTGTGAAAATTTCATGACGATCCTTCCAGTAGTTTAGAGGATTTTACGATTTTTTATTTTTCTAAAAAGGGGCGTGGTACCGCCCACTTTTCTTCTGGTATGTATTTCTATTCATGCCAATACCATATGTACCAAAATGACCGCCGTAGGTCAAAAAATTTCCGAGATATGACGATTTAAAATTTTGGGTTATATTGACTTGGCACCGCCCCTTTGTCCAATCAAAAATTTATATAGCCTATTATTCCTTCCAGAGCCACAGTAACACACTGTAAAAATTTCAGGAAGATCGGTTTAGGGGTTTGGCCTCCTATATAGCACAAACAAACACACATTCATTTTTATATATATATATAGATTGAAAGCAGATTAATTATAATTTAAGGTAAAATGGGGCGAAACGGGGGGTTTGGTAATAAAAAAATGTATGGCTATCTTACCTGTAGATAAAAAGTGTATAAAACTTTAGGTAAATACATATTACAAAAAAAGTATTTTGTATTGTTAGTGGTATAAGTAAGTATCTGAATTAAAACAAGTAAGAAAATTATAGTTGGTCTAGACCGACTATACGATACCCTATACCATGCGTTTAGAAACCCTATCTCTTAGGCCCAACTGACTGGACATTAAAAATAAGCAAAAACCAAATTTGAGTGGGATTTTTATTAATTTTTTTTGGCTGCAGAAATGAAAAAGTTCATATCGGATGCTATATCTATAAAGGAACTAGGTCCAAAAATGGACCGATCCTGATCATGTTTGGTAAAGTCTCTTGTATTTTGCAAAAATATGGACAAACAAAATTTGAGAAGAATCAGTGCAATATTTTTGTTTTTTAATAGATTTAAGTGAAGATCGGGAAGCAGCTCTATATGGGGTCAAAGGGATCATTTTTGGACTACTCATTAGTGGATGTAATGAATGCATACAAACCCAATTTGAGTAAGATCTATATGACAATTTGGATCTCATGGCAATTTATGTCGATTTCATATGGGTAATTTGTATGGGGGCTAGGTCTGAACATGGACCGATTCTCACCAATTTCAATAGAGTTCATCCCATGGCCGATAAAAGCTTATGTACCAAATTTCATCAAAATATATTCATATTTGCGACCTGCAGTTTGATTACAAGCTTTACATGGACACACAGACGGACGGACGGACGGACGGACATTGTTAAATCAACTCAGAAAGTGATTCTGATTCGATCGGTATAATTAAAGATGGGTCTAGGTCAAATATTTTTGGTTGTTACAAACAGCAGCACAAAGTCATTATACCCAAACCACATAGTGGTATAGGGTATAAAAAGGGGGCGGTGAAGTGGGCGTGTTTCATAGTTATATGGCGACGTTAACAGTATTAAGAACAATATACCATCATATAAAAAAAAATCCGTTGGAAGGAACAAATTTGTACAGAGAACAAAAAGTTTAAAACTTTCAAACAAAAATTTGGCGTGAAAAGGGGCGTGAAATGTTTATTTCTACCTCGCCTGGAGTATAATGTATATACAATTTTAAGTAAATCTGTTAAAAACTATATGGGAGCAATAACATAATTTTAAAATAGTGGGCATATTAATCATGCCAGAGTCCCAGTTAAATGTTGTGAAAATTTCAGGAAGATCGGTCCAGAGGTTTGGTCTCCTATAAGGTACAAACAAACAAATAAACAAACACACATTAAATTTTGTATATGTGATGATGATGATGATACCAGTATGTGGTTTGGGTATAATGACTTTGTGCTGCTGTTTGTAACTACCAAAAATATTTGACCTAGACCCATCTTTTATTATACCGATCGACTCAGAATCACTTTCAGAATCACTTTCTGAGTCGATTTAGCGATGTCCGTCTGTGTGTCCATGTAAACCTTGTAATCAAACTACAGGTCGCAAATATGAATATATTTTGATAAAATTTGGCCATAGGATGAACGCTATTGAAATAAGTGAAATTCGGTCCATGTTCAGACCTAGTCCCCATAAAAATGACCCCTATGAAATCGACATAAATAGCCATAAGATCCAAATTATCGTATAGATCTCAGTCAAATTGGGTTTGTATGTGTTTATTATATCCATTAATCAGTAGTCCACTATAGGACAATTCTTAGTCATAGGCCCCATATAGAGCTGCTTCCCGATCTCCACTGAAATCTATCAAAAAACAAAAATATTGTACAGAATTTTCTCAAATTTGTTTCGTATATATTTTTTCTAAATATAAGTGACTTTACCAAATATGGTCAGGATCGGTTCATTTTTCGACCTAGTCCCCGTATAAATATAGCATCTGATAATAACAATGCCACTCAAATTTGGTTTCTACTTATTTTCTATATTGAATTAGTTGCTCCGAAAGATAGGGTCTCTAAACCATGGTATAGGGTATCGTAAAGTCGGTCTAGACCGACTATAATTTTCTTACTTTTTCAAATTGAAAATTCTTCATATTTTTAGTATATTTTTTCCTGGAAAGCTGCCCGCAGAAACTATAATAACCTATTCAAACATTTTTCACAGCAAACATTTAGTACTAATGACATTTTTTTTAATTCCCGATTTTGGCAAATTAAACCACTGTTCTAGTGAATCTATAACCAACATCAAAACAGGATATAGATCAGAAAGAAGCCCCTGAAACAAAATGTTGATTTTCCTCCTTCAATAATTGTTTTCGAAAGTATGAATTATAAGTATTTAGTGATTGTCAAATAAAATATAGAATAAATTAAACATTGTATTATAATCACTGCGCTATCAATAAAAAAAAATGTTCCCACAAAAAAAAAAACCGCACGCTTGTTTGTATATTCGTTTGTTATGCCATGTAAGCTAATTTTGTATAGAATAACAGCGAACAAAAATTTAGTTTGCTATCACCCGTTTTTTTTTTGTTGTAAGCAAACTGATATTCACACCAAAATTCAAATAATCAGCATAAAAAAAATTTCAAAATCAATAGATGTACCTGAATTCAATTGCAGCAGTCGTTGTTCTAGAACTATAAAAGGCAGGTGCTGTATTGAGTAAAAGCACAGTTCAACGTTTTGAGCAAACGGCTAATAATCTGTAAGGGAAAACTGAATATGAATCCATTGAGAATATTGTGTGTGGTGGCCTGTCTGTTGGGTGCTGCTAGTGCCAACCGTGACAATACCGTCAGTGGTAGTTTGAGACCATCACAATGGTTGAAGACTAGCGAATTGGAAGATCTTCCTTCTTTGGATGAGATTACATTGCCCAAATTGGAAAGTATGTCGGCGGAGAAAGGTGCCAAACTGATTCACAAATTGTGTAAGTATTAAAAATTGCATTTAGTTTTAGTTTGAAATTCATTAGATATTTGAGTTAATCCCTTATAAATATTAATTTCAGATCATTTGTCTCAAATCAACAATGAATTGACTCCCAGTTTTGTTCCCAGCCCCAGCAACATCCCTGTTTATATCGTCAAGAACAATGGCAAAAAGGAAACTGCCAACTTGAACAATTACGTTGAGATGGCCAAGCAATTGGCCAACTTCGGTGATGAAGAAGTAACCATTTTCATTACTGGCTTGCCCCAAACCACCGAAACTGTTAAGAAGGCCAACCGTAAATTGATCCAGGCTTACATTGAACGTTACAATAGACAACAGCAACAACCCCAGCAATACAAATACTCTGGCGAACAAGAAGGCCGTTCCTCCAGTGAAGAAACCTCTGCCGAATGGAAAAACCAAAAGCCAACCTCGGGCAATTTGATTGTTATCGATTTGGGTTCCACCATGACCAACTTCAAACGCTTCGCCATGATGGACGTTGATCAGACTGGTGCCATGATTGGTAAATCTTTGGTTAAATTGACTGAAGAATGTGATGTCCCACGTGAAATCATCCACATTGTTGCTCAAGGTATTGCTGCTCATGTTGCTGGTGTCGCTGGCGACGAATACAGCCGTTTGACTGGCCATCAATTGCGCCGTATCACCGCTTTGGACCCCTCCAAGCAACTTGCCAAGAACCCCAAAGTTTTGACCGGTTTATGTCGTGGTTCTGCTGAATTCGTTGATGCTATCCACACATCCGCCTATGGCATGGGCACCTTGGCTCGTGTTGGCGATATCGATTTCTTCCCCAATGGTCCTTCCGCTACTGTTCCCGGTGCCGAAAATGTCGTTGAAGCTTGCATGCGTGCTACCCGTTACTTTGCTGAAACCGTCCGTCCAGGCGGTGAACGCAACTTCCCTGCCGTTGCAGCCAACTCCTTGAAACAATACAAGAACAACAATGGTTTCGGTAAACGCGCTTATATGGGTATTGATACCGACTTTGATCTCAGAGGTGATTATATGTTGGAAGTTAATGCTAAGAGTCCTTTCGGTATGAGAACTCCAGCCCAAAAACAAATCACTTATCACGGTGTCCACCAATCCTGGAAACAAGATAACGAGTAAGGAATCTGTGTTCAGTAATTATCATCATCATCGGTAGAAGCTGTAGTTTTTATGGAATATCAAGCAAGAACTGTGAATCAAGTCTTTAATAATTCAAAATTTTGTAGTTTGTAGTGAAAAAAAAAAATTGGAAATATTTTGAAATAAAGCAATTTTTCTTATAAGGAATATAAAACTTCTTTTATTTTGGAAAGCATTTAAGGGTTTCAGGATTTTCCATTATCAGGATTTTTAATTAGTAAGAGCGCATACGATTTCTGAAATTTCGAAAAATTGTTATAAATATTTTTTTTTTAGATATTCATACACTGAAATTTTAAAGTTTCTGTTATTCAAGCTGATCCATTATAACTGCTGGTAATCTGTAATTTACATTTATATGGAATAATTCAAATCTAATGAATTTCTACTTAAAATTAAATCAAATTTTTATGTAATCAAATCAAACTTATGTAATCTCTATTTTTTTTGTAGAAAGCACAAAGGAAATTAGAATGAAGATCAAAAATTTTACTACATGGATCGTGGACTTTACCAATACGAAAATTTTTCTATCTCGATATCGGAATTGTAGATCTTTTAATACTATGTATGTCCAAATGTAACGGTAACTTTTTAATTTAAATTTCGTGGTTTATCGATTTTGGCAAATACTTTTTTTCAGACTGATAGCACTATTTTTGACATATAGTGAGCGCCAAAAGAAAGTTTACAACTGCTAATTGTTAATATTAATTTATGATTTTGTAATATGAATTAATCCAATCTATATTATACTAGCTGACCCGGCAAACTTCGCTTTGTCCAAAAGATATTTTTGGATTGAAATAAATTCGAAACTCTTTTTTTTATCGAAAGAACAGATGACGGAATAATATAATTTGAATATAACACTTTTCGAATTCGGTTGAATTCAATATCTTATAATTATACGGATAGCTGACCCGACGGTCTTTGTCCCGTCCAACATTTGACGAAAATAGAATAAAATCAAATATTAATTAAAAAAAGAATAGAACAATATAGTTTCCAGGGACTGTCCTTGTGGCTTGTTTATTGTCATCGCAAATGCAAGTTTCATTGGGAAGTGAACCCTATACCACTATGTGGTTTGGGTATAATGACTTTGTGCTGCTGTTTGTAACAACCAAAAATATTTCACCTAGACCCATCTTTAATTATACCGATCGAATCAGAATCACTTTCTGAGTTGATTTAACAATGTCCGTCCGTCCGTCCGTCCGTCCGTCCGTCTGTGTGTCCATGTAAACCTTTTAATCAAACTGCAGGTCGCAAATATGAATACATTTTGATGAAATTTGGTATATAAGCTTTTATCGGCCATGGAATGAACGCTATTGAAATTGGTGAGAATCGGTCCATGTTCAGACCTAGCCCCCATACAAATTACCCATATGAAATCGACATAAATTGACATAAGATCCAAATTGTCATATAGATCTTACTCAAATTGGGTTTGTATGCGTTCATTACATCCATTAATGAGTAGTCCAAAAATGATCCCTTTGACCCCATATAGAGCTGCTTCCCGATCTTCACTTAAATCTATTAAAAAACTAAAATATTGCACTGATTCTTTTCAAATTTTGTTTGTATATATTTTTGCAAAATACAAGAGACTTTACCAAACATGATCAGGATCGGTCCATTTTTGGACCTAGTCCCTATATAGATATAGCATCCGATATGAACTTTTTCATATCTGCAGCCAAAAAAATTAATAAAAATCCCACTCAAATTTGGTTTTTGCTTATTTTCTATGTTCAGTTAGTTGGGCCTAAGAGATAGGGTTTCTAAACGCATGGTATAGGGTATCGTATAGTCGGTCTAGATCGACTATAATTTTCTTACTTGTTTTGAATTGAAGCGCTTATATAAGCTTAAATTTAAGTATATTTAAGATCCAACTTTGCAATTAATGTGATGGAAGATCTGGCAAATAAAGTACATTAAAAAGTCTTCTGATAAAATTGCGGAAATTCAAATTTTTGTTATGCTGCTGGAATTACCATTTCTCTTAAATACTTTCCTTCAAAACGATCCAATATATTAAAGTTCAATAATTACTTTTATGGAACTAACCCCACCCATTTATCCGATTCCACACATTTTCACACTCACACTAATAACTCACACAAATAACCTATGAACTCCCACAAATTATCTTCACTTTCCCTTTTATGTTATTCAAGATACTTTTATTATTTTGAAAAATTATTTTATACGGTAGGTGACACGCCCACTTGTCCAATCCCGCACATTTTCGCCAGGGCTAATCACAGAAATAATAGATGAACTCACACAAACTCGCAAAGCTCTCCCTATCATTATACTCGATATATGTACATAATATTTAATCAGCACTTTGTAGGGGATGTACACCGCCCACTTATCCGATCCAGCCTATTTTCGTCAGGTGTACTTACACTAATAACAAATGACGTCACATAAAGTATCAAAGCTCTTCCTGTCATGATATTAAGTCTGATATTCAGTGATTAATTTTTTTGTATGTGCCACGCCCACTGTTCCGATAACGCTAATTTTTACAACGGCTACTCACAGCAACTCACAGCAATAATAGATGACCTCATACAGAGTTGCAAAGCCCTCCCTAAAACAGTACTCAAGATATATGATGTTAAACATTAATTTTGTATGGGAGGTACCACGCCCACTTAACCGATACCGACCTTTTTCGGTATGACTATCTATATTGATAATAGATGGCCTCACACAAATTTACAAAGCTCTCCCTCTCATAGTACTCAATATTTATGATGTTAAAACGGAATAACCGCGTACAGCTCCATCTGTTGAGACTTTTTGTACTTTTATTTTTTGCTAAACCTTCGCGTGGCAGTTACAAACAAACTAGCAGAAAAAAGTATCCCTTTTGGTCTTGTAGTTTTCAAGTTTTAAGCGGACGAACAAACCACGATTCATTTTTATATAAGTATATAGATTTATTGAAAATGATATTTCACTTGTACCCAATTTTGAAAAAAAAAATAAACAACAAAATCTTGCAACAACAAAATTGTTATAACAAAATCTAAATAATCTAAAAACAAAATTTTTATTATTCATATGAGTTTTGAATCACTCCGTGACAGTGCGTGACTATTAATAATTATTGGCCTTGTTGGCCTAGAAGAAAATTCACCATTTTTAGATCCACACAAATTAGCCAGCGGTGTTCGTTGTACTTTATTTTATTTATAACTGAGGCAATTGTAGAATATTCTTCTTTAGCTTTAGTTGAATGTGCAATGGGCAACGAACCCAATTTATTACCGTTATGCAGAAGTACACATTTTAGGCTGCGTTTAGAAGAATCTATAAATAGTCGCCAGTCATTTGGATCATACTCCTCTAATCCCATCGCTGTTACTAAATCAGGAACATCTGAACAATAAACAAATTCATCGTCTTCGGAAAAGAATGGAAGTAAGTTTTTTTTCTCTGTTACGGTAGTATGAAATTGTTGTTCCTTGGGTTAACAGATTTTTTTGCTTTAATCGAGAAGCAAGAATTTCAGATGCTTTTTTAGAAAGTCCAAGGTCTCTCACTAAATCACTAAGCTCCTCCTGATTAAATTGCTCGCGTTCAGAAGAAATATCTAAATGCAAGTCATCTGATCCAAATTCAGAAATTGGTGAAGGAACATTTTGTCGTAAGTCGTGGAAATTGTGTGTAGATGTAGATGGTTGTGGTTCTGAATCCTCACTAGAGTACAGGACTGGTTGGGTAATAGACAACACGTTAGGATAAATCCATTTAGACCGGTTTGTTTTATTAATGCCTGTTATGTTGACAGCGCAAAAATAACAATCATCATAATGATTCGAAGGTTCCCGCCAGATCATTGGTGTTTTATACTTGAAGTGGGTCCGTTGCTTGTTTGCCCATAACCTTAAATACTCTACACAGTTTTTACATACAGTATTAGGAATCCAGTACTTGTCACGGGTTTCCATGGTAAATCCGAAGTAGTCAAAATAAATTTTTTTAATAAAATCTGACACCCTTTTTCTATTTTTTATAAACGTGTATTCGCCACATATGTTACAAAAATAGTTGGGATTGATTTTACAGGTGTTTCTTGACGTAGCCATTGCACAATTTTGAAGTATATATCAAAGTAACACAATTTTCAATAAATAACACACGGGAACAAAATTGAACTTTTTTGTGTTGACTGATTAAATGTTCAATGTAAAATGATTTATATTTTTTGTCGTTATACTTTTCGCTTTCGTAAACACTTGTTGAATGAGAAAAATTGGTTGAATGAACCCATATAAATACTTAGTAGTTTTTTACTGAAGTACCAAAAAAAATTATATCCACAATTTTATTGACAGTCACTTATGAATGAACACATGTGTTCAGGGGAATTCCTTTAAAAAATCATCCGTTACCAACGGTAAACCACACATCAATAAAAACAAGTGGACTTTTATTTTTTCTCTTTAATTGACTGTGAACTGACTAGGTGTCATAAAGGGACAATAAAATTTATAGGCGTTATGAGTTTGCTACCGCAACCATAAAAATGAAATAATCTTTTTTTATTACTTAATTTTTTTAATTCTTAGAATCATAAAAAACTAACTTATTACATACAAACACTTACACATTAGAAAATGTTATTTTTGTATGGAAATCGCGATTTATATCAATTCAGTAAATCGTGAACAAAATCAAAAGTTGTGCACCGATTGCAATGAAATAAAGCTCATTTTATTCGAAATATATTTAACTAACTGTTTGTAGACCAAAACTGTGATTTTTGTCCCATTTTTATTTTTTAGGAATTTTTAAAGAACAAAAAAAATGTTTTTTTTAAAAAAATTTTAATTTTTTTTCAAAACTTGAACGATATCTCTAAAACTACTTGGAAAATTTAAAAACAAAGTAAGCACGGCTTTAAGAGAATATTGTTTGCGAGTTTCGGATTTTTTTTTTAATTTAATATGGTGAACCGTTTTCAAGTTATTCCAATATATGTAGCGGAAGTGCCTTAATTTTGAACATAACGGTATATCTCGAAAAGTCGAGCTGATAGAAAAAAAACAAGGGCAGATTTGGATTCAGCGTCCCAAATAACCTTAAAAACAATATTCAGTTCTTAATCAACAGAACCATTGTTCCCTTGTGTAATTAATAATTAAATTAATATTTGATCACAACAAGCTTCAGATCGATTGGATGAGGGGAAATGGGGTTTAAATTAATCCGTGACTGTTCCTGACTATCTTTAAGTTAATATTTGGTGACATCAAGTCTGTGCATCAAGTTTCAGATTGATTGGATGAGGGGAAATGGGGTTTAAATCACTCCGTGACTGTGCGTGACTATGCGTGACTGTGTGTGACTGTCTTAAAATTAATCTTTGGCCACAAAAAGTCTATGGACCTGTCACTCCATGACTGTGCGTGACTATGCGTGACTGTATGTGTCTATACTAAAATTAATTTTTGACTATTCAACCATTATAACCGATCTTAGCATGTCTCTGTTACTTATAACCCTCTTTCTTATTTCGCAGCCAAATACTCCCACAAATGCTCTATGTGATTGAGGTCCGGCGATGAGAGATGATCCAATTGTTTGGGTATGTGGTAGAGTATCCACTCCTTGACAATTTTGGATGAATGATTCGGATAATTGTTTTGCTGAATGACCCAAGTATTCTCCAAGCCCAATTTCTCAACGCTGCACTGTGGCTGAAATTTTGATTTCATTGGCCAAAAGTCCAATATTTTTTTGTCACCGATTTTTAAAATTTTAATGCCAAAAAATTAGGTTAAGCTATTGCTAATTGTGGGCGTGGTATGCTGTCAAACTCAACTGTTTTTTTAATGTCAGAAAAAGGTGATTTTTTGTTTGTTATAAAAAATAAATGGTTACTACTCGCAAGTTATCGTCGGTAATGACCTGCGGTCTTCTTTTCAAGATTGGTAGGATTGAAGTCTTTAGTTGTTGTAAGTGGTCATAACCCAACCGTTAGGGGTGTAAACCTTGAAATCAAAATACAGGTCGCAAATATGAATATATTTTGATTAAATTTGGTATATATGCCTTTATTAGTCATAGGATGAACGCTGTTGAAATTGGTGAGAATGGGTCCATGTTCAGATCTAGTCCCGACGCAAATGCCCCCTATAAAATCGACATAAATTGCCATAAGATCCTAATTATCATATAGATCTCAGTCAAATTGGGTTTGTATGAGTTTATTACATCCATTAAACAGTAGTCCAAAAATAATACCCATAGGACAATTCTTAGTCGTAGGCCCCATATAGAGCTGCTTCCCGATCTTCACTTAAATCTATCAAAAAACAAAAAAATGTTACAGAGATTTTTCTCAAATTTGGTTTGTGCATATTTTTTGAAAATATAAGTGATCTGTCCATTTTTCGACCTAGTCCCCATAAAAAATAAAACATCCGATATGAACTTTTTCATATCTGCAGCCAAAAAAATTAATAAAAATGCCTCTCACATTTGGTTTATGCTTGTTTTCCATATCCAATTAGTTGGACCTAAGAGATGGGGTCGTTAAACGCATGGTATAGGGTATCGTATAGTCGGTCTAGGCCGACTAGATCTTCTTACTTGTTTTTAAAAGGTTTTTTACCCACATACGTATGTATGAAATGTTTTAATAAATAAGAAAATCAGAATCAGAATCATTGCGCTAATGTTCAGCCAATTTATTGTGCAAAAATTAACAAATTTAGCAGCTAAAAATGATAAATTTTTCTGTAGTAATAGCAAGACTATTAGATATTATTACTAACGTTTTTTTAAGTGGAAAGTAGTGATAGTAAAATATCCAGTTGATTTTACTTTTTTTTAGTGTAAAATTTTTTTTGAGTGTAAACATTAAAAAAAATCCCATTATTATAAAAAATGCTTGTAATTAAATATTATTAAAATCCAAATATGGCATTTTTTAATAAATAAAAAAAATAAAAAACCTATATTTCACGCTAAAAGTTAAATAAATGAACATTTCAATTTCGACCTAGAATTTCTTAAAAAGTACTTAATCAATTTTAATGAAATTAAAACAGGCTCAAGCTCAATTACATATTTACCCACTGGAAAAAGAATTACTAAATTATTTTGATTGGCTCAAAAGTTACAGAATTTTGGCCAATGAAAAACAATTTTCAGCCACTGTGCGCTGGTGTGTAAATTATTTGTTTAAATATTAAGGCACTTGAATTTATTCATGGTTCATACATCCTCAAACCATCACAGAGCCTCCACCTGTCGATATTAAATTTTTTCAGCAAACTCTTGGTTCTTGCTTCTCCAAATTTTTACTGGATCCTTCTCAATTTGCTCTCGTCACTAAAAAGTACATTTTCCCAGAATGAACTGTCCTTATCTTTATATATTTTCACAAAATCAAATGTCGCTTCTGATTTACATTGGATATGTACGGTTTTTCTTTGGAACACGACCATGTATACCACTTTTTTTTATTTATTTCAAATTGTACATATTATATCTTACAATAATAGGGTCTTAGCGCGACTAGGATATTATTGAGACAGGTTGGCAAACTGCTCAAATTAATTTATTGTGTTTATTTATAGAGTATTGAAATAAAAAAATTAATTATATCGAAAGCATTTCTATATTTTGTAAAAAAAATTCTTTGGGTCATTCTTTAAAAGACGAAATTGTCAAACAATCTTTCAAAAAGGTAGGTAAATTATTATACTCCAAACTACCTATAAATTCTATTCTCTGCTTGGTGGTTCCTAGCCCACAACTTGCAAGTCTAAAGTTAGAATTGTTCCTTGTATTAAACATAATTTGATTCCTGAGAAAACTGATTGTATAATGATCAATACAATGAACAACTTTAAATGAAGAAATCAGCAGCTGAATTTTATATATTCCATATATGGGTAACAATTTCTTAAAACATCCTTATTTAACGACTGTGGAGAATAACTGAGGCAGACTAAATGCAGACTAATGCTTTATTTTGAAATATTTGTAACGACTTAAGTTTTGCTTTTCTTCTGACACTATATACAATTATAAGGTAATTAAGATGACCAGTTTGTACAGCAGATTCCAGCCCTGGAAATTCGAGCACAAATTCTAGGAAATTTTATTTTTTCATTAAATTAAGACCCTAAGAGTATGCTAATCAATTATAGCCAATTCACAAATCAACACAAAATACAAACTCATTTTTATTACAAACACATTAACAAATTTAATAAACACACACATAGCATTGTATAATTTTATGTATATATGTGTTAGTAGCAACTTTAAATGCAATTTATTCAAAATAAAGGAAAAAATTTTAAAATATGTAAATCTGCAAAACGGCTAAAATGAAATACCTTTCAAATAATATACGTTTGGTCAAAATCGGGGTGAAATGGTAGAACAAAACATCAGTCACAAGAAAACGCCTAGCATATTAATATTATAACGGGTGATTTTTTTGAGGTTAGGATTTTCATGCATTAGTATTTGACAGATCACGTGGGATTTCAGACATGGTGTCAAAGAGAAAGATGCTCAGTATGCTTTGACATTTCATCATGAATAGACTTACTAACGAGCAACGCTTGCAAATCATTGAATTTTATTACCAAAATCAGTGTTCGGTTCGAAATGTGTTTCGCGCTTTACGTCCGATTTATGGTCTACATAATCGACCAAGTGAGCAAACAATTAATGCGATTGTGACCAAGTTTCGCACTCAGTTTACTTTATTGGACATTAAACCAACCACACGAATGCGTACAGTGCGTACAGAAGAGAATATTGCGTCTGTTTCTGAGAGTGTTACTGAAGACCGTGAAATGTCGATTCGTCGCCGTTCGCAGCAATTGGGTTTGTGTTATTCGACCACATGGAAGATTTTACGCAAAGATCTTGGTGTAAAACCGTATAAAATACAGCTCGTGCAAGAACTGAAGCCGAACGATCTGCCACAACGTCTAATTTTCAGTGAATGGGCCCTAGAAAAGTTGGCAGAAAATCCGCTTTTTTATCGACAAATTTTGTTCAGCGATGAGGCTCATTTCTGGTTGAATGGCTTCGTAAATAAGCAAAATTGCCGTATTTGGAGTGAAGAGCAACCAGAAGCCGTTCAAGAACTGCCCATGCATCCCGAAAAATGCACTGTTTGGTGTGGTTTGTACGCTGGTGGAATCATTGGACCGTATTTTTTCAAAGATGCTGTTGGACGCAACGTTACGGTGAATGGCGATCGCTATCGTTCGATGCTAACAAACTTTTTGTTGCCAAAAATGGAAGAACTGAACTTGGTTGACATGTGGTTTCAACAAGATGGCGCTACATGCCACACAGCTCGCGATTCTATGGCCATTTTGAGGGAAAACTTCGGAGAACAATTCACCTCAAGAAATGGACCGGTAAGTTGGCCACCAAGATCATGCGATTTGACGCCTTTAGACTATTTTTTGTGGGGCTACGTCAAGTCTAAAGTCTACAGAAATAAGCCAGCAACTATTCCAGCTTTGGAAGACAACATTTCCGAAGAAATTCGGGCTATTCCGGCCGAAATGCCCGAAAAAGTTGCCCAAAATTGGACTTTCCGAATGGACCACCTAATACGCAGCCGCGGTCAACATTTAAATGAAATTATCTTCAAAAAGTAAATGTCATGGACCAATCTAACGTTTCAAATAAAGAACCGATGAGATTTTGCAAATTTTATGCGTTTTTTTTTAAAAAAAAGTTATCAAGCTCTTAAAAAATCACCCGTTAGATATAAAATTCCTAGTGCAGGAGATGTTTTAGATCTTACATGTTGAATTTTATTTATTTAATGGTTTCAACTTCAGCAATTTCCTTTCCATTCATCAAAATGATGTTTTTTATATTGTTCTCGATTTGGCTGTTGACTAACTGAAGGAGTCTTGACTTGTTAGGATTTAATATTAACTAATTTAATCTTCAACCTCTGAAATTAAAGCTGCATCATGTTCAGCAAATGTTTTAAAAACTAAATTTTCCTTATATGGATAAAGGATTCACAAATCGTCGGCATACATAACAATTTTTCCAGTAAGTCCAAGGTTGTCTAAATCATTAAGATATATATTAAACAAAAAAAGGACCTAGTACATTCCTTGGGGCGCCTAGGTCAAGGATCGTGTCCAATATTTTTTACCAGAAAAAGAAGGAAGAACTAAAAGCTTTATTTTGTTTAACCTAAATTATGAATTATGAAAAAAATATTTTTATTTTTATATATAAAGGACATCGGCGATGAGCAAACAAATGATCAATACAATTCAGACATAAAATTTTTTATAAATGAAAATCTCACGGCTACAAACTACCGCATACTTAAAGAAGGTATTAAATTTAGAAAGGATAAGTTAATTTACGCTGCTTTCTCAATGCATGGTCTCTCTATATTAAATTATCAGTTGCTGATCAACCTATACGCATTGATGATGTATCCGACTTTAACCGCTTATTTCGTCCTGAAGCAAACGATGGAAATATGTGTTAATGTAACCGTATTTATTGACTTTTATATTATTAAAACTTCTCTAAAATTCTATTTATTTCTTACTATTATATTATTGAATATCATAACAATACTAAATATTTTACTTGAAATCACCGCTACGAGCGTTGCTGTTAGGGTCTTTAATGATTATGAGTATGACTTCATTACTTAATGATGAATTTAGTTCCAAAGACGTAACTGCAAACATGGTTAGAATTCTTACTAAACAAAGAAATGGTCTAAAAATTTGCCACATTAATGCGCAAAGTCTCAACAACAAAATAGATGAATTTCGACTAGTTTTTGAAGGTTCTGGTGCCGATATAATAACAGTAGCTGAAACATGGTTTAAATCATCAATAACTGATAATTTTGTATCCCTTAATGGGTATAACATTTATAGAGCTGATAGAGAAGGAAAAGCTGGTGGAGTTGCAATCAATGTTAAAAGTGGTTTGAGTTGCAAAGTTAAATGCAAGTCTGATGCTGAAGGCAATATTGGTAATAGTAGATCTGAAGACATAAATCTTATTGAATTCATTTTTCTTGAGCTGTCCAACTTAAACAGAAAGATTCTTATTGGCAGTGTGTACAGGCCTAATTGTAATGTAAACATTACTCCATTTATGAAAATCTTGGAAAGCTTAACAATGGCGTATGATGATATTGTGATTGCTGGTGATTTTAATTCAAATGTCCTAATTGACTCTAGTCTTACCAACAGCATGAAATTTATTGGACTCACTGCTACCAATATGTACATGCCCACACATTTTATATCAACAAGCAGCACATTGATTGATCTATTTTTTATTTCTCACGAATCGAATCTCTTATTGTATGATCAAATATCAGCTCCCTGCTTTTCTAAGCATGATCTCATCTTTATGGTGTATGATTTTGAAACACAAATTCCAAACCAAACATTTACATTTCGTGATTTCAAGAATATTGAATATATAACTTTGCATGATGAATATAGGAAAATTGACTGGAATTGTATTTACTACATGGTATCGGTGGATGAACAATTGAATTTCCTGGAGCACCATCTTAAAAATTTATTTAATCTAACTGTTCCTTTGAAAACGAAGATAATCAACGTTAGGCAAAAACCATGGTACACACCAACAATTAGTCGTCTAATAGAACAACGTGACTTTGCATATTCTCGGTGGAAACGCTATAAAACTACAGAGTTACATGAAAATTATCGTTTAGCTAGGAGAATAGTAACCATAAAAATAAAAGATGCTAAATCTAACCATTACGTCGAAAAATTCAACAACATTATAGACACAAAAAAAAAGTGGAAATCAATACAAGAGATTGGAATTGGTAAAAACAAAAATAGAAATAATATTATTAATGAAAGTCCGGACGATTTAAACAAGAAATTTATCAATGTAAATATGCTGGAAGCGGATAATAAATTTTATGATGATTTTCACGTGAATTCTCTTCCAACACGCCTTTTTTCTTTTAACTGTGTCACACAGAACGATGAATATAGAAGTTGCATATCCATAAAATCCAATGCTACAGGCATTAATGGTATAAATCCAAAGTTTTTGAAGATGATACTTCCGTCACTTTTGCCTCAAATTACTTATATTTTTAATAACATTATTACTACAAGCACTTTTCCTTCACGATGGAAAGAAGCTAAAATTTTGCCAATACCAAAATCACCCAGTGAATATCGACCCATAGCAATCCTACCATTCCTCTCTAAGGCATTGGAAAAAATACTACATAATCAAATTACTTCATACGTTAATGATAATCGGCTACTTACTAACAGACAATCTGGTTTTCGGGCAGGGCATAGCTGCATCTCTGCTCTTACTGATGTATCCGAAGATTTAAGAAAAGAAGTTGATGATGTTTTTTTTTACCATGTTAGTATTGTTGGACCATTCCAAAGCATTTGACACTGTAGACCACAATATATTAATTCAGAAATTATAGAAACTGATGAATTTTTCTTCAACATCGGTCAGCTTAATGTCATCTTATCTTAAAAACAGAATGCAGTGTGTGGAAACCCAGTCTGGAGTGTCAAATTTACTTTATGTAAAACGAGGAGTTCCGCAAGGGTCAATTCTTGGACCTCTTCTTTTTTCAATTTACTCTAATGATCTTCCCAACCAGTTGTTGCATAGTAAGATTCGCTTGTATGCTGACGATGCACAATTATATATAAGCAACAGAAATGAAGGTGTTGAGGACTGTATCAGAAAATTGAATGAGGATCTTAACAGAATTTTTCTTTGGGCCTCAGCAAATGGATTAAGTTTAAATCCACGAAAATCTAAATGTATTGTTATACGCAAAAGGACTAGCAAAATTATAATTAGGCCAAACATACTTATAAATAATCAGCCGATTGAAATTGTTGAAAGCGCAAAGAATTTAGGAGTTATCTTCAATAATACGCTTACTTGGTCTGATCATGTAAATGCAGCATTATTCTATGCTTAGAACACTCTGGCCCACACAATGCTTTACACCTATAAAAATTAGAATTTTACTCGCGAAAACATATTTCTTACCGATTCTGATGTATGGATGTGAGGTTTTCTCCTGTTGCGACTCGGAAAGTAAACGAAGATTAAACGTTGTTTACAATAACATTACTAGATATGTATTTGGACTGCGGAGATTTGACAGCATATCATCGTATTCGAAGAAACTATATAGTGTACAATTTGAGGACCTATTGAAAATACGTATTTTAATCTATTTACATAAAATTATTATCGCTCGAGAGCCTGACTATCTATTTAATAGATTAAAATTCAGTAGATTTAATAGAACCAAAAATATAATTCAAATCAGGCATCATAGATTAGTATCAGAATGGCAATTTTATATTAATGCTATTCGTCTTTGGAACATGCTACCAGTAGACATTAAAGATATAAGCAACGCACGTTTTTTTAAGAAAAAATTATTTGAGCTATACTCGTAAAAGTAATATATGTATAGTTTTTCTTTTTTTTTCTATTTTTTGTATTATTAAAATATTTATTATTATTATATAAAATTTCAATACTGTTTTTGTTTATTTAACTAAACTTATTGATATAAATTTAAATTAATGCATTTTATATTATATTTTTTATTTTTAATTCTTAATTATTAATTTTTGATTTTTAATTTTTATTTTTATTATTATTTTTATTTTTATTTTTAATTTTTAATCTTTAACTTTTGCTTTTTAATTTTTGATTTTTAATTGTTTAATTTTTGATTTTTAGTTTTTAGTTTTTAATTCTTAATTTTTAAATTTTTAATTGTTATTTGGTATTTTTTTATTTTTTTATTTTTTAATTTTTATTATTTTAATGTATTAATTTCTTCTGAGACTTTTATTACCAGTTTTGTTATTATTTTTACCAAAAGCAATTTCAAATTATCACATTTGTCCTTAATGTACCCCTGTGTTGTTTTAAGACTTCAGTCTTGTTACACAGGCTAACAAATAAATAAATAAATAAATAAATAAATAAATAAGAAATAAACGCCCACTTTTAATTTATTTTAATATATAAAACTTAAATGGAGCTTTTTCGGTTATGCCACCCACCCCTTAGCAGGTAATGTTTTGATCAATAAATATGGCTTTTATGATCAAACATTATAGATACGCAAATCTAAAAATCTGACATCTAATTAAAAATTAAAAAAAATTATTAATAAACCAACACACAAATAAAATAATTTAAGAAAATGTTTCCATAAAAGTACCACACAAGTTAACACCATTGATTCGACGTCTTATAAACTCAAAAAAAAAAAAAAAAAACTAGCGATATAGTTTTAGGATTCTACACCTAATGGGAACTTTCCTTTTAATCCCTGACGAACTACTCGAAATTGTGCTTGTGTTTTCTCTAACGTCTCTGACAAATCCGACAGATTGATTTATCGCGTCATAATTATAAAAGTTGGCTTCATACGCCCTCCATACATCAGTTACAACTGTGCAGCCAGGCAAAACACGTCTCATTATTATTTCAAAAGAATTTTTTCAAAAGAATTTTTTTTTAGGTGGTCTTTCGATACCATTAAACACCCAAACGCCTTCCACTCAACGTGCTCGGTGATATTTTCTCTTACCGAACTGTGACTCGTCAAGTTCGACCACTATTCCAGGACCGGCGGAAATCACATCATTTGGTCCTAAATTTCGGAAAAAGGTAAAATGCCGTGCAATTGCTTCTGACCCAAATTCGAAATGAGAAGTGACGCACGCATTCATATTTACAAAACTGTTTCTTCAAAAAAACTGTTCTTTGTTGCAAAGGCATTTGCATCGCAAGTGTGGTCCTTGTTTTAAAGCTCATTGGCGGCTTACATTTCTTATTTCTTACACAGAACTTCCAACAGAAGAACATTTTACTCTTTGTCATTATTTTGTTGCTAAATCTTTCTTTTCAAAAATTTTTTTATAATTTTTTAAAATATTTTCTTTTCGGTTTTTATAAATTATAAATTACTAGCTGGACCCGGCAAACGTTGTTTTGCCCTCAATGAATTTTTATTTTAGTTAGAATCTGTATATACCTATATAAAATGTGTTACGAAGATCTCCAGATAATAAAATGAGAGCTTCATCAAAAAATCTTTCATTGCCTTTCAAATCTTTTATCAAATCAAATCACAATGTTTGTGAGCCATGGTACATTCATCCCAAATAAAAATACTGCATTTTTGCAGAACTTTTGCCATACCGGAATGTTTTTTGATATTACAGACGGCATTCTCATTTTTTTGTACGTTTAACGGTGATTTGAGTGCTGAATGAGCTGTGCGGCCACCATGCAATAATGTAGCGGCTTTTTCCTTCTTTTTCGTTAGAATATTTATATATAAAAACGTTTGTGAGTTTATTTATTAAAATTTATATAAATTTGACAACTCATTATTTTTCGAACGACAGCGCCATCTACCGGGTCCAATAAAAAAATGTTTCTAACATACATATATGTACATTCTTAGTTTCATTAAAATCACACCATAAATAAGAATATTCGAAATAACTTTACCCAGCGCCACCTATCGGGTCCATTTATACATACAAAAATTTCTTATGACGAAACATACGTTCATTCTGAATTGCAGTCAAATCGCGCTGAAAGTAAAAATTTTTGTTTTTAACTTGACCCCAACGCCAGCTAGAAGGTTAAAACTAAAAAAAAAAACACAGAAGAGCTCGAACCGAACCTATGCTGGAAATCCTACCTCGACAGCTCTTATGGTTCCGGAGATCATTCGTTACAATCAAATGCATCAACGTTTTTATATATACGCCACGCCCCTTTGCCCACTAACAACTTTATATAGCTAAGGTCTTATTATTTCGCAAAAATATCCTTTTGTGAAAATTTCATGACGATCCTTCCAGTAGTTTAGAAGATATTACGATTTTTTATTTTTCTAAAAAGGGGCGTGGTCCCGCCCACTTTTCTTCTTGTATGTATTTCTATTCATGCTAATACCATATGTACCAAATATGATTGCTGTAGGTAAAAAAATTCCCGTGATATGACTTTTTCAAATTTTGGGTTATATGGGCGTGGCACCGCCCCTTTGTCCAATCAAAAATTTATATAGCATATTATTCCTTCCAGAGTCACAGTAACACGCTCTGAAAATTTCAGGAAGATCGGTTCTTTGGTTTGGCCTCCTATAAAGCACAAACAAACACACATTCATTTTTATATATATAGATAGATTGAAAGCAGAATAATTATGATTTAAGGTAAAATGGGGCGAAAAAGGGGGACTTGGTAATAAAAAAATGTATGGCTACCTTACCTGTAGATAAAAAGTGTATAAAACTTTAGATAAATACATATTACAAAAAAATTATTTTGTATAGCAAACATTGTTAGTGGTATATGTAAAAAAAGGGGGCGGTGAAATGGGCGTGGTTCATAGTTATATGGCGACGTTAACAGTATTAAGAGCAATATACTACCAAATAAAAAAATCCGTTGGAAGGAACAAATTTGTACAGAGAAAAAAAAGTTTGAAACTTTCAAACAAAATTTGGCGTGAAAAGGGGCGTGAAAGGGGGCGTGGCGTAAGAAATGTTTATTTCTACCTCGCCTGGAGTATAATGTGTATACAATTTGAAGTAAATCTGTTAAAAACTATATGGGAGCAATTACATAATTTTAAAAAAGTGGGCGTAAAAGTGGGCGTGGTCAAAAAAAAAGTACCCTATTAATCATGCCAGAGTCCCAGTTAAATGCTGTGAAAATTTCAGGAAGATCGGTCCAGAGGTTTGGTCTCCTATAAGGTACACACAAACAAACAAATAAACAAACACACATTCAATTTTATATATATAGATGAATTATAAACTTTTTTCAAATATGGTTTATATATGTGCTTGTGAAAAGTAAGGGACTTTACTAAATATGGTCATAATCGGTCCACCTTTAAGCCTAGTTCCCATATAAAAATATGATCAGATATGAACTTTTTAATATCTGCATGCCATAATTTAATAATAATACTTTTAAAATTTGATATTTTTTTATATCCACTTATTGTCTCAGTAAAGTTGGATCCAAAACCATGTCTCAAAACTCTTGGTATAAGGAAGCGTATAGACGGTATAGACCGACTATAATTTTCATACTTGTGTTTTGCTGGGACTATATTCTATCTAATGTAACAAAAGGACATGTAGTTCAAAATATTCAAATATTTATTTACACTAATATATTCATGTTAATGTAGATAGATTCGTTCAAACTTTGTTCCTATTTATTCGTGCTTCCAGCCTTGGTGAACACCATGATAGCTGATTTGTTTTTGAGCAGGGGCTCTCTTACCGAATGGGCTCTTTTCATTGACTTCTAAAATGTAATCACCCTCCAAATCGTAATCAGTATCGATGCCCATATAGGTACGTTTGCCCATACCATTGTTGTTCTTGTATTCGCGTAAAGAGTTGGCAGCTACAGCAGGGAAGTTACGTTCGTATCCAGGACGGACAGATTCAGCAAAGTAGCGGGTAGCACGCATGCAAGCTTCAATAACATTATCGGTACCAGGCATAGCAGCAGAAGGGCCATTAGGATAGAAATCAATATCACCAACACGTTGAACACAACCCAAACCATAGGCGGAAGTGTGGATGGCATCAACAAATTCAGCATCACCACGAGATAAACCAGACAAAGTGTGAGCGTTCTTGGCAAACAATTTAGAGGGGTCCAAGGCAGTGATACGTCTCAATTGACGACCAGTTTGACGGGTGAATTCATTACCACAGGCACCAGCAACATGAGCAGCAATACTTTGGCCAACAATATGAATGATTTCATTGGGGACATCACACTTTTCGGTCAATTCAACAATAGCGTTAGCAATCATGGCACCGGTACGTTCAACATCTAACATGGCGAAACGTTTGAAGTTGTTCAAGTTGGAGCCCAAGTCAATGATCTATCAAAGCAAAGGTTAAAATAACTTAAAAATTGAATGAGCAATGACATTGTTAGTCTCTACTTACCACCAAATTTCCAGATGCGGGCTTTTGATTTTTCCATTCATCAGAATCTTCTTCACTGGAAGTGCGAGTCAATTTCTCACCGGAGAAATCCATGTCTTTGGGTTGTTGTCTTTGAGTATTGTAGCGTTGGACATAAGCATTGATCAATTTACGGTTGGCCTTCTTGATGGTTTCAGTGACAGCGGGTAAACCAGTAATGAAAATGGTAACTTCTTCATCACCAAAGCCGGGTAGTTGTTTTGCAGTGGCAGCCAGTTTATTCAAAGTAGTCGATTCCTTTTGACCATTAGGCTTAACAATATAAACGGGAAGATTGCTGGGACTGGGTACAAAGCTGGGACTTAAATCGAGATTGATTTGGGATAAGTGATCTGGAAATAAAACCATTAGTAATAGAAGATACTTGAACAGATTTTTTTGTACTTACACATTTTTTCCAACATGTCGGCTCCTTTTTCCACAGACAGTTTTTCCAAACGTTCAAAGGTGATTTCATCAACTGATGGGATTTGTTCCAATTCCGATGAGGACAACCACTGGGATGGTTTCAATTTTCTGCTTTCTCCATTGTTTCTCATTTCATGTTCATGATGATTAGGAGCAGCAGTTACAGCAGCCATTAATAAGGCTGCCACACAAATAATTCTCAAAGGATTCATCGTTGCAAATTACAAACCAATTTCAATACTATTTTTCTTGTGTAGAAAAACTGAACTGTGCCTATTTCTCGATCCCTCATCGGCTTTTATAGCTAATTTAATTCTTTGTTACAATAAATTCAATGATTTAATCATTCGTTTTTTTGCCGTTAGTTCTACATTTTTTACATCCGAATATGTAAGTTCAGTTGTAATTTTAATATATTTTTTTTTATCAATTGTATGTACTTAGTGTTGTTCATTGAGGTGTAGTCGATTTTTTTGATTTAATGTCATTTGATTTAATTGTTTAAAGGTCGTGATTAGCAATCAATATTGTTTTGATTACAGTTTATGCTTACTAATTAATTTATTAAAGATTTGCAACAAAGTTGCAATGTAAAATTGTAATCTAAATTATATCAGTTCATTAATCCCGGATATTTAGCACTTAATTGAGAACCCATCTTTAAAGTGTGTTATGAAAATTGCTTTATTGTTATGGCAAATCGTTTCAGGGAAAATAAATCTCTAGAGTTAAAAAAAAAAAACAATTTGCATGAAACTTATTAACAATTTGAAATCGGCAAAGAGTTACAAAGTAGGCATCAATTTCTTTTCGCTTTCCACACGCAGATCAAAATTTTGTGTTCATTCGACCTCTATCACTTGAGGAAGTCAATACTATACCCACAACAGTAGATCGTGATCACTGAATTTTTTCCGGAAGTACTAAAAATAAATACACTAGGCAACAAGCAAAGTGCACTTGAAGTGCGAATATTTGTTATGTATTGTGGCCTGCTAAACTCGAAAATCGAAATGAATTTTTCTTTTATTTTTAATATTTTTTGGGAAGTAGATCACATCCGATATGCAGTTTATTATATGTGGACTAGGTTAAAAAATTGTTCGATCAAGATCACATTAATAGAGAGGGCACTTAGGCATTTCAAAAACATATATAATCCAAATTTGAACAAAAATTGTTGTACTTAAAAGTCATTAGATAGATTTAAGTGAATATCGGGACGCTGATTTATATAGGGACTATGACTAACGTGACCATACGTCCCGTTTTGAGCTGTTTTGTCCCGTTGTCCCCGACAACAACTCGGGGACGCAAAAATATCCCGTTTTCAGAAATTCGAAAAAAGAGATAGTTGATTTGTTAAAAAATGTAAGAACAAATCTTCAAATTCGTCAAACATAGTTTTTTTTAATATATGTACATTTGTTAACATACATCACAACTCAGCTGAAAATAATTTCATCTAAAAAATATTTGAAACGAATTAACTGAATTTCTTATGAATTTGCTTGAATCAATTCATGGTACATAAACTTAAATTACTGTTCTGAAAAAGCAAAAAATAAAAAATTTACGCCCCTATCAAAATAAGAATACGTTGCGTTTTACATGTACGTCGCCCGTCAAACTAATAGTTCTATAAATTTGCTTGGTTAACCTGAAATGCAGCAATACAAAATTCATCTTATCTTCTTTCTTTGTTGCAGAATATGAATAAATCTATAATATTAATAGGCTAGGCGATTTCTTGTGACCGATATTTTGTTCTACCGTTTTATCCCGATTTTGACCAAACGTATATTATTTGAAAGGAATTTCCTTTTAGCCATTTTTCAGATTTACAGATTTTTTAATTTTTTCCTCTATTTTAAGTAAATTGCATTTAAAGTTGCTCTAATATATACATAAAATTATACATATGCTATGTGCTTTATTAAATTTGTTAATGTGTTTGTTAATGAGTTTGTTATCTTCATTCCAATAATAATAAACCATAAAAGTGTTGGTTTCTGAATTGGCTAAGATGAAAAGTAAAGTTGCCTAGAAATTGCACTCGAATTTCGAGCGCTGGAATTTGCTAGTAAAAATTAATATAATAACTAATAGCATTGCATAAAATTTACACGCTAAATTTCTTTAAAAAATACCCTTTCTAAAAAAAGAATATTTTCTTAAAAAAGTACTTATTTCAAAAAGTACATTTTCTTAAAAAGTACCTTTTCTTAAAAAATTTCCTAAAAATTTACCTTTTCTTAAAAAATTCCCCTTCTTAAAAACTACCTTTTCCTAAAAATTGAATTTTCTTAAAAAAGTATATTTTCTTAAAAATGTATATTTTCTAATATATAAAAATTTTTTTAAGTACATTTTCTTAAAAAAATACCTTTTCTTAAAAAAGTACCTCTTCTTAAAAAAGCACCTTTTCCGTAAAAAAAAGTACCTTTTCCTAAAAATTTCCCAATTCTTAAATAAAATATATTTTCTTATAGAAGTATATTTTCTAAAAAAAAACATTTCTATTTAATTCCTTTTCTTAAAATGTGGTTCGTCCTAAAGAAGTATATTTTTCCTTAAAAAATGCATTTTCTTAGAAAATCCTTAAATATACATTTTCTTAATAGTCTAACCCATAAAAACAGTTTTTATTAAAAGTCTTTCTTTCCTTATGCATATGGTTTTGAATCTCTCCGTGACTGTGCGTGACTATGCGTGACTATGCGTGAGGAGTGTGTGACTATCATAAAATTAATCTTTGGCCACAACAAGGCTATGTATAAAGTTTCAGATCGATCGGATGAGGGGAAATGGGGTTTAAATAACTCCATGACTGGGCGTGACTATGCGTGACTGTGTGTGACTATCTTAAAATTAATCTTTGGCCACAACAAGGCTATAGATCGACCAAGTCTCAGATCGATCGGATAAGGGGAAATGGGTTTTAAAGCACTCCGTGACTGTGCGTGACTACCCCAAAATTAATCTACAGTCACAACAAGACTAAGAGACAAGTTTCAGATCAAATGGATAAGGGGGAATGGCGTTGCCCCATGGCAGACAGACAGAGAGTATGAGTTAAAAGAAAGAGTTTAAAAATAACCTTTTCTTAAAAAAGAACCCTTTCTTAACCAAATGCCTTTTCTTATTTTATTTTATTTATTTATTTATTTATTTATTTACAATATTTTAATTATAATTAAAATTATAACTAAGAAATAAAACACTAGCACCTTTTCTTATTACAAATATATATTTCCTGAGAAAATAAAATTTTCTTAAAAATACCCTTTGTCTTTAAAATACATTTTCTTACATAGAACCTTTTGCTGAAAAAGCACCTTTACTTAAAAAATTACCTTTTCCGTAAAAAAGTCCCCTCCTTTCCTAAAAGTGCACCAATTCTTGAAAAAGTATATTTTCTTTAAAAAAGAGCATTTTCTAAATAAATAAAATTTTCTTAAAAAATTCCTTTTCTTAAAAAGTAGTTCTTTTTAAAAAAGTAAAATTTCTTAAAAAATACCTTTTCTTAAAAAAGTACCTTTTCTTAAAAAAGTACATTTTCTTAAAAAAGTACCTTTTCTTAAAAAAGTACCTTTTCTTAAAAAGTTACTTTTCTTAAAAAAGTACCTTTTCTTAAAAAAGTACCTTTTCTTAAAAAAGTACCTTTTCTTAAAAAAGTACCCTTTCTTAAAAAATTACCTTTTCTTAAAAAGTACCCTTTCTTAAATAATTACCTTTTCTTAAAAAATACCTTTTCATATAAAAGGACCTTTTCTTAAAAAAGTACATTTTCTTAAAAAGAAACTTTTCTTAAAAAAGTACCTTTTCTTAAAAAAGTACATTTTCTTAAAAAAAGTAAGTTTTCTTAAAAAAAGTACCTTTTCTTAAAAAATCACCTTGTCTTAATAAAGTACATTTTCTTAAAAAAGTAGCTTTTCTTAAAAAAGTACGTTTTCTTAAAAAGTACCTTTTCTTAAAAAAGTAAATTTTCTTAAAAAAGTACATTTTCTTAAAAAAGTAAGTTTTCATAAAAAGAGGTTTTTCTTAAACAAATACTTTTTGTTAGAAATTATTTTTTCTTTAAAAAGCACTTTCGCAAGGACCTTTTTTTAAAAAGTACTTTCTCATAGGGTGAGAATATTACACAGTTGTTCCCATGTTTTGCTATATTCTCACCATATGACTTAAAAGAAGGCAATAATACGAACTATTTGTACTTTTCGAGAGTAACATCCTTTCAAGGGTTGAATCAAATATATTATATATTATATATTTTATTACGGATATAAAAATACCCTCGAATTTCGAGCGCTGGAATCTGCTAGTATGAATAAATATATTACGAAACACAAGAGACAAAAATAGAGTATTTTTTTTTTCATAATGATGTTTTTATACTTAATCAAAGAGTTTTAATATAGAAGAGGCCAAAGTGCAGTACAGAACAAAAACTAACCTACCCAGGGATGGAAAATATGTTTTCTTTTATTGTACCAACCACACAAACAAATTGTATGTTCGTATTGAGTCAGATTTGCTTAGACACTAAAAAGACTTAAAAAAATTTAAATTGACGGGGTGAAACAAAATTTATCGTTAATTTTATGTAGTCGTATAATTACCGCAAAACTTTCTAAAATTTTACTATAATTTTTATAAATATCACACCTTTTTTTTCTGTGTGTCCGCCTCCCTTGGATTCTTCAGCTGCTGTAGAAACTTGTAATGTATAAATTGCCAAAAAATTGAAGCAGCAAGTGAAATTAACAAATTAAAAGAGAATTTGTTTCAGAAAGAGACAACTCACTATCGTCCATATTCAGTCCTTGGTTTACTTGAAAAATTAAAGGAAGATGGTTACACCGATATTGACGAGAATTACGTGAAAATTAAGGCTAAAGAATTTTATAAAACTAGTCGAGAGTATTTAGAGCAATGGACTGTTTATAACAAAGATTTAGAAAAACTTAATTGGGCAAATTTAACGAAAGTACCACAGCGCGAAGATGTTCAAAAAGTTCTAGAACATATCGATTGCAATAAAGATACGGAAGTATTCGATGAATATTCACTCGTATCTAAATACGTAACATCGCAGAAAATTGATGAATGGAATCAACAAAAAATTTTTAGGGAAAATCGTTGGGAAGTATTTAAACATTTTGAAAGCAATTACCTAAACCATGCAAAATTTCAAATTATAGTTGAATATATTTTATGTTTGCCTGGTACAAATGCGCCAGTTGAACGTGTATTTTCTTTGATGAATAAGTTGTGGACCGAAGGCTTTGTTAATTATTAAAGTTAATATTAAAAAATCCTGCCAAGAGTTTCACACATATTTGAAATCGTCACCTAAAATTTTGAAACAAATTTGTGCCACTGAAAAATATAGCAATGTATAAACAATTTTTTGTAGTGTAACGTAAAATAAATAATGCCACTCACTACGAACAAATAAAATATTATTATATTATCTATGCATCTCCATTTCATATAACCGAACCCATCAGAATTATTCGATATCCCGTTTTCAGATAAAAACAAGTAAGAAAATTATAGTCGGTCTAGACCGACTATACGATACCCTATACGATGCGTTTAGAGACCCTATCTCTTAGGCCCAACTAACTGGACATAGATAATAAGCAAAAACCAAATTTGAGTGGGATTTTTATTAATTTTTTTGGCTGCAGATATGAAAAAGTTCATATCGGATGCTATATCTATATAGGGACTTGGTCCAAAAATGGACCGATCCTGATGATGTTTGGTAAAGTCTCTTGTATTTTGCAAAAATATATACGAACAAAATTCGAGAAGAATCAGTGCAATATTTTTGTTTTTTGATAGATTTAAGTGAAGATCGGGAAGCAGCTCTATATGGGGTCTATGACTAAGAGTTGTCCAATAGAGATCATTTTTGGACTACTGGTTAATGGATGTAATATATACATACAAACCTAATTTGACTAAGATTTGTATGATAATTTGGATCTTATGGCAATATATGTTGATTTCATAGGGGTCATTTGTATGGGGGCTAGGTCTGAACATGGACCGATTCTCCCCAATTTCAATAGCGTTCATCCCATGGCCGATAAAAGATCAAATACCAAATTTCGTTACAATATATTCATATTTGTGACCTGCAGTTTGATTACAAGCTTTACATGGACACACAGACGGACGGACGGACGGACGGACATCGTTAAATCGAATCAGATAGCGATTCTGATTCGATCGGTATAATTAAAGATGGGTGTAGGTCAAATATTTTTGGTTGTTACAAACAGCAGCACAAAGTCATTATACCCAAACCACATAGTAGTATAGGGTATAAATACTTTGTAAAATGAAAATAATTAAATTCTTAATTGTGTTTATTAAACTTTTAACTTTTTTAGTAAGGGTCCACAAACCAAAAAATTTTTATGTAGTGCAGCATTTCAAAGGCCGCTAAGTGCAGTAAAAACAAATGCATGGAAAGCTTTCGCCAACATTGTGCATAACTTATTTTTGGCAATAAAAGGATGGAAATCGCTTAAACTTTTTCCCGTCAAACTTAGGTGATTGCAGCGAGGAGCATGAGTAACGACTTCATCTACTTCACTGAAATTAAATAAAAAATCTACAATGTTAAATAAATATGTATGTTGCCTGAATACTGCAGGTCGCTTTACCGACAAACAAAAACTGACATGCGATTTCTTGTGTCATCTCCTAAACAATCAGCTAACAACCGATTTTGATAAAAAATATACCATTTGAGAGGTATTTCTTTACAGATGTGCACCATCTAGTACATTTTTTGGAGTAATCATTCAAAGTTGCTACTGACACATACATAAAACATAACTCCAAAGAAATTTTAACACTACACCTTTAATTTGATATAGAAAATAAGCTAAAGCCAAATTTGAGTGGCATTGTTATTATTTTTTTTTTGCCTTCGGATATGAAAAAGTTCATATCGGATGTAATATTTATATGGGGACTAGGTTGAAAAATGGGCCGATCCCGAAAAATTGGGTAAATTATTTTTTTTTTTTTTTGAAAAAAACATGTACAAACTAAATTTGATTGGTTTAGTGAAGATCGGAAAGCATATTTTATATGTGTCCTATGGGGTATATTTTTGGACTATTCAGACTTGTGGCTCCAACAAGATAGAGCAGCAGCTCATACAGCTTGACCAACTCTACTGCGCGAAATTATTTGCTATTGAATGATATCGCGTTCTTTTGATTTTTGTTAACTGACCATCGCTTGGCTGATTTGTTCTTTGGGGCTACATAGGGCAACGTAAAGGGCCAATAAACCTAGAACCATCCAACAGCATAAGGCCAATGTGTGTAAAGAAGTGGGGACGCTGGGACCTAGAATTGTAAGAAAGGAATTGCTTTGGAAAGAGCACATCAGGTCAAAATGAAGATATCTTCAAAACCGTAATCGGAGTTATAATAAATGCCAACGTTATATAAAATCAGAAAGAATGAAGTTATTCATCAAATAAAAAATAACGTTATTTGCGCCACCCCTACGATTCCTGTATCGCGGCAACCGATATGGATAATATTGTTTTGGGGAAAAGTCATCTAAAGTTAAGGTTCGCACAAAAAAATAGTGGAAACAAATTAAAATATTTTTGAGAAATAATTTGCTAAAAATTTGTATTTGATTAAATTTTACTAAATTTTGTGAAAATATTATTCGTATTAATTTATTATTTTCCTATTTTACATATATAAAAAATATATCAGATTTTCGACCGACTATAATTTTCTTACTTGTTCTATTTGCGCCATGTAATGTGATTGAAAGGTTAACATGAAAACACAGTCATATAGACGGACATACGGAAAGTGATACTGAACCATTCGGTGTGATGAAAGGTGTGATGAAATGGTATAGGGGGAAAAAATACCCAAAATACATAGAACCAAAGCCTCTACATATCGGCTCACTCCCAAACCTGTGAAATAAATAGATATATTTTCAAGGTTTTTGCACCTTATTTTCTTCAAAGTATCATTACTATTGCGATAATTTAATAATAAAAAACAAGTAAGAAAATTATAGTCGGTCTAGACCGACTATACGATACCCTATACCATGCGTTTAGAAACTCTATCTCTTAGGCCCAACTAACTGGACATAGAGAATAAGCAAAAACCAAATTTGAGTGGGATTTTTATTAATTTTTTTGGCTGCAGATATGAAAAAGTTCATATCGGATGATATATCTATATGGGGACTAGGTCAAAAAATGGACCGATCCTGATCATGTTTGGTAAAGTCTCTTTTATTTTGCAAAAATATATACAAACAAAATTTGAGAAGAATCAGTGCAATATTTTTGTTTTTTAATAGATTTAAGTGAAGATCGGGAAGCAGCTCTATATGGGGCCAAAGGGATTATTTTTGGACTACTCATTAATGGATGTAATGAACGCATAGAAACCCAATTTGAGTAAGATCTATATGACAATTTGGATCTTATGGCAATTTATGCCGATTTCATAGGGGTAATTTGTATGGGGGCTAGGTCTGAACATGAACCGATTCTCACCAATTTCAATAGCGTTCATCCCATGGCCGATAAAAGCTTACGTACCAAATTTTATCAAAATATATTCATATTTGCGACCTGCAGTTTGATTACAAGGTTTACATGGACACACAGACGGACGGACGGACGGACGGACGGACATTGTTAAATCAACTCAGAAAGTGATTCTGATTCGATCGGTATAATTAAAGATGGGTCTAGGTCAAATATTTTTGGTTGTTACAAACAGCAGCACAAAGTCATTATACCCAAACCACATAGTGGTATAGGGTATAAAAACAAGTAAGAAAATTATAGTCGGTCTTGACCGACTATACGATACCCTATACCATGCGTTTAGAGACCCTATCTCTTAGGCGCAACTAACTGGATATAGAAAATAAGCATAAACCAAATTTGAGTGGAATTTTTATTTTTTTTTTGGCTACAGATATGAAAAAGTTCATATCGGATGCTATATTTATATGGGGACTAGGTCGAAAAATGGACCGATCCTGACCATATTTGGTAAAGTCACTTATATTTTGAAAAAATATATACAAACCAAATTTGGAAAAAATCTGTGCAATATTTTTGTTTTTTGATAGATTTAACTGAAGATCGGGAAGCAGCTCTATATGGGGCCTATGACTAAGAGTTGTCCCATGGGGACAATTTTTGGACTACTCATTAATGGATGTAATAAATTCAGACAAACTCAATTTGAGTAAGATCTATATGACAATTTGGATCTTATGGCAATTTATGTCGATTTCATAGTGGTCATTTGTATAGGGGCTAGGTCTGAACATGGACCGATTCTTACCAATTTCAATAGCGTTCATCCTATGGTCTACAGAAGCTTATATATAAATATATTCATATTTGCGACCTGCAGTTTGATTACAAAGTTTACATGAACACACAGAAAGACGGACGGACGGACGGACGGACATCGTTAAATCGAATCAGAAAGTGATTCTGATTCTGATTCAGTGATTCAGAAAGTGATTCTGATGCGATCGGTATAATAAAAGATGGGTCTAGGTCAAATATTTTTGGTAGTTACATTACAAACAGCAGCACAAAGTCATTATACCCAAACCACAGAGTGGTGTAGGGTATAAATACGATTTCAATTTAATCGTGTATTTCGAAAGGGGCTCGGTATTAATTATACTCCCCACCAGTGTGCAGAAGATACGAGGGCGGATCAATAAGTGCGTGACTTTTAGAATGAAGCTCAGTTATTTTTTGCAAAAAAAAAATTATTTTTCAACATAATCTCCTTTTAGCTCAATACACTTAGTCCAACGTTTCTCTAATTTTTGTATCCCTTCCAAAAAATAGGATTGTTCGAGGTCCATAAAATAGGCATTTGTTTGATCAATAATTTCATCGTTGGAGCAAAATCTCTTTCCACCGAGCCATTTATTTAGGTTTGGAAATTGAGAGAAATTGAGACTGCACACGTGTGCACCCGTGCATTATCTTGATGAAGAAGAACTTTTTTCTTGGCCATATGAGGTCGTTTTTTTTTAAATTAATTTTTTTTTGTTAAATCGGTCCAATAAGTTTGCATAATATTCTCCGTTTATTGTCTTTCCCCTTTGAAGGTAATCGATGTAGATTACCCCGAGTGCATCCCAAAAAAATGTTGCCATCACCTTATTGGCCGACAAACTTACCTTGGCCTTCTTCGGAGCCGTTTCACCCGGAGAAACCCATTGGTTAGACTGCTGCTTGGTCTCCAGAGTGTTGTAATGGATCCATTCAAATTGCGGTTAAACAACTCCAAACAATCCTTTGAAGTTGTCACACGATTACGGTTATGGTCAATTGAGAGCAAAAGCGGCATCTTGCAGACAGCTTTCTTAAGCCCAGCTAATCAATTGGCCGTCCAAAACGTTCAGCGTCATTTGTATTGTGCGACCACAACAAAAGTCAGTAAACCACTTTTTTACCATTGAAATCGATGGTGTAGAGTCCCCATAGTATTTATCAAGCTTTTTCTTGGTTTGATTGACGGTTTTTTTGCGCAAAAAATAATGTTTAGTCAGCACTCGAAATTCACTTTTTTCCATAAAAAAAAACACGAGGTTGTATAGTTTGAATAGCTGTTAAACGCAAAGTAAATGTTGGAACTTGCTCAAAATTCTACAATAGTCTGTGAACAGGTGGTACTTGATGGGAGCAGTGTTGCATTTCATATAAGTACGAGGGAAGTTCGAAAAAAAAAAAATACATAAGTTTATTCTTGATCCTTATAACAATCGGAGTTGATATAACGATGTCCGTTTGTTCATCTGTCCGTATGTGGAAATCACGATCACGTCCTCAATAGGTCAGCTGGGTTGCTAATATTTAGTGAAAATGATTAACCTGCTCAGTTTTGAAATTATCAAAATCTAAAAAAACTCTTGAAAAAGTATGTTCTTTCAATGATGGTTTTTTCTTGTTGTTATGCTAAATTTTGTTTCTTGTATGTGATAGCTGTTATTATTATTTTGTTGTGGTCGTTGTATTTGTAGCATTTGCTTCCAGCGGTCCAAATCATACGATTAAAATACGGCATTTGCTGCCGCCTAAAGTGTTGGAGCCAGTTTCATTTAATATTAACCATGGAAGTCAATTTTTAATTTTTAAATCTATATATATATAAAATTCATTCTCTGTTTGTTTGTTTGTTTGACCGCTATACGAATTTGTATTTTTCAACGGACTTCTTTGAAATTCGGTACACACGATCACTGTACTTCATGCAAGATCGCCATATGCTTCTTACCAGCCACGCCTAATTTTGCGCCTACTTCTATGTATATAAAATTTATGTTTTTTTTCTTTTATTTGTTTCTTTGTTTGCCCGCTATACAAACTTTTATTTTTCAACGGCTTTCTCTGAAATTTGGTATAAGTGATCTTTGTACTCCAGCGAAGTTCGGATTATATATCTTTCTGGCCGCGCCCACTTTTTTATAAAACTCATTTTCTGTTTTTGGTACATTTGTTCGTTATACAAATTTGTATTTTTCAACGGATTTCTCTGAAATTTGGTACACACGGGAACACGATGAACAAATTCCCCAAATTTAAAAAAAGGTCCCCAAAAGAAATGAACAAATCCCCCATTTTTTTAAAAACGAAATACATGTTTTTATTTAATGAATTTTGTTAAATATTTATTTAAGTGAAAATTTGCATACTTATCTCAATATCTGTCCTGCAGTATATGCATTTAAAATCTGTATTCTTTTCAATAGCATCATCTCGACGGGCTCGCGGAACGCAGCTCAGCTTTGTTAAGACAAGCGGAAATGCCTGAATCTACTCAAGTGCGTCTAGAAATCCAGCGGCTAAGGCAGGCTGGATCCAGGGAATCTGCAAATCCTTAAACGACTGTTTTTCTCATAGACAATTTTATGTCGCCTGCTCCAGAGTATAATATTTTCGTATAAGCACAAGAAGGAAAAACCAGAAATGTTGTATATCACAAAGCGCTAGGATAACTAAAATTCGTAACTTTTAGACATCATACACTAAGAGTGCTCCATGCATAAACATAGTTAGTTGTAATGGTAAGCAGGCGCAGAGTACTTAGTCCCCAATGAATAAATTCCCTAAAAAAAAAAAATGAACTTATTCCCCAAAAAATTGTTGAATAACTTCACGATGAACAAATCCCCCAAATTTAAAAAATGTCCTCGAAAGAAATGAAGAAATTCTCCATACAGCTCGCAATATGTGTCCTACAACAAATTTATTTAATATCTATATTATTTTCAATAGCACCATTTCGGTGCGCGGAATCGGCTCGCGGACGCGGAAGTGACGCGATCGCGGAACACAGCTCTGCTAAAATATCGAAATGATCTGAAAAATATAATTTGGCAATTGAAGTAAGTTGATAACAAATGCGCGGCCGCACGGGTGTGGCTGCCAAACGCGCGGACGCGACGCGGCGCGCTCGCGGAACAGAGCTTAGCTAAAATATCGGAATGATCTGAAAATGTAATTTGGCAATTACAATAAGTTTACAGTAACTGCGCGGCAGCACTGGTGTGGCTGCCAAATACGCGCAAGCGGCTCGCGGACGCGGAACACGGCTCTGCTAAAATATAGAAATGATCTGGAAAATATATTTTGGCAATTAAGATAAGTTGACAACAACTGCGCGGCAGCACGGGTGTGGCTGCCAAGAGCGCGGACGCGGACGCGATTCGCTCGCGGAACAGAGCTCAGTGATTCTTTTAATTTTCAATCGATTCCATTATATTTAATGTTTACAAAATATATAAACTTAAAAAAAAATTTAAGCGATTTCGCAGCTTATTTTTGAAGCATTTTTGCTGAAGCGTCTTATAAAAAAAGTTCTAAATTTAAAAATCAAAAAATTTTAAATTGAAATGAAAAATTAATTTACTCCCAAAAAAACGTAACCATTGGGGAATATTTGTGTCATGAACAAATTCCCCAATCCCGTACAAATTTGTCTGGAGAGAGTTTATTTTTTTGGGGGGAATTTGTATATTGTGTACTAACTACTCAGCGCCTGGTAAGAATAGTGAACCATTTTCTAGTCAAAGGCCGTTGGATCCCGGGCAAGACCGGGTAAAAACAGCTAGTATTATGCCGTTTTCTTTTCTGACAAAAAATGTCGCCCTTTTTTGTCCTTTTTTGGAAAAGTGGATTTTTTTAAATATTCTGAATTAAGAGCAACCTTATATTATATATCAATCGGAAGGTCTCAAAGTGCTGTTTTCATAAATGCAAAAAATTTTGATTATTATTCTCTTGGAAGTCATAGGGTGAAAATGTTCAAAAAAGAGGAACAATGGGGAAATATTCTCACACTATGACCTGAAAGAAGGCAATGGCTGGAATTTTTTGTGATTTACGAGGGCTCGACTTTGATACCTTTCGATTGATGTATAAGATAAGGTTCCTCTTAATTCAGAATATATAAAAAAATACACTTTTCGAAAAAAGGGCAAAAAAAGGGCGACATTTTTTGTCATAAGAGAAAAAATTTAACCAGAAGATAAATGAAAATGTTTTTAAATTAAGTTAAAAATACTTATAATGGCTCCATCAAGTTTAAATAGCTGTTTTTTAACTGTAGTAGCGTTAAACCGATATCTTTTCTCCTATACGCATTATCCACCTGTGGACAGGTTACTCGTATTATAGAAAAATAATGCAATTTTTCAGATAGAAATTAATTTTTTCTAGGGAAACAAAATCATCTTCATAGAAAAGAGGATTAATAAATAAGAAATTATAATAAATACTGGCCAAAGAAGAAAACAACTATAAATTTAAATAGTATTGGAACTTATAGATTAAACAACTGTATTAAAATGGTAACCGTACCGAATATTGGTCATAATATTAAGTTTATGACACAGGTGGAGGGTATCAAAGCTTCGGCACAGCCTAATTTAGCACTCTTACTTGTTTTTTCAAAAATTAGTTTTGATCTGTTTCTAGAAGTAAACATATACCGATATTCCATGTGAAGAAAGAGATCTTATTTCATTTCTATAGCGGTGAAAAAATTGATTTTGAAAACGGTTTATCTAAGTGAAATTAATGTAACATCCCTTTTTCACCGCTATAGAAATGAAATATGAACCCTTTCTGTCATTAAAATCATTATCTTTCATTGAAATCAATAGGAAAGCGTAATTGAATCCACACGGGTTTTTTTTTATTCTAAATGAAGGTAAATATTATTCTTTTAGAAAATTCAAACAATATAATTTTTTTTTACCGAGCAATATGGGTAATATTTGATTACAAAAAGGGCTAACCAAGAACGCAAAAATGCGATATTTTATCATAATTTTGTCTGTAGGATCTAAAATATATTTTTGTATAAAACTTTTATAATGAGTGAATAAAACGGTATATTTGTTACGATAGCCCTTATTACATATAGTTAGCTTAAATGCAAGACTACGTAACTAATTTTTTTTTATTTTACAGGACAAGCAAAAACTGTTTAGGTGTTATACATGCACGTGTACGACATTTTGATTTTCTTGATCTTAAACTTAAGAGAGATGATAAGAAACACAAAAAGTAGTCAATCAAATATTGGCTTGATATTCAAACACATTCAGCTTTACGAAAAAATGTCAACGACATTAAAAACTGCAAATACTATTAAACCTCATTTTTGTAATAATCTAAAAAAAAAACTATTTACAGCTAAACACTAAAATTTATTTATTTTTTTGTTGAATAACTGATAAAAAAAAATTAAAAAATATAATGATTCAAGCATAAATTGACTTGGAAAAAAAGAATTTAATCAACTATAAAAACCTAAGAGCAATCGAGAAATAAACACAGTTCAGTTTGTCTACAATACGCAGATAGATAGTTCAGTTTTTGAATTTGAAACGATGAATCCTTTGAGAACTATTTGTGTAACAGCCTTGTTATTGGCTGTTGTAACTGCTGCCCCAAATCATCATGAACAACAAATGAGTAAATTGAAACCCTCGCAGTGGTTGTCCTCATCGGAATTGGAACAAACTCCAGCAGTTGATGAAATCACCATTGAGCGCTTGGAAAAAATGTCTGTGGAGAAAGGTGCCAACATGTTGGAAAAAATGTGTAAGTACAAATTTTATATTTCATATGTAATTTATATTACGCAAGTTTCTATCTATTTCCAGATCACTTGTCCCAAATTAATCACGATTTAAGTCCCAGCTTTGTACCCAGTCCCAGCAACCTTCCCGTTTATATTGTCAAGCCTAATGGTCAAAAGGAATCGACTACTTTGAATAAACTGGCTTCCACTGCTAAACAACTACCCGGCTTTGGTGATGAAGAAGTTACCATTTTCATTACTGGTTTACCCGCTGTCACTGAAACCATCAAGAAGGCCAACCGTAAATTGATCAATGCTTATGTCCAACGCTACAATACTCAAAGACAACAACCCAAAGATATGGATTTCTCCGGTGAGAAATTGACTCGCACTTCCAGTGAAGAAGATTCTAGTGAATGGAAAAATCAAAAGCCCGCATCTGGAAATTTGGTGGTAAGTAGAGACTAACAATGTCATTGCTCATTCAATTTTTAAGTTATTTTAACCTTTGCTTTGATAGATCATTGACTTGGGCTCCAACTTGAACAACTTCAAACGTTTCGCCATGTTAGATGTTGAACGTACCGGTGCCATGATTGCTAACGCTATTGTTGAATTGACCGAAAAGTGTGATGTTCCCAATGAAATCATTCATATTGTTGGCCAAAGTATTGCTGCTCATGTTGCTGGTGCCTGTGGTAATGAATTCACCCGTCAAACTGGTCGTCAATTGAGACGTATCACTGCTTTGGACCCCTCCAAATTGTTTGCCAAGAACGCTCACACTTTGTCTGGTTTATCTCGTGGTGATGCCGAATTTGTTGATGCCATCCACACTTCCGCCTATGGTTTGGGTTGTGTTCAACGTGTTGGTGATATTGATTTCTATCCTAATGGCCCTTCTGCTGCTATGCCTGGTACCGATAATGTTATTGAAGCTTGCATGCGTGCTACCCGCTACTTTGCTGAATCTGTCCGTCCTGGATACGAACGTAACTTCCCTGCTGTAGCTGCCAACTCTTTACGCGAATACAAGAACAACAATGGTATGGGCAAACGTACCTATATGGGCATCGATACTGATTACGATTTGGAGGGTGATTACATTTTAGAAGTCAATGAAAAGAGTCCATTCGGTAAGAGAACCCCTGCTCAAAAACAAATCAGCTATCATGGTGTTCATCAAGGCTGGAAGAACTTTCAAGATAAAGAATAAATTTTAACGAGGATTGAAGGAATTTATCTACATTATGCGATAGTTGAAAGATACGTTAATTTAGTCCTTAAGTTTTAATAAGTAAATTATATTTTGTAATAAAAGTTTGAATTTTTTAGAAAGAGATAAATA
The DNA here is from genome assembly GCA_963682025.1 of Cordilura impudica. NCBI lineage: Eukaryota > Metazoa > Arthropoda > Insecta > Diptera > Scathophagidae > Cordilura > Cordilura impudica. The sequence continues at coordinate 102,501,716 of OY821520.1, forward strand.
TGTTTTATTGTTTACATTAGTAATCAAAGGGTCCCATTTGAAAGGGTATTAAAAAAATAAGTGAAACATTCAGAATTCCTACCTTGCAGATATTAATTTTCAGATACTAATTGCTACTCTCCATTCGTTTTGAATGAAATAGCAGAACTTTAAAATTAGTATCACATATTCAAAAACATTAAGATAGCTATAGATATATTTTCAAATTGACAATTTTTTTTTTCCAGATTTCGAATGAAAATCCCTGGAAAATTTGTATATAAATTCCTTAAATATCTGACATGGTCAGATGCTAATATAACAAAATTGCTCAGAATTGTACAAGGTGCATAATATATTGCTATTATGAGTCCCCGAGCCGGTCAATAGAAATACCGAGAGCGGTTATAAAAACTCAGAATTACTTTCTGTGTCCATTTAGCGATGTCCGTCCGTCTGTGTGCCCATGTAAACCTTGCAATTATACTACAGGTCGCAAATATGAACATATTTTGATGAAATGTAGTATATAAGCTTCTATCGGCCATAGGATGAACTCTATTGAAACTGGTGAAAATCGGTTTATGTTCAGACCTAGTCCCCATACAAATGACCCCTATGAGATCGACTTAAATTGCCATAATATCCAAATTATCATATAGATCTCAGTCAAACTGGATTTGTGTATATTTATTACATCCAGAAATAACAATTCTTAGTGATAGCCCCCATATGAAGTTATTTCTCGATCTTCATGAACTTTTCACATCCGAAGGCAAAAAATTAATAACAATGCGATCAAATATGGTTTATGTGCATTTTCTATATCTAATTAGTTGGACCTAATGCGGCCTACACATGAGGCAACCAGTTGAAGCAATGGTTGTATCAACAATGATACACACGTAGCAACGGTTGCCTCACTTAGCAACAAATATCAAAAAGTTTTGATATTTTTCGTTGGTTGAAGCAACCGTTGCTACGTGTGTATCATTGTTGATACAACCATTGCTTCAACTGGTTGCCTCGTGTGTAGGCCGCATAAGAGATAGGGTCTCTAAGTGCATGGTATAGGGTATCGTATAGTCGGTCTAGGCCGGCTATAATTTTTTTATTTGTTATGTCTGTAAGGTGGTCGTTTCTATAATATATTTAAAAAAAAAATTATTTTGAATACGTGATCCTTTGGCTGCGAGATTTATACTCGTAATTTTAAAAAACAGTATTCAATTGTCGTTTCTTTGAGTTTATTCTAAAAAGAAAATGGCAATTAAAGTTTTAATATTTTTAAGGTTCTCTTTGAACTCCAATAGATTAGCTTTTACTGGTATTCTATTTAAAGCATCATGTAAAGTACTCTGCCGCAATATACATATGTACATACATAAAGTAATGGTTCTGTGGTATGAATTTCAAGTTTAAAACAGTGATTTTCAATTTAGCTTAATTATTTATTTATTTAATATTGATTAATTTCTGTCATTAATTATACAATATAAATTATAAGTGATTGTGCAACGTAAATTAGAAAATCGTTAGTTTTAACCTGTGATATTAATATTTGAGTTTTTAAATGAAACATAAAAATCCTCTTTTTGTTGACCTTTACCAGCATTTTGGGATACTGTTTGTAAATAACACACAGAAAACAGTTTTGTTATGGCAACCGAAATTGTTGCTAACCGAATTTTGATAGTCCTATGTACACATCACATTATTCACATTTACTGAACAAACAACTGTAGATTTGATTGTATGAATTGTCTAATTTAGTTATGCTATGGAATTTAGGTTTCATTTATTGATCGCCGCAACCATTTATTGGGGCATGCTATTTCAGAAGTCTATTGAACTATATTTATATAAAAAAATCATGTGAGTCCGATCACAGGGGTGATGTGTAAACATCTAGTAATTAAATATTTCTTTATGGCACTTTTTTAAAATCAAACAGAAAGCGTCATCTATGTATCACTTTCAGCAATCAACTGCAGGGGCTCTGCTAATAAAAAAAAATATTAGTTATTATTTATTACTTCAACCGGTTAATTTTTAATTTTTAATTTTTAATTTTTAATTTTTAATTTTTAATTTTTAATTTTTAATTTCTAATTTCTAATTTTTAATTTTTAATTTTTAATTTTTAATTTTTAATTTTTAATTTTTAATTTTTAATTTTTAATTTTTAATTTTTAATTTTTAATTTTTAATTTTTAATTTTAAATTTTTAATTTTTAATTTTTAATTTTTAATTTTTAATTTTTAATTTTTAATTTTTAATTTTTAATTTTTAATTTCTAATTTCTAATTTTTAATTTTTAATTTTTAATTTTTAATTTTTAATTTTTAATTTTTAATTTTTAATTTTTAATTTTTAATTTTTAATTTTTAATTTTTAATTTTTAATTTTTAATTTTTAATTTTTAATTTTTAATTTTTAATTTTTAATTTTAATTTTTAATTTTTAATTTTTAATTTTTAATTTTTAATTTTTAATTTTTAATTTTTAATTTTTAATTTTTAATTTTTAATTTTTAATTTTTAATTTTTAATTTTTAATTTTTAATTTTTAATTTTTAATTTTTAATTTTTAATTTTTAATTTTTAATTTTTAATTTTTAATTTTTAATTTTTAATTTTTAATTTTTAATTTTTAATTTTTAATTTTTAATTTTTAATTTTTAATTTTTAATTTTTAATTTTTAATTTTTAATTTTTAATTTTTAATTTTTAATTTTTAATTTTTAATTTTTAATTTTTAATTTTTAATTTTTAATTTTTAATTTTTAATTTTTAATTTTTAATTTTTAATTTTTAATTTTTAATTTTTAATTTTTAATTTTTAATTTTTAATTTTTAATTTTTAATTTTTAATTTTTAATTTTTAATTTTTAATTTTTAATTTTTAATTTTTAATTTTTAATTTTTAATTTTTAATTTTTAATTTTTAATTTTTAATTTTTAATTTTTAATTTTTAATTTTTAATTTTTAATTTTTAATTTTTAATTTTTAATTTTTAATTTTTAATTTTTAATTTTTAATTTTTAATTTTTAATTTTTAATTTTTAATTTTTAATTTTTAATTTTTAATTTTTAATTTTTAATTTTTAATTTTTAATTTTTAATTTTTAATTTTTAATTTTTAATTTTTTTTTAATTTTTAATTTTTAATTTATAATTTTTAATTTTTAATTTTTAATTTTTAATTTTTAATTTTTAATTTTTAATTTTTAATTTTTAATTTTTAATTTTAATTTTTAATTTTTAATTTTTAATTTTTAATTTTTAATTTTTAATTTTTAATTTTTAATTTTTAATTTTTAATTTTTAATTTTTAATTTTTAATTTTTAATTTTTAATTTTTAATTTTTAATTTTTAATTTTTAATTTTTAATTTTTAATTTTTAATTTTTAATTTTTAATTTTTAATTTTTAATTTTTAATTTTTAATTTTTAATTTTTAATTTTTAATTTTTAATTTTTAATTTTTAATTTTTAATTTTTAATTTTTAATTTTTAATTTTTAATTTTTAATTTTTAATTTTTAATTTTTAATTTTTAATTTTTAATTTTTAATTTTTAATTTTTAATTTTTAATTTTTAATTTTTAATTTTTAATTTTTAATTTTTAATTTTTAATTTTTAATTTTTAATTTTTAATTTTTAATTTTTAATTTTTAATTTTTAATTTTTAATTTTTAATTTTTAATTTTTAATTTTTAATTTTTAATTTTTAATTTTTAATTTTTAATTTTTAATTTTTAATTTTTAATTTTTAATTTTTAATTTTTAATTTTTAATTTTTAATTTTTAATTTTTAATTTTTAATTTTTAATTTTTAATTTTTAATTTTTAATTTTTAATTTTTAATTTTTAATTTTTAATTTTTAATTTTTAATTTTTAATTTTTAATTTTTAATTTTTAATTTTTAATTTTTAATTTTTAATTTTTAATTTTTAATTTTTAATTTTTAATTTTTAATTTTTAATTTTTAATTTTTAATTTTTAATTTTTAATTTTTAATTTTTAATTTTTAATTTTTAATTTTTAATTTTTAATTTTTAATTTTTAATTTTTAATTTTTAATTTTTAATTTTTAATTTTTAATTTTTAATTTTTAATTTTTAATTTTTAATTTTTAATTTTTAATTTTTAATTTTTAATTTTTAATTTTTAATTTTTAATTTTTAATTTTTAATTTTTAATTTTTAATTTTTAATTTTTAATTTTTAATTTTTAATTTTTAATTTTTAATTTTTAATTTTTAATTTTTAATTTTTAATTTTTAATTTTTAATTTTTAATTTTTAATTTTTAATTTTTAATTTTTAATTTTTAATTTTTAATTTTTAATTTTTAATTTTTAATTTTTAATTTTTAATTTTTAATTTTTAATTTTTAATTTTTAATTTTTAATTTTTAATTTTTAATTTTTAATTTTTAATTTTTAATTTTTAATTTTTAATTTTTAATTTTTAATTTTTAATTTTTAATTTTTAATTTTTAATTTTTAATTTTTAATTTTTAATTTTTAATTTTTAATTTTTAATTTTTAATTTTTAATTTTTAATTTTTAATTTTTAATTTTTAATTTTTAATTTTTAATTTTTAATTTTTAATTTTTAATTTTTAATTTTTAATTTTTAATTTTTAATTTTTAATTTTTAATTTTTAATTTTTAATTTTTAATTTTTAATTTTTAATTTTTAATTTTTAATTTTTAATTTTTAATTTTTAATTTTTAATTTTTAATTTTTAATTTTTAATTTTTAATTTTTAATTTTTAATTTTTAATTTTTAATTTTTAATTTTTAATTTTTAATTTTTAATTTTTAATTTTTAATTTTTAATTTTTAATTTTTAATTTTTAATTTTTAATTTTTAATTTTTAATTTTTAATTTTTAATTTTTAATTTTTAATTTTTAATTTTTAATTTTTAATTTTTAATTTTTAATTTTTAATTTTTAATTTTTAATTTTTAATTTTTAATTTTTAATTTTTAATTTTTAATTTTTAATTTTTAATTTTTAATTTTTAATTTTTAATTTTTAATTTTTAATTTTTAATTTTTAATTTTTAATTTTTAATTTTTAATTTTTAATTTTTAATTTTTAATTTTTAATTTTTAATTTTTAATTTTTAATTTTTAATTTTTAATTTTTAATTTTTAATTTTTAATTTTTAATTTTTAATTTTTAATTTTTAATTTTTAATTTTTAATTTTTAATTTTTAATTTTTAATTTTTAATTTTTAATTTTTAATTTTTAATTTTTAATTTTTAATTTTTAATTTTTAATTTTTAATTTTTAATTTTTAATTTTTAATTTTTAATTTTTAATTTTTAATTTTTAATTTTTAATTTTTAATTTTTAATTTTTAATTTTTAATTTTTAATTTTTAATTTTTAATTTTTAATTTTTAATTTTTAATTTTTAATTTTTAATTTTTAATTTTTAATTTTTAATTTTTAATTTTTAATTTTTAATTTTTAATTTTTAATTTTTAATTTTTAATTTTTAATTTTTAATTTTTAATTTTTAATTTTTAATTTTTAATTTTTAATTTTTAATTTTTAATTTTTAATTTTTAATTTTTAATTTTTAATTTTTAATTTTTAATTTTTAATTTTTAATTTTTAATTTTTAATTTTTAATTTTTAATTTTTAATTTTTAATTTTTAATTTTTAATTTTTAATTTTTAATTTTTAATTTTTAATTTTTAATTTTTAATTTTTAATTTTTAATTTTTAATTTTTAATTTTTAATTTTTAATTTTTAATTTTTAATTTTTAATTTTTAATTTTTAATTTTTAATTTTTAATTTTTAATTTTTAATTTTTAATTTTTAATTTTTAATTTTTAATTTTTAATTTTTAATTTTTAATTTTTAATTTTTAATTTTTAATTTTTAATTTTTAATTTTTAATTTTTAATTTTTAATTTTTAATTTTTAATTTTTAATTTTTAATTTTTAATTTTTAATTTTTAATTTTTAATTTTTAATTTTTAATTTTTAATTTTTAATTTTTAATTTTTAATTTTTAATTTTTAATTTTTAATTTTTAATTTTTAATTTTTAATTTTTAATTTTTAATTTTTAATTTTTAATTTTTAATTTTTAATTTTTAATTTTTAATTTTTAATTTTTAATTTTTAATTTTTAATTTTTAATTTTTAATTTTTAATTTTTAATTTTTAATTTTTAATTTTTAATTTTTAATTTTTAATTTTTAATTTTTAATTTTTAATTTTTAATTTTTAATTTTCAATTTTTAATTTTTAATTTTTAATTTTTAATTTTTCATTTTTAATTTTTAATTTTTAATTTTTAATTTTTAATTTTTCATTTTTATTTTTTAATTTTTAATTTTTAATTTTTAATTTTTAATTTTTAATTTTTAATTTTTAATTTTTAATTTTTAATTTTTAATTTTTAATTTTTAATTTTTAATTTTTAATTTTTAATTTTTAATTTTTTATTTTTAATTTTTAAATTTACCCCCCCGCGCGTATAGATGTTTACACATCAAAAACTAAAAAGGATTTTATTTATAATTTATTAGTTTAAAAATAAGAAATTAAAATAAATAAAATAAAAAATAATTGATACAATGAGGTACAATGCATTTGTGTAATCTGTTAAGATTTCACATGCCATTACAGTTCCATCTAGAGGACAATGGCAAAAACAAAGAGCTGTTCACATTACAAGACTTGTAATTGATCTGGCTATGTTAATGTAGAGAAAGCTAAAAATTGGAAAAGCTCAGCTTGTTCATACAAACTCTCGTATATAAAAAGAAAAACATTTCGCATGTTCTTTTCTTTCAAATGTTGAGTTAAATAGTTGATTAAGCATGAGTTGAAGTAATAGGCAGAAGGATGCTGACGATGAACAAGTCGCTTTGTTCGAAAGTAGCTACTCCATCTAGCGCTGTCTTCAATTTGTTTCTAATATTTCTCTTACATTACAAAAATTATTATCTTTCTTTCATTAGAAAAATATATACACGATCTTAAACCGAACTGTAAAAAATAATTTTCATGAAAAAAAATTAATTTATATATCTACCAATCCTATGTTACATATAAGTAAATGTAACAATCCCCAAAATTTATGATGGTAGCAAATTATATTGCTTTTAAATAGTTCCCTGCATTGAGTTAGTTTAATAATTTGTATAAATACTTTGATTGGTAAACGTAACTAAATTTGTTTTTGCAAATACTTAAATCTTATAAGAATAAAGTTAATAAGATTATTAGTGAAGGAACACATTGTGTTACTTAATCATTATGATCATTTTCTGTCTGCAGCAATTGAAAGCCTGCTCCGAAGTGAGTACAAATATAAATAGAATTTATAAATCTTCTATAAATTGTGTATACGGAAATCTTGACTTTTCACAATTCTTGGTTTCTCTGTTATGTTTCTTAATGAAATATGTAGCTCAGTCTCGCGGAGATCTATCTGTCATCAATTAAAAACCGCAAAACTCTTTATACTTAAATGGCCAATATTATTGTTAGTTGTCGTGATGACTTTTTTATGTTTTTGCAAATAAATAGGACACCTGTTGAAAATGTGTATATATACTAGTATATAAATCAGGTACTTTTAAAGAGTTCCAGTTCTATTCCATTCATTTTATTGAAATTTGGATTTTCGATAATTTTCGGAACATTTTATGGGGCAATTTCGAATAATACGACAAAATACTTAATCAGGAGAAAGATATTGCCAATCGAAAAGTGAGATTGTTGATCTTGATACACATTTTTGTAAGGGAGATGTTAAGGCGTAAGCTGAAATCCTGGTATTATATACGTTTATAATATGATTACTTAGATGCTAAAATCGAGATTCTATAGATAAATTAAATTATCAAGCTAAATAACTAGATATCGAGTCACGAACTTAACGAGTTAAAAGTATTGAGGTTCAAAATCATGAGATAATATAGTTTGAAGTCGTGGTACTAAGGGATTTACAATTTTGAAGCAATAAATCTTGAAGTAGAATATTATACATATAGGACTTCCCAATCATATTAAATTGGTAATGAAAAACGAGAGAGTAAAGTCATTTTACTAAGAGTGATCTAAATCATGTTAGAAATTGAGAAAGATTACTTTTGTTATAAAATGAAAAAGTAACGTTTTTTTCAATACTCGAAAGAATTGTTAAAATCGGTTTCCGGAATGGCCTTCAAAGTGCGCAGCGATTCGGCTTCTATCTTCTCAATCGATTCAAAACGGTGTCCCCAAAGTTGTCTTTTGAGTTTATTGAATAAAAAGAAGTCACTCATACGATACCAAATCAGGCGAGTACGGTGGTTGTGGAATGATATGAGTGAAATTTTGTGCGAAATGATCAGCCCATAATTCAGGCTCTTCTTGTGAATATGCAAATAACATATAATATTCAAATAATATTTCTTGTTAACAGTTTGGCCTGTCGGAAGGCATTCTTCATACATCACGCCAAGATAATTGCAGGTAACTGCTAACATAACCTTGATTTTTGAACGACTTTTGTGTGATCTTTTCGTTTCTGCTTCGTCTTTTACGCGATTTCGTTTAGCTCGTTGGCTATTTCGAGGTCGAACCGCCCGTTGTTTCATTTCAGAGATATAACGCGATGCTCTTTTTCAACACTAATTTTGAAACCAATTGAGATTTGTGCTCGAGGACCAAAATATCTTTCACATTATTTTTGAAATGTCAACAATATCAGCACCAAGTTTTTGATTTCTTTAACGTGGAACTGTTTGTAAACATTTTTCTCGACATAGCCTGATTAAAGAAGGCTATGTATCTTAATATCATTAACGTTTCTGCAACAGAAATTTCACTCCGCAAATCAAATTTTATGGAACTTCTTTTTCAACCAAATCAGACATTGTTAAAATCTTCAAATTCACTAGAACCAATAAAGTTATTGACAAAAAATTTTCCACGTACATTAATTTAAATGAAAAATTATTTGCCTAGATCCATAAGCCCGCGAAGTTTAAATTGAATAGCTACCTATTATGATAGAATGAAGTTTTTTTTTTTACAAAGTTGTTTAAAATCATTACTGTATGTCCTATTTTTAAGGGATTACACTAGTATGGAGCTTGATAGTGGTTCAAAATCGTTACAGATCAGATAGATCAGGTTTACATTGTGAGATTTTTAACTTGGCTGATTCTACAGAGGTTGCAGGTTTTTAATTTTTAAAATTTTTAAATTGGGAATCTTTATTGATTGAATTGCCATAGAAATATTTTTTACTACAAGAGAATAACTAGCTACCTATTTCATTCTCAGAACAAGTAAGGAAATTATTGTCGGTTTTGAACGAATGTACGATACCCTATACCATAAGTTTCGAGAAATGGTGTTAGATCCTGCTCTTCAGAAGTCTTAATTGGGTATACAAAATAAGAATAAAGCAAGTTTGAGTGGTATACTTACTAATGCCGTTTTCTTTTCTGACAAAGAAAACGCATTTATTATCACATTTTATTTTCACTTTTTTCGAAAAAGTGTATTTTTTATATATTCTAAATTAAGAGTTACCTAATTTTATACATCAATCGAAAGGTCTCAAAGTGCTGTGTTCATAATATCCAAAAATTTTGATTATTATCCTCTTTGAAGTCATGGGATGAAAATATTCAAAAAAGGGGAACAATGTGGAAATATTCTCACACTATGACCTGAAAGAAGTCAATGGCTACCATTTTTTGCGATTTACGAGCGCTCGACTTTGAGACCTTTCGAGTGATATATTAAATAAGGTTGCTCTTAATTTAGAATATATAAAAAAAACACTTTTCGAAAAAAGTGCAAATAAAATGCGACATTTTTTGTCAGAAAAGAAAACGGCATTAGATAGTTTTCTATGGGACCAGGTCAGAAAATGAACCGATCATTACCATATTTAGTTTACTCAAAAACATATACTAATAATGACTGAAAAAGATCTAAACAATATTTTTATTTTTTTAATAGATTTAAATATGTATCGGGAAGCAAGATTTACATGGACATACAGAAAAATGGGCCAGCAGACCGATGGACGGACGGAAATCCCTAACCACAGAGTGGTATAGGGTATAAAGCTTTATTTTTGTTATAGAGTTTAATTTAAAAATTTTTTTATTAGTCCTATTTTTCTGCTACATTCGAATGAAAATAGATGGATATATCTTTATCCTCATTCTGGCAAGAATTTTTTTAAATTGCTCTATTTATAGGTATTTAAGTACCCATTTGGCGTTAAAGAGTTAAGCCGATGCAATACTCATCCTAGAAACTTTAAAAATTTTACATCTGGCAATACCTCTCTCTCTACTAATTGAAACAAAAACTTCCATCATTCATTGTTTGCTAATTTTTTATCTGACATTTCTTTCATTTATGAGCAGAGGTTAGTAGGTTATAGGTTGTGTTGATCAGTATTTATTCAGTGACCGGTGCGTGTGCGTGTTGACGGAAAATTTACCGAAACGGATCAACTTAAAAATAATGTTATAATAACTAAATAAACAACTAAATAGTTATTTGTAATTACTCAATTTTAAGCAATATTAAATAAAATGTTGGTGTTGTAAATTCATATAAAAGTGTGATAAAAAATATAGATGATATATTAGTGTTTCATGTTTGTTTTTTTGTTATTGTCGCATAAAAAATGTTTAAATGTTTATCAGCTGTTAATTTGTTGCACAAAAATATGCAAATGTGGTATTTGAAAAAATTTTAAATTATAAAAAATAAATAATACTTATAAATCTTTAAATTAAAATAGCCTTGTAAAGGTTCAATCAGCAGCGCTGCTTGCATATCGATTTATTTTTTCGTTTTTGTGTGTTTTTGTTTGTCTTTTCTTTACTAATGGAATGTTACGACTTGTTATTAGTGTAATGAGAATAACTGTAATTTAAAGTCATGAGTAACGTAGAGAAGAGTTAAATCAAGAAGTATTTGAAATAAATATTAGTGTTAAGGAAGTGCGAGTGTTGAGAATTGTCAAAATAAGAGTAAATGTTTTTTTTTTTGCCGAAAATAACAATTGACATCACATCAAAATATGCAATTAGCAGACTGAATATAAATACATACTTCAATGAAGGTAAGATAGAATTAATATTTTTTGATTGATTTAATTATAATTTATGGGGTGATAAAACATTAATATTGTTGATTGTATAATGAAAATTTTAAGGTTTTTATGTTTCATATTTGATACACTCCACCTGCATCATAAACTCAATAAATATTATAAACAATGTGTTGTACGGATAACATTTTAATAAAGTTGCCGATTTAAATGATATTAAAATTTAAAGTAATCGCTTTCCTTTTTTGACCAGTATTTATTATAATTTCTTATTTTTGTTTTATTATAAAAACAATAATGTTTGTTTTATAGGAATACAATGCGTTCATAAATGATAGCAAATATGGTAGTCTGTGAAACAATGTTTTATAAAATTTGAACTGTGCATGCAATAATTATCATCTCTTTGTGGAATTTATATTAATAAGTTTTCTTTGTTTGAGAAAAATAAACAATCAATTCCTTTATTTTTTAACGGATTTAACAAAAATAATATAAAATAAAATTAACTTAATAATTTGAAATACAGTTGGTATGCATTAGTGCAATAAAATAGTAAATTTTTCATAGAACTTATTAATTTTCTCATAACACCTTGATGAAGTGCTTCCTACTCTTAAAAAATTGAATTTTTTAGCTCATTTACATTCATGAATTAACTATTGTCAGCATAAATTCTCCTGACGAGAATTCCCGATATGTTTTCTATGGGGTTAATATCAGGAGAGCAAGCAGGCCATTCCAAATCAGGACATCATTTAAGCTTAACCATTCCACTTGTCAATTTTCTGGCATGACAAGCTGCATTGTGTTGCTGGAATATATTCTTTTTTTTTCTGTATTTACATGTAAAAATGACAACAAACTGCATGGAAGTAATTCACAACGGTTTGGTTGCCACGATTTAGAACTCTAGACAACACTCTTCAGTAAACGCACTACAAATCATAACAGAACCGCCACGAAATTTGGGATAGTTTTTGTAAGTCATGCCAGTAATTATGAATCATGTCAGGACCATCAAACTTACATTTTTTTTATCTGACAATATTATATTAAAAAGAAAAGCAAATAAAGTAATTATTCTCTAACCTTTTAAAGCCCGATGTTGCCTATAAGCAACAGAGTAGCTTGATCTATTATGAAGCCTGATTGCAAATATTTTATTGTAAATATTTATAGAGATCATATGAGAGCTAATCTTATTTGATTGCACATGTACAATTTTTTTTTTTTTGGAAAAAGTGAGTTTACGAATAATCAAAAATAAAGTTATAAAGATATTTAAAATTTAAATGCTTAAATATATGGTTTAGAGGTAAGAAAATTAGAAAAAAAATTAAAAAATACTTTTATATGATGGTCAGTCAAATTTCAAACGCAATGTTGCCTATAGGCAACATTTGAAAAACTTGAAAAATGTTTAACCCCGACCCACTTAATTCAGGCATGAAAGGGCTAACACAATATTAAGTAATTTATATTTGACCGATTTTTTACTCATATTACTTTTTAAAAATTCCAGCCGTGCATTAATATGTCGTTTCAAAAGACAAGGAATTTTCTTCATTGTTTACCTTTGAGTATGTTTGGAATAGTTAAGAACATTCCAAATGGTAATTTTACACACTTTGTTGGAAACGCATTCAGCAAGTTTGGTACATCTTAGTTTGCTATATTCAGAATAAGTCGGCGCACAGTGGACCATATTTTGAGAAGGCGGCCAAAAATCATTTTTTTTGTTACCGATTTTAAAGTTATGTTATTCATTTGAAAGTAAATACTAGTAAACCTCGGGAGCCAAATAATTGCGACTCTATCTCAACTATATCACAGCGAACAGGGTCTTCGAAAATGGGCTTTTTCAGTATTTTGCTAAAATTAAAAATTTCTTTGTAAGTTTTTATTTTTGAATGACTGTAACTTTTTTGGTTTAAAAGATTTTGAAGTGAAATAAATTTGTATAATTTTGTGGCTTCCATACTATTAATGTTAAAAATCTAAAATCACTGAGTCATACTGAAATTTAAAAAAAAAAATTTTTTTAAAAAAGGTCCAAATTTTCCGAAAATCTCCTACTTAATAGAGCATAACTCCTGCCAGTCAAAAGCAGTCAGAAAATATCTTGCACTCTTCTATAGTACGAACCCTCCCCTATACTCCTATACCCCATTATATACCCGCCAGTTTCCGCCCGTGTGCACCAGAACAATTTTTCTGACCCAAGGTTAGATATTTTCTGCAAAATTTATGAATACAAAAGTTGTCCACTATGTGGTTAGGATATATTAAGTTTGAGGTGATGTTTGCAACTGCCAAAAATATTAGACCTTTATCCATCTTTTATTATACGGATCGACTCAAAACTCTTTCTGAGTCGATTAAATGATGTCCGTCCGTCCGTCTGAGTGTTATGAATACAAAAGTTGGTCGTACCGGTGCACCGCGGTGTATTTTTTTGCGTATCGGTAGAGTTGTCAGGAGTTGTTATATACTTATAAAAAAGGGTTGAGATATAATGCACTTAATTGTTACAGGTACATTTACATAGGTATCTTACAAAAACATTAATAGTCTGAATTAGAGTTATATAGTTTAAATACCTGACAAAATGGGAAACAATTTAAATAACAGGTAAATGGTAAAAAAAAACTATTGCGACATAGCCCTTTAAGATATGGGCAGGTATGCTTCACCTTTTAAAAGGGGTTAGGGTGGGGGTTTTTTATACTTCTAAAAATGGAAATATAAGATAAAAATTTTTATTTTACATAATGGCAAGAAAGAGTATTTATAATAATGTTTCCACAATTATTATTCATTACAATTTGTGCAATGGCTAAGTACAGTTACAGAGATCTGGCAGATATTTATTTTCAACGAAATGATGTAGACGATGTAATTTTGCACATAGTGAGCAACGACTTCTTTAAGAATTGTAACCTAGAAGACATTGAAATGCACAAAGGAAAAATTACTAATTTTGCATCGAATTTGAAAAGACGGTACATTGAATGCTCTCATAGCAAGGCAAATATGTACAAACGTTACCAAGACTGGTTAATAAAGGAACTTATTTTTGAGAGTGCATCTACAACTGCCAACGAAAGTGGAAAAAAGGGTCGACCAGCAAAACCAATTGACGGATGTAGTGAAAGATCTCAAAGGCGCAAGCTGGAGAATATCAATGAAGAAATTTCTCAAAGAATTATTAAGGATTCATTTTTGCACCAAATTCAACCAACCCAAAATAAAAAAAATAAAATTGAAATAATTGAAAAAACAGTAGAAGCGAGCCCAAGACGCACAAAGAGGATTTTTAAAAGCATTCCTACACCAATTGAAGATAAGAAATTTACGCCGTAAGAAGCGTTCGCCCTATTTTTGGATTTGAAATTGACCAAAAATCAATATAAGGAATTGCGGAAGAGAACCAATGAAAAGAATTGTGGGATTTTTCCAGAGTATCGAGATTTAGTTTCTGCCAAAAAAGAATGCTTACCTTCGCAATCTGCTATTAGTGTCACTTCAACATCAGCAGAAGCAATACAAGCAATTTAATGCCGAAAATTCATCAGATGCTAATTTATTTATGGTATCTTTCGTTCCATTGCGCTTAACAAAAAGGTATAGCGTCTTAGAGCCGTCAACTAGTAGAGCAACAGAAACTCATATATGGAAAAATGAAATTCCTTCTTCAACAAAGTATTGCAGACCAATAAAACTGGAACAAAGTCAACGTCAAGCTGCAATATATGCCAAAAGACATCAAGTCAATTAAGCCAACCCCCACCAGAAGACGATAGTTTTAAGGAAGCCTACGAATTTGGTATGTCCCAACTTCAGGCTAGAATACATTTCATGGAGCATATTCTTAAATTGGGTTATGATTTGGAATTTGGTCCGTTAGGCGAAACAGTGAGAAAAAACAAAGAAAATTAAGAAATAAGAAAGCAAAAAAAAACAAATTCAACAAAAATATCTACAGCTAGGCCTCGTAATCGACCAACCAAAACAAGGTGAAGGAAACACAAATGATGGAAATACTGCAAGGAAATTTTTTTCCGATCCGGAAACTGCAGGTGTAGATCATGAATTAATAAAACGATTCAAAATCATATTACAAGTTCTAGCATGCAGCAGAAAGATAAATGCAAAAAAATTTGGAGGTACGCCAACAAAACAGCTATACTTTATAATGAAAAATACTCTTGGAGATATTTGCCATCCACAGTTCATAAAATTTTGTACCATGGGGAACAAATAATTCAAAACAATATGCTACCAATAGGAGATCTATCTGAAGAAGCGCAAGAAAAAAGGAACAAAGACTACAGATTCTTTCGCGAGCACAACACAAGGAAAATGTCCAGATGTTGTACTAATGAAGACCTTATCACTATTTTGTTGTGCACTTCAGATCCATATATGTCCAACATTCGTCAAAAATGGAAAACTACCTCTATTGAATTAGACGAAGAAGCTAAACAACTTCTAGAAGATGAAAATCAAGGCTATTTAGAAGAAAAATTGGTTGATTTAAAGTACTTTTTCATTACACTAACAATAAGTTACACTTTTTTTATATAGTTAAAAAATTTTCTTGATTTAAAAATTTATATATTTTGTAAATTTACAATAAAAATTGTTATATTTCATAAATTTACCATAAAAATTGATATAGAAATATTTAAAAAGACAATAAAAAAATTTAACTAAAGCAAAAACATACGAGTTTTTCATTAAAACTTCTCTATCTTGAAACAATATAAGGTAACTTTTACGTTCGCTGCTTAATAAATTATATTTTAACTCGGGATCTTTCAAAAAAAAAAAAAAAAAAAACAACCTTTGGCCCTTGTGCACATTAGGACTAAAAAGTTTACGGGGGCCAAAGTTTGGCATTTTCAGAAAAAAATTACTTAAAAATTTGTTAAAAAGTATTAGTTGTAAAATTAACTGAAAAAATAAGACATTATAATAAAAAAAACCTTTTTTACCTTTTAACACTTCACTTTTGTACTAAAATTCAACTACAAATGAAAATGTATTTTAAACCCTCCGTAACTTTTTTTATTTTCGGTCGAGAATTAATTTTTATAGCAAAATTTAAAGGCTAAAGTCTCACCTACCAAACAAAAAAAAACCGCATGTCAAAATTCCAATCCAATCAAAAGTTATAATTTTTGACCGCCTTCTCGTCAAATGGTCCACTGTGCGGCGTTCGCGTTCATTCAATTTTTTTTTTAACATTGGTTAAATTTTTGCCATAATTTGCAATATTTTTCAAATAATTATAAACCACCTTTCGACTTCTGCTGATTTCAAATGAAATTTCTGCTTTTGATACTCTATTTTCTGACAATGTGCAAAATTTTACCCTTTTCGAGTTCACTTAGTACATTTCCGAGTGGCATTTGGTTTATCACTAATGTTTTTTTAATAAAATTAAATAGAATATGTTGTATTAAAACGGTACTTTTCGTCGAAGAAGGACTTTTTTGCATGTGTGCTTTTCAGTTTGAACGCTTTAATATGCTATATATTGCGATGTAAGAAATTTTAGTAACGGAATTTCTAATCAATCGAAGTTTTGTTTAATATGTATATATAAGTTTATTTTTGGAGAGAAAACAAATTAATGTAAATTCCAAAAAGAGATGATAATTATTGCACGCATAGTTCAAATTTTATAGACCATTGATTCACAGGTAACCAAATGTGCTATCATTTATGAACGCACTGTATGTATATTAGGGTTGACCTTAATTAAAAAAGTGTTCAAACTCTCAGAAATATGCGAATAGCAAAAAACTGAGAAATACACAGTTTTGGGTCAATCAAAACAAATTTAGAGGTGCCTCAACGCGACTGAAAATTTCAAGTGTGTTGTTTATATGGGGAAAATATGACTTTTTTTTTTTCAGATTTTACGAAAATTTCGTTCTATAGTTTAATTTTTTCGACAAGTTGTTATATGAATCGATTTCAGTACTAAATGATCTCTTCAAAAAGCTATATAACTTCAAAATCAAATAAAAACTAGCCAAGAAATAGCAAATGCCCCAGACCACTTTTGTGCCAAAAAAAAAAAAAACGTGAAATTTGACGGAAATTTTTTCAACTTTAATTTTTTCAATTATATATTCTTCCTTTATTTACATATTTTAACAAATTTGATATTTACATATGATCTCTTATCTTTACATATGGATATTGCAAGAAATAATATATAGGATCTAAAGATATTAAATAGTTTTTATTTTATATTTTAATGATTTTTAAAGGAAAATGGGAGGAAAAACCCTTTATATGATTTAATATGAAAATATTTACATGCTTATAGAAGGTTTATTAGAAATAATAGACCTCTATAAGCATATAATTTTCAATTTGGTGATTTCTTTTTAATTTTACGTTATTTCTCTACATTCTCTTAGCAGTGGGTAAGAGGAATTTTCAATTTTGGCAAAGTAATTGTTATTAATCCTTGTTATGAAATCGATAATTTTTTCATAAC
Organism: Cordilura impudica; assembly: GCA_963682025.1. NCBI lineage: Eukaryota > Metazoa > Arthropoda > Insecta > Diptera > Scathophagidae > Cordilura > Cordilura impudica. The sequence goes on from OY821520.1 coordinate 102,519,331, forward strand.
CTGTTCCTTCATGTAGAATATTTGTAGGATACCTCCAGGGCTTTTTATTTATCATTTTAAGACATTTGTTTTGTATAATTTATAAGCGTTTTAGGTGGCAGCTGGCAGCGTCATTCCAAATAGGACACGCGTATGTTAATATTGGCCTTATAACACTTTTGAAGTGTAGATTTTTGTTTTTGGTGGTTTAGAAATGACCTTCTATTTAGTAGTGGCCATAATGCTTTAAATGATTTTATAGCTTTTTGGCACGTAGCCATAATATGTTGTTTAAAAGAAAACTTTTTGTCCAAGACAACTCCGAGATATTTGACATGATTAAGTACATTTATGATATTATTTCCAATAAGAAGATGACGTCTTGGCAATCTTTTGGGAGATTTGTTGAATGGAAAAATTATTGCTTGGGTCTTGTTTGGATTAATTTTGATTTTTCATTTGTGAAAATATTTACTGCAATTTACAAGTCCCTTTTCCATTTTCTTCAGGAGTGCACTTGTAAGTTTGTTTGAAGAAATTAACACAGCATCATTAGTGTATCTGCTGAGTGGTTGTAGTTCGAAATGAGGTTATTTGCTTGGACAAATGTATTTGCCAGGACTTCAGCCTTGTCCATATCAGATGTTATTTTTGTATTTCCAACTTTAAAGTGAGAGATTTGATTTTTTCCTTTTCCTCACAAGTTCCTGCTTATTTTCCAAAATGATTTATCACCTGGTTTTAAATTGGATAATAATTGACACCATTTCTTATTTCTTCCGAATTAATACTTTTATCAATCATGTTACTTAGAAACTTAGTACATTGATTATAAAAAGTTTGCTCGACTATATTTGAAGATCGTTGGCTTTTTGATCTACAACAGAAAACCCAACGTGATTTGCTGCTGATGATTTCGGGTTTAAAACTTTAAGCAACAGACGAAATTTAGCATGTTTGCGTGTATGTTTAGAGGTTCAATTCCCGCTTCTGCTCGAAAATTTCTAACTGATGATGTTCTAAATGCTCTTAAACTGGCTCTTATGGCAGCATTAAATAGATTTTCGACTTTCTACAAATTGGATTTGGCTGCTTTGCAATATATTGTCAAACCATTATCGATTTTGGCCAAAATGACTCGATTGTATTAATCTGATTAGACTATTACATAGTTTTATATTCGATTTCTTTTTAATCTTTTTAAATTTTTTTTAAATGATGTCCACGCTGAGTAAAGATTTTCAAATAGTCTTATGTGGTCGGCTTTTTAGTCTTCCAATGGCAGAATAATTTTTAAAACTTCTGATAAAATTGAGCCAAGTACGTTATGTAAATATAGTTTTATGAATCAATTTGAAAAAATTTTTAACACCGGCGTCTCAAAAGGGTAAAAACTGGCCGCTGTATAAAAAATATGAGAAATAATTTAAAATTCACATGAACTGATCTATATTCTATTAAATTATCTATATTCTATTTAATGTACCTTGCAAATACCTTATGTCCAATTATTATTATGTCCAATTTTTATATGGTTTCTTTCAAATGTGAAAAATCTTCAAATAACGAAATAACGGACATTTTGGTACATTCTTTCACCCCCTAAAAATAAGATTGCGTAGCAAGAACAATACAGATCACATATATTTCGTGTTCTCTAACATATCCAAGTTTCATTTTGATCTGTGGGTGTCCCCATGAGACATTCCTTGTTAGTTACTTAAACATTCGCCTGTGTTGGCCTGATACTGCGAATTTTCGTTTTCTGGTTTTATGTGGTTTGTTAAAAATGTTGAACTACAGAAAATTAAATGTTTGGCCTTGAATGCAGAAATTTGATCTATATCAAATTAAATAAAGGGCAAACATATTTCAACAAATGTGCAATTGCGAGGGTCTTAGGTTAAATTTTACCAATTTCATATTTTTAAAAACTGCTTTGTTGTTAATAAGAATTGACCAGTGTATTAATAACTTTAGTTTTGGAAGCAGGAGCCAGTACCATCAATTATGTACATATATTGTTCAAGAGTTTAGTTTGAGGGTGCTTTTCGATCTCTTGAATTTTTTGAACTATTGAAACAATATTAATACTTTCCAAATTTCCAAAAAGTCTTGTTGATCAAAACTAAACATTTTAAAATGAAATGAAATAATTTTTTTTTTTTAAAGAAATGCAAACATTTATTACATCACACGATACTAAATACAAAAAAGCTAACTAAACTAAAGGATGAACTTATGGATAAATAAAGTAGTAAAAAAATTTTCTTCTTTCAATCACTCTTTTAGGTATCTCATAATTCAGTCATGAGCACGGTTTAATCATCGTTCTGATTTATTCGTTGTCTTGAGAGTTTTTCCAGGCTTGGTGAACTCCATGATAACTCATTTGTTTTTGGGCAGGGGCTCTCTTACCGAATGGGCTCTTTTCATTGACTTCTAAAATGTAATCACCTTCCAAATCGTAATCAGTATCGATGCCCATATAGGTACGTTTGCCCATACCATTGCCGTTCTTGTATTCGCGTAAAGAGTTGGCAGCTACAGCAGGGAAGTTACGTTCGTTGCCGGGACGGACAGATTCAGCGAAGTAGCGGGTAGCACGCATGCAAGCTTCAATAACATTATCGGCGCCAGGCACAGCAGCAGAAGGACCATTAGGATAGAAATCAATATCACCAACACGTTGAACACAACCCAAACCATAGGCGGAAGTGTGGATGGCATCAACAAATTCAGCATCACCACGAGATAAACCAGACAAAGTGTGAGCGTTCTTGGCAAACAATTTAGAGGGGTCCAAGGCAGTGATACGTCTCAATTGACGACCAGTTTGACGTGTGAATTCATTACCACAGGCACCAGCAACATGAGCAGCAATACTTTGGCCAACAATATGAATGATTTCATTGGGGACATCACACTTTTCGGTCAATTCAACAATAGCGTTAGCAATCATGGCACCGGTACGTTCAACATCTAACATGGCGAAACGTTTGAAGTTGTTCAAGTTGGCGCCCAAGTCAATGATCTGTCAATGCAAAAGTTAAAGCATGTTGAAAATTGAAAGAGCAATGGCAATGTTAGTTCCTACTTACCACCAAGTTTCCAGATGCGGGCTTTTGATTTTTCCATTCACTAGAATCTTCTTCACTGGAAGTGCGAGTCAATTTGTCTTCGGAGAAGTCCATGTCTTTGGGTTGTTGTCTTTGAGTATTGTAACGTTGGATATAAGCATTGATCAATTTACGGTTGGCCTTCTGGATGGTTTCAGTGACAGCGGGTAAACCAGTAATGAAAATGGTAACTTCTTCATCACCAAAGCCGGGTAATTGTTTAGCAGTGGAAGCCAGTTTATTCAAAGTAGTTGATTCCTTTTGACCATTAGGCTTGACAATATAAACGGGAAGGTTGCTGGGACTGGGTACAAAGCTGGGACTTAAATCGTGATTAATTTGGGACAAGTGATCTGGAAATAGATAGAAACTTGCGTAATATAAATTACATATGAAATATGAAATTTGTACTTACACATTTTTTCCAACATGTTGGCACCCTTTTCTACAGACATTTTTTCTAAACGCTCAATGGTGATTTCATCAACTGCTGGAGTTTGTTCCAATTCCAATGAGGACAACCACTGAGAGGGTTTCAATTTTCTGCTTTCACCATTGTTTCTCATTTGTTGTTCATGATGATTAGGGGCGGCAGTAACAGCAGCCATTAAAAAGGCTGCCACACAAATTATTCTCAAAGGATTCATTGTTCCGAATTGCACTCCGATTTCAGTACTGTTATTAAAAAGTTGACAAACTGAACTGTGTCTATTTCTGGTGCTGTCGTTGGTATTTATACTGTTTTAAATTCTTTGTTTACAATAAATTTTTGCTTGAATCATTAATTTTTTTTTTGTTGTATTTAAAACTTGTGTGCTAATTCATAATTATACCCTATAATTCTATTTGGTCAGAGTATAATCAGATTGTGCTGATGTTTGTAACTATAAAAATTGCTTAATACTTTTATTATACTGATCGACTCAGAAAATTTTTAAGTTGATTTAACGCTGTCAGTCTGTCTGTTTGTCCATGTAAAACATGTAGTCAAACTATAGGTCCCAAAGGAATATATTTTTAATGGATTTATCGAAAGTATTTGTTGTAAAGAAAATTATACAAAATAGTTCAGAAACCTCATGATACAGTCAAAACAATGATTTAAAGATATGCAAGTGTAGGTCAGTATGCAAATAAAGAAACAGCCGGTGAAAAATCAGCCAGCGATCGAAAAATAACAAAGAATCTCAAATAAATGGCTTCAACAATAGCTTCGGAGTTTTTCTCAGAGTACGGTGAGCAGGTTTCAATGTACATTGTAAGAAATGTGCTCCACGAGGGCCACTATATTTCCCGAACTGCTAGGAGAAAATCCCTTATATTGAAGAAAAATTAGAAGACATATTTAGAGTATGCTAAATCTTAACCATGGTCAAGAGAAAACTAGAATAGTGTTATCTTTACGGACAAGAGAAAGAATAACGTATCTAAGTCTGACGGAAAGGATAAAGTATGACGAAAGCCAAACACTGAGATGCGAAAAAAGCTAACATATTCAGTTAATGTGGCAAAGTCAGTGAATTTCACTTTATAGATATAGATGGACTATAAAATGTATATTGTAAAATGTATCAAGAAAAATCATCAGGAAAGTATCATAAAATGACCCTCAGAAACAATTATATCTTCCAGTGGCCTTAAATAAAAAGCTATATTTTTTGCACAATGTACCAAAATGTTTGAAAACCATCCCCAAAAATAAGAATGACGATTGGGGACACTTATAGCTAGTAAGGGGGATCCAACGAAAATTCATTTTCTACCGCTTTTATTTTTTTATTTTTTATTTTTTATAGAAAATAATAAAATTTATTTTTTACACTAATATTCGCTAAATATAAATACGGATATACTTTTTCTGCTTACTTGTTTGTATCCATTTTTTTTTATTTTTTACCCATTATTAATGCGAATATGTTTACTTTTTGTGCTTTATGTTGGATAGGCTAGTTTTATGGTCTAGTTGCATATTTAATGAAAAATAATAGAATCGATGAAAAGTTTATCTCTTCATTATACTTTGAGTTAAATATATTATTTGAACATACCTGTGTAAATGCGATCATTTAAAGATGTCCGACTGTCCGTCTGTCCGTCTGTGTATCCATGTCAACCTTGTAATCAAACTACAGGTCGCACATATGAATACATTTTGACGAAATTTGTTATATAAGATTTTATCGGCCGTAGGACGAAAACTGTTGAAATTGGTGAAAATCTGTGCAAGTCCAGACCTAATCCCCATATATATGACCCCTATTAAGTCGACTCAAATTGCCATAAAATCCAAATTATTATATAGATCTCGATCAAATTGGGTTTGTGTGTGTTTATTATATCCAATAATTAGTAGTTCAAAAATAAACCCTATAGCACAATTCTTAGTCATGGCCCCATATAAAGCTGCTTCCGGACCTTCACTTAAATCTATAAAAAAACGAAAATATTGCACGGATTTTTCGCAAATTTGGTTCCATATATTATTGCAAATAATAAGTGGCCTTATCAGATATGGTTAGGATCGGTCCATTTTCCACCTAGTCGCCATATAAATATAACATCTGATATGAAGTTTTTTCACACAAAGGCCAAAAAATTAATAACAATGCCACTTAAATTTGGTTTATGCTTACTTTATATATACAATTAGTTGGACCTAAGAGACAGGGTCCATAAAGGCATGGTATGGGGTATCGTATAGTCGGTCTAGTCCGAATATAATTTTCTTATTTGTTTTTATTTAGACTCATACAGTGAACTTGCGGATACTGGAACACTTTTTATACCCTATACCACTATGTGGTCAGGGTATAATGACTTTGTGCTGATGTTTGTATCTACCAAAAATTGTTGACCTGGACCCATTCCTTACTATACCGATCGACTCAGAATTACTTTCTGCGTCGATTTTCCTTCCGTCCATCTTCCCGCCTGTTTGCTTCATCAAAAATCGCTTTATCTAGCACGAAAAAGCACTAAGTTGGCATCGGTGCGAATCAGTGCATGATCAGATCTAGTCCCCATATGAGATCGACTGAAATTGCCACTAGATCCAATTATAATCTAGATCTCGTTTAAATTGAGTTTGTAGGTATTTAATACATCCATTAATCAGTAGTCCAAAAATAAACTCTATGGGACAATTCTTATTGCAACCATATAAAGCTGCAGCGCTGTGTACTAAGGCCCCAATTAACAAATGCCCCAAAAAAATAAAGAAATGCCCCAAAAAATTGGGGCGTAAGTTCGCGATAAACAAAAGCCCCGAAACCTTAAAAAGCCCCAAAAAATGAACTAATGTCCCAATTTTTCAAAAATCCAAACAAAAAATGAACTTATGCCAAAAAAAACATTCCGCAAAATTTTTCGCATATTTTTATTTAATGTTTTTCTTTTCCAAATATCTATTCAAATGAAAATTTGCATACTAATCTCAGTATTTCTCCTACAATAAACGCATTTAAATTCTGTATTCTTGTCGGCAGGATCATAGCAGAGCTTTAGCTCGCAACCATTGCATATATTGCAATGTTTGCAAAACTTTTATAGCATTGTTGCGTTTTCTTATCCATCAAAATATAAAAAATATCGGAATGATCTGCAAAAAATATGTTCTGCGGCGATGACAAATAAGTTAAAGACAACTGAGCGGCGCGGGTGTGGCTGCGGAACACACTTACGATAAATTTTATTTACTGATTACTTCAATTTACAAACGATTCCCGATATTTTTTCAGAGTACGAAAATAAATAAAGTAAAAAGAAAACAATAACATAAACCGGTTTCGTAGTTTATTTTTGGGGTATGTTTGTTCATCAATACTGAAAAAAAATGAATTTAGGCTCCAAACATACAAATTAAAAATGAACAAATTCCCCAAAATATTTCAAACTGGAATATAAATGAACTTGTTAATTTTTTTTGATGCATTTGTTCATTGGGGCCTAAGTACCAAGCGCTTAAAGCTGCTTTCCGATCTTCACTTAAATCTATCAAAAAACAAAAATATTGCACTGATTTTTCTCAAATTTGGTTTGTATATATATTGGCAAAAAATTAGTGACCTCACCAAATATGATGAGGATCGGCCCGTTTTTCGACCTAGTCCCCATATAAATATAGCATCCGATAAGAACTTTTTCATATCTGCATCCGAAAAAATTAATAACAATGCCACCCAATTTTTCTATATCTAATTAGTTGGACCTAAATATGATATAGGGTCTCTATAGGCATGGTATAGGGTATCGTATAGTCGGTATAAACCGACTATAATTTTCTTACTAGTTAAGATTACGTTACTTTTTTTGGGAAATCTACTCGGATTTTAAGACAGGTTTGATATAAAAACATTTTTAAATTATTGAATTGCCAAAACACAATATTACTGAAACCGCTTTGGATCTGCTTTAGATTCGAAGAAAACTTGGAAAACCATACGTGAAATAGGAATTGGTAAAGACGTTACAGCAAATGACTGTCAAGTTGATGTCAATTAACTAAATCGTGCCTTCACAAATTTACCAGTGATACAACCTGACAAAAATTTCTATAATTTTTCAACTATAGGCAATATAAATAATGATGATTCCGATGCGTTCGAATTCTCTTGCGTCTCTCAGTCTGAGGTTCTTTCAATTGTTACGAAAATTAAATCTAATGCAGTTGGATATGATAACATGCACCCGAAATTTATAAATATACTTTTGCCATTACTTTTACCATATATTACTTATTTATTTAATAATATTATTACGTCAAGCATTTTCCCATCAGTATGGAAGCACGCTAAAATTATACCAATTCTAAAATCTGATACAGAGTTTAGACCAATTGCCATTCTTTGCTTTCTTTCAAAAGTACTGGAAAAGATTCTATATTCTCAAATGTGTAAATATATTAAGGACAAATGTTTAATGACTGAAAAACAATCAGGATTTCGCTCAAACCATAGCTGTGTTACTGCTTTGGTTGATGTTGCAGAATATATTCGAAGTGAACTAGATGATGGAAAAATTTGCTTTTTGGTTCTACATGATCATTCTAAGGCATTTGACACAGTTGACCACTATACTCTGTGCATGAAACTTCAATATTTCTTTAAATTTTCATCAACTTCAACGCGGCTCTTGTTATCATATCTAACGGAACGAACACAATCCATATTTTCTAATAATACTTGGTCTAGTTCATTAACCCTTACTAGGGGAGTTCCACAAGGGTCGATTCTGCGACCATTACTTTTCTCACTATATGTGAATGATTTGCCAAACCAACTTTCTCATAGTTAAATGCATTTGTACGCGTATGATGTCCAATTATATCTGAGTAGCCCAGTGCAATCAATTGATGCAAATTTGATTAAGCTAAACGATGATCTAAGAAAAATCTATATATGGGCAACTGCAAATGGACTTTGAACCCAAAAAAAATCTAAATGTATGGTAATTCATAAGAAAAAAACTGTTCCTACTTTCAATGAATTTGTAAAAATTATTAACGAAAGAATAGAGATCGTGCAAGCAACGAAAAATCTCGGAATTATCTTCAACAATCATCTTACCTGGACAAGTCACATTAACTCGCTGGTTGGAAATACGTACATTAAACTTAGGACCCTCTGGTCAACGCAGTATTTTACACCTTTAAGAGTTCGGATATTGTTGGCAAAAGCATACCTTATTCCTGGTCTAATGTATGGATGTGAGCTCTTTGCAAATTGTGATGCCAGTAGCAAACGTATGATGAATGTGCTGTATAATAATATCGTTAGATATGTCTTTGGTATCAGGAAGTTTGAACATATTTCATCTTTTACAAAAAGCCTTTACAGCATATCTTTTGAAAACTTGCCTAAAATTCGAGTACTAATATTTTTTCACAAAATTATTTGTACTCAAAATCCACCATATCTTTACGCAAAAATTCGTTTCGCAAGATCACAAAGAGGTAGGAAGATCATTCTCCCTAGGCATAAATATCTTGTCAGAATGGCAGTTTTATACTAGTGCTATACGTCTTTGGAATATTATTCCATAAAACCAGCAACTTAACAGCAACGCAAACACTTTTAAACTATTTTTATTTAAATTTTTTGCCTGATTTTAAAATAATATTATATTGTGATAAATTAAAAATAAATTAAATTAAAATATTATTATTAGTTTTACGTATTCAAATTTTGTAAACTTGCACATCTAACAATAATGCTTTCCTGTACTGTAATTATAAGATTTAATCTTGTTGTACAGGAAATTATCAAATAAATAAATATAATTAAATATAAATATATAAATTATGAGCAATTCTTCATACTCTGATTCTGATCTGAAAAACTTCAGATATATTTTAAAGAAGAATTGTCTCAAAATCAGCTATGTCAATCCGTTCGACTGTCTGTCTCTCTGTCTGTCTGTCCGTCCATCTTTGTAATCAAACTAAAAGTGAGATATACGCACAGGAAAAGAATTGATTGGAGTTCGATTGCCACTAAAACATTTTAATTAGGTAATACAAATTTATATTGTAATTTTTAAATATTTTCAAAAGCAGTGGATTTTCTTTGTTAACTTTTATTGAAAAATTATTCTATTAAACGAACATCTTTTAAGGCGAAAATTTTTAAAAATATATTGTAATATAATGTTAGTTAAAATCGCAAAAAACAAATTGGTATTTAGAAAAATTTTTCGGCTATAGCAAAAAACAACCCTTTTTTGTTGTTGGTATTTATAACCGAAAGAAAATGAAATTCTGTTGTAGATATCAAAAATACATGGTCAAATTTATAATCTAACAGATTTTTCTATCTATTTGTCATTTGTGGAAATTACGAATAGAAGAAAAATACTTAAAAATTATATTTAAAAATTAAAATTTTTTTTTTGAAAATTTTAAACATAAAAATTGCATTGCTCGTAAAGCAGACTCCACGATTGGGTAGGTTCCGTGTTATGTGGCCATTCTATTTTATAATTGATATTTTTTGTCACAATTATTTTAACAAGATTTACGCTTTAGCATTTATTCTTTATGAACAATGTATGCTTTTAATTAAAAGGGAAGCTGAATCCGTTTGTCCAAGCATATAAAGACTGTCGCGCCCCTTACCTCCGGTGGTAAGCCTGTTTGCGGGAACGTATCGTCCATGCTTTCCTTATTGAAGTAATAAATACTATGAAGACTTTGAAAAGGAACAGAAAGCTTTTTATGCTGAAATAAAACCTATCCAGGCTGCGTGTAAAGACATCGCTAAGTAAAGACAGTTTAGAATCCACCGGGAATGTGCCTGTCGGCATAAAATAAGTTTGCTGTAGTTTTTTCAACGCTAAGTTTTTCTATAATTTTAGTGACATGTTGTGTTGCATACAATTACTAATTATTTCTGTGGTCACAAGCATTATCCGCCTAAGTCGAAAATCATGCTTTTGAGAAAAATAACTTTTTATATAAATGTAATGGGGCTTCATTACGACTTAGGCCAGTATGTTTTTATTAATAACTTTTTATTAAACAGTGTTAGAGAAATGAGGATTTCACCTAAATATAAAGCATTTTAAGTAGAACATGATAGCAAATGTAACCAAAATAGTCGAATACCATGCTTTCGAGAAAAATGCCTTTTTATATAAATGTAATGGGGCTTCATTACGACTTAGGTCAGTATGTTTTCATTAATAACTTTTTATTAAACAGTGTTAGAGAAACGGGGATCTCACATAAATATAAAGCCTTTTCAGTAGAATATGATAGCATACATAACTCAAATCGTTCTTAAATCGTACTTAGGCCGAGGCCACGCAATGAGCGGCAGAGCGATGAGCGGAAAAAAATTAAAACATATGAAATACTACTGAAGTGGCCACACAATGAGCGGCATGTGAGCGGCATTTCTGAGCGTTTAACCGGCACCGCTCAGGAATAGAACTTGTTCTAAGTTTTAATTGTTTTCTGAGCGGCAAACAATAAAAATGGCAAAAAAATTGCTTTTCTTTGTTTTGTCAATCTGTAGCGCGATTCAGTAATTTCTTTTTAACGATAATTGAATCGTTAGAAAAAGAAAACAACAAAATTATCGATTTTGGTATTCAGTAAAATTTTAAAACGATATTCGCTATTGCTAAATTCAGCTGTTGGTGTTATCTTAACGACAACTATTTTTGTGTTGTTTTTCAATCGATAAAATGTTAAAAAGGTTGAAATGTAGTCATACATAAATAAAAATCATAAAATAGTGAAAATATTTTGCTTATATTATAAAAACTTTTTATATAAATAATAAATAATAACATTGACAATGGCTTTTTGACAACCAACCGCTCAGAAATGACGCTCAGTAATAAGCCACTTGCCGCTCAAACTCACCGCTTTGCCACTTGCCGCTTTGTCGCTTTGCCGCTCATTGCGTGGCCTCGGCCTTAGGCGGTTATCGCTTGTGACCACAGATTTGTGTCTATACAACAAATGTATTGAGGGCTCCATTGACAAAGGAAGTAAAAAAAAAACAACACAAAATATGTATGTGACCAAACCAGAAATTTAAACTATTTGAACATTAAATTTTTTTTTTACAATCCTTAAAAGTTGTTGTTTAAATAAATTGTTGTAATTTGCTAGACTATAAGGCTCATATTGTATTCATAGACTCAATACATAAATAAATTAAATGCAACTTGAAATTGTATATACATTTATTTTTATCATACAGGGTTTGAACTCCAAATTCACCCTTTTGCACTACAAATTCCAATTTTTTCAAATAAAATTGATCTTTTTGCAAATACAATTCAACTTTTGACAAGTCAAATTCACCTTTTTTCAAATCAAATTCACCCAGCAAAATACTGTTTAGAAGAAAATAATATTATGGAGAATGTAAGTCTCCATAACACGCAGGGGGTACGTAATCTGGTTGAACAGACTAGGTACACATTAGTTTTCCTGCCGCCTTATTCCCCACTGCTCAACCCAATCGAAAAGTATTTTGTAAAATAAAAAGTTGTGCAATTAACATGTTAGCTAATGCGGGGAATACCTTGCATTTAACACAATAAATTGAACAATCAACTGCAACTCTTTGTTTCTCAGATTGTAATAACTATTACGATCGTCGTCCGCTGCTGCAGGAGAACCTTTATAAAGTAAATGAATAAAATATTTATATATATTTCCAATTGCAATTTTTCACATTGTTTTTTGTGTTTATGTCTTTTTTTCTATTGTGTGAATTTGATTTGCAAAAAGGTGAATTTTATTTGCAAACCGGTGAATTTGAAATGCAAAAGGGTGAATTTGAAGTGCATCCCCTGTATAAGATATTTTGTATTTATATTTTATTTCTTATTGAAAAATTAATATACAGTGCTTTCCGCTTGAACCGAACTTGACGGGACCGGAAGAAATGGTTCGTTTTAATCGAAGTTCGTTTTAAATGAAATCTTTAGTACAACACAAATTACATAACCATACATCTGACATGCACATATTTTTACATATGTATATACATTAGGGTGACAGCCATTTTTTTTTGGAATTTCAAGACGTGCGGGTCGGATTATTGTGACACTGGATCTAAAACTTTAGTGCGAATTGATTTCAAAGTTCAAAAATTATCAAAAAAAAAATTTTCACAAAAATTTTGATATTAATAATTACGTCTCAATTAAATTAAACACTAAATCATAATCTAGAGTAAATTATCCTTCTAATGAGGCAACAAAATCTATTATCGGTTGCAAAACAGCCAAGTTATATCAAGATCCCCAGGCAATAAATGAGCCGCACATCACTTGATTAAGTAAATCAAGCTCACATTTTTAAAGATATTGAAATAATTTACAACAACAATATTTTTGCATTCTCCTGATCCCAAAATGATCTCATGAAAAGTATTTTGAATCTCGTCTATTGTTATGCCGTTCTAAATTAATGTCAAAACGGCACGTACTTTTTAACGCTATTTCAAAATCTCCAATTTTACTTTTTAAAAAATTTTGTTCAAGAAATTTACCGAAATCAACGATTGGACTTTAAGGTCTTAGTGAAAAAATATATGTGATTAAAAATTCTGAATATTGTAGGTATCCTGTTATTTATTTGGAGAGGGCAGCGTTTTTATTTCAGCGGATTTGACGAAAAATGTGATTTTTCTTACTTTTTAAATTTTTAGGCTACATCTTTTGGGTGTTTTCATGTTTCTAATATCTCTTGTCAAAATATTATACTACTTAATATAACTTCTCAATCTTGTAAATCAAGATTAAATTGAAACATTATAAACAGTTCCTCTTTAAGGTCAAAAGTCAAATTTAAGGATACTTACATTTTTTTAAACAAAATATCGAAATAATATATATTTGTGGAAGGATTTCGTTCGTTTTAACCGAAAGTTCGGTTTACACGAGTTCGTCTTAAGTTGATTGAAGTACATGTGTTTAGTGAGAAATAAGTTCGGACTTTTAGAATGGTTCGTCTTACCCGATAGTACGTTTTAAGCGGGTTTGGTTTAAGTGAAAAGAATATATTTTTACTGTTTTTATATTTACTGCAGTTTGTGCATTTTTAAATTAGATTACCCCAATAAATGGGTGTGGAAATCAATAACTGAAATTTAGATTCGATACTATCAACTAAATAAGGCAATTTATGCAATCAAATCTACTGTTGTTCAAAAAATAAAACAGAACGTAGTGATAGTACATATGACTACCAGAATTCGGCTGGTAACATATTCGGTTGCTACGACAAATCCGTTTTCTTTGTGTATGAATATAGTTTGATGAAATTTAGTATGTACGCTTTTATCGACCAGAGAACTAACGCTGTTAAAATTGGTGATAATCAGTGCACGTTCAGATCCAGCCCCCATACAAATGACTAAATAAGATCCAGATTATGATATAGATTAGATATCGAGAAAATTTGTGTGCCTATTATATTCATTAATCAGTAGTCCAAAAATAAACCCTTTAGGACAATCTTTATTCATAGTCCCCAACTTCCGCTGATTCCCGACCTTCATTTAAATCTATCAAAGAATAAATATGTTGCAAAATTTCCAAATTTGGTTTATATATGTTTTTGAGAAAAGTAAGTGATTTTCCAAAATATGGTCATGATCGGTAAATTTGTTGACCTAGTTCGCATATGAAAATAATATCAGTTAAGGTGCTATTACACGATGTGTACAACTTGTGTTGTGGGAAAATTTGACAGAACATATGTAAAAAACACATCATGTAATAGCACCTTTATGAACTTTTTCATATTTGCATAAACGAAAATTTGGTTTATGCTTATTTTCGATATCCAGTGCTTTAGTAAAGTCAGATTCAAAAGCCTCTTCGGAAATGCATGGTATAGGGTATTGTATAGTCAGTTGAGAGCGCCTATAATTCTCTTAGTTCTTATTTATGGAAAATCTTTTAGAATCGAGGAATTATAACATATCAAAAATGTCTTATGGGATTTCCCTCGGAAGCCATATAGGGCATATGGTTACACTTTTTGAAGTGTAAACATCTATACGCGCAGGGGGGTAAATTTCTATTTCACAATACAATCACAAAAACAACGTAACATGTAAAACGTAAGACCAAATCGGTGTGACATGATTGTATTGCTGAAAAAATTATGATATGTAATAACCTGTTCGAAAATTAAAAATGAAAAATAAAAGATGAAAAATGAAAAATAAAAAATGAAAAATAAAAAATTAAAAAAAAAAAAATAAAAAATGAAAAATAAAAAGTTAAGAATAAGAAATGAAAAATAAAAAATTAAAAATGAAAAATGAAAAATGAAAAATAAAAAATGAAAAATGAAAAATGAAAAATGAAAAATAAAAAATGAAAAATGAAAAATAAGAAAGTGAAAAATGAAAAAATAAAAAATTAAAAATAAAAATCGAAAAATAAAAATAAATAATAATAAATATTTTTATATTAGCAGATGACGCTTTCTGTTTGAGTTTAAAAAAGTGCCATAAAAAAATCTTTAATTACTAGATGTTTACACATCTCCCCTGTGATCGGACGCACATGACTTTTTATTGAATGATAGGATTTTGAACCACACGGATTTTTGTATGAGGGGAAAAATATCTACTATGCAGTCAAGATTATAATGAGTCTTTGCCTGAGATATCTAAGGCGCTGTACTTTCTATTCTAGGCATTCACACAGTAGATGTTGCTCTGACTCTACCTCGTCCACATTCTATAGCTCTCATAGAAGTTCGTCCATACTCCCTATTATACAGTATCCAGTGAGCACTCTTATAAATGTGCCGATTGTCCCTTTACCATATCCAATAAATATTTTAGATCTCTTTGGCTTCGGCAAGGGCCATAGGATCTAGGATATCCTGCAAAAATTCATATGTGTCCACGTCGTCATCCAATGAAGGTCAGCGGCCTCCCCGATAATGTTAAACAGTTTAGCTAAAGGGATTAAGATATGAATGCACTGTATCTACACTGCTGATTCGTAGCCCTTCCGTGCATACTCGTTAGCCAAGCAATTCCGCATGTTCCCACTACGAATGTCTTATATTAGGGGGAGTGTTTTGTTGCGTACAAAAAATATAAATGTCTGAAATTCTTCTATAATAAGAATGATTCAGTATCTGGGAGATTTTATATATGTAGGAATAAATTTCTGTAGTCAAGTATCGGAGAAACTAAAAATTTACTTTGTAATATACATATATTCAAATTGAATTGGGTAGCGCGTTTAAATGGCAGCCTTGGCAGATTTTATACTAACCTCTTGTCATAACTGTTTTATAATTTTCCATATTTTATTTTGCATTGAGGGCTTTCTGCCAGAAAGGCGACTTAGCAACAATGCACTGGCAATATATCCCAGCAACGGAACAAATTTTCGATAAATCCTTCTGGCATGAAGCCCTCGATATAATAAATTTTTTAAATCTAATGAAATATTTAATTTACAATAACTTTTTTTGTTTTATTTTCCGAAAATTACAAAAAAATTCAAAATGCGATTTGGTAAATATTCACAATATTTTTTTGGCATTTAAAATAGAACTTGATTCCTTTCATTTATAAATACCACAAGAGATTACAAATGCATTTTTTTTGTTATAGCCAAAATTAAATATTATATCATCCAGTGCAATACTGTAACAACTCAAAATAGATAATTTTGATATTTTACAGTTTAAAGTTTTGTCGTTCAGTATAATTTGTTCAGTGTTATATAAGAATATGTATTCTAATTTCACTGAAAATAGTAAAATTTTGAGATGTTAAAATATTACTCTGATTCTTTGAGTCTCTTCTAGCCCAATAGAACAGTTTTCGGGAAACAGTAACATTTTGAGTTGTTACAGTATTGCACTGGTAAGACGATATACAAATTTGTTTTTATCGTATTAACCAACAATTTATTGTAATATCTGTTTCTACATTTTTTGTTTAAAATATATTGTTCTAATAAAATTAGTTGTTGCAATACCCGATATTTATGATAGAATCATTTAATACAGCTAAAAATTTAAGGGCCACAATCGAATAAGTTTGAGATATTTATTTGCATAAATATTTTGGTTGGTAAATTGAATTTAAATTGCTTATGTAGATACTTTTATTTCATAAGAATTTACTTAATAAGGTTGTAAAAAAACTTCATTGCATTTTTAAAAATCAAAAAATTACTTTGGAAGTTTTTATTATCTAATAAAATTCCAAACAATTCTTTTTCTGTGTGTATCAATATAACTAAGACTTTGTTTATGCTTATTTTCTATGTCCAGTTAGGACCTCAATATAGTTGCACCCTAAGACCCTTAGTCGAAACTCATGGTAACCGTGTTGTCGGTCTTGACCGACCATAATTTTCATACTTGTTTCGTAAATACGTTTTAAAAATTTTATTAATATTATTTTATTATTAATTAATTATGCATTTAGCGCTTGCTTTTATTCGTAATGTCAATGACTTTAAGCATTTTCTATTGATGTTGGTTGGAGTGTGTTGATAAGGAATAGTTTTAGGGTTAAATAAAGTTCAATTTAATTTTGCGATTTACTACTTTGTTGCTGCAACATTGTAATATACTTAAATGTTCAAATGTTTGCTTCAACCTTCTTAAATTTTCTGGTTTGTTATATTAATCTATACTTTGGCATTTTAGTCCTAAACACTTTGTAAAATGCTCTTCCTCTATTTATTCTTGACTTTCATAAAAAATATATTTTTCTCAAAATTCAACTATTAATGGGTATATTCGGAGCATTTTTAAATCTCTTTCCCATATAAAAATTTTATTATGAAAAATAACTGATAAGCAGACAACACTTTTATGAATAAATGTTATTTATGTTTATGTTATTTAATATACTCATTAATTTATGCATGCAGAACACGGATTCATAGTGGAAATTTTAATAATTGACCACCGAATTTTGGCAGTCCTATTCTGTTCAGTTGTAATTATTTTCCATATTACCATATTATCTTATAAATTGTGCGGTGGGGTAACCCATTTCGAAAGTTCTACTGCACACACAGACTTAAAATCACCAAACCCAAGTTTTGAAGTTGAACAACTGCATTTTCGATTGTATCAACAGACATTTGATATCAGGTAATACTTTTATTATGATAAACAAGTAAGAAAATTATAGTCGGTCTAGACCAACCATATGATAACCTATACCATGGTTTAGAGACCCTATCTTTCGGTCCAACTAATTCGATATAGAAAATGAGCATAACTCAAATTTGAGTGGCATTGATATTAATTTTTTTGCCGCAAATATGAAAAAGTTCGTATCGGGTGCTACATTTATATGGGGACTAGGTCGAAAAATGGACCGATCTTGACCATATATGGTAAAGTCACTTAGATTTTGAAAAAATATATACAAACCAAATTTGAGAAAAATCTGTGCAATATTTTTGTTTTTTAATAGATTTAAGCGAAGATCGGAAAGCGGCGTTATATGGGGGGCTATGACTAAGAGTTGTCCAATAGGGATCATTTTTGGACTACTGATTAATGGATGTAATTAATACATACAAACTTAATTTGACTAAGATTTATAGGATAATTTGGATCTTATTGCAATTTATGTTGATTTCGTAGGGGTTATTTGTATGGGGGCTAGGTCTTAACATGGACCGATTCTCACCAATTTCATCCTATGGTCGATAAAAGCTTATATACCAAAATTTCATCTAAATATATTAATTGATTTCAAGCTTTACATGGACACACAGACGGACGGACGGACGGACGGACATCGTTAAATCGAATCAGCTAGTGATTCTGATTCGATCGGAATAATAAAAGATGGGTCTATGTCAAATATTTTTGGTAGTTACAAACAGCAGCACAAAGTCATTATACACAAACCACATAGTGGTATAGAGTATAAAAATGACTGCTATGACAAGAGATGTGTGATCATAATCAACCCGAAATTCGGTCTTTAATTGAATCTATAATGGATCAAATTGGATATATATAAACAGGAACTGGGCCTTGAAGATTCTTGATTCCAACAGTATACTGATCCAAAATATACAGCGCACAATCTCAAGCTGTAGTTACATTTTCGGCATTAATGGAGAAAGTTAGTTTGATACTGCATTAAATAAACAAAATCTTTTTCCAACGGTTTGTGGAGTTGGCATTATGATTTCCGATTGTATGGTAACTTGTATATATTGAGTCTATAATGGCTATATAATCATTTTAAAACAATTTTAAAACAAAGCAACAACAACTGTGTCTTGCAGAAGATTTTTGATTCCAACAGTATAAAGATCCAAATATACAGCGCACATTGTCAATTTTAAACACACGAGTGAGCATTTGTGGGATTTACTCGAGCGTAGAATCCGTCAGCATAAAATAACCTCAAAGGAAATTTTAAAAAGCGTCATTTTCAGCGAGTTGGGTGAAATAAGTGAAGACGATATTTTAAAGCTAAAGCGCAAATTTACGAATACATCTTATGAATTTTTATACCCTATACCACTATGTGGTTTGGGTACAATGACTTTGTGCTGCTGTTTGTAACAACCAAAAATATTTGACGTACACCCATCTTTAATTATACCGATCGAATCAGTATCACTATCTGATTCGATTTAACGATGTCCGTCCGTCCGTCCGTCTGTGTGTCCATGTAAAGCTTGTAATCAAACTGCAGATCGGAAATATGAATATATTTTGATGAAATTTGGTATTTAATCTTTTATCCATGTGCAGACCTAGCCCCCATACAAATGACCCCTATGAAATCAACATATATTGCCATAAAATCCAAATTATCATAAAAATCTTAGTCAAATTGGGTTTATATGTATATATTACATCCACTAATCAGTAGTCCAAAAATGATCCCTATTGGACAACTCTTAGTCATAGGCCCCTTATAGTGCTGCTTCCCGATCTTCACTTAAATTTATCAAAAAACAAAAATATTGCACTGATTCTTCTCAAATTTTGTTTGTATATATTTTTGCAAAATACAAGAGACTCTACCAAACACGGTCAGGATCGGTCCATTTTTGGGCCTAGTCCCCATATAGATATAGCATCCGATATGAACTTTTTCATATCTGCAGCCGAAAAAATTAATAAAAATCCCACTCAAATTTGGTTTATGCTTATATTCTATATCCAGTTAGTTGGGCCTGAGAGATAGGGTCTCTAAACGCATGGTATAGGGTATCGTATAGTCGGTCTAGACCGACTATAATTATACCCTATACCACTATGTGGTTTGGGTATAATGACTTTGTGCTGCTATTTGTAACAACCAAAAAAAATTCGTCCTAGACCCATCCTTAATTATACAGATCGACTCAGGATCACATTTTGAGTCGAAATAGCAATGTCCGCCCGTCCGTCCGTGTGTCCATGCAAACTTTTTAATCAAACTACAGGTCGGAAATATGAACATATTTTGATGAAATTTGGTATATAAGGTTTTATCGGCCATGGGATGAACGCTATTGTAATTGGTGAAAATCCGTCCATGTTCAGACCTAGTCCCCATACAAATGACCCCTATGAAATCGTCATAAATTGCCTTAAGTTCCAAATTATCATATAGATCTCATTATACCCTATACCACTATGTGGTTTGGGTATAGTGACTTTGTGCTGCTGTTTGTAACAACCAAAAATATTTGACCTAGACCCATCTTTAATTATACCGATCGAATCAGAATCACTTTCTGAGTTGATTTAACAATGTCCGTCCGTCCGACCGTCCGTCCGTCTGTGTGTCCATGTAAAGCTTGTAATCAAACTGCAGGTCGCAAATATGAACGTATTTTGATGAAATTTGGTACATAAGCTTTTATCGGCCATGGGATGAACGCTATTGAAATTGGTGAGAATCGGTCCATGTTCAGACCTAGCCCCCATACAAATTACCCATATGAAATCGACATAAATTGCCATAAGATCCAATTGTCATATAGCTCTTACTCAAATTGGGTTTGTATGCGTTCATTACATCCATTAATGAGTAGTCCAAAAATCATCCCTTTGACCCCATATAGAGCTGCTTCCCGATCTTCACTTAAATCTATTAAAAAACAAAAATATTGCACTGATTCTTCTCAAATTTTGTTTGTATATATTTTTGCAAAATACAAGAGACTTTACCAAACACGGTCAGGATCGGTCCATTTTTGGGCCTAGTCCCCATATAGATATAGCATCCGATATGAACTTTTTCATATCTGCAGCCGAAAAAATTAATAAAAATCCCACTCAAATTTGGTTTATGCTTATATTCTATATCCAGTTAGTTGGGCCTGAGAGATAGGGTCTCTAAACGCATGGTATAGGGTATCGTATAGTCGGTCTAGACCGACTATAATTATACCCTATACCACTATGTGGTTTGGGTATAATGACTTTG
This sequence comes from Cordilura impudica, assembly GCA_963682025.1. NCBI lineage: Eukaryota > Metazoa > Arthropoda > Insecta > Diptera > Scathophagidae > Cordilura > Cordilura impudica. The sequence goes on from OY821520.1 coordinate 102,540,341, forward strand.
TGCTGCTATTTGTAACAACCAAAAAAAATTCGTCCTAGACCCATCCTTAATTATACAGATCGACTCAGGATCACATTTTGAGTCGAAATAGCAATGTCCGCCCGTCCGTCCGTGTGTCCATGCAAACTTTTTAATCAAACTACAGGTCGGAAATATGAACATATTTTGATGAAATTTGGTATATAAGGTTTTATCGGCCATGGGATGAACGCTATTGTAATTGGTGAAAATCCGTCCATGTTCAGACCTAGTCCCCATACAAATGACCCCTATGAAATCGTCATAAATTGCCTTAAGTTCCAAATTATCATATAGATCTCATTATACCCTATACCACTATGTGGTTTGGGTATAGTGACTTTGTGCTGCTGTTTGTAACAACCAAAAATATTTGACCTAGACCCATCTTTAATTATACCGATCGAATCAGAATCACTTTCTGAGTTGATTTAACAATGTCCGTCCGTCCGACCGTCCGTCCGTCTGTGTGTCCATGTAAAGCTTGTAATCAAACTGCAGGTCGCAAATATGAACGTATTTTGATGAAATTTGGTACATAAGCTTTTATCGGCCATGGGATGAACGCTATTGAAATTGGTGAGAATCGGTCCATGTTCAGACCTAGCCCCCATACAAATTACCCATATGAAATCGACATAAATTGCCATAAGATCCAATTGTCATATAGATCTTACTCAAATTGGGTTTGTATGCGTTCATTACATCCATTAATGAGTAGTCCAAAAATCATCCCTTTGACCCCATATAGAGCTGCTTCCCGATCTTCACTTAAATCTATTAAAAAACAAAAATATTGCACTGATTCTTCTCAAATTTTGTTTGTATATATTTTTGCAAAATACAAGAGACTTTACCAAACATGATCAGGATCGGTCCATTTTTGGACCAAGTCCCTATATAGATATAGCATCCGATATGAACTTTTTCATATCTGCAGCCAAAAAAATTAATAAAAGTCCCACTCAAATTTGGTTTTTGCTTATTTTCTATGTCCAGTTAGTTGGGCCTAAGAGATAGGGTCTCTAAACGCATGGTGTAGGGTATCGTATAGTCGGTCTAGACCGACTATAATTTTCTTACTTGTTCAAATTGTGTTTGTATGTGTTTATTACATCCATTAATGAGTAGTCCAAAAATTATGCCTATAGAAAATTCTTAGTCATAGGCCCCATATAGAGCTGCTTCCCGATCTTCACTTTAATCTATCAAAAAAACAAAAATATTCCACAGATTTTTCTCAAATTTGGTTCGTATAAATTTTTTCAAAGTGTAAGTGACTTTACCAAATATGGTCAGGATCGGTCCTTTTTTGGACCTAGTCCCCATACAGACATATCATCTGATATGAACTTTTTCATATCTGCAGCCAAAAAAAATTAATAAAAATGCCACTCAAATTTTGTTTATGCTTATTTTCTATATCCAATTAGTTGGACCGAAGAGATAGGGTCTCTAAACCATGGTATAGTCGGGCTAGACCGACTATAATTTTCTTGCTTGTTAATTTTATTTTACGTTTTTACTTGCATAAAATTTGTTGAAAGCAATACATCTTAAATGAATTAAATCAATTTTACCTGAATAAAATTATTTAAAGGCAATACACCTTAAATATGTAAAAAAAACTAATAAATACGTTAATAATATAATAGAAAATAAGAATAATAAGGATTAGTCAATTTATTCTTATTTTTTCGTAGTACGACAGTTTTAATTTTAGATGAACGGATTCTTTTACTAGCAAGTATAACCAAGTTAGCCCTATTGGATAGGACTAGTGCATTTGCTAAAAATTTAAAAACCGTTGTCTTGAGTTAAAAAACATTTACCAAAAAACTCTTAAAGAAAAAACCTAAGCTTTCTTTTTCTTAAAAAAAAAGTAAAAAAAAATTTTATTTTGCAAAAAAAGTCTAAAAAAAAATTTTGTATTTTTTTTCGAAAGATTGGGAAATAGATATCTAAACTATTTGGGACAATTTTTTTTCAGAACAATAAGGAAAAAGTTACATGGATGAGAGAGTTCTTGACCGATCTTGTTGAAAAATTGTATCTCAACTACTATCCAATAGGACTTACCTTGGTGCAAATTTTATTCCGATCGGAAGACATCGATTTCAAAAGTTGGGTCACTTGACATTTTACTTGACATATGTTTCTGCTTGGATTTTTGTGTGAATAAAATTTTCCTTTATTTATATTTCGAATTATTGAAAAATTAAAGCATAAGTTTGATTAAAAATAGATTTTTAAAAACATCTTCAAAGCACTTGTATTTTGAGGAAAAATCTTAAGAATTGATCAGTGTTATAAATGTGTACCTTTCGACAGTGAGTTTAACTTTGAAGATATAAAATATAAATACATATTTATAATATTAATAGGCTAGGCGATTTCTTGTTACCGTTGTTTTGTTCTACCGTTTTATCCCGATTTTGACCAAATGTATATTATTTGAAAGGTATTTTTTAAGCTGTTCACCAGATTTACAGATTTTTAAATTTTTTCCTGCATTTTGAGTAAATTGCATTTAAAGTTGCTACTAACACATACATAAAATTGTACATATGCTGTATGTGTATTTATTAAATTTGTTAATTTATTTGTTAATGAGTTTGTTATCTTCATTCACAATAATAATAAACCAAAAAAGTGTTGGTTTGTGAATTGGCTAAGTTGAGAAAAAAGTTGCCTAAAAATTGCACTCGAATTTCGAGCGCTGGAATCTGCTAGTTAAAATAAATAGGGAAAACTAGCCCGTGTTGTTTCTAAACTAGCCTGTGTTGTTTTTAAAGTTTCCAATTTTACATTTAAACGATTTCCCTTAATTTTTCTTTTTAACAGCAAAACATATGCTGCACTAAAGGTTTTGCTGAAATATTTGTTGTTTTTGTGAACAATTTGGTATTAGATGAAAAGTTTTAATGGAAATTTTTTTTCGTATAAATTTACAGTAATTTCACAAGTTTTTATAACTGACATACGTATTCTGTAACATAAACAATTTTGGAAACAGTAAACGTTTAAGTTCCGAACACGGGTATTAGGATGGGACGACAAAGCAACTCGAATTTCACGGAACTTTGCAAATACTTAGATGGTAACATAATACATGTTAAGTTTCAGGTCGATCGGATTCACTATGGTTCGGAAATCAATGCCGTTTTCTTTTCTGACAAAAAATGTCGACCTTATTTTGCCCTTTTTTTGAAAAATGTATTTTTTTTATATATTCTGAATTAAAAGCAACCTTATCTTATACACCAATCGAAAGGTCTCAAAGTCGAGTCCTCGTAAACCACAAAAACTTCCAGCCATTGACTTCTTTCAGGTCATAGTGTGAGAATATTTCCCCATTGTTCCCCTTTTTTGAATATTTTCAACCTATGACTTCCAAGAGGATAATAATCAAAATTTTTTTGCATTTATGAACAGAGCACTTTGAGATCTTTCGATTGAAATATATAATATAAGGTTGTTCTTAATTCAGAATATATAAAAAATACACTTTTCACAAAAAGGGCAAAAAAAGGGCGGCATAAAACAAATAAAAACAAGTAAGAAAATTATAGTCGGTCTAGACCGACTATACGATACCCTATACCATTCGTTTAGAAACCCTATCTCTTACGCCCAACTAACTGGACATTGAAAATAAGCAAAAACCAAATTTGAGTGGGATTTTTATTAATTTTTTTGGCTGCAGATATGAAAAAGTTCATATCGGATGCTATATCTATAAAGGGACTAGGTCCAAAAATGGACCGATCCTGATCATGTTTGGTAAAGTCTCTTGTATTTTGCAAAAATATGTACAAACAAAATTTTAGAAGAATCAGTACAATATTTTTGATTTTTAATAGATTTAAGTGAAGATCGGGAAGCAGCTCTATATGGGGTCAAAGGGATCATTTTTGGACTACTCATTAGTGGATGTAATGAACGCATACAAACCCAATTTGAGTAAGATCTATATGACAATTTGGATCTTATGGCAATTTATGTCGATTTCATATGGGTAATTTGTATGGGGGCTAGGTCTGAACATGGACCGATTCTCACCAATTTCAATAGCGTTCATCCCATGGCCGATAAAAGCTTATATGCCAAATTTCATCAAAATATATTCATATTTGCGACCTGCAGTTTGATTACAAGCTTTACATGGACACACAGACGGACGGACGGACGGACGGACATTGTTAAATCAACTCAGAAAGTGATTCTGATTCGATCGGTATAATTAAAGATGGGTCTGGGTCAAATATTTTTGGTTGTTACAAACAGCAGCACAAAGTCATTATACCCAAACCACATAGTGGTATAGGGTATAAATATTTAATTTAAATTTTTAAAGGTTTTACCAAGGACATGGCGTAGAAAATAATATCACATTGTACAATGCTCTTTGACAAGAATTGGAATAAATGTGGTTGGTGATATCCCAAAAAATAAATATTTCACATTTGTATAACCGACCTACGGGAAAAGTTACATACACGGGTCTTGGGCCCAGCTTAGGACTTGCCATTGGCCTTTTGACCTGTCACAGAACATCATGACTGATCATAAGTGACAGGACCTAGGACCGATTCACATGACTTTTCCCATAGATACGAGGCGGTCCCAGAACAACCCGACCAAACAAAAAAAGCAAAACAAATTTGGGAAAAATTTTCTTTATTTCTAAACATAATCTCCTTTTAGCTCCCAGCAATATTCAATAGCTTTGATAGCCTATTTGTAATAAAACTGTCTAGCTCCTTTAAATAGCCATCAACCGCAGACTCCACCTCTTCTTTGTTGACAAATCTTTTACCACCGACCCATTTTTTCCAGTTTAAAAATAGAAAATAGTCCTAGGGAGCTCAATCTGGCGTGATGAAGCAATTCATGGATTTTGGGCATCGCAATAGTGGACGTGTGAACTGATGCATTGTCAAGATGCAACAACATTTTTTTTTTCGCTAAATGCGGGTGACCTTTTTATTTAATTTCATGACTTAAACGCTGCAATGAGTTAGCATAATACACGCCGTTGATTGTTATTTCTTTTTGATGATAATCAATAAAAATTATCCTACGCGCTTTCCAAAAAACAGACGCCATAACCTTTCCTGCGATTCTCCCATTTCAGTCTATTGTTTTGACTGTTTCTTTGTTTCTGGAGTAAAGTGGTGGTCCCATGTCTCATCAGTTAATCGACTAGTACGGTAAGGCCTCGTTGAAAACCCTAACTCCAAATATTTTATAGTTGTAAACGAAGGAGCAGACTTCCCAGATTGGAATCAAGCTCGGCTTTAATATTGGTTGGACTGCTACTTTTCAAGTGAAAGTATTCAATTATACATAACGGTGACAAATTTTTTCCCTCGTTAGAAATTCATTGTGATCGTTTACTTTTTATAGCTCAAAAAAAAAAAAAAAAACTAAACAACATGGTGCCTTGAAACTTAAAACACGTTTTATAAGGTTTCCGCTTTTTACCAAAGTAATATTTTTTTAACTATTGCCGCCATCTGTAGGTCAGGTGACGTTGTTTTTGGAACGACCTCATATATGGAAGAGTTTTTTTTTGCAATAATTTTAAAAGTACAATACATCAGAATGCAGAATATAAAAAATTTAAAAAGACGAAATTTTTCAAAATCTTAAAGTTCATGAGCTTGAGTGCATAAAAAATGCGCAGTAGAATTAATTCAGAGTTCAAAAGTTTGTCAATAAGATAAAGTAATTGAATTTTTGATGTGGTCTAAACCTGCAAAATTTCCAAATTAAGAGTTTTTTTAACCATCATTAACTTAATTTAGAGATCAACATCACATCAAATTTATAATAATACATAATGCATATTATAAGGTTGTCATTGAGAAGTACACGATTTTCTTGTCTTATCAAACGAAATACAGTGTGAAAATGTTCAAACACTTTATTCCGTTAGTTTTACGATTGCAAAATAATAAAAAAATGTTTTTATACATTCTTAAAAAAAGACAGATTTTTTTTTTATTTAAATTAAACACATCTTCATATATGTATGTATGTATGTACATATATTTAATTGGTAATAATTATTTATATATTAAATTTCCTGTAATCATGCAAATTGGGAAGTGAAATTCTTTAGCCTAATAAAAATGAAACTGCCATACAAACAAAACTAAAAAAATAAATAATTCTAGAATTACACAGAAATCAAAAACATCCGTTGTTATTGATTTACAACAAAGTAACAAACAACGTCAATAAATTAAATTTTGCCGATCGGGCAGAAAAATGCACGAGCCAATTACTATGGTCAACGACCGCTATTGGCCATGAAACAAAATTGTTTCTTGTCAACAATATTTATTGAATATTGCTTCATTAATAGAACAAATGTAATCATTTATTTTGATTGTATTAATGCAACTAATACAAATTATATTATTATGGTTGTTATCAACAAGTACATACAGTATTTAAAGTGAAACTTTTCAGAGAGAAAGTGCAGTTCACTTTTGGTAGTGATAGAAGTAATCGATTAAGAAGTTATATTTTCTGGTTTAGGAACAAGTTAAACATTTCGAAAAAAATGAATCCTTTAAGAACTATATGCCTCTTAATGGGGGTTTTTGCTTTGGCCTGTGCCAATAGTGGCCCAAAAGCCATGGGCATGCATGCCAGTAGAAATTCTATCAAGAACAGTTTGAGACCAACCGATTGGTTATCTATCTCGGAATTGGAAAATTTGCCCTCATTAAATGAAGTCAGTCTTAAAAAATTGGAAGAAATGTCGGCTCAAGAAGGTGCTGATTTGCTTAACAAGTTATGTAAGTGTTAAAATTAATTTTCTGGCTTTCCAAATCAATACTAAATAAATATAATTATTTACAGATCATTTGACTCAAGTTAACCAAGCTTTCCAACCCAGTTATACTCCCAATCCTAGCGACATTCCAGCCTATTTAATAACTTGCGATAACAAGAAGATTAACTTCAATCTTAATCAATTGCCCACCATTGCCAAGGAACAAGCTAAATTCGGCGATCAGGAAGTTACCATTTTCATTACTGGCCTCCCAGGTAAAACCGAATCTGTCAAGAAAGCCACCCGTAAAATTGTGCAAGCCTATATGCAACGTTACAATGGTGAAACTCAAGAACCCTCTAGCTATAAATATGAAGATTTTTCAAGTGAACAAAACAGACGTGGCTCCAGCGAAGAAGAATCATGGAAATCTTACTCCAGACAATGCTCTGGTAATTTGATCGTTATTGACTTGGGTGCCACTCTCGAAACCTTCAAAGCCTATGCCACTTTAGATGTCGAAGAAACTGGTGCTAAAATCGGTAATGTTTTGGTACAACTCACCGACAAAGTTAATGTTCCCCAAGAAATTGTTCATGTGATTGGTTCCAATATTGGTGCTCAAGTTGCTGGTGCTGTCGGTCGTCAATTTACCCGTGTTACTGGTCATAAATTGCGTCGTATTACCGGTTTGGACCCCTCTAAGATCTATGCTAAGAGCTCCTATGCTTTAACTGGTTTGGCTCGTGGTGATGCTGATTTCGTCGATGTCATCCATTCTTCAGCCTATGGCATGGGTATTGCTACACGTTCCGGTGATGTTGATTTCTACCCCAATGGTCCCACTGAAGCTGTTCCCGGTACCGATAATGTTGTCGAAGCCTCCATGCGTGCTACCCGTTACTTCGCTGAGTCTGTTGTTCCCGGTAACGAACGTAACTTCCCTGCTGTTGCTGCCTCTTCTCTTCGTGAATACAAAAATCAAAACGGTTATGGCCAACGTGTTTACATGGGTATTAACACCGAATTCGATGCTGAAGGTGATTTTGTTCTTCAAGTCAACTCTAAGAGTCCTTTTGGTCGTCAAACTCCTGCCCAAAAACAACAAAACTACCATAATGTTCACAAAGCATGGAAAATGTTCTCCGAAGATTCTCAATAGATTTTGTTTACCGAATTCGCCAATATGATCCTTTGATGTTGTATGATAATTATCTGTTGTACAGATTTTCTATACATATTTGATTGTTTTTAACTTTGTATAATTCGCCTAATATAAATTAATATCATTTCATCGACGAACAATTAATATATCTCATTCTTTTTAGTTTTTTTTATACATATTTTTTTAAATAAACACAATTGCATAATTCAAACAAAATATTTTATTCTTTTTAATTATTGAAAGTTTTATTTTTTTTTTTTTTGAAATCTAATTGCACCAATGCATCAAACAACTTTGGTTAAATTGATAGCAGATGGTTTGGAAGAAGTAAATACCCAACAAACCATAACGTAATGATATCGTTATGATATCATTTCGCCCAATAAACCTATTTTTTTTTTTAATTTTTAAATTCATCTTTATTTACAGTTTTTATTTACATATTTACATTTTCAGAGATTTTATCTATAGATATTACAGCGAATGAAATTTATGGTCAAAGATATTGAATATTTAATGTTTAAATATTTTTAAAGGAAAAATAGGAAAACCTTTATATGACAAAACAAGTAAGAAAATTATAGTCGGTCTAGACCGACTAAACGATACCCTATACCATGTGTTTAGAAACCCTATCTCTTAGGCCCAACTAACTGGACATAGAAAATAAGCAAAAACCAAATTTGAGTGGAATTTTTATTAATTTTTTTGGCTGCAGATATGAAAAAGTTCATATCGGATGCTATATCTATATGGGGCTAGGTCCAAAAATGGACCGATCCTGATCATGTTTTGTAAAGTCTCTTGTATTTTGTAAAAATATATACAAACAAAATCTGAGAAGAATCAGTGCAATATTTTTGTTTTTTAATAGATTTAAGTGAAGATCGGGAAGCAGCTCTATATGGGGCCAAAGGGATCATTTTTGGACTACTCATTAATAGACGTAATGAACGCATACAAAACCCAATTTGAGTAAGATCTATATGAGAATTTGGATCTTATGGCAATTTATGTCGATTTCAAATATGGTTAGAAAATATATATGCATAAAGTTGGATTATCCTAAGGCGATAACAAATTACATACATATTACTTTCAATTTGGTGATTTATGTTTTATAGATGCCATTACGCCGATTCTCTACATTCCCTTATCAGCTGATAAGGAGAATTCTCTATATTTTCGAAGCATTTATTATTGAACCTTTTTATGAAGTCGTCGATACGCTCATAACCAGTTTCGCTGTGTAGAAGTTGCATAGAATATCTCCAGTGCTTGTTAGTTATAATCTTTAGACACTTGTTTTTGATTATTTGAAGTTTTTTCAAATGTGTTTTTGCAGCTTTATACCAAATGGGACTTGCATATATCAATGTTGGTCTAATGACACTTTTGAATAATAAGTTTTTGTTTTTTATGTTGAGTGATGAGCGTTTGTTTATTATTGGCCACAAAGCTCTAATCGTGTTTAGGGATTTTCTACAAGTTTCTTTGATATGCTTTGCAAAATTTAGTATCTTGTCCAGAATTACACCAAGATATTTAGCGTTATTTTGGATGCAAATGCTCTAATTTTCCAAATTCAGTTGACGGTTTGGTAATCGCTTGGGAGAGTTGTTATAGGGAAATACAATGGCTTGAGTTTTGCTAGGGTTAATTTTAATTTTCCACTTGTAAAAATATTTTCTGCAGGCAACAAATCCTTTTTCCATTTTCTACAAAAGTGCCTTAGTGAGTTTGCTTGAAATAATGAGGGCAGTATCATCTGCATAGTAAGCAGTCTTCAGGTAAGAGGGAAGAGAAAAATCTGACGTGTAAATAGAGTACAATAAGGGCGATAATAGTAAACCTTGTGGCAGACCAGTCGTGATGGATTTGGGAGGAGATAATGTATTATTGGATGCGACAACAAATGTTCTATCGTCAAGAAAGTCAGCAATAAGCCCGCACAGATATCTCGGTATATCAGCCTCGATCAGTTTATATATTAAACCGTTATGCCAAACGGTGTCAAATGCCTTTTCTATGTCCAATATAATTAAACCTAGAAACGATACAGTATCATTAACAATATCACATTTTTTTGAAAATTACGATATGGTTCAAATTAACGAATCAAATATTTTCCGCTCAGTTTTTAAATATTTTTGCAGCACTGACGCCTAGTTAGTTTAACTATTTACATTAATATTTATTATTCCTATGGTAATGAAAAATACTCATAACTACTTATTCTATTTTGGATATTTTCGCATAATTTCACATATATAATCAGCACTCAGATTCCGCATTTCGAAGAATCTCAGCACCGGGATTGTGGTGCCAAAAATAAGCCGGTATTCCTGGAATACCGGGATTTGTTGCTCTAGATACGTGAAATTGTTGAATCAGAAAGGTCGCATTCGGCTGTAGGTATTTTCTGCACACTATGAAAGTCTGGCTGTCTGCAGGTCGCAAATGTGAATAAATTTTGGTGAGGGTTGGTATGGAAGCTTCTATGGTCATAGCACAAGCGAAATGACCCCAACGAGATTGGTTTTGATTGGTCAAATTGGGTTTGTCAGTAGTCCAAAAATTAACGATATAAGACAATTCTTAGTCATAGCCCCTATATGAAGCTGAATCCCGATTTTGACTTAAATCTATAAAAAAAAACAATAAATATTCCAACAATGTTGGAAAATATTAAAAACTTATTTCGAGGGTGCAAGAAAATACCGAAAGTGTCGGTTCCAGACAAGATGAAGATGAATTAGCCAAAAGAGTGTGTGAGTGTGTGCTCGTACAGGGTATTCAAACGTACATACAGGCACCTCAACTTGCCATTATTTTCTGGAATTGAACATTTTTTCTTTCATGAGAATTTTGCATAGCGATCTCGGTATGATGCCATATTAAGTTAAATTAGTGCTGTAGCTGATGCAACGTTTTCGATTCTATAATTGGGGTACGGAACGCTTGGAGGGAGAAGACAATTTTTAACGAAAAATGTTTTTTTCTGACGAAGCTCATTTTCATCTCGTTGCACAGTGTGCGAAAGTCAAGATTTAGGACGTCAAAAGTCTGTATCTTTATAACCAATGCAGATAGAAATATAAATTTTGGTGTGAGTGGTTTTCTCGACAAATCTAAACTTTTGCCAAAAAATGGGCGAAATCGAGTAGGTGCCACGCCCACCTCATTAACATTGTTTAGCTGTAAGCATCTACGTCCTAATGAAACAAGGAAAATCATTGTATTATTTCTCGTTATTGTAGTGAAATCTTAAAATTTATTAAATTAAATATGTAATCCATATTAATATTTGCAAAGTAAATTTATGATAATGTTATTCCATACATATGGTAATTAAATTTAAAAAAATAAGGAAAACAAATTAAAGTTAAAATTCATAATTTTTTTATAGCAATATTATGTATATTAAAGTTCAGGCTCTTCAATGAGTATATCGGGGTTTTGTAGTAAGGTTAAAACTTCTGGTAGTATATATCCACGCTTGGTTTTAGGCGGCATTCGTAAACTGCACATCAAAGGATCAGATGAAATCAATAATCTGTGCAGCAAGACAGCATTCTGATAACTGCCCAATTGGTAATATACAATTCTCTATTATACCTTTTTCGTGAAAAAAAATCTTATGCACGGTTACAGGCATATAATACCATTGGTATTTTTGTAGATAAATATTCCGAGTCTGTATTGTAAACTTATCAAATTCTGTAGAGTTAATTTCATATCCAGAGGCCAAACCCTCCAGTATTACTTGGAATCGATGTATAAGTTCCTTGTCAATTCCTGTTATATCGGCACTCTTTTCTGCATTTCGAAAAAAACGCCTAGCTGTGTTACCATCATTGATGTTGCCAGATATTTGATTTATTTGGCATATCCACCAACAGTCCCATTTCATTTTTAAACTTCTTTTGTATCTCTTTTTTTCGGTTTAACACCTCTTCTTTGTTTTTATCCCCTTTAGCTTGCATTGTTTAATATTAATTTTGTATGCAATGTGTAACAGGCACTCCATGCTGCGGATCCTAGCATGTAGTGGCGAGATGCCCACTAGGTTTATTTGTAATAGCAATAGGATCATTCATTGAACTTGGTTTGGCTCCATAAATGTAGCATACTTGTGAAGATGAATATTCGGACAAAGCACTGCAAACTTTTCCATCAATCATACACAAAATTAGCGTGGGTTTTACATTAAAGTATTTCTCTCCTATTGCCACAGTTGAGGAATAAGAGCCGATATTTGTAATTCAATTTTTCTTACTTCGTCACTAATGAATTCTCGAGTCTCTTTAAATCTTTGAATTTTTGCTTGTATTTGTTATGTTGGGCACCATCACAACCCCATTTTATAATTATTTGAACATCATATAAGTATTCTGGAATTCGTTCAAATACCTCTTCTAATGTCATACATAGTCTTGAAATAGTGTGATCTATAAGTGATTGCAGTTTTACTTCAGCATATGATTCAGTCACAATAATTCCATCAGGATAACAAGAACGCTTCGAAATCCTAACCGGATCATAAGATGGAAATATTTTTGAATTTATTGACATTGCATATTGTCTAAGAAGTTTATATTGATGTGTTGATAATCCCAAATCTACTATCATAGCAAGTGACTGTACAGGAGAAAGACTTAAGGACTGTTCTGTAGATTTTCTTCTTCATTTTATTTGGGAACCTCTTTCAGGTGATGATACAAACAATTCTTTAATTATTGTAGCTGAAACCCGCTTACCATGTGAACGCAATTTCATTTCAGCTTTAAACAACATTTTCTCGTCAGTAGCTGTCAATAATTCCTTTGCCTTTTGTCTTTAGTTCTATCGGAGCAATCTTTAAAATCCTTCTCTGGCCTTCCACCTGTTTTCTCATGCATGGATTTGTTTCGTTGGCATACGAACGTTGTTAAATCAATATTTTTAGTTAAGCGGCGTTGTTCTTTAAAAATACTCGCTTTGTCCTATATGATTTTTTCCATCTATCGTTGAATTCATTACAAATCCTTCTAACGAAAGTTTTTGCTTGATCCAGTACTTATATTTCCCGCAATAAAGTCAAAAACGCGACTACACTTCTTTTGCCCTTTGGCTTGCACCCAAGCACCAACAATTTTCTGATATGACAATTGGCAACACATTGTGAAATCTACGTATAAATGGAGCGTAGGCAGCTCTCTGCAGCTACTTATTACGGTTTCTTAAAGAGAACAAACCAATGAATCTGAACTTGATAATATGAATTCCCGCACTTACCCGCACAAAATGTTCTTATCCACAGAATTTGCAAGTTTTCTTCCAAAAAATCAGATTAATAACGTATTCCTAATTTCTTTTAACAATAAGTTAGAAATAATTTTAAGTTTAAAAAACGCGAATTTATGTTAATATAGACACCCACCTTCTCAACACAACAAATTTCAATTGAAAATATTAAATACAAAAAAGTTATGGTCACTAATATTTATATGTGAGCTACACAAACGTGTACTTTGTATACAAACTGAAAAAATTGTGAGACTTGAAGTGCCGTTACTCAGTCAGCGCAATTTTTTTCTTTGATTTGACTGCTTAAGCATGCTGCCTGGAATGTTTTCTAACATTTCTATTTAAAATTCAATTGAAAGCGGCAAAGTTTTTTTTTGAGGTTTTGACGTTGGTTACGTCAGTCAATAAGCAGAATTGTGGAATCTGGGCACTGCTGAAAACATATGCTCCCTGAAAGATGCACTGTTTGGTGTGGTTTTTGGGTAGGCGGTGTGATTAGGCCATTTCTTTCGAAGATGCGGAAGGCAAATGCGTTACAGTGAACGGTGAGCTCTACCGTGCAATGATAACTGATTACACCGTACGACAGTACTTGTTGGACTTGAACAAGACCATATTCACCTAAAAATGTGTACTCATTTTTCCGGTTTTTGATCTTTTTAAAGGACTTCAAAGTTTTATGTAATCAAATTAAAGAGGACGATCCCTGGAAATGGAAACTATTTTTATTTTTTTTTTCATGTTCTTGTGAACTTCTGATAAATTTCACATGAGGTTTAGAAGAATCAACAAAACTATGAAAAAATATTTTATTTTAAGAGCTTTCTAAATTTGTATAAGGTCACCTATTAATAATGTTAGTCGCCATGCCGAAAATGGGCGGAATCGTATAAGTACGCCCACATCTCACACAAAGTAATTATTCAACATCATATATCTCAAGCACTATGACAGAGTCAGCTTTGCAAATTTGTCTGTCGTCATCTATTATTAATGTGAGTATTCAGATAAAAAATTGAACTTTTAACAAGTATATTAATAACCAATGTGAGTACTCGTGGAAAATATGGACCGAATCGCCAGATTCAAAAATCGCCAAGTCAAAAATCGAAAAACCGAAAATCGCGAAAAAAAAAATAAAAACTCTAAAAACAAAAATCTTCAAAATCAAAATTTGTCAAAATCAAAAATCGCTGAAATCAAAAATCGCCAAAATTAATAATTGCCAACTGATATTCTTAATTTACGGCCAATCGTTAAGTGTTGCTGGATTTAATTAGGAAAATCCATATTTTTCTCATTGGCATCTACATGCCAATAAATGCACCGAATCAAAAACAGGAAAAATTGAAAAAAAATATAAAATAAATAAAGTTAAATGTTTTAATTGTGCAACACAAACTTCGTAGGAAAAATTGATTACGAAAACATACATGTCCATAAGTCTCGGTAAATTGTAGCGAAACAAGGTAGGGCATACTTGTATTTAAATAGATTTTGCGAAATTTTTATATGCTTAAAACTTTACAGCCCTTAAAAATGAAGAAAAACCAGAAAATGGAAAACTGAGTACACAGTTTTTCTGCATACAATTTCTAGTTTCATGCTCAAGTCCAGAAAAAAATGTAAAATTGTCCACGGTGTTATTTGTAGCCTATTTTCAAAGATATGGATCTATACAACATTTGGTTTTAACAAGATTGCTCGCCGTGCCTCACAAGTCGTGATACAATCATTCTTTCGCGTGCCGAGTTTGGAAATCGCATTATTGCCTATTTATGCGATGAGCATTGACCACCGCGCATCTGTGGTTTCACCCCGTTGGAGTAAAATTTGTGGGGATCTGATAAAAATGACTGTTACGCTAATCAACCATCACTTAAAAAAAAATTAGTTCAGTTATCGCTAAAAATACAGCTCCATACTGTCGAAGATGTGCAAAAAAATTGGGTTGATCGTAAGGGCTACTGAAAGTTATTTGAATGAAGTGGTATTCCATAATTAACCGCAAGGATTGTACTTTCAATATGAAATCCCAAATGAAAAATAAGTTGTTTATTTATAATAAAATCAAAATGCAAAACTTATAATGAATATGTGGAAAATTTGTAATTTGGAAGTAAATAGAACAAAACAACCTATATCAATTACTTTAGATAATTTGGAAACTTATTGGCCAATTTTGAAATTTATTTGGAAAATTTGTAGTTCGAATTTGGTTGACTTTTTTTAATCAATTCTAAATGCTCTAATGAATGAAGTCTTGATTACACAGTGCGGTGGGGGTTGGGTGTGACTAATTGTGTTTAATGAAATATTAAAAAATTAAAAATTTTTCCCGTTTTTATAAATTTTGTAATAAGGTAACACATTCAGGGCGTATGATTATTATTTATTAGTACAGCAGAAGAGCAGTAAACATATGAGTGATTTTAATAGTAAACATCAGTATTTTGATTCTATTTTTGACATCGATATATTAATAAATACATTAATTAATGTAAGTAATTAATTTAAGCTTTAGCTAAATATAGAAATATTCAATGATTCTTAAATTATAGCTGAAAAACTTGATATAAATTTATTAATTTTGAAACAAAAAAGCATTTAGAAGTAGATGACAGAAAACTGATTCAAGTATACTATAATCATCCTTTTTTTGAACTAATTATTTTTTGATTTTTTTTTTAACAAAAATAAGTTGACTTTAAATATTTATTTTAATGTTCATTTTAATGTGAATAAGAAATCCGCATGATGATCACATTTTTAGTGATTTCTCACATTTTCATAAACTATTCTAAAGACTCGTAATAAGTCTTCCTCTTTTTATTCAATTTCCGTGCTGTTGCTTAGCTTGTTAAGGTTTTGCGACTAGCACAGTATAATTAACAATTAAAGAAAATAGTTGATAAAAAAGTTTTAAAAATATATAGTTGATAAATTGTAAATACTAGGGCAAAATTTGGAAGCACTTATGTTATTAAAACTGAATTCTGATGTTTAAAATATAAAATTAAATATATACTATCGAAAAAATAAAAATTAAAAATTAAAGAATAATTTTTAATTTTGCTCGAAAAAATAAAAATCAAAAAATATCTGTTATCATCGGACTTTTATGAAAAAAGGAATAATTATTACGGACCCTCCTTTTTAAGAAAGCACAGATGTTCGATTACTAAATACAATTTTTGCCCTAATTGATGATTACTGGAAACAAGGCAACAATTAATGGCTCCAAAACACCTTTTATGATACCAATGTACCCTTGAGCATTTAGAGTGCTGTTAATAAATTCCAGGTCAATACACCGACCATAAAACTAGGTGCAAATTTGATCGGTGATGTTATGGTTTTGGGGTCCAAATCTTCGGGAATTCTCCTGCGAACGTACATGACGCCAACCGATTGGTTGAGGTTTATTTTTGATTCATCCGTAAAAATTACCCTTCTCTAAGCATTACGAGACCAATTTTCATCTTGTTTGGCAAAATTCAGCCGAGCAATATGCATTTTTCCATAACTTCCTTGCTCGTAAATGCGCATCTAGCAATATTCTGCGTACTGTGCAAGCACTAATATTTACTTCAAATTCATCATTCATCTTAAACCGCAACTCTACTGAAGAGGAAAATCGAGATCGAAGGATTAAATTTATCACATAATAGTCCATTTTGGTGTGCCTATCCTTCGGGCAACCTCCCTCGACGAATAGTTCTCCTTTCTTAACGTCGTAATCGAACTTTTTTCATCACAACTTAATTGTTTCATATTTAGTTGAATATGCTTGGATCGGACTTAAACGTGAATTGCCACGAAATTGAAAAACGAAACGGTGACAATATACACAATGCCTGCTAAGATCACTTTCAACAAAAAACTTACTGTGTATATATATTTGCTGTATATATACTTTCAATAATGGTTATTGGAGAGCAAAAAATTTTTTTGGTTGTTATAATAGTTATTCATAACCAAAAAAAAATATATCTCACCTATATTGGTTACGATGACCAAAATTAAATATATGTTACAATACGGTTAATTATAACCTTTATTTGAATTCTTCAATGTAAATGGTTAAATAAGACCTTTTCGTCATTTCTCATGTAACTGTTACGTCTCTGATATATATACAAATTGAAAATATAAAAGTTTTAAATAAAGAAAACAACAAAATAAAGAAAAAACGTAAAAAATAAAAATTTTAAGTTCCATTATGAGACTGCATAGGAACGATGATCATAATTTCTTTCTTTTCTTCTCGATTTTTGCCGATTCAAGAATTATCAACACAAAATATGGATATGTGTATCAAAAAAGAATATTTTTAAATGTTAATGGCCACCGATTATACAACAATACAAACAACAACTAGCAGATTTAACCACCATTTTGCATACCACAACACCAGCACGCATTAACGATCGACTCTCCGCTAGAAATAATACGCTGGTAGCAATTACCCGTTAACAACACATCACCAAAGACAACCGCCAATGAATTATTACTCTTTACCGAGAAATCATCATTATATTATTTCTTCTCCTTCATATGCCTCTGATAAAGAGTTGCATATTTTATAACTCGGTACTTTTCATTAACTAAGTCTGGGTAATTCTAATGTTAAAAACATTTATACACAAAGAGGAACAAACGATTCCATATTTATCATCTACTCGTACAAAAACTGCATTGGTTATCCGGCTCGAGACATGCGATATTATTAGCTTATTCCTTTTTCATTTGTAACTGTAAAAAAACTAGAATTAACCCGCTATGCTTCGCTACCCCGTCCCTAACCCCCCCGCCATCGCAATGAAAGAGCTCACGCAAAGTCCAAAGACTCTCACTATTACAGTACTCTAGATATATGACATTTAATATTTACCTTGTATATGGGGTAGCGTGCCCCTTTGTCCGCTCCCGCCCACTTTTTGTCTGACTATTCACGTTAATAACGTATGACCTAACACAAATCTGCAAAGCTCTCCCTATCATATGATATTAAAAACTTACTTTGTATGGGAGGTTCCACGCCCGCTAAAAATATTAAAAAACAAATTCCATGCAAAGGTCAATCTTAGGTTCAATTTTAAAATTTTAATTTAAACAATTTCTATTGATACCATTTCAAAGAAGGGGGTTATGAAAATATGACAATAGATTGTTATATGCATATTTGAATAATTTTATAACCCCTGTTTTGCCAGTAAGAAAGAAAAACTGTAATTAATTAATTTAAAAAATAAAAGCAGTGCCATGTCTGTCGCATTACAAAAAAGTTCTTTTTAATATAATTTATTTTAGAATTCATGTTTTTTATATGCTTAATTAATAAACTAGCTCTTATACTAACTATAAACAACCGCTTCTTGTATTCATACAGAGCTTTTCTGTGTTTTACAATCATCCTCTAAAATGATGTCTGTTTTTTGTCATGTCTGTCACGACTGTTTTTTGCACCCCAATTACTAATAACAATAACACTTTCTCACTTTTTCTAATGGTAGATATGTTGGTCACGTTCGTCTGCATAATTTTGTATATTTTTAAGAACAATGAAAAACTTTTACTGTAAAATATTGGATTAGAAACATCACTGAATGTCATGTCTGTCACTATGGAATTAGCCTTATATGAATTAAATTTAACAGTTCATACAATCGAATTTACTTTAAAAATCAGTGGCCTTAAACTTTCGTACGATTATTTCGAAATTATGTATAATTTAGTTATCACGATAGTACGTACATACATGGGACTAACAAAATTCGGTTGGCAACAAATTCAGTTGCCACAACGACTCCATATTCTGTATGCATATATCATATATATGATAATCAAGGCCTGAACATGGACCAATTTGCACCAATTTCAAAATCGTGCGTCCTATAGTCGATAATAGTTTATATACTAAATGTCATTAAAATATACTCATTTGCGGCCTGTAGTTTGATTACACAAATACGGACGTACAGATGGACGATAGATATGAGGATGGACGGACATCGCTAAATCGACTCAGAAAGTGAGTCGATTTAAAAAAATATTTATGATTTAAAGAAATTAATTAAAAAAAAGAAAATAATAATGAAACCATATTCAATGACGTTCTACAATCTATTTGTTAAATGCCAGAATTTCCGATTTTAAATTAACTAATAATTGATAATTCAAAAAAGCAGTCATCTTCAATAGCATTGTTTTTGACATTATAACGTTAAGCGGTTTAGAATATTATGGTTTTAGTAGATTTATCTGGCTAAGAACTTGTTCCGTCTGTATTCGAGCAAGAACATGAAACTGCTAGCAAAGCACAGTTACATATTGATGCTAATTTAATCTTTCCTTCAGAAAAATATACAAAATTATTACTGTTCCTACTTTTTATAAAATGGACACTTGAATGTTGATTATATGTATATTTTTCCGATTTCATATATTAAATTAAAATCCATAAAAAAAGTTTCAGGTGGAAACTATTGAAACCCGATTTCAAATCTTTCGTTTTAATCTATAAACTTTTAAAATTTTAACAGACATGACAACAAGTTGCCTATCAACAATGTATTTACAGACAATGTAACAAAAAGTTTCATTAGATTGTTTTTATAAATATTGAGAAAAAAAAAACTGATAAGATGTCAATGACCATCTTTACAGCAAACAATGGAAATAATTTTGCTTAAGCATGTAAATAAATAATGTGCAAATCATCAAAAATTTGAATTATACATTAATTAGAACAGAATTGAAAAAGTATATAAAGCAAAAGATTTTCATTGAGAAAAGTATAGTTCGGTTTTTAGTTGTGATCTTAGCAATTAAAATTAAAATTTCGGGTCTGCTTTTTGAGAACAAAAACGTTTGAAAACGCTATGAATCCTTTAAGAACTGTGTGCCTCTTAATGGGCATTTTTGCTTTGGCCTGTGCCAATAGTGGTCCAAAAGCCATGGGCATGCATGCCAGTAGAAATTCCATTAAGAACAGTTTGAGACCAACTGATTGGTTATCTATCTCGGAATTGGAAAATTTGCCCTCATTAAATGAAGTCAGCCTTGAAAAATTGGAAAAAATGTCGGCTCAAGAAGGCGCTGATATGCTTAACAAGTTGTGTATGTATTAAAATAAATTCTCAGGATTTGTTCATTAATACTAACTAAATTAATTTATTTTCAGATCATTTGACTCAAGTTAGCAAAGATTTCGAACCCAGTTATACTCCCAATCCTAGCGAAATTCCAGCCTACTTAATTACTTGCGATAACAAGAAGATTAACTTCAATCTTAACCAATTGCCCACCATTGCCAAGGAACAAGCTAAATTCGGCGATCAGGAAGTTACCATTTTCATTACTGGCCTCCCAGCTAAAACCGAATCTGTCAAGAAAGCCACCCGTAAAATTGTGCAAGCCTATATGCAACGTTACAATGGTGAAGCTCAAGAACCCTCCAGCTACAAATATGAAGATTTTTCAAGAGAACAAAACAAACGTGGCTCCAGCGAAGAAGAATCATGGAAATCTTACTCCAGACAATGCTCTGGTAATTTGATCGTTATTGACTTGGGTGCCACTCTCGAAAACTTCAAAGCCTATGCCACTTTAGATCTCGAACAAACTGGTGCTAAAATCGGTAATGTTTTGGTACAACTCACCGACAAAGTTAATGTTCCCCAAGAAATTGTTCATGTGATTGGTTCCAATATTGGTGCTCAAGTTGCTGGTGCTGTCGGTCGTCAATTTACCCGTGTAACTGGTCATAAATTGCGTCGTATTACCGGTTTGGACCCCTCTAAGATCTATGCTAAGAATGCCAATACTTTAACTGGTTTGGCTCGTGGTGATGCTGATTTCGTCGATATCATCCATTCCTCAGCCTATGGCATGGGTATTGCAACACGTTCCGGTGATGTTGATTTCTACCCCAATGGTCCCACTGAAGCTGTTCCCGGCACCGATAATGTTGTCGAAGCCTCCATGCGTGCTACCCGCTACTTCGCTGAGTCTGTTGTTCCCGGTAACGAACGTAACTTCCCTGCTGTTGCTGCCTCTTCTCTTCGGGAATACAAAAATTTAGACGGTTATGGTCAACGTGTGTACATGGGTATTAACACCGAATTCGATGCTGAAGGTGATTTTGTTCTTCAAGTCAACTCTAAGAGTCCTTTTGGTCGCCAAACTCCTGCCCAAAAACAAAAAAACTACCATAATACTCACAAAGCATGGAAAATGTTTTCCGAAGATAACTAGACAAAGAGTTGAATTTTTGAATATGTGATCTGGAAATAGAGTAATCGCTTAAATTGTAGTTTTTTTATTTGAAATAAATAGTCATTGCACAATATAAAATGAAATTGCTTTACCTTTTGGGTATAGAATAGAGAAATTATTTATTGAAATGAAGAATTTCCATTTGAAATTGAAATGAAGAGTAAATTATTGGCGAAATACAAAAATCATTAAATTGAAATAAGAAAACATCAATATGGTCCCTATAAATTGTATTACGAAAAAATTCAGTTAAAAATTCAGTGGTGAAGGAACGATTTGTCATAGTTCCCATATAAAGCATTGTTTCGATCTTCTCTTAATGTTAGAAAAATTAAATATTAAAAAAAATTATATTATGAAATTATTCCACTATTTATAACAAATATAAACAAAACATTTACAAAAGTAAACAATTTGATAAACATGACACTAAATTATTACAACAAATACACTGAATTTTTAAACTCTTTCTTTTAACTCATACTCACTGTCTATCTGTCTGTCTGTCTGACATGGGGCAACCCCCATTCTCCCTCATCCAATTGCTCTGAAACTTGGCCCATAGTCTTGTTGTGACTACAGATTAATTTTGAGGTAGTCACGCACAGCCACGGAGTGATTTAAAACCCATTTATTCTTATCCGATCGATCTGAAACTTTGTCGATAGACTTACTGTGAAAAAAGATTAACTTTGACATAGTCATGCACAGTCACGCATAGTCACGCACTGTCATGGAGAGAATAAAACCTCACTTCCCCTCATCCGACCTATCTGAAACATTGTCCATAGACTTGTTGTGGCCAAAGATTAATTTCAAGGTAGTCACACACAGTCATGCACAGCCACAGTCACGGAGTTATTTAAACCCAATTTCCCCTTATCCAATCAACCTAAAACTTGGTCCATAAACTTGTTGTGACCAAATATTAATTTTAAAGTAGTCACGCTAAGTCACGGAGTAATTTAAACCCCATTTCCCCTCATCTAATCAATCTGAAACTTGGTCCATAGACTTGTTGTGACCAAAGATTAATTTTAAAACTAGCAGATTCCAGCCCCCGAAATTCGAATGCAAATTCTAGGAAATTTTATTTTTTCATTAAATAAAGACCCTAAAGTTATGCTTATCAATTATAGCCAATTCACAAATCAACACAAAAAACAAACTAATATTTAACAAACACATTAATAAATTTAATGAACACACACACAGCATTGTATAATTTTATGTATGTGTTATTAGCAACTTTAAATGAAATTTACTCAAAATAAAGGAAAAAATTTAAAAATCTGTAAATCTGCAAAATGGCTAAAAAGAAATACCTTTCAAATAATTTACGTTTGGTCAAAATCGGGATAAAACAGTAGAACAAAACACCGGTCACAAGAGATCGCCTAGCCTATTAATATTATAGATAAGGTAAGAAAGCATTTTAGTAAAAACTTTGTTTTTATGGGCTAGATTATTTGCATTTTTGTTTTAAATGTTTCTCTATATATTTTTGGCCATATCTTGGCACAATGATGTCCAATTTTCTCCACCTTCAATATGAAGCTTACTCGCAATAATGGCAAACAATGTTATCCTAAGTTTACCCTGGTAAATGTTTTATTTTGTAATTGAGCGTAATTTCACCAGACATATGGACGGACGGACAGATGGATAGACGGACATTGCTACATCGGCTCGAGTTGTTATAACTATTAAGAATACATATACTTTATGGGGTCGCAAGTTAATTTATCGATGCGTTGCAAACGGTATGACAAACTAGTATATATCCTCTGCACAGTGGTGTGGAGGGTATAAAAATCTCGACAATTTTATAAAAAAAAAACTGTATATTTTAAAGTGAAAGTCTGTGTATTTGAAGCTAATAGTACCGATTTGCTTGAAATTTTCACAGCGTCGAAGTGGGACTGTAGCATAGACTATATTTTTTTTATAAATCAGGTGGGCGTGAATTTTTAATATCAAATAACTGGAGAACTATGACAGCACAAGCGCTCAAACTTGGTATGAGTGTATAAGTTATTAATGTGAGTAGTTGTGGAAAAAATGCGTGACACTCCCACTCTGAATTAACTGCCTCTATGGGATCTGTCTTGATTGTGTAATTTCATGCCCATCTTTTTCGATCTACAATTTCCCATAGATTTTCTATTGGATTGAGATCTGGTGATTGGGCTAGACATTCTAAAACAATTATTGCGTTAGATTGTAGTCATTCGGTTACAACTTTGGAGTAGTGTTTTGTGTCATGGCCATGTTGGAACTTCCAGACCAAGGGCATATTTTCCAGCTAGATTATCTTTTACTGTATGTATTTTACCCAAAAAGCATCACCATACCATAATATTTCCAGTTAACAGTTTTATGTGGCTATCTTTGGTCTAGTCTATTTAACTTTGGTCGTTGTATAAACGTTATTTCACCATAGCCTCTTAAATTAAACTTGGACTCATGTGAAAACCAAACAATATTCCAATTCCATCTTGACCACTTCATCTGTTCCTTAGCAAACGGGTTTCCGTTTTATGAGTTTTTCGCTAAAATATCAGTGCTTTCTTCACAGGACAATAAGAATCAAGTACAGCCTCAAATGCTCGTCGGGAAACAGTTTGAGCAGATATTTTTAGTTTCCGATTTTTTTAGGCTCTCATGCTATGAAATTGTCATGTCTTTGATTAGTTTTTCGGTGCCTGCGCCTGTATGTTGATTCGTCATCGTACCTCATTCTCGTTATTTGTTGATCATTTTTGAAAATATACATTTATTATAGAATACTAGCTGTTTTTACCCGGTCTTGCCCGGGATAAAAAGGCCATTGACTTGAAAAATGGTTCACTATGCTTACCAGGCGCTGAGTACTTAGTCCCCAATGAACAAATTCCCCAATAAAATGAACTTTCTCCCCAAAAATTTGTATGGGCAGTAAATTAATTTTTTATTTCAATTCAAAAATTTTTGATTTTTTAATTTAGAAGTTTTTTTAAGTCGCTGCAGTTAAGTTAAGTTTATTTATAAACATCAAATATAACGGAATAGTTTGCAAATTAAAGGAATCAGAACCTTTAAAAATTGAGCAGAGACGTCAAATTCAAGTTTCAGAAATGAAAAACTAATGCGACGCACAGTGGCGCCCGTTGAGCAAACGAGGTTGCAAAAATCAAATTTTTCATGTGCGCCGACGAAGTTTCGAATAAACCGATGTTATAGGAAACTTTTCAACGATTTCAAATATGCTACTCTTAATAATATCACATTTTTAGTTTAGAAGATATAACCGTTCAAAGTTGACCGACTTTCGGTTTTCAAAAAAACACACAATTTTTAGTCAATTTGTTGCGATTTCAGGTGTAATATCACGAAAAATAGGCAACGAATCGCCTTATTTTTTTTTGTATTGATTGATGTATTTATTAAATGTATAATGATAAAAAAAAATTAACTGTTTGCTTTGTGTTTCTCCTGCTAAATCACTATTTAAAAACTATCCGTTTTTTCACTATTTTTCAACTTTGACGGAAAATAAAAAAAATCTATATTTTTCTATATTTGCCATATTTGCAAAACATGTTCTTTGATTATTTCTTTACATAATTCAAAAGGTTTTATCTGCCCGTACGTGCCCGTTTGGCTTCTAGAGGTAAAAAAGATTAAAAAGACATGGTTGCAGAAATTGTATGGCGTGCATACCTTAAATGTTTTGACTGACAGCAGTTTGATCTAATAGTTTTAAAATTGCATTTTAAGTCGGTTGTCTACCTGTGAGCCTCTGCCAAAGTCTACTCCCAATATTCTGTTACAGACACAGGATGCACAAAAAACTACTCATTGAAATTCGCAGGTACGCACCTCACTTAAAATTACTTTGGAGTACAAATGGTCAAGAACAATATTGACTTATAGTCCCTCCAGGTAGGCACAAATCTTATTTAGACACGAGCATAATATCAAAATTGCATAATTTAGCCTAAATCCATATGTATGCAGGGAACAGGTAAATTTTTAGGCATGGTAGCATAAGCCTATATATTGCAAAATAAGCATAATGCCTGGATTAGTCTACGACTGAAAGTTGGCGCAACAAGTGGTGAAACCATGGCGTTAAACAATTTAAGTACTGAAAACATGGCGTTGAACAATTTAAAATTATTTGAACTGTTTAGAAGGTCAACCACACCAAAGTTTTTCACGGAAGCTGCTTTAGAAGAACTTGATAGCTTATACGGAAATATTGAGAGAAGCGAAATTATAAAAAATATTAAGGCAAAATGGGTGAAATCTAATCGAACCATTCAGAACTTCAACTCCAAATACGAGGACTGGCTTAATGAAGACACCATCCTGGATATATTGGCAGTACATAGACCCACCACATCAAGGAAGGCCAAAAAAAAGTATTGAGGAGTGCTCAATTTTCACAAGAAAGAGAAAACTTTCCGATGCCACCAATGACTTGACCACGAAGCATTTATCGGACGCGCTGTCTATTAAATATACAAAGGCTAGTGAAAGAGTTAGGTCGCAGATTACAAAATCTGTTGCTGATGCAAGCCCACTGCGACTAAAAAGGATTAAAGAAAGCATTCCCACGCCTACAAACGCACACATTAAAAAGTATGGTTCCGAAGAAGCATTGGCCTTGTTTATGGACTTACAACTTTCCAAAGAAAAATATGAGATACTACGGGCATCCTTGATGCGACACGGGGCTGATACAAGCATATTACGCAAGCCAAAATAAATTCACGACCACTGCATACGGAGTTTACGGAAGTCTCTGTGAAAGCCAATCTGCAGGATCTCATTGGCCATACAGCAAAACGGTTGTTGGAGAGTCTTCCTGAAAATGAGGTGAAAATTCTTCCTGAGAAACTGATATTGATCAGCAAAGGGGCTGCGATGGATCATCCGGACAAAGCGTTTATAAGCAAAGGATATCTTCCGATGACGCTACAATATCGGACGGAAATATGTTTATCTGTTGTTCCTTTGCGGCTAAAATCTGATGTTTCCCTACACTGGAAAAATCCATGTCCGTCATCAGTGCATTATTGCCGACTAATAATGTTTCAGTTTGCAAGGGAATCGGCAGAATTCATAAGGACCACGGAGAAGGACATTGAAGAACAAATAAGCAAGATTAAGCCTACAAAGCTGCAAATTGGAGAAGGAAAATATATTGAATGCAATTACGAGTTCCACCTGACCATGGTTGATGGAAAAGTCATAAACGAACTGACAGGAACAACCTCAACATTGTCATGCCCGATTTGAAAAAAGAGTCAAAAGAACTTTGGTAATTTAAACAATTCTACAAACGAGGAGATTTACGAATATGGAATGTCACCATTGCACGCAAGGATAAGGTGTATGGAGTTCTTGCTAAAACTGGCGTATACCCTACCACAAGAGGAGGAAAACTTCGATGAAAATACAACAATATAGGATAAGGAAAAGATCAGAAAGAAGCAAATACAGGATGCTTTTTTTAAACAAGTTGGACTAAAAGTAGACTGTCGCAAGCACGGATACGGTAACTCAAACGATGGAAACACTTCTAGGAGATTTTTTGAAAATGATGAGGCAGTATCTTGAATATTTTAAACTGCAAAGAAAATGTCGTTTTTACAAAATATGGAGAATATGCATCGAAAACTGCATCTCTTTTAGCAGAAATATATCCACAGAAGAAGTTGACCCCGACCGTCCATAAAATATTGGTGCATGGCAAAGATATAATTGAGTACCAGTCTTTGCCAATTGGAGAGCTTTCTGAAGAAGCACAGGAGTCTCTTAACAATTTTTATAAAAAGCATCAAGGGTAAGGCAAAATGAGGATCTCTTCAACATGTTGGCAGCATCTTCCGATCCACTTATTTCTTCCCTGCGGCATGTGAAGTCACGAATAGAGTTAGAAAATAATTATAGTTTAGAAATGATTAGTCTTTTAGATATACCTTCTCTTACGAATTGTGATGAATATTTTACAGAAAATTGAAAAAATAAATTTAAAAAAGAATTAATTTTTTTTTAATTTGTTTGGTAATAATTTAAAACATAAAACCCTAAAGAAAAAAAATAAAAACAATCTAAAAATGTAAAAATAATTTTTTTTAGTTACCATAAAATTGATTTTTCTACAAATTTTAACTTTGATAACCCATAAGTAGGCCCCTGCAAAGCGTAGCACCCTTTCCAAACGCTCATTTCATAGGCTGAACAGTTATCTATCATATGCTGTTTAAACTGTTTAATTATGTTATTCGGTTCAAAAGATATGATTTTTGCAACGAAAAAACTCAAATGGCGCCACTGTGCGACGTTTAATATTGTGTCGCAAGGTTTCTTCAAGCAACTGCTTATAGTATATGTGTGGCCTATTTTGATCAACAGGTAATTATTTCACATACGTAGATAAAATTTATCATACGACATTTCACTAAGCTGTGTTCCGCGAGCGAGTCGCGTCCGCTTCCGCGCGTTTTGCAGCCACACCCGTGCTGCCGCGTAGTTGTTGTATACTTGCTTTAATCGCCAAAATATATTTTTCAGATCATTGCGATAATTTAGCTGAGCTGTGGTCCGCGAGCGCGTCGCGTCCGCTTGCTCGCAGCTACTACCCTTGCTGCCGCTTAGTTCTCGTTAACTTATTTTAATCCCTAAAATATATTTTTCTCATCATTGCGATATTTTGGCTGAGCTGTGTTCCGAGAGCGCGTCGCGTCCGCATCCGCGCGTTTGGAAGCCACACCTGTGCTGCATCGCAGCTGTTGCCAACTTATTTTAATTGTCAAAATATATTTTTCAGATCATGCCGATATTCTAGTTTAGCTGTATTCCCCGTGCGCGTAGCTTCAGCGCAAAGAAATGATGCTATTGAAAAGAATACTCATTTTAAATGCATTTATTTATTTATTTATTAGGACATACATATATTGAGAGCAGTATGCAAATGTTCACTAAAATATATATTTAACAAAATTCATTAAATTAACATATTTAAAAATTTAAGAATGAATTTGGGGAGTAAGTTAATTTTTTATTTCGATTTAAAAAAAGGGGGAATTTGTTCATTTCTTTTGGGTACCTTTTTTTAAGTTTGGGGAATTTTTCACCGTGTTATTCCCGTGTTATTCCCGTGTAAACCAAATTTCAGAGAAATCCGTTGAAAAGTACAAATTTGTATAGGGAAGAAATATACCACACAACAAAATATGAATTTTATATGAAAATTGGGCGTAAAAGTAGGCGTGGTCGGTAAAAATCATATGGCGACCTTCCCTGGAATATGTACTAAATTTCGGAGAAAGCCATTGAAAAATAAAAGTTTGTATAGCAATCAAATAAAGAAACAAATAAAAGAAAAAAAAATAAGTTTTATATACATAGAAGTGGGCGCAAAGTATGCGTGGCCTGTAAGAAGCATATGGTGACCTTCCCTGTAGTATAGAGATCGTGTGACCAAATTTTAGACATCCGTTGAAAAATAAAAATTTCTATAGTGAACAAATATACCAAAAAACAGAAAATTAATTTTGTATAAAAAGTGGGCGTAGAAGTAGGTGTGGAGTACAGCGATCGTGTGTAACAAATTTCAGAAAAATCCGTTAAAAAAAAAAATTTTTTTAGGGAACAAATTACCAAAAAAACAGAATATGAATTGTATACAAAAAGTGTTCGTTAAAGTAGGCGTGGCAGGTACGAAGCATATGGCGACCTTTCCTGGAGTACAGAGATCGTGTGCACCAAATTTCAGTGAATTCCGTTGAAAAATAAAAATTTGTATAGCGAACAAATATACCAAAAAACAGAAAATGAATTGTTTACAAAAAGTGGGCGCAGAAGTAGGCGTGGCCGGTAAGAATCATATGGCGAACTTTCCTGGAGTACGGAGATCGTGTGTACCAAATTTCAGAGAAATCCGTTGAAAAATAAAAATTTGTATAGCGAACAAATATACCAAAAAGCAGAAAATGAATTGTATATAAAAAGTGGGCGTAAAAGTAGGCGTGGTCGATAAAGAGTATATGGTGATCTTAGCTGGAGTACAGGGATCGTGTGTACCGAATTTCAGAGAAATCTGTTAACAAATAAAAATTTGTATTGTGAACAAATATGAATAAAACAGAAAATGAATTTTACATAAAAAGTGGGCGTAAAAGTAGGCGTGGCTGGTAAAAAGTATATGGCGACCTTTCCTGGGGTATAGAGATCGTGTGTACAAAATTTCAGGAAAATCCGTTGAAAAATAAAAATTTGTATAGCGGTCAAACAAACAAACAAACAAACAAACAAACAGAAAATGAATTTTATACATATAGATTTCTCACAAATTTTCTTTTGCTTAAGACCAGCAGTAAAATCATTTATTATTCTGGTTTATAACTCTTCACAAAACTGTTATAGTCTTTATTATATAATAGTTAATTATGAGATTAAAATATTACAAAATTCTATTGTGTTTAAAAAACATTTGACAAAAACGTTAGAAACTATAAATATTTATATAACGTTTAAGATTTTATAAATTTGTTTTCATACCATCTTCTATTTTTAATGTTTTAATCAACTGTGATACAGAAGTTTCCATTGTTGTATGATTACTGAAAAACATTACTTTGTTTCGTTTATCTATTTCTTTAAAGTGTATTTTTTTTAAACAAATTTGTTATCTTTCGATAGAGTGATTTCGCATAAACAAAATATATTTTTAGGGTTTAAGGAAAAATTATTAAAACCCAAAATTGGTAAATATGGAATTTTGTAAAAGAATCCAATGATAATTCATTAATTTTGGTAAGTCATAGAGAAAAACGACATGGCATACTAGTATTTTATTATAAAAACCTTTCTAACTTTAGTCTTCAAAATCATTGGAAATTTCCAATAAATACTTGCAAAAAAAATTATGTTGCGGACTTAAATATGCATTAACACATACAAAAATATCATCCTTCTAGCTTTATTAGTTATGCGGTAATAAAAATGTTAAACTTTGTTCCATATAAGATCAAAATTTTTATTTTAAAATATTCTAAAAATGGGCAATGGTAAGACAGCATAAAAATTACATAAAATTTACAAGAAATTCCTCTTTAATTGGATACCGATAACGGCAACATATCGCACCTTAAATACAAAAGAGTCACAACTCAAAATTTTCCAAAATTTACTTTTTCCATAAATTAATTTACAGTACACATTTCTATCTACTGCAAAAATTTATTTCTCATAACTATCTTCTTTAACAGGAAAATTGCTGTTATATCTGGGGCACAACTTGAGATAATATCACTAGTCAAATGAAAAATTTCAGTCAGAGAGTCATAACTCAAAATTATATTTTATTTCCACAAATACAATATAAATTTAAAAAAAAAGTATAGCAAAACTTTCCTCAAAATAGACATTTTTCATAATGAAACTAAATTTTTTTTAAATAATACAATAATTTTTACATAAACAGTTTTTTGCCTCTTCTGAAAATTTGAAAATTTTGAGTTGTGACTGTTTTGTATTTAAGGTGCGATATCATATTTAAATATTTAAATATATTTTTTGAATAATGTAATCCTTTGAAATTTTGTGTTCATACACAACGATATTCTTTTTTGTTATAAACCGTATAATTCCGTTCACTAAATATGTTAATGAGCTGTAAATTTTGGCATATAGTCTCCATACAAAAAACACATTCTCTATAAACTTATTTAGGCTACAAATATTTGTGGTTACAAGCGATAACCGCCTTAGTCGACTCAATAACGATTTGAGTTATCTATGCTATCGTATTCTACTAACAACGCTTTATATTTACGTAAAATCCCCATTTCTCTAACACTGTTTTTAAAAAAGTTATTAATGAAAACATTCTGACCTAAGTCGTAATAAAGCCTCATTATATTTATATAAAAAGTTTTTTTTTCTCGCAAGCATGATTTTCGACTTATTCGATTAATGCTTTTGACCACAGATATCAGCATATTAGTTACTTAACTTAGATTGGATTTTTCGACTTATATTTGCTTATTGCAATTTCAAATAAAATCACAATTCGTAACATATGAGTATTTATTTATTCTTAATGTTTTTTTTTATTTATTTATTTATTAAATAGTACATACAGATATTTTAAATATGAAAATATGGATGGCTGACATTAAATAATACAAATTATTGAAATTTTCACTGGATTGGGAGATAAATGTATAACTTAATTTAAATATTAAATTAAAACATGCTTATAAATAAACTTAAATAAGAGAATATATAAAAAAACATAATAATATAACAATAAAAATACTAAACATTCAATTCACGCCTAAAAAAGGAAGGCATAACTTTAAGCATATATTAAAAAAAAAAAAAATATATAACTAAAACTTAATTTTGATAAATCCAATTTTAAAACTAAAACATGTACATATTTGAAATGATTTCAGTCATTTGCTGTTTTTTTTTTAATTTTTCTTTTAAGCTAAATTATTACAATTGCACAATATCATCTAAATATATGTATATTAATTTAAATTTATAATTTTATCATAAATTTTGTTAATTGTTCAATTACAAAAAAGATTGAGTTGTTGATATAAATATTGAAACTATGTACGAGTATGTATGTAGTTAGAAGTTTAATTGCTAAAAATCTGGCAGTATGTGGGCATATTGTTGTTGTTTTCGTTTATTTATTCTTTACAACCCAAACCAGCAGCCCAGTTACACATACCACCCACCGGATCGTAGCTTAAACCTTTGGGACAAGTATATTCCCAACCAACAACACCACCCGTTTCGAATTTGGCACAGGAAATGAATTTGCGACACGATAATGGATGTGGAAAGTTGCCATGATCTAGACATTCAATTATGCCACCGCCATGTAAAATCACTTTCAGCTGCAAAGGGAAAAAGGAAATTAATATTTAATAATAATTTTTTTTTGCTTAACAATTGAAAAAAAAATCTACGCCGTATACTAACAAGTAAGAAAATTGTAGTCGGTCTAGACAGACTATACGATACCCTATATCATGCGTTTAGAGGTCCAAATAATTTGGTCCAAATAATTAGATATAGAAAATAAGCATACATAAACCAAATTTGAGTGGCATTGTTATTAATATTTTTGCCTTCGCATATGCAAAAACATATACAAACTGAATTTAAGAAAAAATTGTGGAATATTTTTGTTCTTGATAGGATTAACCCATTTAAAGCCAAACCAAAACGGCAAGGAAAACTTTGAAAAATTCTTTATTTATATAAAACTAGATGTAACCCGGTGTGCTTCGCTACACCCTCCCCCCTACCCTTCCCCTTTTGGAATCGTTATGAAAGGGCTCACGCAAAGTCCCAAGGCTCTCACTAATACAGTAATTCAGATGTATCACATTTAATATTAAGTTTGTGTGGGTGTACCACGCGCATTTGTCTAATCCCGGCCATTTTTTGTCTGACTACTCACGTTAATAATAGATTACTTGAGACAAATTTGCAAAGCTTTCTCTATCGTAGTACTTAATATATATGATACTAAAAATTTACTATGTATGGGAGTGCCACGACCACTAAAAATATTTAAAAAAATTAAAGCCTGTAGCACTCACATATCCGCAGTAAGACTATGTGAAAATTTCAGGAAGATCATATGAGTAGTTACGGAGATTACCCCCTACAAACAAACAAACAAACAAACAAATATTACCTCTTTGTTATGTTAGTATATAATATTAGTATAGATTTTTTTATTTCAATGCTTGCTGATGCGGATATACAATGTTTTTTCTTTTTTCATTCGGTACAACAATTATCAGATTTTTCGGAGTTCCTACCCTGGAGCAAAAGGTACATGTATCTGCCCATGAGAAGAAGATGGATTATCCATATTAGATCTGGCAACACTTAACTATTGGCCCTGAACTTAGAATATCATTTGGCAATTTTTCTTTTTAGCGATTTTTGATATTGTCCATTTTTGGTTTTGAAGATTTTTGTTTTTTGGGCAATTTTTATTTTTCTCGATTTATGGGTTTGGCCATTTTTGGCTTTGGCGATATATTTTCCACGACAAATCACATTGATAACTAATGAACTTGTCAAAAGACTGTCGCTTTCGTAGTGCTTCATATTTTTTACATAGGAGGTGCCACGCCCACTAATCCCATCCCGCCCATTTCCGGCGTAGGTAGTAATATTAACAATAGGTGACCTCACATAAATTTGCAAAGCTCTCTCTATCATAGTACTCAATATATGTATATGATATTAAAAATTTACTTTGTGTAGGAGGTGCCACGCCCACTGAAAATATCAAAAAAAAAATATAGCCTATAGCACTTTCCATATCCGCAGTAAGACTCTGTGAAAATTTCAAGAAGATCAGATGAGTAGTTACGGAGATTACCTCCTACAAACAAACAAACAAACAAACAAACAAACACACATTACCTCTTTATAATATTAGTATAGATTAGGAGTAAAAAAAAACAGGAAAACAAAAAAAAAATTAAACATTTTCTTTTTTCAGGACATAAAAGGGGTGTACCCAAATTGGCACAGTGGCTACTTATGAGTGAAATTTTGAAAAGCACCCTTTGTCAATGCAAAGTGTTTTCTTGAATTTTTTGCAACTCCAACGGCTTCTCTTGTGGCAGATGACGCACCGTACACGATTCGGAAGCTTTTCGGGAACGTGATCGGCGTCGTCTAGCTGTAAGCCTTCAATATTAGATGACGATTGACGAGCAGTAGCGCGTTTTTTTGGTGATTGCTTTAGGTCAAATCTAGCTATAGTTCGTCGAAATATTAACAGGTCCATGCTGTTTTCTTTACTACATACATGCAAGCGCCATGCATTTGCCATGCATTTACCGCCACCATTTTTTGCCATGAATGCCGATTCTGTATAATGATATGGATTGATCCATTTCTTCAACTCCGCCCATGCCCTTGTTGTAATTTTGAAACATGTATGGGATCCGCATATCAATTTTTTGCTTTTTTTGGGAACACCATCTTTTAACAAATCCTGGTGGTTCATAAGAATCATGATTGGTAGCCATTGTGCAAATACTGTTATCCTTCCAGCGGACCAATAATGTGTCGTAATTTTTATCAAACCTATAATCAAACTCTGCTCTTGGTTTTTTCATCACCTCCCTTACATTTGTCAGTGGACATTTCTTATTATCTCTTATTGTTCCTGTAGCACGATAACCTACATTACGTAAATCATTTAGCAACTCACAACTTGTAAAAAAGTTATCAAAATAGATTTTGTGATTGGCGGGGTTCGTCGATATTTTATCAAGCAGCATTTTGACAACTCTAGTACCCAATGGCTCAGAAACAGAGTTATTTGATTTGCCACAGTAAATATCAAAAGAGTAGCAGTATCCAGAGGAACTTGCTGCGACCCAATTTTTATAGCCAAACAGAACTGGTGCAAATTTCTGTTTATTTCTTTAAACCTATTCCTGGACATAGAATTTGACACAACTTCTACTCTTATATCTTCATCTAAAGACCAATACATGCTTTCCCTTGGAAGATTGTGGTATCCAGATAGAATAAGTATTCCAAAGAAAATCTTTAGCTCTGCAACGGTCACCGTAAAATTGTGTCGATTGTTTTGAGTCGCGTACAACTGGCTAAAATTAGCGATCATTTCAAAAACTTCTTCGTCGAAAAACATTTCAAATATTTTAACTGGTGTCAATACTTTTACTGTGTCTTTCATGCGGCTTTCACTTAGCAACCGGTCGACAGTTTCCCCATAAATCTTCGAATAATTCAGAGCTGATCTTCGCCAAGATGGAACTTTAAATGCTGATGAAATCTCTATCTCTCCACACCATTGCGTATTAGTTCTAATCCGATTCCTTTTAGCAGATAATGGCTTATCATCACTGAAATATTCGGCATCATCCAAAAGAGTGCCAACATTGCGAACAAAACCTCGACTTCTCCAGGAACGTCATTTGGCAAGATTGACAAATTTATATTGTCGTCAAACCCTTCTTCTTCATCAGTAACAACACTAGGTTCTGGTGTAAGTATGGTCAAATCATACTCAAATCCATCGGTGCTATCCTCTATAATCATATTAACAGCTTCTTCTAAATCGCGAAAGGGATTACTAGAGCTAAAGTATCGGTTCAACTTAGTAAAGTTAATACGCGTGCTGAAAGCTCTAATATACTAGTTCAACTAATATTTCAACGTTTCAGCAACTAATGAATGTAATACATACAATAAACAAGTAAGAAAATTATAGTCGGTCTAGACCGACTATACGATACCTATACCATGCGTTTAGAGACCCTATCTCTTAGGCCCAACTAACTGAACATAGAAAATAAGCAAAAACCAAATTTGAGTGGGATTTTTATTAATTTTTTTGGCTGCAGATATGAAAAAGTTCATATCGGATGCTATATCTATATAGGGACTTGGTCCACAAATGGACCGATCCTGATCATGTTTGGTAAAGTCTCTTGTATTTTGCAAAAATATATACAAACAAAATTTGAGAAGAAGCAGTGCAATGTTTTTGTTTTTTAATAGATTTAAGTGAAGATCGGGAAGCAGCTCTATATGGGGTCAAAGGGATCATTTTTGGACTACGCATTAATGGATGTAATGAACGTATACAAACCCAATTTGAGTAAGATCTATATGACAATTTGGATCTTATGGCAATTTATGTCGATTTCATATGGGTAATTTGTATGGGGGCTAGGTCTGAACATGGACCGATTCTCACCAATTTCAATAGCGTTCATCCCATGGCCGATAAAAGCTTATGTACCAAATTTCATTAAAATACATTCATATTTGCGACCTGCAGTTTGATTACAAGCTTTACATGGACACACAGACGGACGGACGGACGGACGGACATTGTTAAATCAACTCAGAAAGTGATTCTGACTCGATCGGTATAATTAAAGATGGGTCTAGGTCAAATATTTTTGGTTGTTACAAACAGCAGCACAAAGTCATTATACCCAAACCACATAGTGGTATAGGGTATAAATACACTTTGATTTTACTTGGGGATTTCCCTGTTTATGGGAAAAAAATTGATAACTTTGTTTCACCAAAAAGTGCTGCCACCGTTTTAACAACGCATCTGACGTTTTCTAGTCGTTTACTCATGCGTGTTTGCGTATATTTGAATATTATACTTGTAGCCATTGTACCCAAATTGGCAGAGCACAATTTTATGTGTTATAAAATCAGATATAAATAAAATATCAAAGTCATTTTGTGTGATTCGTTATGTATTGAATTGATCAAATAAAAGAATTTATGACTTTAAACTATACACAGAAATTTTAATTATTTTTAACCAAAACCTACATTCAAATCTATATTATTGACCAAATTAATTAGATTATTATGGCACTAAAAATAAATCAAATTTATTCGTTCTACATTTTTTATAACCACAGTAAATATTAATGCATAAATTTTTTAATAAATATCAATACTTTTTCTATACACCCTCGATAACTGAGTGTTCCCAAATTGGCACGGCGGCCGTAAATGGGTTAAGTGAAGATCGGGAATCAGCTTCATAAGAGTCTATGACTAAGAATTCTCCTATTGGATTTAGTTTTTGACTAGAGATGCAATAAACATACACAAACTCAATTTGACCGAGATCTATATGATAATTTGGATATTATGAAAATTTAGGTCGATCTCATAGGGGCCATTTGTATGGGGACTGTGTCTCAACATAAACCAATATTCACTAGTTTCAATAGCGTTCATCCTATGGCTGATAGAAGCTTATATACTAAATTTTATCAAAATATTTGCGACCTGCAGTTTGATTACATGGACACACAGACGGAGACGGACGGACATCATTAAATCTACTCAGAAAGTGATTCTGAGGTCTAATATTTTTGGTAGTTGCAAACATCAGCACAAAGTCATTATACCCTGTCCACATAGTGGTATAAGGTATAAAAGGTGTCGTGAATACATGCATTCATCTTTTAGATTCTTGTAAATCCGAGTTTTCTTATTTAATGCACACGCAAATTCTAAAAGAATGTCATTATTAAATTATACTCCGGCATTTGAAAAATTGGTGGATAAACATCAATGTAGTAATTTGATTTACTTTCTTCTCTTTTTGTTAAATTTCATTATTTGAATTAAAATTATAATATACACCCCTGTTCTTGAAACCACTATCACAAAAAAAAACTCGTAAATGAAAAAATTCTTAAATCTACGAGTTTTCTGCTGTTCTCTAATTTCAATAAGAATAACTTTTCTCGTTTTAATTCACATGGAAAAGGCTTTGTGAAATCAAAACAAATGCCCTTATTTTCAACTGAGCAGGTCTTAAGAGGTAAAAAAACTAATTGATATTTAAACTCTAACATGTTTTTTATTAAACCTTGTCATTAATTTAAAAAATTGGACATTGGATTTTAAAAAACGTCTACATTTTGCGCTGATTTAAAAAAAAAACTCGTAATAAGTGGTCGATGTTAATAAAACACACTTTTTGCGATGATGCTGTTCTATAACTATAATAAAAACTTTTTATTTACACAATTTATTTTCCATTATAATTTTTTCAATTATAACATAGATTCTTTATGAACTAATTATTGCAAATAAAGGAATTAAAAAAAAAAATTTTCATCAAATCATATTTTTATTTTTTTTGCATATGTTCGAAACAGTAGTGATGCCAGTCAAATCCAATTTATTTGAATATCGAAATTTTTTTTGGTGATACCTAACTTTTTAAAAATAGAAAAGTCATTTTTAATTGAATGAAATTGAAGAACCAAAATAATTAAATGAACAAATAAGTTGTTATTTTAAAAGAAAATATTTTTCTTTATACTTTTTCTATAAACTTAAGAAAAAACATGTACAAAATACTTAAAAGTTTTTTGTGAAACTGAACAAAGAACCATATGGCACCTTGGTTTCTAGATAACATATGTTCTTAACTCAAACATATGGTTCTTTACTCAAACATATGTTTCCATTAAATAAATAAAAAAGTGGTTTCAATAAACCCAAAATTTCAATTTCATGTGATTTTAAATTCACTCTTATTCAAATAACAACGTTTCAAGAACAGGGCTAATAATATGTTAAGTTTTCTCTGCGGATTATTTAATTTTGGAAATACAATTAAACTTTTATTCGTTATATTTCCTTAAGCTCTACCCGTGGTTTTATATGCCTCCCACATTACATAAATTCTTTATTCACGGGTTAGAAACAGTATCACATGCATTATTGCCAATTGGTTAACTATCTGAGGAAGCTCAAGAAACTCGAAACAAAGATTTTAAAAATTATAGAGAGCACTATGCGTGTAAACACAGTCGGGAGAAGTCGAATGAAGACATATTTAATAGGTTTATACTTCGTTCAGATCCATTATTTACCGCCAAAAGAAAAATTTATAAGAAAAAAATTCATCATATACCACAGATGACACTGGGTTTAATAATTTTGCAAAACACAACAGGTGAAGAAAAGGTTAGTGATGATGAATATGAAGTGATTACAAGAATGAAAATTTCGTTGATATGGAGCATATTATCTATATATATAAAAATGAATCGTGGTTTGTTCGTCCACTTAAAACTTGAAAACTACAAGACCAAAAGGGATACTTTCTTCTGCGAGTTTGTTTGTAACTGTCACGCGAAGGTTTAGGGAAAAAGAAAAGTACAAAAAGTCTCAACAGATGGCGCTGTATGCGGTTATTCCATTTTAACAGCATAAATATTGAGTACAATGAGGGGGAGAGCTTTGTAAATTTGTGTGAGGCCATCTATTATTAATATAGATAGTCATACCAAAAATGGTCGGTATCGGTTAAGTGGGCGTGGTACCTCCCATACAAAATTAATTTTCAACATCATATATCTTGAGTACTGTTTTAGGGAGAGCTTTGCAACTTTGTATGCGGTCATCTATTATTGCTGTGAGTTGCTGTGAGTAGCCGTTGTAAAAATTAGCGTTATCGGAACAGTGGGCGTGGCACATACAAAAAAAATTAATCACTGAATATCAGACTTAACATCATGGCAGGAAGAGCTTTGATACTTTATGTGACGTCATTTTTTATTAGTGTAAGTACACCTGATGAAAATAGGCTGGATCGGATAAGTGGGCGGTGTACATCCCCTACAAAGTGCTGATTAAATATTATGTACATATATCGAGTATAATGATAGGGAGAGTTTTGCAAGTTTGTGTGAGTTCATCTATTATTTCTGTGATTAGCCCAGGCGAAAATGTGCGGGATTGGACAAGTGGGCGTGTCACCTACCATATAAAATAAATTTTCAAAATAATAAAAGTATCTTGAATAATATAAAAGGGAAAGTGAAGATAATTTGTGTGAGTTCATAGGTTATTAGTGTGAGTTATTAGTGTGAGTGTGAAAATGTGCGGAATCGGATAAATGGGTGGGGTTAGTTCCATAAAAGTAATTA
The DNA here is from genome assembly GCA_963682025.1 of Cordilura impudica. Classification (NCBI taxonomy): domain Eukaryota; kingdom Metazoa; phylum Arthropoda; class Insecta; order Diptera; family Scathophagidae; genus Cordilura; species Cordilura impudica. The sequence goes on from OY821520.1 coordinate 102,580,392, forward strand.
TTGAACTTTAATATATTGGATCGTTTTGAAGGAAAATGTTTAAGAGAAATGGCAATTCCAGCAGCATAACAAAAAATGAAATTTCCGCAATTTTCATTCAAGTCAATTGCTACTGCTGTAGTATAAGATGAAGGAGTGAATTTATCAAAAGACTTTTTAATGTACTTTATTTGCCAGGTCTTCCATCACATTAATTGCAAAGTTGGATCTTAAAATAATATACTTAAATTTAAGCTTACATAAGCGCTTCAATTTAAAAAAAATTGGTCTATTATTGAATAACTGTTTGTTTAAAAATACATACATATTCTTTTTGACTTTCGGATAATTTTATCATTTTTATAACGATGCCAAGAAGAGTTCATGGTAACATTGGCCGGCGTTGTCAGGATGCAACGCAGCATCGAAATGTCGCAACACGTCGAACGGAAGAGGAACGTGCTATTGGAAGGGAATCAGTTCGACTAGAATGGTTGGAAATCGTGCGCGACAGTCAGAAGAGATCAACGAAGCACACAATGAGCAGCAATGATTGAGAAGAAGAGAAGTTCGTGCTCGACAAAGCGGTGAAGCCAGATCACAATGTGCGACTTTTGAACGACAACGTAGGCTACAACAAATTATTCAGGGGAACATTGAGCATGCACCCTTTCGATACAAGCTCAACATTCAATACAGTTCGCACACATCGGTTCAATTCGGCCAGATGTCTGTCGTTTGTGAGCATTGCAATGCAGTTAAATTTGAGGAAGAACCGCCTGGATTGTGTTGCGTGGGGGGAAAGGTGAAATTGCCTAATTGCTTTCAACACCAGAGCCATTATCCACGCTGCTTTACGGTGAATCTCCTAATTCGAATTAAAGTTGGATCTGTCGAAATTAATGAGTAATGTGATAGTGGCAAGGATTTTGAAACGGCGGTTCAAGGGAGATGCTTAATTCTGCGAATTCCCTTGACTTCAACCGATTTGACGTTCCAGTTCAAAGGTGTACACTTCCCAGTGAAACTTGCATTTGCGATGACAATAAACAAGCTGTATTGTTCTATCCTTTTTTTATTATTAATATTTGATTTTATTCTGTTTTCGCCAAATGTTCGTCGGGTCAGCTATCCGCATAATTGTAAGATATTGAATTCAACCGAATTCGAAAAGTGTTAAAATCAAATTATATTATTGCGTCATCTGTTAACGGTCGATAATTTTCGATAAAAAAAAGAGTTTCGAATTTATTTCAATCAAAAAATCTCTTTTGGACAAAGCGAAGTTTGCCGGGTCAGCTAGTTTAAAAACAAAATAAATAAATAAAAATTCAAATACATGAAATTAAAGTAAGTATAATATAAAAATATATTTATTTGCTTATGTATTTTTTTTAATAGAGCATTAAGTACTCTATAGTTTGCAATTTGATTCATTAATTTATCTCTGTAGAATCCAAAGTTACACCAAAAATTGTGAAGTAATTTTTTCCAAAAAACAAAATGGCGCAGGTTAAAAAAATTAAAAAAAAATTTTTTTTTCCTAAATGGTAGTTTTTAATGCAATAATAATAATTAGTAAAAAAAATATTTTTGTTTTTAAATACAGCTTCCCTGAATTAATCCTCATTTTGACTATCATTCAACCTACTGTGCGTCGCTTTGCGAGCTTTTATGTCAATTTTATACGAACGTAACGCACTGGTTGTGTTTATACTCAAAATTTATAAATTCTAAACTAAAAGCCGAATTGGCCAATATTACCATATTAGAAAACGTCTTTAAAGCAAAGGCCATCAAATTCTTAAAGAAAATCTTACCTGATTATCACTCCTATTGCCGACGAAACGAACATCTTCATCATCGTAATAATCATAGTCTAAATTCGGACGATAAGTTCTACCTGGTTGTTGTGTTGGCTTTACAACAGCCTTCGATTGAGTATTATTTATTTTATCGAAAGGTTCTTGGTATTTGTGAGGTTTTCTTCGTCTAGCTGCTGGCGTCGACACTTCGGAACTGGGTGTAGTCTTTTGTGGCCGTCTCTTAATAACCATTTTACCTACAACGATAAAATCATGATAAATTTTCTTAATATCCGTTTGAATTAAAATGAAATAAATTTCTTATTTCCTTCATACGTTTTTTAATTGCTGGATTTTGTGTTGTAGTTGTAGTGGTGGTTGATGCTTTCACAAACGTTCCAGTACCATCCATGCGCCTGGTTATAACATCCTCAAAATTGAAATTTGTTTGTTGTTGTTGTTGTTGTTGTTGCGAAATTCTTGATAATGGCTGGCGGGTTGCTATAGCTACAGACAATGTTGTTATGGGTTTAACAGTATTGACCACATGTTTCACATCTGCAATACCAACGCCACCACCATTACCAACAAGTTCTTCTTCATCATCATCGTCTGCGGAACGTCTGCCATTAATTTGATTGAAACGACTTGTATGGATGCTAGATTTGGCCACTTGATCTGTGTCCTCATCATTCTCTAAACCATCAACGTAAATGGTTGTTGTCAAACTATCAATAGATGTTCGTAATGTTGTCGCTGCTTTCGGTGGCAACACAGTTTTTGTGGCCAGCGGTGAGAGTGTGGTCAAACTAAAGCGTCTCTTGAATAAAGGATTTTGTGTACGTGGTAGTTCAGTTGCTGCCAAAGAAAAAAAAAAAGAAAAACACATCAACAGATGATAGATAAGTAGACAGACAAGCAGACAGACAGATACGTGTTCATACGGTTAGTAATTTTATTATAATATCTATAAAATTGTTTTGAATTTAATTTACGTATGCAGTAAATAGTAGTACAATTGCAAATGTCAAAGGTTTTATATTTTGCAATATGTAAGTTTCTATAGCTGAGTTTATAAAGATGAGCATATTGTTTTTATTGCTTTTTGTAACTTTGGTATTTAATATGGTTTTGGCATTTGAAAAATATATACAAACATAAATAACTGAAAAGCACTTGTTTGTTGTTTAGGAATTAAGGTGTTACTTGATATTGCAATATCAGTTTTTTTTTTTAATTTCTTACAATATGTTTTCGCACAATATTATAAATTTAGGAATTTTAGATTCGAAATTTTCATTTCGAGAACAACATGATATTTACTAATTCATAGACGTTAGGCAGAAACCTCATCGTGTTACATATCAATAGGTTTAGTTAGATTTGGGGAATTAGTTGTGTTTGCTATGCTGACTATGAGAATTTTGAGTGAAACCTATAAAATGATTTTCGAAAAAGGATTAAAGTATGACTTTTCTTAGAAGAACGTTAAAATATAAACAATTGCCAAAATTTAATTATTAAAATTCTTATCGAATGTAATAAAAAATAAAAAAGTGTTTTAAAAACATATAACCGTTGTTCTTTTTAGAGTTACAGAACTTAAAATTAAAATAAAGCAAATAAAAGTATCTTTAATATCAATTAAGTTGGCTTTATAGGATAGATAATTTTATGCCATTAATGCTTAAATTTAATTTGGAGAAGTTGGCTGCCATGGTTGGCACGTACGTGGCGCAATCTGGAAGTCCAATTTTCACACACTTTTCGCAGCATTTGCAGCCGTATTTCGCCAATAACTCATCAAATGTTGATTTTCAGGTGTCCAATTGCCTCTAGTTTATCGGCGTAGACGAGCGGCTTTACAAAACCCCAAAGAAACTAATCCACTTGGGTTAAATCACATGATTTTGGTGGCCAATTAACAGGACCCTTACAGAAATTTTTCTTTCATCAAAAGATTGAGTAAATCAATTTTAGGGTGCACTTTTAAATCAAAAATCCTTTCGTTAAATATTACATAAAGTGGGTGGTCACATCCCCAATTAGTGAGAACGGCGCCGATTTGATCGATGTGGTTCTTCGTCAATGCTTTGCTGTACAGCGGCTACAGCTTGTCGGTATGCATTGTATGACATCTTACGGGATCATTAAGATACATAGTTATTCGCATTAGCCGCTCTGATGGACGATTATGACTACCATAAAATGGACGAATTGCACGATAAGTTCGATGAACAGTTCCATTATTTTGATAGAAAATTTCTACAATTTGCAAGCATGGCTCTTGTGTAAGTCTACCCATGATGAAATGGCAAACTAAACTAAATAAAAAGTAACTATCAACTGCTAAATCGGTTGTAAAATAAAGCAGTGTTATCAACTCAAAGTTGTGAACCTCTAAAAAACACCCTTTACAAACCAAATTTAAGATAAATATGCCACACTAGCGTGTCCTTAGATATATTTAAGTGAATATCGGGAGGCTTCCTTATATGCGGACTATAACTAAAATTGGTTCTACAATCCTTATTTTAGGAATGTTGATATACACATAGAATCGAACTTTGAATCCGATATATAAAGGGTCCGCCATCTAACGTTTTTTTTTCAACTAGTGCTTATTTCGTGAATGGTAACACTTAGCTCATGTCTGATTTGACAGGTAATTAGTTTTATCCTTCCGCTGAACGAATATGTTTGTGTGTACGCTTGAACAACGCTGGGAAATATTGCGACATTACTTTGAAAATCATGGTAATGTTGCAGAATGTGTGCGGAAATTGTGTACGGATTTTGGAAGAAGAGAAGCACCGTCAGCTCCGTATGTTCGTTATCTTGTGAAAAAAGTGAAAGAAAAGGCCATCGTCATCGATAAACCAAAGCGTGAAAAGCCAAAAACAGTGCGTACATCTGAGAATATTGCTGCTGTGGCAGAAAGTGTGCGTGAAGCGCCATCAACATCAATTCACCGTCGTTCTCAAGAATTGAACATTTCGGAGGCATCATTGAGACGAATTTTGCATAAAGACCTTGGTATGACGCCATACAAGGTCCAATTGGTTCAGGAGTTGAAACCAACTGACCATCCAATGCGTTTTCGCTTCGCTAAGTGGGCCTGCGATCGACTTACAGAAGATGCCGATTTTGCAAAAAAAAAAAAAAAATCATCTTTTCAGATGAAGCTCATTTTGATCTTGGCGGGTATGTAAACAAGCAAAATTGTCGCATTTGGGGCACAGAAAAACCGCACGCATACATTGAAAAGCCGATACACCCAAAACGAGTCACTGTTTGGTGCGGATTTTGGTCCAGAGGCATATTTTGGGCCATTTTTCTTCGAAAATGAGCAAGGACTGGTCGTTACAGTCAATGGCGATCGTTATCGGGCCATGTTGAACGATTTTTGTTCACAAAAATTGAAGAGGAGGATATTGGCAACATTTGGTTTCAACAGGACGGCGATACGTGCCACACAGCCGAAGCTACACTCGATGTTTTGCGCCCTGTTTTTGAAGATCGCATTATCAGCCGCAGAGCTGATGTCGTTTGGCCTCCTCAGAGCTGCGATTTGACACCGTTGGAGTATTATTTGTGGGGTGCCTTCGAAGATAAGTGTTACGCCAACAAGCCAGAGACAATTGACGCTTTAAAGGACAATATTAGTGAAGCCATTGGTGAAATACAGCTGCACACAATCGATAATGTGCTCAAAAATTGGACCGATCGTGTAGGCTACTGCATGGCCAGCCAAGGCAGCCATTTGAATGAAGTTATTTTCCATTAATAACCGGAAGGATTGTACTTTCAAATAAAAAAAGAAATTTGAGATAATATTCAGTAGTTTTTTTTTATAGCATTTTCAAAAAAAAAAAGTTATTTGGCGAACCCTTTATAATAATCTGGATCTTTGGGAAATTTAAGTCGGTCACATGTTGGACATTTGCAGGGGGACTAGGTCTGAGCACGCAACGATTTTCACCAATTTCAACAGCGATGGTCCTATGATTGCTTAAACACACGTCTCATTTTTTTCTGCTAGTCAGAAACCATTGCTTCAGAGAAATGTGGCGCTTTTTCTTTTAATTTTTAATGTTAAAAGTATCAATCGAAGAGTACCAAATCTTTTATTACTATGATGTGCTGTTCATCACTTGATGTTTTTTCTGGTTCGAAGCGATAAAAAACAATGCGGATAAGCCTTCTTGGAGCTATTTTTAAACATTTTTTTATCGACCTAGCCTGGTCACCTTAGCGTTTCTACAACTGAAATTTCATTCCCCAAACAAAATTTAGTGAAAATTTTTTGTTAAACAAAATCAGACATTTCTAAAACCGAAAAATTCATGTTAGTTGTTGACAAAAAGCATCACTATTAAACTAATGAAGACATTGGCATGAAGTTTGGCTAAGATATCAAAAACAGTCTTACTACCCTTTCATTTTGGCACTGTTATTCCATTTCTAATAAACTAAAAAGGGATTAAAAACGCTCAAAAACACTAGGGAAATAGCATTTACACTATACGACCATTTGAATTGTGGCCCGCTAAACTCGAAAATCTAAATATTTTTTTTTCATTATATATTATATTTTTTGGCAATAGTTTGAATATTAAGACGTTATCTCGAGTTAAGAATCACGACTCTTTTCGCATTTTTTGCATTTCAATATTGATCGAAAACAGCTTTTTTATTTATTTATTCATATTTCTGTCCATTGCACTTAAAGTAAAGGATGTTTTTTAATGCCCGATAGAACTTGACATTATAAAAATTATGTAACACAAAAAATTAAATTTGAACCAAACACATTAACATTTGAAAATGATTTAGAGCATGTCGCAATGCGGCTGTTTTGGGCCACTATTTCGAATACTGCTGCCCCAATGTCACGAATAACATGAATAATGTTTATCGGCATAAACCAGTGACTACAGGTGGCCCCACATGATATAATCGAGAGGTGTCCAATCGCACTACCTTGGAGGCCAATTGACAGGTCCATTTCTCGCAACCAACTTTTGATTTCAGTAAGTCGATGGTTGCGGTCGCCGTATGGAACGTAGCGCCATCCTGTTGAAACCACATTTCGGCCGGTTCAACGTCATCCATATTTTTAAACAAAAAATCATTGATCACGGTGTAGGGATCGTAAATTTATTTTGAAATCGTTAAATCTCTGTAACGCGAGCTCTGGCTTCGTTTTTGAAGAAATAAGGTCCGATGAGCCACCAGTGTGTAAACCGCAGCAAACTGTGCATTTTTTGCATGTGATGGAGTCTGTAGTGGATTGATCTCATTCCATATGCGGCAAAACCCGTTAAGCCAAAAACGATAAACACAATTTTGCGATAAAGTAGTCGTCTATAAGTTGCGCGAATCGATGACGGATTTTTAAAGTAGACTTGGATAATGTTGTTGTTCAAGCGTGAATCTATTCACTATGATTTGTCAGAATATTCTGATCATGAATATTAAAAAGAATATCGACAGTTCGTTTGACAGCTAACGCTTACGAAAGTTCTGTCTAAGCAAAAAACATCCTTTGCTAAAACAACGATTACATTATTTGTGGTATTCTATTACCTTCATATTGATATGCATATCAACCAGATTGGTTGTTTCTAATTCGAGATAAATCTATATATATAAAATGGAATGTGTGTTTGTTTATTTGTTTATTTGTTTGTTTGTTTGTACCTTATAGGAGACCAAACCTCTGGACCGATCTTCCTGAAATTTTCACAGCATTTAACTGGGACTCTGGCCTGATTTTTTGACCACGCCCACTTTTACGCCCACTTTTTTAAAATTATGTAATTGCTCCCATATAGTTTTTAACAGATTTACTTCAAATTGGATACACATTATACTCCAGGCGAGGTAGAAATAAACATTTATTGCGCCACGCCCCCTTTCCCGCCCCTTTTCACGCCAAATTTTGTTTGAAAGTTTTAAACTTTTTGTTCTCTGTACAAATTTGTTCCTTCCAAGGGTTTTTTTTTATTTGGTAGTATATTGCTCTTAATACTGTTAACGTCGCCATATAACTATGAACCACGCCAACTTCACCGCCCCCTTTTCTTAATTCAGATACTTACTTATACCACTAACAATGTTTGCTATGCAAAATACTTTTTTTGTAATATGTATTTACCTAAAGTTTTATACACGTTTTATCTACAGGTAAGGTAGCCATACATTTTTTTATTACCAAATCCCCCTTTTTCGCCCCATTTTACCTTAAAATATAATTAATCTGCTTTCAATCTATCTATATACATATATAAAAATGAATGTGTGTTTGTTTGTGCTTTATAGGAGGCCAAACCCCTGAACCGATCTTCCTGAGATCTTCCAGCGTGTTATTGCGACTCTGGAAGGAGTAATAGGCTATATAAATTTTTGATTGGACAAATGGGCGGTGCCACGCCCATATAACCCAAAACTTTAAATCGTCATATCTCGGGAATTTTTTGACCTACAGCTGTCATATTTGGTACATATGGTATTGGCATGAATGGAAATACATACCAGAAGAAAAGTGGGCGGGACCACGCCCCTTTTTAGAAAAATAAAAAATCGTAATATCTTCTAAACTACTGGAAGGATCGTCATGAAATTTTCACAAAAGGATATTTTTGCGAAATACTAAGTTCTTAACTATATAAAGTTGTTAGTGGACAAAGGGCCGTGGTCCCGCCCATATAACCCAAAATTTAAAATCGTCATATCTCGGCCATTTTTTAACCTACGGCGATGATATTTGGTATATATCGTACTGAAGTTAATAGAAATAGTACTACAAGAAAACTGGGCGGGACCACGCCCTTTTTAGAAAAATTATAATCCATAATAACTTCTATTAAGCCCTTGACTATATAAAGTTGTTAGTGGGCAAAGGGGCGAGGCCCTGCCCATATAACTCAATATTTGGCATGGATTGATTTGCTTAATAAGGTGTTTTCTTAAATAGGTATACATTCCATGCGAAAGTCGGCGGGCCACGTCCCTTTGTTTCCGATTTGTAGGAAGCCAGACCTGTACACCATTCTTCCTTAAACTTTCGCAGTGTGAAACTTTCACTCACTACACCCAATTTCTTATATTCGATTATTGATGTGCCAGGCTTTCCACCACATGTGCTACAACTCAATATTGGAGTGCCCATTATTTTACTGCGTAATATCGATCCACCACGGCTTTGCAATGGCACTCGACTTGCAGTAAAAAAATGCTAAACAATTTAATAGAAGCGACCATTATAACAGGAAAATATAAAGGAACAGATGTACTTTTGCCACGCATTCCAATGATCCCCACTGATTTACCATTCGACTTCAAACGATTACAGTTTATTGTTCGATTAGCGTTTGCGATGACTGTTAACAAAGCTCAAGGTCAATTTCTTCAAGTTTGCGGCTTAAATTTAGCAAATCCATGTTTCTCGCATGGACAGCTTTATGTTGCATGCTGACGTGTAGGGAAACCCACCGACTTATATGTTTATGCTCCAGATGGACAAACTAAAAATATTGTACATCCTAAAGCATTGAAATAATTAATTCTAAATTATATAAATAATATTTTGTTAATGTATAAATATTTTTTTTTATTTTGTTTTATTTTATAACGATGAGGGGTAGCGAAGTACACCGGGTTCAGCTAGTAGTTTATATAGTCAAAATAAAAGACAAATTAAAAATAAAGAACAAAAAACAAATCATAAAAATATCTTGTCCATAAACTTTTTTTATTGCGATTTGTTTCATGGCTAGACTAAAACAAAGCTAATAATTTTTTCTTGAACGAATTGATTGTTTTTAAAAGTTTTTTTTTGCCTAAATTCAATATGTTTAGATTTTTTATTTCAATTTGAAATATTTAATACCAGTTTTAATTTTTCAGCATAAACACTGAAATAAATTGAAATCACTTTTCAAATTTTTTTTAATTTTATATATTTTCATATATATGTTCATTATGTTCATATATATGAGTACGTTCCATATTCGGTGATTCTAAGATATCGATAGCTTCTGTTGGAATATTTTTCTTTTTGTTTTGTTTTGCCGTTCTTTTAAGCAGAGACTGGACAGTAAAGGAGCAGAAGAATCCATGGCCCTATTAAATACATCTGCTATATTATATAATAGACTTGCATGAGACCTTTTTTTCGGTTTTATATAGTTTGTTCCGTACCTCTGAAGCATTTTCTTTAAGACTCTCAACAAGAAGCAAATATGTATCCATTATTTGATATCCACGTTTTGTATACAGTTGGTGACATTGAGTATCAAAATTACTTCTTCATGTACATAGTAAAGGTATTGGAACACAAAGTTTTGAAATTTTCGGAATTACCGCGTACTCGCAAGAAATCGCAATTATAGTTATGTAAAAATTATGGAGAAGTTCACAATCAAAATTTAATATAGATGATAATAATATATTAATCCTCCTTCCGTATTTCCATCATTGCAATTTCCACTGCTATTTGGTTTTAGTTTGTCTACATTGAGGCCCATTTCTTTCCACAATCTTCTTTGCATATAATTTTTACGCGAGTCCAATTGAATTCGATACATTATTTTTGACACGCCATTTCTTTGATTCAGTTCTATAAGAAACTCTTAAAAAAAACTCTAAAAATCTTAACCACGCATGAAGAGGGCTTACTCTATATTGAAGGCAAGTAGACTTAACCTTAAAAACTTTAGAATTGTAGTCGCTTGTTTTCAACACTGCGTTGGTTTTGCTCCACATATTGGGCAAGAATTTGTAAATGCCTTTTTATGGGAGCAATAAAATTGTTTGATTGGTCTGTAATCGCAGTAATTTGGTCTTTATTTAAATTGTTGTTCTTAATTGTTTCCAATATGTGTACTTTCACTGCATCTGCTGGACGATTGTGGCAGCTCCTAATTTCAAGCAGCGCTGCACGGCAAAACTCTTATTTTACTAAAAAAATGGGCAACTGATTTTAATAACACGTTATTCCGAACACTTTTTTTAATAGTTAGCTACTCACAACTTTTTGCAAGCGCATGTATTATAAAAGTAATACTCCTCAAAACACAAATATAATTGTTAGGTTTCTTATAAAATTACTCTTAAACAATACATTGCACAATTAGACAACAACACACAATTATTTAAAAAAAAAGTAGTATAAACAAACCATTTCTTTAACACACCTTGACTAATACTTTCCATATTTACACTTTATCTTCGTTTTAAACCTTAAAGAAATACATATTTAGTCTTTTAAAATTTTTTCCAAATTCAATTATCAACTCAATCTTATATTCAATCAGCTGACTTTGATCGCGCGCCACAAATAAAGGGTTGCCAATGCAACACGATTTAGCATATTTTTTTTTTCTAAAATAAAAACCCATAAAAAATGTGACTTTATGTCAGAAAAAATCTCATTTTGAACTGTAGTGGATTGTGTCGACATTGTCATCGTATATCTAATATCCAGCGCATATTGAGACTTCCTGGCCAGATATATTTCTTTTCAGTATTTTTCCTTAGCTTTGTTGGAAAATGGCTTAACTAAATCTAATTTAAAGAAAGACAATAATTCTTTTCTTGAATAATTTATTAAAAAACAAGTAAGAAAATTGTAGTCGGTCTAGACCGATTATACAATACCCTATTCGAAGCGTTTAGAGAGGCAGTCTCAGGTCCAATTAATTGGATAAAGAAAATAAGCATAAACCTAATTTGAGTGGCATTGTTATTAATTTTTTTTGCCTGCAGATATGATAAAGTCACTTATTTTTTTCAAAAACATATAACCGCGTATGTCATAAAATCAAAATGTTCAGGGAAAGCCAAAAAACGTTATATTTGAAATTATGGGCTCGATATAAAGTTTTGAGAGCTTTTTTTAACAGCCCTGTAGATATGGCCAACAAATACTTTATATAAAATTTTGAGTCAAAAATCTTCAGAGGAATAGATCCTAGAGAAGGACGAAAAAACAATATGTAAATAACACTTAAAGTGTGTGTAGATAAAACAACTTATAAACGTCGATAAACGTCGTTTTCTCTAAAAAAGAAAACTACCAATGCATCCACCCATGTAGACATAAGTTGTTGTTGCTTTTTTTCGTCAACAAAAAGTTAACGGGACTTAGGATGAGAATATAACAACGTATCAAGAATAATAGTGACAAAAAATAACAGAAATAAACATACAAGTTTTTGTAAGTGGTTATAAACTGAAAAATAATCCAAAATTATTTTGCATTTTTTTTTCATTAATAACAACGTATGTCGATATGTGTCATTTTTTGAGAAAATAATTTGTCAGGGATCAAACGTAGGTTGACATACGTCGTTAGTGCTGCAAATTAATTTAATAAACATTTAAGTTACGTCGTTATTTAAAGAAAAAACTCAGAAATGGTCAATATTTTTATACCCTATACCACTATGTGGTTTGGGTATAATGACTTTGCGCTGCTGTTTGTAACTACCAAAAATATTTGCAAAATATCTGCAGGTCGCAAATATGAATATATTTTGATGAAATTTGGTACATAAGCTTTTATTGGCCATGTGATGAACGCTATTGAAATTAGTGAGAATCGGTCCATGTTCAGACCTAGCCCCCATACAAATGACCCCTATGAAATCAACATAAATTGCCATAGGATCCAAATTATCATATGAATCTTAGTCAAATTGGGTTTGTATGTGTATATTACATCCATTAATCAGTAGTCCAAAAATGATCCCTATGGGACAACTCCTAGTCATAGTCCCCATATAGAGCTGCTTCCCGATCTTCACTTAAATCTATTAAAAAACAAAAATATTGCACAGATTTTTCTCAAATTTGGTTTGTATATATTTTTTCAAAGTATAAGTGACTGTACCAAATATGGTCAGGATCGGTCCATTTTTCGACCTAGTCCCCATATAAATATAGCATCCGATATGAACTTCATCATATCTGAAGCGAAAAAAATTAATAAAAATGCCACTCAAATTTGGTTTATGCTTATTTGCTATATTCAATTAGTTGGACCGAAGAGATAGGGTCTCTTAACCATGGTATAGGGTATCGTATAGTCGGGCTAGACCGACTATAATTTTCTTACTTGTTTTTTTTTTTAAATTGAACACATGTAAAGAGCGTTAAAAATTAATATATTTGGCATCATTAACTCCAAACTAACAAAAATGGTTATTCCAGAAAACCACAGATATAATAATTTTGTTTTTTGACAGATTTAAGTGAAGATCAGGAAGCAGTTTTAAAGAGGTGCTATGACTAAGAAATCTCCTACAGGGTTTGTTTTTGGACTACTGATTGTTGGGTGTAATAAACTCACACAAACCAAATTTGACCAAGATCTGTATGATAATTTGTGTCTTATGAAAATTTAAGACGATCTCTCATAGGGGTCTTTTGTGGGGACCAGGTCTGAAAATGTACCGGTTTTCACCAATTTCAATATCGTCCATCCTATGGCTGGTAAAAGCTTATGTACCTAATTTCATTAAAATATGTTCACATTTGCGACCTGTTGTTTGATTGCAAGGTTTACATAGACACACAGACGAACGGACAGACGGACGGACGGACATAGCTAAATCGACTCAGAAATTGTTTTTTATCCGATCGATGTAGTAAAAGAAAGGAACAGATCAAATATTTTTGGTAGTTACAAACATCAGCACAAAGTCAATCTACCCTTACCACATAGTGAGTGGTATAGGGTATAATGATTCAACTTTTCAACACTTATGTGTATTCTAAAACTGTAAATAAATGTGACCCTGAGTTAAAGATTAGAATAAGATGAAGGACGGTGAAAAGTATGCCACAGAGTGACAGAAAGGTATAAATTTAAAAACATATTGCAATTTTGACAACTGTTAAATATAAATAACTTTTTAAACAAACAAAACTTAATGTTTAAACCGTTAACGTTGACAAATTTTAATTGCAAATAACATATATTCGTATCTGTTAACTAAAACTACTCAACATTTAGGAATGTGGTTTTGCATATGAACTAACAACAACAACAAAAAAGCTCCTCAACTTAATACTGAACGTTTGCTTGTTTAACTATTGGTTTTTACTAAATACATTGAAATTATTCAATACAAAAGGTAAACAAAATATAGGAAAGCAATTAAAAAAAGTTGTTTCTTAAAAAAAAAAAATATTAACAAGATGAATAAAAAGAGCAACTTTAAAACAAATATTTAAATATTTAATATTTAAAACAATATCGTTATATACAAAATGATGATAGTGACAATATTGCTAGCAAAAATGTTGCTAGTAAATATTGATTAAGTTCGTATTAATTTTTCTAGCGTTATTACATGAGTTTGTTATTCCTAACTTAATCAAATAAAAATCGAGAAACCCACTTAGTATCTTACTATTTCCGTCTGTCTATTAAATAATGTAATAATGTCTAATAATAATGTAATATAAAGAGTAACTGGTTTTTGATAAACATGATTGTTGCGTCCTGAGCTGTTCGCTTTTGAACACAAGACCAATCGGTAATGAGTTAAAACGTAAGGTTTATAAAATATTTTCGTACATACGAAATGATTTTATTTGTATTGGATTCCGATGAAATCTAGAAATGCTATATTGGTTTCAACAGACGACACTAGTTATTCTATCTCCTTAAGAAATATTTGAAATTTATGATCTCGTTTTTCTTTAAAAGAGTAACCATTGGCAACAACTGTTTTTCACTAAAAGCCCGATTATTTTTTTAATATGTTATGGCCTTCTAAACTCGAAAATCGTAAAAATAAGAATTTATATAGACACGTTCTTTTATAATATTTTTATAGTTTTTTAACATTTCAGAAGTAATTTAGCTATTTGGACTATATCTCGAGTTAGCAACGCTTGATCTTGTAAATATATATACACGTATATGTAATTTTATATAGTTTGTATTTGTGTTATCTTTCTAGAATTTTCTAAAGTCCCTTGACGCAATATAAAGCTAAACTTTCACATGCGTAAAGTAAACTGAGCCCGATCTGTAGCCATATAAGCGAGGGGACCGGGCAAATTATATATGGTTAGTGCTGCTTAACTTTTTGAAAGTAGAAATTTGGCACGATTTTACCTTTGCCCGATTTTATTATCTATTAGTGTAAAGGAGAGAGGGCGTGGTAAATTATATTTTTATTATTCTATAATTTTTTGAACAAAATTTGGCATACCTATAACCAGGGTTCGCCAAAATGCGTGAAATATGCGTGAACACGCACTGAAAATCTATTCCACCCCACAGAATTACCCTCATGCATGAATTTTCACGCATCGGCACATCAGGATTAAATTTTTAAAATCAATTCCATCTCCGATTATCGCCGATACTTCGATAATCTCAGTGTCCGACTGCGCATGCGTGACTTTTACCCAAAGCCGTCTAGTAGTACGCATGCGCTATTCTCATCTCTAGAGCCACCAAGACTGTTTCTCGGTGTGCTCTTTTGTGTAAAGATTAGAGAAAATGGGCAAAGAGCCTGAAAAATATTTAACAGCATTTTTGGGTGAGATGAAAGAAAAAATAGTTACTACAGGGACATAAAAATTTCTTCCAATAAACTATCACAAAATAGTTTCCAGAAAGGAAAAGACGTTTTTTATGCACACTGGTAAATATCCTTCATAAACGGTTTGACGATGACACCATTGAAAAATTTTTAAATTTCGACTTGGTGTTAAACCCGTCTGCTCCTCCATCAAATAAATCTGATAAAGCCATGGATAGTTGATTAAAATATATGGCAATAAAGAACTTTACCATATATTGTAGCATTCTTCCTAAACAGGATAAGTTACAGGATGAATGGTGTGAAGTGAAATTTATGTTAGAAAATACCAGAGTTCAGAAAAAAAACACACACTGAATAAAAAACTCGTACATATATGTAAATAAACATAACTTAGACCAACACACACATATTTTTATTTTCATACCAATTATGTTTGTTTTTAAATTTTCTTCGGTGCCCAACACAACCATGACTGTGTTCGTTTTAATATTTCGTTATTTACACGAACATTTTTGTATCACATACTTTTTGTTTCAATCACACATAAAGCACACATTTTTGAGTGTTGCTTTATTTTAAGTTCATGTTCTGGTACGTGTAGTGAAAAAAAACACAGAACATGTACAATAAGCAGGTTCGAGTTCAGTTATATTTTAAACACGACTTAAAATATAACTGAACTCGAACCTGTTTATTGTACATGTTGTGTTTTTTCTTACTACACGAGCCACAACACGACTTAAAATATAACTGAACTCGAACCTGTTTATTGTACATGTTCTGTGTTTTTTTTTCACTACAGGTACCAGAACATGAACCTCATATAAAGCAACACTCAAAAATGTGTGCTTTATGTGTGATTGAAACAAAAAGTATGTAATACAAAAATGTTCGTGTAAATAACGAAATATTAAAACGAACACAGTCATGGTTGTGTTGGGCACCGTAGAAAATTTAGAAACGCACATAATTGATATGAAAATAAAGATATGTGTTGGCTGCTTTTGAACAGAACATTGTGTGTTTCATGTGTGTATTTTCTGAACCTTGGAAAATACAAGGCTAAAATCGGAATTAAAAAATTTTGCAACTTGAGTTGCATGTCAAATGAGCTGTGATATGCTGAGAATGAGTGCATGTATGCAGAGTACATGAAATAGTTACTGATTGCCTTAACTTTACCAGTCTCTACTGCAGCTTTCGAAAGGGGATTTTCATGCCAAAACCGCATAAAGAGTGATAAGCGAGCCAGACTTGGTGATAAACATGTGTAAGTCTTTTCAAAGACTTCTAGCGAAGACCCCAATTTTTATTTGAGTAAAAGAATGATGTTGTTCAATGTGACATTTTACTGCTGTGAAAAAGTCGAAACAAAAAGTAAATGTATCACAGTTTTATTGATGCATAGCACTGTTAAATATCACTTCGTCATGTTTAAACATAAACAGTAGAAGTTAATTTAGTGAAAAAATTTATTTTGCTGTAGTTTTAAAAAATACCCTTTAGTTTATGAAAATACCCCTTAAAATTTTAGGAAGGGGTGAAAATACCCTTTAAAAATTCTAAACTGGCGAACACTGCCTATAACATACCTACATATCAAGTAACTTTCACAGAACAGACCCTAACAAATCCGGATTTTCGGTTTTCGGTCTAAGGTTGACAATAATTTTTAATTGTCTGTATGGGGAGTTTCTTTTTCCCAGATTATTTTGATGTCTGCTGACGATAGTATCGTAGCGTTTGGTTTGGATTTTTATATAAGTCAGAATAATCACCTCACTAAATATGATGTTGATCGGACCATTTTTAGACCTATTCCTCATATTACAAACTTCATATTGATGTACTTACTCTATTAAATAACTTAAAATTTTTGGAAGGACCTCCTCTAGCAATCTGGCATATCTGTGTTTTTTATACCCATACCAATCTGTGGTATGAGTTTAGACTAATGTTTATTACTATCTAAAATATCTGAAGAATATCCAGCTTCATTGTAGCGATCGACTAGCTTTATTGTCCGTCCGTCCGTCCGTCCATCATTTAAACCTTGTCATTAAACTAAATGTCGCGAATATGAATAAATTTTACTACAATTTGGTATATAAGCTTTTGTCGGTCATAGAATGAACTATATAGAGAAAATCTGTGCATGTTCTGACCAGTGCCCATAAAAATGATCCCTTTGAGATCGACTTAAATTGTCCTAAGATCCAAATTGCCGTATAGATTTCGGTACAATTTAGTGTCTGTATTTTTTTATTAAACTCATAAATAAGTACTCCAAAAATAAACCTTTTAGGGCTATTTTTAGTGATAGTCCCCATATAACGCTGCTTACCGATGTTCACTTCAATTTAGCAAAAAACAAAAATATGCACAGATTTCATTCAAATCTGTTTACTATATGTATTTGAAAAAAATAAGTCGCTACAAAATATGGTTATGATCGTTCCAATTTTGCGAATTACTCCCCCATTCTAAAATTGCATGATTTTTTCATACCGGCAGGCAGTAACAACAATTCCTTTAAATTTGGTTTATGCTTCTTTTTTTGAATACAATTGCTTGGACCTAAAGCCCTTTCTCTAAAGTCATAATATAGTCGTTCTAGGCCGACAATACTTTCAAATTTCTTTTAGAATGTAAAACTCACTCTATATTTAATAAATTATCGAAATGTATGTAAAAAAACTCAATATTCAATGGTATTGCAAATTTAATAGAAAATATTTTCTGTTGAACTGTCTAGTTTACGAGTTATTAAAAAAAAATGAAAACCATTGACTGTGATAAAAAAACTAAAGTGATTAAACTGCGATTAAACTGCACAGTGAAAATTTCCACTTTCTAACAGAATCCTGAAAACATTCCTGAACATTTAAAAACATGATTTTTATTATTAGTTTTCGAGATATAAGCGATTATATGTGTCCCACCAAAATTAATACATATACATATGAGTGATACTTAAGTATACGTATACGTACAGCGTTACAGAATCATCATATTAGGTGAGTCAGTGAGTCAAATTGTAGTATGACAAAGAATTTGATGTATGATAAAGAATTTAACATACCGAATTGAATCGTCTGCGGAAAATTCCCCGAAAACAATTTCCCAAATACAATTGCCCGTAAACAATTGCCCGAAAAAACAATTCCCCGAAAAAACAATTCTCCGAAAACAATTTCCCGAAAACAATTTCCCGAAATTACAATTTCCCGAAAACAATTTCCCGAAAACAATTTCCCGAAATTACAATTTTCCGAAATAACGATTTCCCGAAAAAATTTTCCCGAAATTACAATTTCCCTATTTTTAGTTTACAACTTCCCATATATTCTTGATTTCCCCCATAAAAAAAACTTGCTACATACGATTTCTTGAAAAAACAATTTCCCGAGTATACGACTTCTAGAAAAAACAATTCCCCACCCCACACCGCGCCCTTCCTCTTCCACCCTCCCTCGTCATCCGGACCTATTTATTGGAGTGTCATACGCTTATTTTTTCATTGTGACTTTGAACACTTCAGTATTCCGACTTCCCGACGGATAACGCTCACTCCATCACATCCTGCCCATGCAGTAGCTGCTACGGAATCGTTACCATCTTGCATAGCGAAGTTTTTTAGTTATTTGGGTTGTAATACTCAGTTACTAAGCCATGCGAAAAAGGTAAATCGAGGTTGCTTTTGAATGGTTTCTTGTATCATGACGACGGTCAGTCCGTTGATAGCGTTTATTGGCGTTGTTTCCTTTATCGAGGAAAACATTGTACCGGTAGGGTCATAACAACGATACTATAAAAAAAGAGGCTCTTCAAAATCACAGTGCCGAAGCGGCTTTCGTTGCTAAAGAAAAAATCGTTAATGAGCTGAAAGATCTTGCCCGGACCACTACATCAAGTGGTCATGAGCTGATTGCTCGCGCTTCGGTCGGAATTTCTGATGGTATTGTTTCGGAAATGCCATCAACAAGCTCTTTGAAGAAGTAGTAATTTCGGGAAATTGTAGTTTCGGGAAATTGTGTTCGGGAAATTGTGTTCGGGAAATTGTATTTCGGGAAATTGTAATTTAGGGAAATTGTAATTTCGGGAAATTGTGTTCGGGAAATTGTAATTTCGGGAAATTGTCATTTCTGAAAATTGTGTTCGTGAAATTGTAATTTTGGGAAATTGTTTTCGGGAAATTTTCCGCAAATCGAATTGAATATGAAATGAATGAGAATTAGGATTCAACTGAGAAGATTAGACGAAAATGGTTTGGCACTTACTTATAGAAATATGAAAAAAGAAATTTCGTCCAAAATTCAGCTTTGAAAAATATGAAAAAAATAGGGAAAAAGATAATCGAAGAATTCTAAATATTTCTCTATTTTCTGGGAATAGCTCGCGCCTCTTAAAAAAAAAATATATAAAATGCAAGTAAGAAAATAAGACAGTGCAAGATTTTTGAAGTCATCTAGTACAAACCCGATGTGTGGGTTTTTCGAAGTACTTGTCGAAACTAACAAACCCTATTTGAGTTTTGCTAGTTTAGCTGCTGTTCGGATTTTATGGCCTCAGGAATATTTTCGCTAAAACCTGATTTTTCCTAAGAACATGCAATTTTTCTCAAGGCTATATCTCGGTAACCAATTGGAGTTTTGTTTTCCTATCTTCAGCACAATCGTAGCTATAGACTAGAAGAAAAAAAGTGTAAAACAAACTAACCCGAGAAAACTGCATCTAGTGCCTTAAAAATCTAGAAATATATTAATTTTTTTTTATATTTTTTCACCATTTTAAGATATAATTCGCTCGTTCTCTCCAACTTTGGATACTATATGACCAGAAACATAATAAAATTAATTTATTTTTGGGCACTTGCTATTTTCCAGATTGAAACATTAAGGTTTTTGCTGTTCAGTTGTTATTGGCACAGTAATGGCAGCATGTGACTGATATGCATTTGCAACAACGCCATCTATGGAAAAAAAATCACATAGTTGATAAACTAAAATCTTGAATTTTTGAGAAAAATCCATTTTCAAGTTTTATATTGTTCAGAAGAATTATGAATTATGTTATAAAATGATGAAAATGATAGAAAAATTAAAAATTTTCGACATTTCTGCAATTTTGAGACGCTAGATGCAGTCTTTTGGGGTTAGTTTTATTTTACTCTCTTTTTCCCCTAGTCTATAGCTACAATTGTACTGAAGAATGGAAAACAAAATTCTAATTGGTTTCTGAAATATAGCCGTGAGAAAAATTGCATGTTCATCGGAAAAATAAAGTTAAAGTCAAAATAAAATCCGAACAACACCTAGATTAGCAAAACCAAATGGGGGTTTGTTAGTTCGAAGTATAAGTACTTCGAAAACTGCACACGAGAAGGAGTTTGCATTTGATGTATTGTTGTAGTCAGTTTAGACCAACTATACGAGAAATGGACTTAGATCTAACTTTGCTGAGGTCATAATTGTATGTAGAAAATAAGAAAAAATTAAGTTTAAGTAGAATCTATAATATTAATAGGCTAGGCGATTTCTTGTGACCTATGTTTTGTTCTACCGTTTTATCCTGATTTTGACCAAACGTATATTATTTAAAAGGTATTTCTTCTCAGCCGTTTTGCAGATTTACAGATTTTTAAATTTCTTCCTTTATTTTGAGCAAATTGCATTTAAAGTTGCTACTAACACATACATAAAATTACACATATGCTATTTGTGTGTTTATTATATTTGTTAATGTGTTTGTTAATGAGTTTGTTATTTTCATTCACAATGATAAACTATAAAAGTGTTGGTTTGTGAATTGGCTAAGTTGAAAAAAGCTTGCTAGAAATTGCACTCGAATTTCGAGCGCTGGAATCTGCTAGTTGTTAATTTGTTCAACCGCCCCCTTTGTGTATGAAAACTACACTCAAGTACTAATTCGAGATTTGCGCATTTGGGCAACAAATCCCACTCCATGCTAAGGAGTCGAGGCCTATCTAAACACCTCTTCTGTTCTATGGCTCACAGTACTCGGTTGAATGCAACTCCACATCGAGCTGTGCTCTTCCCGCGATTTTGGGTTTAAACCAAATCCACCACTATACTCGCCTAAGGGAGATTCCAGGGCTCCTGACTACCCGTGGTACCAGAATACAGACTTCGTAGCAAAGCTACTACCAGTTTAGCTCCAAATAGCTTTTACTGGTGGGCCCTGAAAGGCTCAGTCCCACACCCATATAAGATAGGTACACGAATAAGCTCTTCTATAAGGTTTTGATTACACACGATTACATGTGCAATCAAACTCTTCTTAAACGAATGGACGGACAGACGAACGCCGCTATATCGACTCAAGAATATATGAGTATACTTTAGGCGGTTGCAAATTTATTTTTCGAAGCGTTACAAGTGCAATGACAAACTCTGCATAGCGATTTAGAGGGTATAAAAATAAAAAATAAGTTCGGACTTAAAATGCAGACATTTTGTAAGTTTTCTGTTGCCTAGTGTTAATAAAGCTACAATGGAATGTGTCACAGCTCAGCTAAACTTTACACTCCTTCTTCTTTAAAATTACGTGTTTATTTTAATAACATCTTTACCAACAATATCTTTTTGTAAACAACATCGCAAATTGTTATTTAAGTTACCTGAGCCATCACTATTTGTGTCGCTTGCAATGGTCGTTGTTAAACGCCTTGTTTGAAATTTTCTTCTCAACTGTACCGAACCTTGTTGCTTGGCTGTGATGTCATTATTGACGGCCGAAGATGACGTCAACGATGATGATGCCAATTTCAAAGTTTCTGAAGATGTTTTCTTCAACTTATTGCTAGCTTTATTAGTCAATGTTTCTGTAGTATACGATGTTACATCTACGGCAGCAGAATTCATTGATGGCGGTCGATTTGTGCGTAAACGTTTAAATTTAGAGGTCGTTATGTATTCATCGTTTCCAGTTGAAGATGAGGCTTGGTGTGTTGTGAAGACCGGTATAGTTGTTTGTTGTACTGCTGCTGCTGCTGGTGTTAGTTTTGTAGCTGTAGCAGTAGTTGGTGAGTTGCTTAAACGTCGGCGCACGCTCAATATGGGCCTTCGCGTTACTGTTAAATCATTGATGTTGGCAGTTGTTGGCGTGAGCTGCTACAGTAAGGACGGATTTTGTTAAGTTATTTTTTTTTTTAAATAAATTTTGTTAAAAAATACATGGAAGAAAATAAGAAAACATTTTATTAAATTAATTAAAATTTTGTTTATTAGTTTTTTTTTTAAAGGGATTTTTTGTGGAAATTTTTAAATTAATTAAAGTGTACTGATGTGTTTTATGAGTAATGGTGTTCAAGTGTTTTATTTAATTTTTGCTTAAGCATAATTTTGAAATTTAAGTGTTTTGTATGTCTGGTGTTAGCCTTTCACTACATTTGCTTCTACAGCTGTAACTAAAGAAGAAGGCTGAAAAAGAAAAACTAAATAAAATGCTTATAATGAAAATTAGTAATTATAAGAAAACAAAATTAAATTATTTTATATTAATGGGTATTTTTCAAATATTTTTATAAATAATAGTTTATATTTAATTAATTTTTTTTGTTAATAAAAAGTTTACAAGTTTTGGTGTTTTTGTGTTTTATTTATTTCAACGACAATTATATAAAAAAAAGGATAAAAGATATACAATTTTGGAAAGCGTTTAAATTTGTTTTATTTTCTTTTTTTTGAGAGAAATGGCACAATAAAATTTTGAAATATTTTTTAAATGACATCATTGTAAGAAAAAAACTAATTATTTGATATTTGTGGAATAAATTATTAATTTAAATTCCGAGAATATTCTTTGAAATAAATTAATAATTATAAATATTAGTGTTTCTTCGACTGTTTTGTTGTTATTAAATTATAAATTAATTAAGCTTGAGGCCAATTTTTTGAATATTTTTATTTTTTATTTATACGATATATCGCTATCCGCTGGATTAAATAAAATAATAATAATAAAAATGTGTCCTTACGCCTTAAATCGAAATATCGAATAAAT
Organism: Cordilura impudica; assembly: GCA_963682025.1. Classification (NCBI taxonomy): domain Eukaryota; kingdom Metazoa; phylum Arthropoda; class Insecta; order Diptera; family Scathophagidae; genus Cordilura; species Cordilura impudica. The sequence goes on from OY821520.1 coordinate 102,603,772, forward strand.
AGGAAAGAAAAAAATTCAAAAAATTGGCCTCAAACTTAATAATTTATAATTTAAATTAATAATCTTATGGAATTTTATATCAAAACATAAAACATAAGATTAATCCGAATGGTAATAGGAACTGAAGAAATTTTTTTTAAAATTATTTCCTTTTGTAAAGTTTTTATATTTTTTAGAAATGGCTAATCTGAACATGTATCTGTATACATACATAACAATTTTTTTAAAAAAAATTTTGAAGATTTTTATATTCACGTAAGTTTTATATATATATATTTCTTTTTGTTGTTGGCATTTAGTAAACTGGTGAGATTATAACTATTTTTTTTTGTTATTAGGTGGTTGCATTTTTTTATTAAAAAAAAATTTAAAATTTTTTATTACAAAATTTCAAAATTTGTTATTAATAATTTTTAGAATTTTTTATTTCAAAGTGTTAGAATTTTTTACTAAAAAGAGTTGGAATTTTTTTTGGAATTTTTTATTATTTTTTACTTATTAAAAATTCTATATTTTTATTAAAAAATTCAGATTTTGTTTTTATTAAAAAAATACTTTTTAAAAGAAAACTTTTTCTTTCAAAATTAAACATTGCTGAGTCTCATGATTTGTCCACTTAATATAAAATCTTGTTGAAGTATTTTTTTTTCAAATCTTTGAAACTATCTACTGAACAACTTTTTCGATTTTAAGGTTAAGGAGAAACTTTAAGTTTCTAATTTAGATTTTAGAAATAATATCTATAGGAAAACACCCCATTTTATATAAAAGCAAGAGTTCATCTGTCTGATATTTTAGGTCACAAAAGTTTTTTGGAAGTCTGAAGACAACTTGAAAGATTTTTAAAGTTTATAGAAGAAAAAATAAAAGTTTATACTTTAGGAAAATATTCTTTTGATCTGTCTGAATTAAACAAAAAATCGAAAAATTTAAAACCCTTAAAATAAAGGGTAAATAGGCCTTACCCCATATTAATAACAAAACATGAAATAATATTTGAAAATTTTACAGAGCGATGTGACAGACATTTTGTTACGTTTCATTTCTTTTGATATATAAAATGAAATTTCATAAATGTTCCAAAGTAGTTTTTTTTGAAATATGAAAACGTAAAGTGAATTTTTTTTAAACATCATTGCAAATGCAAGTTGTAACAATTACTTCAGTTGCTAAAGTTTAACAATTTATATTTGCATCAATATCGTAAAGTCAAATAACAAGTCATTTAAAGCAGTGAAAATCCCATAAAAATTACGTTGCTTAAGTCTGTTGTTTTAAAAACAAATGATGACACTGTTGAACATTTTCGGGGTCATTGTCTGGGGGGTGAGAAATTCAAAGTCGGGGTGAAAGTACCAGGCCAGTATAGTAAAACTTCCAAACTTCAAATTTCATTCATCAGCAAAATTGTAGCTAAGGCTTGAATCAATAATTTTTTTAATTCATTCAAAACATAGAATAAAAATTCCGATATATGTTTGATTTAATGGTAAAAATATCACTCATACATGTGCATCTCTCCTACTCTACTAATAAATAATAGTGATAAGTCCTGAATATGTTGTTATTTAAAAAATTTATAAAAAAGGAGGAATAAATGACAATTTTTTTAAGATTTCATTCGATAAATTTAGTCCAATTCGATTTGCTGATATAAACAACCAAAGTTTGGCCAGGTACTTTCACCCCGACTGGGAATTTCTCACCCCCGGAATATCTATTATACAGTGTAATTGCAATTAAGAACACAATGTGATCTTAATTATATTAAATCTAAAACTTAAATTTATATTAAGAATTTATTAATTTTAAAAAATTAAAGTTATAGAAATTAAAAATTTAGAAACAAAACTAAATTTAAATTTAAATTTAAACCAAATTTAGAAAAAAAAAACTATAAAAACAAAGATATATTAAAAAGCAAACAACGAAGTTTTTTCTCAAATATATTTTGGTATGCAGTTTCTAAATATGTATAATGCCCGCTTTATATAACTTTAATTTTACGTTCTTGTATTTTTATGAAAAAATTTTTCTAAACGATCGTATCATTTTATTTATAGAATAAGGGAAAACGTTTTGTTTTTTTTGAATTTTCTCCGAATTTTATAATGTAAAAGTAATGTTTGTTTAGACAATTTGTGTGCATACAATTTTAAAACAGAGTGTTTTTCCATATATATTTCCTAGATTGAAATATTCAAAATATTTTAATAAAATTCCGAGTTTTTTAAATACTTTTAATTAGCTCTCTTTGTCTGGTTGTTACTAAATTTCCCACTAGCTAGAGCTGTAAAACTTGCTATAATTACTTAAGCTGGATGATAACACATTATCACATTATAAGCGTGCTTTTATTTGTTTTTTTTTTCATATATAATTTCCTATTTATATAATATTGATTTTAATTAACCAGAAAACCAAATCAAATCAAATCAAATCAAATCAAATCGAATCAAATCATATTAAATAAAATTAAATTATTTTTTTTAAATAACAGCTGCTTTTTGGTAAGATAACAAATTGATTTTTATTTTCAAGTTTCTTTCTACAGTCTCTCGTTTGAAGCAACAATTTTTTCTTAAAGGTAAGGGTTTTAGAAATTTCTTCTAATTTTTTAAAATATTTATTTTGTTGTGTTTAAATTTTACCATAAAATCAATGTGAAAGGAAATTATGAAAAAACTTTCTTTTTATGTCAAAATCCATATGTACATAAATTAGAAGCAATAAATATTTTAAACCATATGTTACTGCAATTATTTTCTGTAAAAAAAAATAATAAAATAAAGTTAAATAATAACAAAAATTAAATTTTCTTAAAAACATAATTTATTTATTTTTGCTATTTAAAATTAGCTTTGCCTACTAAAACATGACATGATCTTAATTTGATAGCGATTATAATCATTTAGAAGCCATATGCCAGGAACAATAAAAAAGTTGCAAATTGAGAGATTATCGGCTCAATTTTCCAAAACAGTTTCAGTTGAATTTGAGATGTGAAATGTGACTTAAACCACTGTTGTTTCTTCTAAAGTGGTTTCATCTAAACTGATAAAATCCACAGCTGTTCAAACAATGACTCATTCTTTGATTAACTTTGCTCCACGAAAATCTAAAATTTTGATGTTTGGCTCTTAAGTCTTTAGTTTTATTTTTAATAAAATATGATTCATCATCTATTTTATTATTGCAACAATTTTTATTTATTTTGTTGTTGTTTATCTACAAATATATTGTATTAATAACAAATCAATTCTGTTTTGCAATTAATAATCGTCAGATTGAAGCAAACTATGACAAATTCAACATGATTTGCAGAAATATTTTTCAAAAATTTTATTAAAATTATATTGAAGGCAAAGAGAAAAAAAAATATTTTTTTTCAACATTGCCATTAACAAACAACAGCTGCAGTTTATAATTTTAATAATAAAATTAAATTTATAAATAATAAAACAAGAAAATTAGATAATGGCTTGGAATATTTCATCTCAAATGAATAAATGTTCGTAAATGCGGTCAAGTGTAGGTTTAAAATACAAAGAGAAAATATTTTCAATGTCAATATGTAATTGATATTAAAATATATTTACATATATATATATACAATTCATTTAATATAAATAACTAATTAGTGAGTAATAGGTATAATTAAAAAATGTGGTTTAGATATTAAGTAACTAAATAGTTAAATAATAAAAAATAAAAAAATAATAAAAGTTTAAAGCATGAAAATTCTAAACCTTTGGTTTATCTCTTAAATTTTTAGATATAAAAGGTTTTTAATTTTTTAATGACATCAATTAGCTTGGTGTTTTAATTAAATGCAACAAGTATTTAATTAAAGTTCTTATAACCAGTGCTCAACTCTATTTACACATTTTTTGACCAGTCCCCGTTTAGATTTTTTATATTTCACAAGATCTAATTTAGATATTTCGTTTACAACTATATTTCGTGGTATTATTGTGCTGTCTAATGCAAATTTTTTGAAGTTTCAACTTGTACCTATTTTTCTTTGGTTAAAAATTTTATGAAATTAAAATTTCGGAAGTTTAAATATATGATTGTTAAAAGTTTGAGATAATTTTTCAAACTTTTAAATTTTTTTATTTTTATTTTGACTTTTTGACAAAAATTTGTTTGGCAACCATAGCTGAAAATTTGCAACATCAGCAGTACTTCATTATTAATATTGAAAACAGACTAACAGATTGGTTAGGGTATAATGAGTTTGTGCTAAATGTCTGTAACTACCAAAAAAAAAAATTTTACCTAGACCCATCTTTTATTATAGCGATGGACTCAGAATCACTTTCTCAGAATCACGTATCACTCCATCTCTATGTGAGGCCGCATACTTTTCACTCCATGTAGTATTTATGTAAAGGGTGATTTTTTAGCTATTATCTTTTTGGCAACACTGGTTTAAACAGCTGACGCACGTTTCGTGTTTTGTTTCATTGTCAAACATCTTCAGTTTGGTCTATAATTTAACCATGAATCGTCTTACAAACGAACAACGCTTGCAAGTTATTGAATTTTATTATCAAAATGCGTGCTCTGTTAAGAAAGTTCATCGCGCGCTTCTTCCATTTTATGGTCAGTTTAATCGACCCACTGAAGCGGCTATTTGGGCTATTGTGACTAAATTTCGCACCAAATTTACATTGTTGGACATTAAACCACCAACACGCTTACGTAGAGTGCGAACTGAAGAAAATATCGCAGCTGTATCGGCCAGTGTTAATGATGACCATCAATTATCGATTCGTCGCCGTTCGCAGCAATTAGGCCTCTGTTACTCAACAACGTGGAAAATTTTGCGGAAGGATTTAGGTGTGAAGCCTTTCAAAATACAGCTGGTGCAAGAATTGAAGCCGAACGACCTACCGCAACGTAGAATTTTTGGTGAATGGACTCTTGGAAGTTGGCCGAAGATCCACTTTTTTACCGAAAAATTGTGTTCAGCGACGAAGCTCATTTTTGGCTCAATGGGTACGTAAATAAGCAGAATTGTCGATTTTGGAGTGAATATCAGCCAGAAGCATTGGTAGAGTTACCAATGCATCCAGAAAAAGTCACAGTTTGGTGCGGTTTATGGGCTGGTGGCATCATTGGACCGTACTTCTTCAAAGATGATGCGAATCGTAACGTAACTGAATGGTGAGCGCTATCGAGAGATGATATCCCACTTTTTTTTGCCCAAAATGCAAGAGCTTGACTTGCATGACATGTGGATTCAACAAGACGGTGCCACATGCCACACAGCATGCGCAACAATGGAGAGGCGAGTTCGGTAAACATTTTATTTCATGTTCGGGACCGGTCAATTGGCCGCCTAGATCGTGCGATTTAACGCCTTTAGACTATTTTTTGTGGGGCTATGTTAAAGCTCATGTCTATACGGACAATCTCGCTTCAATTGACGCATTGGAAGACAACATTGAAGCATTTATTCGTGAGATACCGGCCGAAATGCTGGAAAGAGTATGCCAAAATTGGACTAAGCGGATGGACCATTTGAGGCGCAGTCACAGTCAACATTTGCATGAAATAATCTTCAAACATTAAATTATATGGACCGTACTATCGACTCAAATAAAGATTTCATGCATTTTTCTGAATTTTATGTGTTTTTTTTTCGAAAACTTTCCTATAGCTCTTAAAAAATCACCCTTTAAAAATAATATCAAAAAAGAAGGGATAGAACTGAAGGGCAGCGATACTAACTTAGTGCTTTTCAGGTCGCAAATATGAATAAATTTTGATGAACTTTGGTACGTAAGCTTTTATAAACCACACAACAAACGCTATTTAAATTGGTTAAAATCGCTGGAAATGGACCGGCTCGCACCAATGAACGCGGCACCATTTTAATATTATATATCTGTAGTACTATAACAGCGAGAGCCTTGAAACTTTGTGCCAAACACTAAGATAGACATGACTAAAAATTGGTTGGATCGGACCTTTGGACCTGGCACCTCTCATACAAAGTAAATATTTAATATCATATAACTGAAGTACAAAATCTGTGACAGCATTGAAGCTTTATGTATTATGTATGTGAGTCGTTGCATGAAAATGGGCGTGGCACCTCCCATAGAAAGTAAATATTTATCATAAATATATATTAAGGCGAGGCTAATAAAATAAGTAGTTGAAATGAACATGGGCTGGATCTCAGAACTGCGTGTGGAAACTTCATACAAAAAATATTATCTGAAAAATAAGTCACTGCATGGAGTGAAAACTGCATGGTATAATAATGAAAACCCAGTTTTTCGGATTTATAATCAATCCTATTATTCAACGTAATCTCCGTTAAGTGAAATGCACTTCTTCCAACATCTGATCTAACATCTGGTACCCTTGAAAAAATACGATTTGTCACACCCTTCAAAACAGGCTTCCGTCTCTGATATGACTTCTTCATTTGTGGAAAATCTCTTTTCTTTGAGCTATCTTTTCAAGTTTGGGAACAAATAATAATCGCTGGGGCCAGATCTGGAGAATACGTGGGGTAGGGAAGCAATTCGCAATGTAAAGACTTAAATTTTTGCTGAAGCCAAAGCAGATAAATGCACCGGAGAATTGTCATGATGGTACAAGGTTTTTTTTTCTTATTTGTTTTTTTTTTCTTAACTTCTTTATCCAATCTGTCCAATAACTCAACATAGTACTTGGCAGTTGTTGGTTTTGCCTTTCTCCAAGTAATCAATAAATATTATACCACGTCCATCGCAAAAAACACTGGCCATAACCTTTCCAGCCGATTGTTGAGTCTTTGGCCGCTTTGGTCGGTTTTCGCACGCTTGTAACCACTCCTCAGTCTGTTTATTAAACTTCGATGTATAATAATGAATTCACGTTTCATCCGTTTTTATAAATCGACGTAAAAATGCAGTTGAATTTAATTCAAACATCACCAAAGCATACATTGAATCATTAACACGCTTCAGTTTTTGTTCAGCTGTTAAAAATCGCGGCACCCATCGAGCAGAAAGCTTTTTCAAATTTAAATGATCATGTAATATATGCTGACTCACTCTCTTGATATCTTTATGATGCCAGCAACCTCACTCACTTCAATTTTTCGATCATCCAATCATCGGTAACTGCCTCATTTGAACGACCAGGGCGATCTGCGTCATTTGTTAAAATTCTAAATACCACCTTTCAACCATTGAATATCACGGCGAAGTTTTACCATAATGTTTATCGATATATTCTTTGACTTGGACAAAGTATTTTTTCCCACCAAAAAACAATGTTTAATCAAAACACTAAACTCTTTGCAATCAATTTTTCTCAATTTTTAAAAGCAGCATCATTTTTATAACGGTAAATTTTTTCTAAATAATGAAATGTCAGGAAATTTTGACGCAGTTTTTCTAGCAGTTGACTCTAGCGAATAAACAGACACAATTGGCCCTTATCACATCATTTCTCTGTGAGGCCAAGTACTTTCCATTCCATGTATTATTTATATAAAAATATAATTGAAACAAGTAAGAAAAATATAGTCGGTCTAGACCGACTATACGATACCCTATACCATGCGTTTAGAAACTCTATCTCTTAGGCCCAACTAACTGGACATAGAAAATAAGCAAAAACCAAATTTGAGTGGGATTTTTATTAATTTTTTTGGCTGCAGATATGAAAAAGTTCATATCGGATTCTATATCTATATGGGTACTAGGTCTAAAAACGGACCGATCCTGATCATGTTTGGTAAAGTCTTTTGTATTTTGCAAATATATATATACAAATAAATTTGAGAAGAATTAGTGCAATATTTTTGTTTTTTAATAGATTTAAGTGAAGATCGGGAAGCAGCACTATACGGGGCCAAAGGGATCATTTTTGGACTACTCATTAGTGGGTATAATGAACGCATACAAACCCAATTTGAGTAAGATCTATATGACAATTTGGATCTTATGGCAATTTATGTCGATTTCATAGGGGTAATTTGTATGGGGGCTAGGTCTGAACATGGACCGATTCTCACTAATTTCAATAGCGTTCATCCCATGGCCGATGTAAGCTTACATACCAAATTTCATCAAAATATATGCATATTTGCGACCTGCAGTTTGATTACAAGCTTTACATGGACACACAGACGGACGGACGGACGGAAGGACATTGTTAAATCAACTCAAAAAGTGATTCTGATTCGATCGGTATAATTAAAGATGGGTCTAGGTCAAATATTTTTGGTTGTTACAAATAGCAGCACAAAGTCATTATACCCAAACCCAAAAAAGGGCAGTAATGCCAACTTAACGCTTTTCGCACCTTTTAAATAGAACAGTTTATCATGTTAAACTTCCATCCAAATTAAAACTTTTTGTTCAAACAGATTCATTAGTGGCTTTCTAATACGTCAGTAAGACAAAAATTGTACTTGTTAATTAACAAAAATTACAATATGCAAAATTCCGATGGTAGCACCAAGCAAATGGCTTATGGAAAGAAGAACCATTAAAGCAATTCTGGATATTTGGCTTGAGTTGAAAACTTATTTTTACATTGTTAATGAAAAATCATTTGAGACGACGCTATTGAAAAATATAAACAATGATTTTAAAAATAATATATACTAGCAGATTCCAGCCCTCGAAATTCGAGCGCAAATTCTAGGAAATTTTATTTTTCATTAGTAGGAACTTTAAATGCAATTTACTCAAAATAAAGGAAAAAACTTAAAAATCTGTAAATCTGCAAATCGGCTAAAAAGAAATACCTTTCAAATAATATACGTTTGGTCAAAATCGGGATAAAACGGTAGAACAAAACATCGGTCACAAGAAATCGCCAAGCCTATTAATATTATAGATAAACCGTACTCAATCTTATCAGAAGTATAAAAAGAGAATTTGGCAATCGAAGCCCAAAATGTGGACTACACAAAACTTTTTGATGACTTTTATCGGCTATTAAAAAGTTCAATAAATAGGATAGTTGCACCTACGCGTAAATTCAATTACCACTCTGGGGTTATTTGAAAAATTCCAAGTCAGGGTAAAATTACTAGGTCAGTATAGTACAATCCACAAAGGGTCCAGTGCTCTCAGGCCAAACTTATTTTATGACCTTTTATTTTTTTTCCTTATGCTGATGCTGGTTTACTTATGTTTTCAGCAATATCTCAAGAAACACTTTGGTTTCTCATTTCAATCCTAATATGGAATTTTTCATACCCCAGACAATGACCCTGAAAATATTAAACAGTGTTATTTAGAGTATGAGATCGAGTCTATACTTAATGAGATTTGCTATTTAGGTTATAGTTTTCAAAAGATCTGTTTTGACATTAATATTGAAGAATTGGACAAATAATTAAATCATACAAAAGTTAATTGAGTTCACAAAATCTCTCATTTACGAGCAGAGAGCTGAATTATCATCTAATTTTAAAACACTAAAAACAAATTCTTTACTCAGCGATGTTACTGAAGATGTTAAAAATTTTATCAAATATTTTGTGAAAGATACAAAATATTATGAACGTTATATCGAAAATTTAACACAACGTAAATTGATGTATTTTTGATTTTGGAACTATATAATGAACTACCAAAATCACTTTCTGAGTCGATTTAGCGATGTCCGTCCGTCCGTCCGTCCGTTTGTGTGTCCATATAAACCTTGTAATCAAACTACAGATCGCAAATATGAATTATTTGGATCAAATTTGGTATATAAGCCTTTATCAGCCATAGGATGAACGCTATTGAAATTTGTGAGAATCGGTCCATGTTCAGACCTAGTCCCCATACAAATGACTCCTTTGAAATGGACATAAATTGTCATAAGATCCAAATTATCATATAGATCTCAGTCAAATTGGATTTGTATGTGTTTATTATACATCCATTAATCAGTAGTCCAAAAATGATCCCTATAGGACAATTCTTAGTCATAGGCCCATATATAGAGCTGGTTCCCGATCTTTACTTAAATCTATCAGAAAACAAAAAATATTGCACATATTTTTCTCAAATTTGGTTTGTAAATATTTTTAGAAAATATAAGTTACTTTACCAAATATGGTCAGGATCGGTCCATTTTTCGATCTAGTCCCCATATAAATATAGCATCCGAAATGGACTTTTTCATATCTGCAGCCAAAAAAATTAATAAAAATGGCTTTCAAATTTGGCTTATGCTTATTTTCTTCTATCCAATTAGTTGGACCTAAGAGATAGGCATGGTATAGTCGGTCTAGACCGACTATAATTTTCTTACTTGTTTATTATTTAAATTATCAACTTCGTTGAAGATATATTAACTGTTCAGTACTCTACCGCTGAAGTTGAAAAAGGTTCAGTCCAATGATTAAAAAAAACAAAATAAACAATATAATGTTTTTAAACACCGTAACGGGTTATGAGAATAATCGAATAAGAGAATTAGGTTTCTTAATTTTTTTGAAACTCCCCACCCCATTAGAGTGATTTTTAAAACATGTTTTCTAAGCCATTATTACGTTCTTCAAAATTCAAATTTTCAAAATTCAATTTATTTTAATTTATTTTTAAATACAAAAAACTGGTATTTTCATTTAATAAATTCTAGCAATAATATTTTAGGCCTACTACATTGAACTTGTTTAAAATTCATTTTAGCTACCAAAAATGTTAATTTACCACAGTTTTGGCACATTAACCCAAACATGTCTTTCATTTCGGATTAGCTAAACTAAAAAATTGTTTATATCTACCAGCATATTTCATAATTTTTTTTAAACAGATATTCAAACTAAAGTTTTTTAACCGCTAATTCAGCTTTTCAATACTGTTTCTGTTTTTGAAAAAATGTATTTTTATTTTGTATGCACATGTTGTTGACATTGATATTGCTTACACTAGCTTGATTATAATTGTGAATATAAATATTTTTATGCTTTTATTTATTTTTTCAAAACATTGCGTAATTTTATATCTTGTTTGCAAAACAAAAAGAAAAACAAAAAAAAAAATATATATAATATAAATTGCGTTTTGCGGATGTTTGCAATTTGCATATAAAACATAATTTACAGTTTTTTTTATTTGATTTGATTTTGTCCATCACATCATGAAACGGTTGTTTGTTTGATTTTTAATATTATTTCAATTTTTCGTAATATGGGAAATAAGCCTACAAATGTGTATGTAATGGGTTAATAGGTTAATGCTCTTTTTTTTTTTAAAGAAATCAGGGTGATCTCATGTGGTTTTTTTTCTTCACTTATCAATTTTAAAGGGGGCTTGTTTTTTTAAATTTTAAATGGCTTTAGATGGGTTTTTTATTTAAATAAATGATATTTGCTTTAAGAGGAAATAAAAATGTCTAAAATTTTTCGTAATGTGTGGGGTTTCTTTTTTTCTGTTAATCCATTAAAGATTTGTATATTTAATGAATCATAATCAAAAGCATAAAAACAATATTTAAAATTCAATATAGATATTAAAATGATGTTAATTTTCCCTGGAACTGTAAATATGCCAGTACTTTCCATTAGATGGAGAAAACGAATTCAATCTTTAACCTTTTTAATAACTGGAAATGACATTTATAGCTTTTTTGCACAGATCGACCAATTAGAATTACATTTTCACTCGCAGATTGACAAAATTAATAATAGAATAAATAATTTTATTTCAGAAATAAACATTTAATTGTCTTAATTTTTTTTTAAAGAATTTTATTAGTATTTTGAGATAATAAAAATAAATTTATGAAATTAATTTCACCAGAAATAAAAGTTTTTCATACAAAACTATATTCAAAGTATGATATTAAAAAATCTCCTTACAATTAAAAAATATTTCTATACAAAAATATAGAATTTTGGTAACATTTATTTAATTTTCTATAGCAAAAAGTCTGTAATATATGAACGAATTAAAATTCGACATTTTTCTATAAAAAAAATAAGAAAAGTCCCTCTTTTTTTAGATATTTTACTTTTTTAAGAAAAGATATTTTTTTAAGAAATTTGAAAACATTTGTAAGATATTTAACTTTTTTGAGGAAATCTACTTTATAAGAAAAGGTTTTAGCAAAAGTTTATAAGAAAGTATACTTTTCTAAGAAAATACATTTTTTAAAGAAAAGACACCCTTCCAAACCATTTTTTTTTTGGAAAAGGCGCTATTTTAAGAAATCTAATTTTTTAATAAAAGCTACTTTTATCAGAAAATGAACTTTTTCAGGAGAGGTAGTTTTTCAGAAAAGTTGCTTGTCAGAAAACGTTATTTTTTTAAATAATCTACTTTTTTGAGAAAATTTATTTATTTTTTTTTTAATAAAGTATGTTTTCAGAAAAGGTATTTGGGAAAGCTAGTTTTTAAAAATTATTATTTTTTAAGAAGATGTTTTTTAAGAAGGATATTTTTAAGAAACGATACTTTTTTAAGAAAAGGTAATTTTTTGAAGAAAAGCTTATTTTTTTAAGAGGAGGTACTTTTTAAGAAAATTAAATTTTTTAAGAAATTTTTAAGAAAATGTGTTTTTTTTTTAAATTTACTTTTTTAAGAGAAGATAGTTTTTTAATAAAATATACTTTTTTAAGAAAAGGAACTTTTTTTAAAGCACTCTTTTAAGAAACAACACTTCTTTTAAGAAAATTTACTTTTCTGAGAAAATCTACTTTGGTCCTAAATTGGTCCTTTTTTAAGAAAATTTACTTTTTTAAATATATGATTTAAAAAAATATATACTTTTTTAAGAGAAGGAACTTTTTTTAAGAAAATGTACTTTTTAAGAAAATGTACTTTTTTACAAAACAGATCTTTTTTTAAGAAAAGGTACTTTTTAAGAAAATGAACGTTTTTAGGGAAAGCTACTTTTTTAAGAAAATATACTTTTTTAAAATAGGTACCTTTTTAAGAAAATTTACTTTATATTATACATATATATATGTTTTTAAGAGAATACACTTTTTAAGAGAAAGTAATTTTTTTAAAAAGATAATTTTTAGAAAGTTTACTTTTTTATTATATACAAAAAATTTATTTTTGTTAAGAAACGGTACTTTTTTAAGAAAAATAACTTTTTTAAGGAAATTAACCTTTTTTATATAAAAGCAGAGGTAATTTTTTAAGAATTAGTTAATTTTAAGAAGAGGTAATTTTTAAAGAAAATTTACCTGGTTAAGAAAAGCTTCTTTTGTTTAGAAAAAGTTTATAAGATTTTGCACTTTTTTAAGAAGATTTAATTTATTAAGAAACGACACTAAAAAAAACAAAGACTTTTTAAGTAAAAGTACTTTTAAAGGGATGGTACCTTTTTAAGAAAAGGAATTTTTTTTGGAAACAAACTGATATTTTGGTAGAAAATGTAATTTTTAAGAAAAAGTTCTTTTTTAAGAAAATCGAAATTTTTTGGGAAAAAGTATTTTTAAGAATTTTTTCAGAATAGGTATAAATATAAGTTAATTTTTAAGAAAATAACCTTTTTTAAGAAAATGTCCTTTAATAAGAAAAGGAAATTTTTGGAGAAAATGTTTTTGGAAAAGATTATTTTTCAGAAAAGGTTATTTTTCAGAAAATGTTATTTTTAAAGAAAAGCTGCTAGAAAGTTATATGCATGCAAAATAGTACGATTCTAGTTATCTATAATATTAATAGGCTAGGCGATTTCTTGTGACTGATGTTTTGTTCTACAGTTTTATCACGATTTTGACCAAACGTATATTATTTGAAAGGTATTTCTTTTTAGCCGATTTGCAGATTTACAGATTTTTAAATTTTTTCCTTTATTTTGAGTAAATTTCATTTAAAGTTGCTACTAACACATACATCAAATTATACAATGCTATGTGTGTGTTTATTAAATTTGTTAATGGGTTTGTAATCAAAATGAGTTTGTTTTTGTGTTGATTTGTGAATTGGCTATAATTGATTAGCATACTTTTAGGGTCTTTATTTAATGAAAAAATAAAATTTCCTAGAACTTGCGCTCGAATTTCGAGGGCTGGAATCTGCTAGTTATATTTAAACTTAGACGTTAATTTCTGAAATTAAATATTATGCATAAAGTTTTTCAGAGTTAGTGTTTGGGGAGTAAGAAATTCCAAGTCAAGGTGCAAGTGCTAGGATATTATAGTAAAACATACCAAGGGTTTGGTGTTCTCAAGTAAACTTTTTGTATGACCTTTGATATTTTTTCCTTATCATGATGTTTGTTTGCTTAGGTTTTCAGGTATTAACATTCAAATTAAAACGAAACAGCTTAAAAGCGGTTTTATTGAATAAGACCAGTAAAAAACCCTCGGTTCCGATCACGTATAGTAAAGAAACGAAAGAAACATATGATGAACTAGGAAATACAGTAAACCAATAAAAACTTGTACAGTACACTTAGGTTTATGTCGCATTATCTTTGAAACTATGTACACTACACATATAAAGTAAAATGTTAAAATATTCTGTATTTTATTCACTTTTCAAATAGGTCGAAGAAAATTTGTGAAAATATTATGTTTTTACCAAAAATTAACAAAAAAAATTTTGTTTTCAATTGTCTATGCAACTCTCAGAGTTAGTCTTTATATTTCTAATGTGCACATGTCAGTTTATGCGAAAAAAAAATAAAGATATGGATTCAAAGCAAACTTCATTAGAAATGTAAAAATTTATTAAAAATCTTTGGGAAGAGACAAAAATTTTGAGGAAAATTTATGAAATTGTAAAAAAGCCGCACTCTACCGTCAAATGAATTAGTGATATGTACCAGTAAAATGGTTTTTAATTAGACCAAGTGGAATAGGAAAGCCAAACAAATTTATAAACCCCAAAGGGTGCAAATAGTGCGAAACATTAGTGAAAATTCCAAAATATCGGCAGTCGAAATGGCGCAAAACTTGCGCGAACATTGAATTATTTAGGTACCCCACAAACTGTAAGAAATTTTTTACGTTCCGAAAGCATAAGAGGGTATAAACCCCAAAACAAGCCTCTGTTGTAAGCAAAAAATATAAAGAAGAGATTGGAGCATGCAAAAGAGTATGTCTCGAAGCCACTAGAGTTTTGGTACTGCGTAATATTTACAGATGAGTCAATATTCAATATATTTGGACACGATGGTTGACGTTTTGTGCATTGTACCCAAAAAATGTTTATAAAACGTTCAAACATAGCAGCGGCAGTGTTATGGTTGGGGTTGCAATAAGAGCTAATAGTGTGAGAAATTTTTAGTTTGTTGAAGGCACGATGAACAAATTTGATTATTTAAACATTTTAAAGAAAAATTTGCGACAAAGAGCTGCAAAATTGGAAATTGCCGACAATATTAGCTACGTTCACGACAACGATCTAAAGCATTCCTCGTTTGTTATTACAGAATGACTGCTGTAGAACTGTAAAAAGTGCTACCGCATCTACCCGAATGTCCCGATGTAAATCCAATTGAGCATTTGTCTGTCCATATGAAAAAAAAAACTAAGATAAAATACCGTTAAAAATACAAAATAGATTAAAACTGCACTCCAAAACATATGGGCATCAATTTCACCTGACATCACACAAATTTTGTTTTTATCAATGCCAAAAAGGTTACACGCCGTTATAATTGCTAAGGGTCATCATACAAAATACTAGTTTTTAAAAATAATCACGAAAAATCTTAATTTTTTTTAAAGAATTTCTGATATGTACAAGTTTTTATACCCTATACCACTATGTGGTTTGGGTATAATGACTTTGTGCTGCTGTTTGTAACAACCAAAAATATTTGACCTAGACCCATCTTTAATTATACCGATCGAATCAGAATCACTTTCTGAGTTGATTTAACAATATCCGTCCGTCCGTCCGTCCGTCCGTCTGTGTGTCCATGTAAAGCTTGTAATCAAACTGCAGGTCGCAAATATGAATATATTTTGATGAAATTTGCTATATAAGCTTTTATCGGCCATGGGATGAACGCTATTGAAATTGGTGAGAATCGGTCCATGTTCAGACCTAGCCCCCATACAAATTACCCATATGAAATCGACATAAATTGCCATAAGATCCAAATTGTCATATAGATCTTACTCAAATTGGGTTTGTATGCGTTCATTACATCCATTAATGAGTAGTCCAAAAATGATCCCTTTGAACCCATATAGAGCTACTTCCCGATCTTCACTTAAATCTATTAAAAAAACAAAAATATTGCACTGATTCTTCTCAAATTTTGTTTGTATATATTTTTGCAAAATACAAGAGACTTTACCAAACATGATCAGGATCGGTCCATTTTTGGACCTAGTCCCTTTATAGATATAGCATCCGATATGAACTTTTTCATATCTGCAGCCAAAAAAATTAATAAAAATCCCACTCAAATTTGGTTGTTGCTTATTTTCAATGTCCAGTTAGTTGGCCTAACAGATAGGGTTTCTAAATGCATGGTATAGGGTATCGTATAGTCGGTCTAGACCGACTATAAATTTCTTACTTGTTTTTTTTTGGTTTCATGAAATGTTCTTTTTTTGGTTTTTGTTAATTTTTGCTAAGAACATGATATTTTCAAAAATTTTCTTCAAACTATTTGAAAAGTGAATAAAATACAGAATATTTTAAAATTTTATTTTATACATCTAGTGCGCATAGTTTCAAAGATAATGCCACATAAACATATGTAAGTATACTGCACAACTTTTTTATTGGCTCACTGTATTTAAAAAATGGTTAACTACGTTAGTTACAATTCGTAGAACTCGCGTAAAGACGCAATTTTTCGAAATAAAATTAAGTATTTCATTGCTACGTACTCAAATATTTTTTGAATTGTCTTTGGCTTTAGTGTTTCAGTCGTTTATGGCCAGACATTTGGAGTTATTGACGTGTTATTGGCGAAAAGTAAAAAAAGGGGAAAAATTTTTTTTTTTATGATTTCATTCGATAAAATGAGTCCAAATTAATTTTTTACCTTAGCTACAATTTTGCTGAATAACGAAATGAGAATTCATCAATGGTTCTTGACTTATAGTTGAAATACTAAATAAATATAAATTTTGGCCTAAGAACGCCAAACCCTTTGATGGTTTTACTATACTGTCATAGTACTTTCACCCTGACTTGGAAATTCTCACCCCACCCCAGAATGGGCTAAGCACTGTCTTATAATGAAAAGCTTTGAAAGTATTTGTCTACGAAAAATTTTAAGTACTAGAATTTTTCTATTAAAATTAAAAAATTAATATAAAAATTAATGGCCAGAGTCAAGGAATTTAAAAAAGTTAAGTTTTGAAAACTAGATGATTTATTTATACGTAAAAGTCCTGAGAGCCTGGATATATTTTGTACGAAAAACTTCTCAGTATCTGATAAAAGAAAATGTTCTTTGCGAATTCCACTAATTTTCATTGTTTTTTTTACGAATACCAATTAGATTCAAAGCATTTATACAAAGATTCAGTTTCTTTGAATTTTATTTAGAAAAAATTTTTAATTTATTTTATTCAAACTTGAGTGCCTTTAAGTAGTGCATTCTATTAAATTTTCAAGATTCGAAAAGATTCAATTTCTTTTGAATTTCTTAAAAGAAAAACCACTATACTTAGGTCCAACTAATTGACTAAGAATGGGCCTACAGGGTTTATTTTTGGACTACTGATTAAATAGGTGCAGTAAACACACATAAATCAAATTTGAGCGAGACAATTGTATCTTGATAATTTAGATCTTATGGCAATTTAAGTCTATCACGTAGCTGCCATTTGTATGGGGACTTGCACCGATTTTAAAAAATTTCAACGGCGTTCGTGCTATGATCTAAGCTTATGTACCCAATTTCATCAAAATAACTTCATATTTGCGACGTGCAGTTTTATCACAATGTTTACATAGACACACAGACGGACGGACATCGCTAAATTGATTGATCGATCGGTGTAATAAATAGGTCAAATATTTTTGATAGTTACAAACATAAGCACAAACTCATTGTACCCTAACCTCATAATGATATAGGGTATAATTACTTAAATCCTAAAATAATTTATGTGGAACGTGAACAGTGGCCGGAGTGAATATGAATTCTTTAAATAAATAAAATAAGGCACACTATCTAGATATTACACTTGTTTTCAAGCCAGGACATTAACCGCGATAGAGAAAAATTGTTCATCATCTTTCATTTTGCTAATTAAAAATAATATTTTCATACCAAAAATTTCGATTACGCATACAGCGATTATGTTTTTGGTTCTAAATATTTTATGACAATTAATTAGTCATTTATTGTTCGGTTTAAGATCATGTATATATTTTTCTAATGAAAGAAAGATAATTTTTGTAATGTAAGAGAAATATTAGAAAAAAATTGAAGACAGCGCTAGATGGAGTAGCTACTTTCGAACAAAGCGACTTGTTCATCGTCAGCATCCTTCTGCCTATTACTTCAACTCATGCTTAATCAACTATTTAACTCAACATTTGAAAGAAAAGAACATGAGAAATGTTTTTCTTTTTATATACGAGAGTTTGTATGAACAAGCTGAGCTTTTCTAATTTTTAGCTTTCTCTACATTAACATAGCCAGATCAATTACAAGTCTTATGACAATTTTCAACTTCACTTAAAATCAATAATATAAAAAATGAATTTTTCTAAATTTTGGTAATAAGTTCAATAAACTTTAATCGAACATGACTTCAACAGAATAAATATTTACATTGAGTTTCTACATCAGAACTATTTTATTGTAGGTTTTTCAAAAGGTCTTCACAGCAATTAACTTGTTCCAGTAATTTAAATATAAATGCATGACAGTGCTCCAAACACAACAAAAAAATAAAAAAAACAAGAGTAATGTATCAAAAAAAAAAAAAATAAAAATAAATAAATTGATCAAATAAAAGTGATAGGAAAACACTTAGGAAACTTTGAGAAAACAAGACGTAAATGTTAAATGGAGTAATCAGACATGTTTAGTGTTGTTTCTTTATTTTAGTCTGTTTGAAAGCACAACAAATGTTGAGGCACTTCAAACGAAATGAACGATTATCATCAGCTGGGGACGTGAGATGAATAATTGAGTAGATGAAGTATTTAGTTTTAAAATTTTTTTTGTTAAATAAGCCACAGTACAGAAAATCGTGTTTAAAATTAAAAAAGAAAAAAAAAAATATTTACACAATTTTAATTAATTCAAATTTTTAGCAAATTGCAAAGTAATATTTAATTTTTAATGGTTTTTTAAAGGATTTGCTGTAACTATAATGGTTATGGCTTACAATTTTCTTTTTATATTTTTAATATGGGTCATTTGTAACAAAACGACAGGCTCATCTTGATATGTTGCAATTTAAGTAAACACAAATTTCCCATCCACTATTATGGCTCAGAGTAGATCTGCATTAAGAAACCACCAGTTTTTCAAAAAAAAAAAAAGAAAAAACCCCGAAATAATTCAAGGCAAAACGACTTATTATCAGCTTGGTTAGCCAAACCACAAAGCTCTGTTTTTTTTCATTATAAGTTGTTTACGCTCATCTTCATCTTCATCATCATCATAATCATTTATATTACATAACACATACCAACTAAATCAGTTATTCACCGTTTTCACTGGCTTAAAGTAAACACGAAACAGCACCCAAAACTTAAACATTAACTTTACATTGCAAAATATTTTATTTATAATTTTCATTCAGGCGAAACGCCAAGTCAGACAATCCAAACTATGGACGGACTACTCTTGTTCATAGTATGAAATTCGTATGCTAAAAATGTTGGGTATTGTGATGCAATATGTGTGTAAATTAATGACCACAGCTGCGTCACCAGCATGATGATGAACATTTAAAATTATTATCTTTACATTCCACATAAAATAAACAAAAAACAATAACAACATTTACGATGATACTTTTCAGTGTGCTTTTTAACTTGAATGTTGGAAATTAACACCAGTTGTCTGGTCATAAATCTAAAATTTTTAAATGTATACCAGTTTTTTTTTTCTTTTTTTTTTTAAGAAAAAGTAAAAGTTTTTGTGTCTTCATATTATATTTTGTATATCCCTCTATGTTTAGTGTCCTTTCAGTAAATCGATAAATATTTATTAAAAATGGCTTTCAATTTGCCAACATCACTACAATACGATTGTATTGTATTGTGAAATAGTGCTGCTGTCTTTTTGCCGTTGACAAGTTGTATGCGACTTTACGTTTATTTATAAATTTTTTCATTTAATATCACTTAATTGTGAAGAAATGCACATATCGTATTGGGATGTTTTGGCTTAAATATTACATCAGATAAAAAAGTAACAAAAAATCCAATTAAAAAAAAATTTTGTATCTGAGAATCTGAATTAAATTTTGAAGTGTTAAAAAAAACTTATTGTTATCAAAAAAGATTCTATTGGAAAGAGTTTACATAGGGCCCATTTACATGATAACACTCAGTCGTACGATTTATCGACATAAACATCCGATGAAATTCATCTGTCTGAACTGTCATAAAGTCGTGCCGACATTATTTCTGCATACTTAGGCCATTTAAACCATCACACTCAAGTCATATGAAAATAACAATTTAGAATAACAAGCAAATTAATTTTGAAATTAATATTTTATTTCCACTTTCTTTGTTTTTGTTTACCTTTTTTTCTAATATTACCAAAAAAAAAAAAAAAAGTAGGAAAATTGTAGTCGGTCTAGACCGACTATACGATACCCTACACCATGCGTTTGGAGACCCTATCTCTCAGGCCCAACTAACTGGATATAGAAAATAAGCATAAACCAAATGACCTAGACCTAGACCCATCTTTTATTAAACCGATCGAATCAGAATCACTAACTGAATCGATTTAACGATGTCCATCTGTCCGTCCGTCTGTGTGTCCATGTAAACCTTGAAATCACTCTGCAGGTCGCAAATATGAATATATTTTGACGAAATTGGGCGTATAAGCTTTTGTCGGGCATAGGATGAACGCTATTGAAATTGGTGAGAATCGGTCCATGTTCAGACCTAGCCCCCATTTTTGGGCCTAGTGTCCCGTGAACTATTTGATATCTGCAGCCAAAAAAATTAATAAAAATCCCACTCAAATTTAGTTTATTTTCTATATCCAGTTAGTTGGGCCTAAGAGATAGGGTCTCTAAACACATGGTATAGGGTATCGTATAGTCGGTCTAGACCGACTATAATTTTCTTACTTGTTTTTTTTATTAGAATTAAACAAGACCAAATCTTATATATTAAAAAAATTTATGAAAACTAAAGTCAGTCCGTCTGGCCGTTCTATTCGGCCGATTTCCTTCATTTTTTTTAATGAAAGGTATTTAGATACAGATACATCATCATCAATCATTGAAATTTACTCAACTCCCACCTTACTCAAGTTGTACTCAAACGCGAGTCTTCCCTATACATTTCTTATGGGACACATTTGCTGAAGCAATTCGAATTCTCATAGCTCCTCTTCTAATGAATGGATCTTGATCGTTGCACTCTCAGAACACTCAGCCGATCAAGCTCTTTCTTTTGAGCTACTAACTGTTTAAATTCGTTGAATTTGAGGAACTTTACATTATACAACACGAAAGTTATCGTACAGATTAAGGAAATTTATGTCTGCACAATCTACTTTACATTAGCGTTTTGTATTACCATCACGACAATAAAAAGTGTTGAATTGGGAATTGGCTAAACTTGATTAGCATACCTTTAGGGTATTATAAAATAATTTATTAAATGAAAAAAAAAGGAAAAATTGCACTCGAATTTCGAGGGTTGGGATCTTCTAGTATACATGAAAGTAGAGATCGTATATAGCAAAACTGCGTTCCCAGCTTTTAATTTTCTGATCATTTTTCTTTTTTTAAAGGATTTCAAAGTATTAGGAAACAAAAACTTAAAAAAATTTGTTATAATATTTCTACCCATCACATTATGTCAATATGGATATCAAATGAAAACGGACAACCTCCAGAAATGAACAAATTTTTGTTTTGAATAAATATTTTATTTTTAATATAACTGAAACAATTGAAAAAATTATGGTCGGTCTAGAATTTTATCGTAGGTTTTTATTTTTAAATAATTTACACGACAATTTGTTTTTTAAACTTTTATTTAATGATTATTTATTTTAAAACTTATTTTATTTATTTAATATTTTTTTATACACGTTTTATTAATTTAATATTTTATTATAATATCATGTCCTTGATTTAAGAATAAGTCATAAGTCACAAACTTTTGAAACGTTCGCCTTGGCTTCCGAAATCAGACTCTCGTGTCATTTAATTTACAAGTCTTCTACTGATCCTGATTGTGCATGCCTTTCTATTAATTCTTACAAGAAAACAACAGTATAAACTGGGCATGCATAATCATGATTTAGCCTTGGCAACAAGTAGAAAATAAAAGATCACTGCTTTTACCCAGTAACCAAACTTTATATGAAAACAGGTTTCTGTAGAACAAATTTGGGATGTAGAATCATTTCACTTCTCTTACATACACAACGAACCTGTTTATTGTACATGTTCTTTTTTTTTTCAGTACACGTACCAGAACATGAACTTCAAATAAAGCAACACTCAAAAATGTGTGCTTTATGTGTGATTGAAACAAAAAGTACGTGATACAAAAATGTTCGTGTAAATAACGAAATATTAAAACGAACACAGTCATGGTTGTGTTGGGCACCGAAGAAAATTTAAAAACAAACATAATTGATATGAAAATAAAGATATGTGTTGGCTGCTTTTGAACAGAACATTGTGTGTTTCATGTGTGTATTTTCTGAACCTTGGTTTTGAGTTAACGATGCCAAATATAATAATTTTTAACGCACTTTACATGTGTTTAATTTTTTTTTAATATTGACCATTTCTGAGTTTTTTCTTTAAATAACGACGTAACTTAAATGTTTATTAAATTAATTTGCAGCACTAACGACGTATGTCAACCTACGCTTGATCGCTGACATATTATTTTCTCAGAAAACAACAAACAACACATAGCGACATACGTTGTTATTAATGAAAAAAAATGCAAAATAATTTTGGATTATTTTTCAGTTTATAACCACTTATAAAAACTGTTGTGTTTATTTCTGTTATTTGTTGTCACTATTACTCTTGATACGTTGTTATATTCTCACCCTAAGTCCCGTTAACTTTCTGTTGACGAAAAAAAAATAATTTTTTCAAACAACAACAAGTTATGTCTAAATGTGTAGTTGCACTGGTAGTTTTCTTTTTCAAAGAAAACGATATTTGTCGACATAAGTTGTTTTTCTGCACACACTTTAAGTGTAATTTACATATTGTTTTTTTCGTCTTTCTCTAGGATCAATTCCTCTGAAGATTTTTGATTCAAAATTTTTTATAAAGTATTTATTGCCCATATCTACAGGACTGTTAAATAAAAAGTCCTAAAAACTTCATATCGAGCCCATAATTTCAAATATAACGTTTTTTGGCACCCCTGAACATTTTGATTTTATGACATACGCGGTTATTCTAGTCGTACCAAAAATTGACAAAAAAGATTATCTGGAGTACTATAAACCCGACAGTCTTCAAACCAGGTGTGAGTTCACGAATGATGAGTCAGAGAAGTTACGTGAAAAATGGGTGGATTGGGTTAGTGGGCGTGGCACAACCCATACAAAAAAAATAGTGTTCCCTGTCATGCTTCGCTACGACTTACAGTGAATATCAATTTTTTTCTAATAAATGTTTCCTATGTTTCCCCAAAGTAAGTTTAATACCAATAGCAAATAAAGAATTTTTTTTTTAAATTTTTTTTTAAAATTTTTTTAAATTTTTTATAAAAAATTTTTTTTTTTAATTTTTTATTTCAATATTCTTTACGTTAAAGAAATACATTCTATTGAGAAAATAAATGGTTGATGTTTTCTTAGTTTCATTGGCGATCATGGTCTATAGCGCTCCAATCCTCTTTCTGTCATAGATCGCATCCCCACACACAATACATCATTTTTTAATTAACAACAAAAATATTCAATAGAAATAAGTTATATGGCAAAACAACGTTTGCCGGGTCAGCTATTAGGGTATAAAAATTGAGTATTTCCCAAGCAAACCTCATTACTCGAGAAATTTACAATATGTATGCGGGCGTAACACAAAATGCGTTACATAGGTCGCGGAAATACCATTTCCTATTATGATACAAATCTTATGTTTATCGGAAATACAATCAATTTTTTAAATATTTCTCCTTAAGCGACAAGAGACAGATCGGTTTCAAATGAAGGATATTTTGAAGGTTTCTCTAATGTACAAATAATGGATATTTCTAGAGTTTTATAAGTTGAACACCAACAATTGTAAACTTTTTCTTATAATACATACCATATGAAAGAAAGCGAAAAGCTAAAAATTAAAAAATATATCTAAAAATATAAGAAAAAAAAATTGAAAAGTGCAAGAGTTGGAACCTTTAAAAACACAATATGTGCGGGCCGGAAGTTACAAAAAAAAAAAATAAAATAAAAAAATTCCTACAAAAAATATAAAAAATAATTGTGTAATAAAAGAGAAATAAAAATTTAAAAAAAATATTAATAATAAAAAAGAGTGTAAATGTTTGTGTTTAAATTACATTTTTTATATATAAAATTTTGTTTTTTTATTATTATTAATTATAATGTAAATTGTGTATAAATTATAAAATTTTACAACTAAAAACTAGAGTGTAAGAGTTAATAAAAGATAATAAAATTAAGGAAAGTATTATGTAACAATTTTTAAATAAAAATATAAAATACAGATTTTTAATTTTCTCACAAAACTCAACCAATTTTTTGGATTTTTTTCAAATAAAAATTATGGCAAATTTTTTTTAAAATAATTTTCAAATGTTTGTACATGAACAATGTTTTTTATGGTCAAAAAAGCTCTGTTAGAACAATTATTAAAATTAATGGGAAAGCATAAAAAGCAAACGCAGCCAATTATTTTTTTTTACTCAGAAAGAAAAAGAAAATTATTTACAACTTCTTTTTTTCTTTAAGAAATAAAAGATTTCTAAAACAAAATAAATTTTACACGTAAGACTAGAAACAAGAGAAATAAATGTAGGTTTATGAATATTTATATAAATATATATATATATATAAAACACTTAAAAGCTTTATAAAGAAATTACAAAAACTTTAAGAACTTTTCATGCCCACAACTATAAGGATATTTGTTTAAAAGCTTTTTACTAAATTGCGATGATTTGAATTGTAAACTTTATAGATGCAATGATCAAGTTTCTTAGAATTTAAAAAGAAAAACATTAGCAAAATTTCATACTATAAAAGCTTATGTATGTGTTCTGAATATTCTTCAACGATAATTGATTTCGAAAAGTTTGCTTTAAAAGTCTTTTTTAAGTTATAGCATAACGCTTCGAAAACCCGATTCTAGAAGCTTTGGGGACTCATAAATGAGTTCTGTTTGGAACCCAAATTGCTTTTGAGTAGTTTTGTTTTAAAGCCTTTCAGATGTTTTTGATTTTTTTTAAACTAAAACCACCATTTATGTACGAGTACTATTGAAGAGAAAGCTTTCAAATCAAAAGCTATTTTATCTTAATAATTCATAAATTACAGAGCTTTTTTTTGATCGTAGTGTATTTTAAAACCTAAACCCTAATATGTATTTCATTTAACTTTCACTGACTAAATCTGTGGCTGGCGTTGTTGTGCTGGTGGGTCTCTCAACATCTTTTTGCTCATTCTTAAACTTTCTAGATTTAGCTTTTCTGGATTGTTTTTGTCTAACCACAGTTGTTTCTGAACTATAACTAACAATTTCACTTATATTACTACCAAGAGTGCTACTAGTAGTACTACCCACACTGGTCCCCTCATTTATTGTATAAAGCACAGTTTGTTTCCGTTCCTCGGCCTTATCTAATGGATTTTCTATTTGTTTTTCTTCTTGAGTGAAAGAATTAAAATGTGGAGCTAATACTACTGAAGCTAAACGACTGGAAAATGATCCGCTTGAGTCATTTAAATCTGTTGTTTTTGATATTGTTTCTGGGATTTGATTGTTATTGGGGATGTTATTGGTGATGGTAGTGGTTATAGTTTCAGGAGTTTCTGTGTTGGGGTTAGGGATTATGTTGTTGTTGTTGTTATTGTTGTTATTGTTGTTCACTTGTTGTTGTCTCTCTTCTTCTTCCTCCATTACTTCTCCATTTTGCAATTTGCTCACTTTACTGAGTATGACTTTATCTAGATTAGCTATGGATATAACAAGGGGTGAGGATTCATTGGATTCAGGGCGTAATAAGGGTACTATTGGTCTTACATATTGTGGGAATAAAGCAGCTGCTACTGTGGTAGCTTTCAGTTCCTCCCAGGCTACGGTCGATGACTCTACATTAAGAGTTTCGGGTGCCAGTGTTGTAGTTAGCTGAGCTACGACAGAAGCTTCTTCTCCTTTAACAACGTTATTTGTAGAAGAAGAACTTTGTGATGTTGTAGTGATTGTAGAGAATGATTCTAAGGATTTCTGAGATTCTTCACTATCAGCACTGTTTGGTTCCAAGTTAATCTTGGCTACATCAAAAGCTACAGACTTCAATATATTAAAGCTTTCTGTGGAAGTTCCCATTTCAATGGCTCTAGAGCTTTCTGTAAAAGTTTCAGTATTAAGATCTATTGATTTTTCGGTTGAATTTTCAATTTGCAACTTAGAACTTTCAGTTTCTTCAGCATTAAAGCTATAAGCATTTGCGTCTCGTTGCTGTGAAAATGTCACATCATCTACGGTGTTTAAAACTTTAGCCTGACGAGCATGTTCAAAGAGACCTTCTAATGATATTGTTGACGTCTCTACCGCTTCTCTTATTACCTCGGGTATCAAAGCTTTGCCGTAACGTTCTTCCATTCCTTCCACATTTTCCTCGGGATATGTATTACGAACTGGTTGGACTACTTTAGACATTGTCGGCTCGGTTGGTGTATAATCAGTTACTATACTGCGTCCCTCAATGGTTATATCACTACCATCTACTTGGTGAACATATTTCACCACACTGATTTCACCCAGTTGTTCTAGATGTGGAAAAGATTCTACCTTAAAAGTTTGCGAACCTTCCACGGTTCGTATGGTATTGGCCTTGGAGTTACGTCTCAGTTTTTCTTCCTTAGAATTTACCTCCACGATGCGATTAATTTCGACAACTTTATGTTTTGGATTAGATTTCTCTCCATGGTGTGTAACCACAAGATTATAATCTTCTAATGGATCTTTGGTGGTATGTTCATCATCGGCTAATGTAAATATGTGCAGTAAGGTGGTGCTGGGTGGTGGTGTCGTTGTCGCTGCATCCTGTGAAGAAATTTCATTAAGATTTATAGCATTACTTAGATTTTCATCTTCAGTGTTTTGAGTGCCAATTATGGTGTTATCCTGTGTTGCTAGTGGTGTAGTGATCGTGGTGGTGGCAAAACCATTTAATGATGACTGATAACCCTCATCGTTTTCATTTGTAGTGTTTATTTGTTCTTGTTGTGTGTTCTCGTATAGATTTCCGAGTGGTATGAGTACTTTTTGTTTCAAAGGTGTGTGTTTTTTACTGTGTATATCGAATATTTTCTTGTTACGGGCATTCAAAGCCTCTATATTCAGATCTTCGATTAAGGAGTTACTGTCAGTGTCCTGGGCAACTGAGGCCTCTGTTGAAGGTCCGGAATATTTACGTTCGTATGCACGAGTATTAGTACTAATAAATGGCGCTGGTTTAGTAGGTATTAGTACAGTAGTACGTTCAAAATCTGTAGCAACTGGTTTTAGTGTTAGATTTGGTGCCGATACACCTAATGGAAGATTTACGACACGAGGTTTGGCAGTGGATCGCGCGGAAGAACCAAAGCGATTACCACTGTAGTTGGGTGTAGTGGTGGGAGTTGCTCCACCTGGTCTATTTGCAAAGCGCGTAGGTGCGAATGGCTTGTTGCTGATGGTGGTAGTAAAAGTGGGTCTAGATCCTGGTAGTATACGGTTATCTATGGGTTTATAATTTGCTTGGTTCACAACCGGTACTTCAATTTGTTCGTCTTTATTTTCCTCCTTTTCTTCGTCGTCTTGTTCCTCTTCATCATCATCTTCATCTTCGTCCTCTTCATCTTCATCTTCGTCGCTGTCGTTATATTTTGAATCTAGTTCTTTCGAGGTAGGTTGTTTCAATACACTAGATGGCGCTCTATTGAATAAACCTGGAGGTCTTGCTATAACTGGTCTAACTGCTAATATTGGGTTTTCTGGTTGTATAGGCTTAACAACTTTTTCTTCTTGTTCCTGCTCCTCCTCCTCCACTATATCTTCACCTTCTTTTTCTTCTTCTTCTTCATCATAATTTTCTTCATAATCTTCACCATCAGCATTTTGTCGACCAGCTGAATCTTCTACTTTGAAACGATTAGCGCCCGGTAATATATTGCCTCTTGGATCTTTTCGAACAAAACCTTCTCCGGTATTGCGATTACTAGCATTAAAGGGATGGAAGCGACCAAATTTACGTCTGACGTATTTATTTTTACCTTTAGTTGAAGGTATTTTAACTGTGGAAGTGGCAAAGGCAGATATTGAAGGTTTGGTGGGAGTGTATGGTCTCTTGGCTATCAGTTTACGACGGAAGGTGGGTTTTTCTCTAGGAGTTGAAGTAGAAGACTCTTGTAGTTCCTTAGGTTGTGAATCGCCATCATTATCCTCCAGTGTTAATTTTGTTCGTGATGTCAATGGTCTTCTGGATGTAAATGTTTTAGGTTCTTCTATCAAATCCCCTTCACCAGATGATTCTTTAACTTCAGTTGTGGATTCATCTTCCAAAGTATTAGAATCACTTTGTTTACTTTTTACTCTTTCAGACAACAATTTTTTCAGTCTTGAATTTACCGCACGCTGATCTTGGTCATCTTTGACTAGATTATTTTGACCTTTATCTCTTATATTTTGTAAATTCAAATGACCATCAGTAGCTTCCGAATCATTTTCAGAACTATCCACTTTGTAGTTCAGTGTGGAGGAGTTTGCTTTGGTTTCTATAAGTTTCTTTAGTTTAGAATTAACTACACCTTCTTCTTGGTTACCTTTTGCCAAATCCTCTTTTACTTTGGTGCGAAGTTTCTGCAATGGATTATCTAATTCATCATTATCTTGCCTAGATTTGGATGAATTGAAACGACCACTGAGTACTCCTTCCTCTTGAGTACCGTTGTCTACATTTTGTTTTACATTGTTGCGTAATTTCAATAAGGGATCATCAGTTTGCTGCTCTTCGTTATCCGATTTAATTACTTTAAAACGATCACTTATGACTCCTAAATCTTCTTTATTAGAATCGAGTTCAACTTTGTTTAACAGGTTTTGCAAACCTACAGGTGTGGGAGATGAGCTTTCCTTAGCTTCAACTGGGTTGGTGTTTTCTAATTGTGGTACAGTAGAACCTTCTGTATTATTTTCTTCTGCGTTAACTTCTTCTGTGGTATCTTCTTCTGTGTTATCTTCTTCTGTATTATCTTCTTCTGTATTATCTTCTTCTGTGTTATCTTCTTCGGTGTGTTCTAAGGCAGTTTCTGTGGTAGCGGAAGGTTTAGTGATTCTAAAACGATCAATGGAAGTGTATTTTGAATCTTTAGGAACTTTTGATTCTGTAGAGGGAGTAGTTTCTTTAACTTGTTCTTCATCTTCAATTTCATCATCTTCTTCGTCTTCATCTTCATCTTGCTCATCATCTTCATCGATTTCCTCTTCAGAAGATTTAAAACCCTCTGTTGTTGTTGATGATTGTTGTCTATTGGCAAATCTATTTCTATTTGTATTGCCAAAAAGGGAAGTTCTGGTAGAGCTCGTTACCGGACTGGGTAAGTTTAACTTATTTTCACCACGGTTGTATATAACACTTGGCGTTCTTTCTTTCTTAATATCCCCATCTTCTACAGTTACCGCTTTTTCTTTATTATTAGAGTTTTGTCTTGATAGAGAAAATTTGGTACTTCGATTAAAACCAATTCTGGTTGCATTCTGTCGCTTCTGTAGCAATGGTGTTGAGGTTGAAGTTGACAAATTATTTTCAGTTGTTGTTTCGCCAGGCTTTTCTTCATTCGGAATTTCTGTAGTTCTGTTTACGGGTCTAATTAGTTTACGTATAACTTTACGGAATCTTTTGGGTGTGGGTGAGGTTTGTGGATATATTTTGGTTTGTGTTTCAAATTCTGTTAGTGTATGAGTTTTAACTAGTTGTTCTTCTACTTCACTAACACTACTCAGTTTAAATTTATTTTGGGTTTCAGTGTGGCTAGCATTAAAATTAGTAGCACTACTTGCCAATGCAGTGGTATTTTTTGAGACTATCGGTCGTTTAAATTTAAGTACTTTAATACGTCGTGCTAATGGTGTAGCCGGACTAGAAGAACTCTCTGTGATAGGTGCTGTTGTTTCGGATATATTTGTGCTGGGCTCACTATCATTTTCATTTACCTGAGCTTTTGTTACAACATCTTCTTCATCATAATCTTCATTCGATTCCACAGGGTTTTCGGTGGTTGTTGTGGTAGTGGTAGTTCTACGTTGGAACTGATATTTCTGAAAACGTCGTTTAGAATCATTAACATTTCCCTTATTATCATTTACATTAGAATTATTACTATTTTCAATATCATCTTCCTCATCATCATCTAACTTTTCATTATCAACCTTTTCATTATTTTTTTCTTCATTTATGTGACTAGGTGCTTTGTTAGTAGTTGTTTGACTTAAATTAGTTTTAACTTTATTTAAATAATTGGCTACGGTGCTATTGCTATTTCTACTATGTATGGATTTAGTGTTAGTATAAGTTTTAATGGCGACATCTTTATTATAATCCTCTTGTATAAGCTCAGAGGTTTTAGCTATACCAGTAGTTTGTGTCTTGGCTCTAGTTGTTAGTAAGTTTTTTAGTCTATCATTTACTAGCCCTTGTTGCGAGTCTTTATCCTGAGTTTGTCCTAGCCTAACGCGGTTACGTAAATAAAAGAGTGAGGAACTTGGTTCCTTGGAGGCAAGTTTTTGACTGGCAATTTGTTCGTCATTTTCTTGAGTAGAATTATCATCTTCGTCAGTATTTTCGTCCTCTATCTCGTCGAAATCGGAATTTTCTTGTGCATTGTCTTCATCTTCATCTTCCTCTTCATCTTCCTCTTCGTCTTCATCGTATTCCTCTTCCTGATATTTTTCGGGTTTGGGAGCTATGGGTCTTTTTAACTGGGGTTTATTAAAATTTAAAGGTTTTACAGACGTGTTTATTTCAGTTTGCAGTAGGGAATTGGACTTAATGAGTTGTTGTCTAACGGAACTGAAGGTTCTGGCCGTAGTTTCTTCTTCAGTGTTTGTTTCTTCCGTCTGTTGTTTACGATTATTATAAAAGTTTTTATTGAAATTTAATCTCGATTTCTGTGTGGAAGTTTCTGTTTGACTTCTGGTATTCAGATTTAAATTATGCCGTTGGCTAAATAAGCCTACAGGACGTCGTGTCGAAACTTCCACATCTTTTTCCTTTACCAAATCTGAGTTAACCAATGTTTCGGTACTTGACTTAAATCGATTAAAACCGGAATATGATCTTTCAGTGGACGAGTCATCTTGCACAATTAATTCAGTAGAAGTTTGGAAACGGTTAAGTCTATTGAAAGTTTTGCGTGTGGTAGGTTCGGTTTGGGATGGTACTGAAATTATCTCTTGTTTTTTATCATCAACATCCGGTTCGGCATCTTTAGTGGTTGTTCTAGTAAACGAAGATCGTGGACGATTTGTAGGTAGTAATGCTACTCTCGCAGTAGAAAATCTGTTCGATTCACTTTCACTTTCCACAGATTCATCATTGGATTGAGGTGTAGTTGAAATTGGACGATTACGTGAGTATGCACGACGTGTAGGTAAATATGTTGTGGAGGCTTCCGATGTACTGGCTTGACTTTCATTTTCAGTTACTTCTGTGGTTTCCGCGATGTTAGCTTCAGTTGTGCTTACAAGTTCTTTTAATCCCATAGATTTATCGGTGATTGTTTCCTTAAACTCCTTATCAGATTCATTGGTAGCTGGCGAAGTAGTTGTGGTTGTAACCAGACGTATACGTTTTCTTATAAATACTTTTCTTCGAGGAGTGGGTGAATCATCAGATATAAATTTTGTGGTGGTTTCTAATGGCTGTGCATTTGGTTCAACGTCAATTTCAGATTCTATGGCAGTTACTGAAGTCGAGTTTTTAACATCCAGTAACGCTTCTATATTTGAAGTTGAAATGTTATCTTCTAGGGAGGCTTCTGTGGTTGTACTGGTTGATATACTTAACTCAGAAAATGGTTGTCTTGTTAGCGTAGTACGTTTTGTAGAATGCTCTAATTCTTCTATGTGAGATTCAGTAGTTGTGGTCGAAAGTTCATCATCTACTAAAGCTTTATCTGGTTTACTTGTTGCTCTATTTAGCACACCAAATGATCGCCTAGTTGGTAAAGTACGTTTGGTACTCACCTCTTCATCCTCCAAATCAGTTTCAGAAGAGCTTAAATAACTTTCTTCATCTTTTTCATTTTCATCAAAGCTTTGCTCGTTTTGTGGAACTTCTGTTGTAGAAGCTCCAAAAGTAAGTCTTCTGGGAATAACATTAGTTCTTTGTGGCAATTTTCCGAAACTACGACGAGTGGAAGTATCAATTTTCTTCTCATCAGTGTATTCTTCACCTTCGTTTTCATCAAAGCCTTTTTCGTTTTGTGGAACTTCAGTCGTAGACGCTTTTAAGCCATTGACAGCACCAAAAGCACGTCTTGTAGGAATAACATTAGTTTTTAGTGGCAATTTTCCGAAACTACGACGAGTAGAAGTATCAATTTTCTTTTCATTAATGTGTTCTTCATCTTTTTCATTTTCATGAAAGCCTTCCTCGTTTTGTGGAACTTCAGTCGTAGAAGCACCAAAAGTACGTCTTGTGGGAATAACATTAGTTCTTTGTGGCAATTTTCCGAAACTACGACGAGTAGAAGTATCAACTTTCTTCTCATCAATGTATTCTTCATCTTCTTCATTTTCACCAAAGCCTTTCTCGTTTTGTGCAGTTGTAGAAGCTTTTAAGCCACTGAAAGCAGCAGAAGCACGTCTTGTGGAAATAACATTAGCTCTTTCTTTAAATTTTCCGAAACTACGACGAGTGGAAGTATCAGTTTGTTGTTCTTCACTTTCCTCCAAACCTTCCTCGCTTTGTGAAGCTTTAGTTGTAGAAGGCCTAAATCCATTCACTGCTCCAAAAACACGTCTTTTAGGAATATTATTAATTTTATTTTGCAATGTTCCGAAACTACGACGAGTGGAAGTATCAATTTTCTTCTCATTAATTTGCTCCTCATCATTTTCATTTTCATTTTCTTTCATATCTTCCTCATCTTCATCAATTGTCTTGTACGTTGTAGTATGGTAGCGAATTAATCTATTTATAGGTTTTGAACTAGGCTTCTCAGTAACAGGAGCTTTAGTTGATGTTGTTCTAAAAAGTGAGCCTCTCGAACGAGTGGCTTGCAAAAAGCTATTTCTTGTAGAATACTCAAAATTTTGTCCATTATTGTCTTCAACTTCAAGATTTTCAACTGTGTTATTTGCTGTATTCGTTTGTAAACTATTGACACGGTTAAAGGAACGATTTGTGCTAGATTTTTCGGAAGGTTTTTGAGATGAAGTATTTGGTAATTTGGTTGTTGTGGATCTAGTTAACGGACGATTAGCTAAATTATAGGGTTTACTTGACACATTAGATGCAGAAGAAAGAGCTGGTAATGCACCGGAGTTTTCGGTAGAAGTTTCAAGTGCTGTTTCTGTGGTGTGCTCATCTAAAGAAGTGATCTTATTTAGGCTTTTTCCTTCTGTACTTGACTCTACTTCAGTTGGGAAAACTTTTGTGACGCCAATACCTTCAGTAGGTGATGTTGGTAAAGAAGTTGTCATTTCAAAATCGGATAATTCTGTTGTTGTAGATGATTCATACATGCGATTTTCTGTAGAAGTTGATTCATTCGAGTTTACATTTTCTGCAGTTACTACATTTTCCGTAACAAAACTGCCATTGCCTTCTTTGATATTAGAATTTAGTTTAACCTCCGTATTGGCATCAACTTTGTTTATGGTATCAGTGGTATCTTTTCTATATATTTCTTCAACGATGTCTGTTTCTAATTCATCGTCTGTTTCGGAACCGGATTTTTTCAGAGATGACTCCGCTGTAGTAGATTCTTCAGATTCGGACCTATTTGTGACTTCAGTTTCAGTTTCTTTAGATTCAGTATTGGCCTTTGATTCTTTAATTTCTACCACAAGTGGGCTAAACGTCTTGGTTTCACTTTTTTCCAAAATATCAGTCGTTTCCACAGTTTCTGTAGTAAAATCTGGAGTTGTTGAAGATATTTCAGTAATTGGAAGTTTAGTAGTTTTATCATCATTCACTGCAGGATATTCAATTTTTTCCATTTTATCGGTTATACTTGTAAGCGGCAAGCCAGCGAGTTTTGTGTTTAAGAATTTTGTTCTAGCTGTACGTTTTATATCCTCTTCCGTTGTAGAGCTTTCGACAGATTTAGTTGATACTTTTGATGGAAACCTTGTGGGTCTGGTTCTGGAATACTTATTTGTTGCCGTAGTTTGAACTTGATCTATTGTAAAGTTGCTTTCCGTAAGTTCAGCTTCATTGAGTGTAGATGATTTTTCCGGCTTAATCGTAGTATGTCTAAATCGATTTCTGTGTAAGGATGTTATTTTTGAATTTTCTTTGTCTAATACCTTGATATTGATAGGTGGACTATCAGCAACTGTAGCTTGTTTCAGCTTATTGATAGATTCGTCTTCTGTGGTTTTTGTTGTTAGTTTTCTGTAGGTTTTAAAAGCCTTGCTTTTTCTATTTGTTTTTCCATTAACTTCCAAGCCATTTCTAAGGATATCTTCATTTAATTTATGTTCTCTCTTTGCATTATCAATTTCGGTAATGTCACTATCTTCTATTACTTCCTCGGCTGATGCAATATATGTCATGTCTAGTAATTTGTTCCCCAGATGCCCTAACTTGACCCGGGGTGTTTCACTAAAAAATTACCGAGTTCAGAATTAATTTCCTGAGCTTGTTCCATAGCCAATAAAGCTTCTGTTGTTTCTTTGGACACTTCGGGCTCTACAAAATTATTGTTGCTTACGTTAAAAACGTCATGTATTTGCCTAGCTATGTCGGCATTCGTTTCTAGAACAGTGTCGGTAGCTACAGCAATGGGACTAACATATACGATTGGGGAGTCTTTGTAATATTGATAGTATTTACGTCTATGATAAATTGGAAGGTTTATATCATCGGCATTAGAGCTTTTTGTTTTTACTTCTATGCCATCACTTGATTCGGTTTGAGTAACTTTATGTAGTTCCTCAGTTTCAGTTTTCAATTTTTGCACTGCTTGAGATAATCGATTTTTTAGAATATCTAAAGGATCATGTGCTGGTACAGTAATAGTTGCAACTTCTTCATATTGCATTGTAGTTGGTTGTGCGGTAGTCGGCGATGTTGTGAACAAAATTGATTCAGTTGTTGTAGTTGTTATTTCTGGGTTAGTTGAGGAAGTTGTAGTAGGTTTATCAGTTCGTTCGGAGGGTTCTGTTATTGTGGATGGTTGTTTTGATTTAAAGCCATTAAGTAATTTTGTTCTTTGTACGACAGTTTCATTTTGCTGACTTGTTTGAACTTCTGTTGCTTTATCGATCGATATATTTACCTTCTGGGAAGGCTTTCTGAAAACAATATTACGAACCGTTGTATATTCTTCCGTATCTTCCACAACTTTTTCTATAGCTGAAGCTATTATAGGTTTCGTGGTTGTACTAGTTGGACGTTTGAAAGCAAAATTTCGTCTGGTGGTTAACACTACTTCTTCTACTTTCAGATCCACTTTCTCCGTTTTAGGAGCCTTGGTGGTGATAGTAGTCGTTCTT
Organism: Cordilura impudica; assembly: GCA_963682025.1. Classification (NCBI taxonomy): domain Eukaryota; kingdom Metazoa; phylum Arthropoda; class Insecta; order Diptera; family Scathophagidae; genus Cordilura; species Cordilura impudica. The sequence continues at coordinate 102,639,755 of OY821520.1, forward strand.
AGAGGTCTTGTGGGCCTTGTCCTTCTTCTGATAGGTTCTTGAGTTGGCGTTGTTGTTGAAGGTCTTGGTGGTCTTGTACGAACCTCTTCTTCATATTCTTCCACATGCTCCGTTTCTGTTACAATATCCGGTTTGCGTATTAATTTTCGTCTCGACTTCGGCACTTTAACTTCGCCTTCCAATCTTCTATTTGTTTTGGCAACAAAATCTAAAGCCAATAATGACGATAAGTCATTACTTTCGAATCTTGCCGAACCTCGATTACGATTAATAGGTCTTCGTGTTGTAGATGAAACTGGAACATCATATGTTTCGTACTCATACTCTGGAGCCTGTTTGAGTATGGTTTTTGTTTTGGTTCTTTTGATTGTTTTAATAGTGTTTCCGCCTGTATTAATGGTTTCGACGTGAGTAGTTTTTATGCGTGTTGTTCCATCTTCTAATGTTTCAACTTCTTCCGTTTTACCATTATTAGCTTGTAAACGTGTATTGAGGGATCCACGTCTGTTATGCAATGAAGATTTGCGCGAATTTTCTTGAGCTTGTGAGTTTACGGAGTTGGGAGATTGGAATTTGGAACGCGATGAAATGGAAATGTTGTCAACAGAATTATGTTCTTTTTCAGTTTCTATGGTATTGGAGTTGGTTAATTCAGTTTTGTTAACTTTTTTATCTGCTTCTATATTATGTGCGAACTTGTTTTGCGTTATACTCTTGGTACCAAAGATGTTGTTGCGTCTAAGAGAATTAAAAGCATTACTCTTAACATTACGTAAAGATTTTTGGTCGGTTGTATTATGTATCAAGTTATCTGATGTGTCATTTTCCTGCTTTTGTGTTATTATGCTATCTTCAGTTTGAGAGAGTTTAACACCTGAAGTGGTTAACGATTTTTCAAAGCTCTCCGATGATTTACTTTTATCATCTAGTTCGGAATTTAGAAAAGTTAAGTCGGTTTGAGTGAGTTTATCACTCACAGTGAGAGACGATTTTTCGTTTTCGTTAACTTCATCATTGGTTTTCGAAGAACCATTAGATCCTAATTCATTGATTGAGGATTCCTGAGTTCCTACAGTTTTATTGCCTTGAATTTTCTTTCTGATAATAGTTTTTCTGCCACCCCTCAAACCTACAGATCCTGTAATAGAGGATGATCGGTAACTGGTAAATCCATTTGCATTATTTCTTCCAGCTGGCGCTTCATCATTTTTGGTTTCACTTGTTTTTGCTATGATTTTAGGTCTGGATCCATTACGGCTTTGTTGATTTGCCAGATCTGAAGCTAACGAAGAAGATAATTCATCCTGTTCACTTGGACGATAATTACTTCCACTTACTGTATGCGTGGAATCTGTTCCAGTTAAAGTTTTACTGCCACTTTGAGAAGAAGAATTTTCTAATGCCAGAGATAAATCGTTATGAGAGTTTAAGGATTCCTTTAGGTCAATTTCTTCCGTTTTAGCATGAGTATTTTCTAAATGTGTACCGAGAGATCCGCGTATGTTATACAATGTAGATTTGTGGGAATTTTCCTGAGTTTGTATGCTCAGAGAGTCGCGAGATTGGAATTTGGAACCCAAGGAAGTTGAAAAGCTGTTGTCAACAGAATTTTGTTCTTTTTCTGATTCTGTACTATGTGAGTGATTGGTTTTGGTGTTTCTAACTTCTGTTTCTATATTATGTGAGAATCCATTTTGTGTTGTATTATTGGTATCGATTATGCTGTTGTCTTTGTGCGAATTTAAAACATTGCTCTGAACATTATCCGATCTTTCTTGATCGGTTGGATTATGTTTTAGGTTATCTGATGAGTTATTTGACTCTGTTAACATTTTGATGATAACTCTAGTGTCCGAGAGCTGAACGTTTGAACTGGTTAAAGTTTTTTCTGAGTTCTCTGATGTTTTACTTTTATCATCTAATTTGGAATTTAAAGAAGCCGAGTTGGCTTTAAGGAGATCATCGTCTATAGTGACAGACGATTTCTTTGTGTTCTTGATTGATTCACTTTCGCTCAGTAATGTCTTCTTAACCCCATCATTGCTGTTTGAAGAACCATTTGATTCTAAGTCATTGCTTGGGGATTCATTAGTTTTTGAAGTTCCTATTGCTTTAATATTTTGAATTCTCTTTCTGAAGATAGTTTGTCCATTACCGTTCAAACCTACAGAGCCTATAATAGAGGATGATTGGTCGCTAGTAAATCCATTTGCATTATTTTTGCCAACTGTCTCTTCCTCATTTTCACTTTCACTTGTTTTTGTTATGATTTTACGTCTGGATACATTACCAATTGTCTGCTGAGATTTACTGGCATGTTTCTTCGCCAAATCTAAAGCCAACAAAGAAGATAAATCTCCTTTTTCACTTGGGCGATAAGTACCTCTATATACGGTTTGTGCGGATGTTGTTTCCATTAAAGTTTCTCTGTCACCTTTTGTTTGAGTTTGAGATGAAGAATTTTTCAATTCCAAGGACAATTCTTTGTCAGATTTTAAGGATTCATTTAGTTCCTTTTCAACATTAGTAGAATCGTTAGTATTACCTTCCGTTGAGGGTTTATCGATAGGGCGTCCTCTTTTTCCATTCCCAAAGGATTGTTCTAATATATTACCATGTGCTTCTGCTAAATCTAAAGCTGATAAAGATGATGCCAAGACTTTCCTTTCATTATGACGATAACTGCCTCTAGACAAAGATTGACCTGAAATTGAGTTGGACTTATCTACCGAAGATTTTATGGCTGTACGTATTGCCGAATCTCGATCAAATTTCGAGTGCGCTTCAGAATCTTCAGTAAAAGTATTTTCAATAGAAGATGGTTTTCTAAGAATTGTACGTCTACGGAATGATGTAGTACGAGTATTGCCTGCAGATTGTACCGCAAACTGATTATCACGGTTGATGTCAGTCTTATTATCAATTTGTTCTAGTATTTGAGATTCTTCCTTTGTTGTAGATTCGTTAGCAGCAGAGGCTGGTTTTCTTCTAAGAACAGTACGTCTGCGTGATGTTTGTGTAGTAGATTCATCATCTACTTTAGTTGTAGTAGTTTTGGATGCTTCGTCTTCAGCTTCTTGACTGGTTGTAGCTAATTTAGTTGTTCTTGCATTACCTATGTTATCAAGTGTTTGAGATTCTTCCCTTATGGTAGCAGTGCTAAGAACGGTACGTCTGTGAGGTCCTTGTATAGAAGATTCATCTTCTGTTGCAGCTGTAGTAGTTCTGGCTCTAATGAAATTTCTGAGTGTTGATGTTTCGATTTGAGCTTCATTGGCTGTTGCTAATATGTTTGAACTTTCAGTGGCACCAGTTGTGGTAGTAGAGCCCCCGTTTCTTAACAAAGATCTTCTTGAAGTTGGTTTCGGAGATGTGATTGTAGAGGGAGTTGTTGATACCCTATTCCTGAATAAAATTCTTTGCGTTACTGCTTCGGGAGCTAAAAACTCTGTAGTGCTTTCTATAGATCCCTCTGTAGTTTCTTCGGTAGTTGCTATTGATGTTGAAGATCCTGTAGTACTTAATGTTGTTGTAGGTTCTTCAGTTGTAGATAATTCAGTTTCATTATCTTTGGTGGACGTTATTGTAGTTCCTTCAGTTGTTGTAGATAATTCAATTTCATCATCCTTAGTGGATGTTGTTGTAGGTTCTTCAGTTGTTGTTGTAGATAATTCAGTTTCATCATCTTTGGTCGATATTGTTGTAGGTTCTTCAGTTGTTGTATATAACTCAGTTTCATCATCTTTGGTTGAATCTTTACCATTGCTTTCTACTAATTCATCAATTTCTGCTGTCAAATCGTTGGATATGTCAACACTTTCAGTTGTCCCGATATGCTCTTGTTCAACGTTGGTCAAGCTCATAGACTCCATTTCATGCATTTTCGACTGTTCCATACCATTAACTTCAATTTTAAATGATTTATCAATTTCACCACTTCCTGAGATAGTTTGAGAACTACCCAACCTGTTTATTGTTGTATATGGTTTTGTTTCAGCAAAAATAGCTGAACCTTCATCCACTGTACCTTGAGTACCTTGTCCACGAGTTATTTTAGTATATTTAAATTTAGTTGTTGACTCAGTGTCATTATTTCTTTCAGTTTTCTCAGATTCTTGTCCTACAGTTCCTTGATTATCTTGTTGTTGATTAATTGTGGTATATTTTAAGCTTCCTGTTGCCTTTTTAGCATGAATTGAATCCTCTTTGTGAGAATTATCTTGAGCACTGTGATCTCTTGTAATCGCTGAATTTTTGACACTTGTTATTGTGTGGTCATGATCGTTTGCATCAGTGGTTTCTTTATATATTTCGGTAACATATGCTGGTTCATCTTCTGCTTTAGTTTTTTTCCCGCGGGCTATAGTGGTATATTGGAGTTTTGGCGAACCTTGGGTCACATAATTTTCTTGGGAAGATTTCGATGTTGCATTGAAGGAAGATGTTTTAAAGCTTGAAGCCACATCCTCAGTTAATATAATGCCATCACTACCACGAACAATGCCTTTGTATGGAATAGTTTCAGTTTTCGAGACATAATCTATGCCAGAGTTTACTTTATTAATAGAATCATCATTAGATTCCTGTGTGTTCAGAATTGAGCCCTTTTTTCTTGTATTTGTGTTCTCTTTTGTTTCACTTTCTTGGGAACTTTTCGATTTTAAATGTCCTGCAACATTTAAAGACGTTTTAAAGCTTGAAGCCAGATCCTCAGTTAAAATTATGCCATCACTACCACGAACAATGCCTTTGTATGGAATATTTTCAGTTTTCGAAACATAATCTGTGTTAGAATTTTCTTTGTTAAGAGAATCATCATTAGATTCCTGTGTGTTCAGAATCGAACTCCTATTTCTTTTAAATGTTTTCTCTTCTATCTCTTTTTTAGTGTTGCCAAAACGAGAGTTTTCTTGAGTTTCAAAATCTGTTTCTTGTTGGGAACCACTAGTTCTATTCATTGTTGTATAGGTTTTTGTTTTGGCATCATTAGCTGAAATTTCATCCAGTGCACCTTGAATATATTTAACTTTAGTTGTTGACTCAATGTCAATATTTCCTTCAGTTTTCTCAGATTTTTGAGCTACATTTCCTTGAATGCCTTGTTGCCGATTAATTGTAGTGTAATTCAATCTTCTGTTAGCATCAATTAAATCCTCGTTATGAGAATTGTTTGGAGCACTGTGACCTCTTGAAATCTTTGTTAGTGTGTGGTCAGTATCGTTTGAGTCGGTATATATTTCTGTACCGGATACACTTTCTGTGTTAGTTGCTTGTCCGCGGGTTGTAGTGGAATATTTTAATTTTGACGAACCTCGAGACACATCATTTCCTTGAGAAGTATTTAAATAAGATATTTTAAAGCTTGAAGCCTCATCCTCAGTTAAAGACGTGGTTGGGTTTTCGCGAGTTGCGTTGGTATATTTGAATTTTGTTTGTAAAGAGGACCCCTCACTATTAACCGATATATTATTTCGATCATTATTGCTTTCAGAATCATCCAAGTTTGTATATTTCACCTTAGATGTTTGGACGTCATCATCTGATGTCTCATTTTTGAACGAAGATATTTCTTGAGCGGATTGGCCATGGTTAAGTGATTTATATTGCTGTTTAGATTTTGTTACTTCTTCATGATCTTCTTCAGCTCCTGATCTTACCACCTGAGTTATTTTAAAGTCATTCGAAGACACTTCATCATGTCCAATTCCTACTGATTGTTCATTTTGATTACGTCTCCTATTAATAGTAGTATATGTTCTAAAAGCTCTACCCTCGTCATCTGAATGTTCGTAGTCAACTTGGTTATTTTGATGAAGAATATAATTTTCTAAAGAAGTTTCTATACTTTTACCCCTATATTTACCTAAATTTTCTTCTTTGTTAATAAACCTTACATCTTTGTCATTATTTTCGACAACATTTACTATAGTGACATGGTCGGGACTTACTCGCTGTTTAACCCTTTCTTCGGTTGCAACTTCATTAACACCAAGTTTTTTCTTTTTGGGAGTGGGTTTAGTGGGTCTTCTAGCATCTCGCCAGCTATATAATTTTTGAGTTACATTATCTTCATGATCATCTACTGCCCTGACAAAAGTGTGGGATTTTATTTCATGTGCAGAATTATCATTATTATAACTATCTACGGTATTAAAGTGCTTTATTATATTAGTGTTATCATCAAAACCATTTAATTGCTTTACAACATGCTTTTTGATATGTTCAACATTAATGTCATTATCATTTACGTGCTCTGTGCTAGTCACTTCACTCTCATTATGCTTATACGCATTCTGTTGCTGAGAGGAAGTTTCTGTTTCTAATTCACCAGCAGGTTGAGAGAATATGGTATTGTGAGAACTCACCTTTGTTTGGATATTAACGGCAGCATTTAATTTAGTAGTTTTTTGTTTTGTAACTAAACTTTCTTCATTTGGTTTTACAATTTCTTCGATAGTTGTAGTAGAAACACTAGCACCGGTTGTAGGTCTAGTACGTCTTTTTGGGAAACCAAATGGTCTTGGACTAGATACAGTACCCAGGAAGTCATTATTTACAGATTCTGTGGTGGGTAAGGATATATCTGTTGTTGCTGTCTTCGTCTGTGAAGAACGATTTAGTAAGAGTTGTTGCCTTCTACCACCATATATTTTTTTGTTATTAGTGGTAGTAGTTGGACTAGATGTAGTTTCAATATCTGAGATTGTAGCTGTACTTCTAGTTGGTGTTGTTTCTGTAGTTCTTGTTCTTGTGGTGTATAATGTCTTAGTTTTTTGCTTATTAAATAAAGTTACCTCATCGTTTGTATCTTGTTGTTTAACTTCCAAGTCTTCAGTTCTTTTTGCGATGTCATTAGCTTCTCTGGTAACTGAGGCCATCGCTTCAGTTGTTGTAGTTGTCTCTAAGATGTCATTTTCCTGTCTCTTTGTATCTAGACCAGACTCCGTTATTAGGGAGGAAGTCGCGGAGGGGGATTCGGTTAAAATGGAGTTTATATTAAGGGATAAATTAGAGGTGTCTGAATCGGTATCGATTTCATTGGGATAGGGTGTGGTGGTAAGGGAATCTAAGACTTCCTCACCGTTGGGTAAAGTCGTTGTAGTAGTCGAGGCAGTGGTAGAGATTGTGGTTGGGTTAGTAGTTGTGGTTATGGGAATATTTGAATTGGTTGTGGTTATTATTATAGATTCAGGTGTAGTGGTTTCTAAATTAGTTAATGGAGTTGTTATTGGAGTCTCTGTTGTAGATGTAGTGGGTGTTGCTATAGTTGTTGTAGTTGCTTTTGGCGCAATAGTAGTAGTTTCAGTTTCTGGTGTTCCTGTAGTTGTCCTGCGACCTATACTGGTATAGGCTCTATGTGTATTTGTTGTGATTTCTTGTTGTGTTTCTCGTGTATTTGTATTGGCCCTTAATAGTACCGTATTTTCATGTTCCTCTAATTCCTCATCATCGTCGTCGTCTTCATCAGAGATTTTATTGGATGCTTCCGTTGTGGGACGGGATGGACGTGTGCGTTCCAAATATTTATATCTAAAATAGAGAATAAATAATGTTAAAAAATTCATCGTTATTTTTAAATGAATTGTATATTTCAGGGGGAAAATCATTCAATTAATAAAATTAGTTCCTATTTTAATGCATACTAAGATTATGGATATTTTCTCTGAACTAGCTCCATTGAGTTAATAGATTTTTGGAATTTATGTGAAATTTTCTATGAGTCAAATTCGGCTTTGTGAGTTTCGTCCTATAACTGAAGGAGTTTAGGTAGAAACCCTGAATCTACAATCTAAACTTAAACTAAGCAACGAAAAGCATCGACTCTATTATTTTTTGCGCTACATATATAAGAGTATGCCTGAAATTAACTCAAACAATTCTTTAAGGAAAATATTATGCTATATAATTAGTTCCATTGGTCTTAGATTAATGATATCCAAAATAATAAATTGGTTGAAGAAAATTTTTCTGACAAACATGATCTACATAAAGCTTTTTCGAATTAGTCTAGGAATTAATGACTAATTTCAAATAATAAATCATAAGCCTGAGTGCCATCAAAGTAGATTATTTGAACAAAAAAAGAAAATTTTCGCGTTTGATTGATTTCAAGTTAGGACCAAATACTTCTTCTTACTAAAAGATACAGATGCACTTTTAATAAAAATTTAAAGTTCTCCATATAACTTGTACGCAACTTGAAATCCATTTCAGTTTCAAGAGCTAGTAGATATTCCGCAATATGGATAAAATGTAGTGAAATATGTATTTCTTAATCATTATTACCTGTTGGAACCAGCAGTCACTACAGTGACATCTGGTATTTCCGTAGTAGTTGTACCTCTAGCACGACTTCTATTTAATGAACTGTAAGATTTCCGTTCGGTCACTTCTGTTTCTTCTTGTTCTATTTCCTTTTCTTCAGCAGTCTCAATGGTTGTAGGGGGACGCGTTCTTCTGATGGTAGAATACGATGGAGTATTCGATAACAAAGGTCTCTTGGTAGTCTTAACTACAACTTCTGTTTCCTCTTCATCATCCTCACTGTTTTCAATATGCGACCTGGCAGTAATAATGGACTCATTCTCTTCTTCAGCGTTGGTGGGAGCTTTTTTGTTACCACGATTTATTGTAATATATTGTTTTTTCCCTTTATATAAGCCATCAAATTCGTTTGATTTTTCAATACCCTCATTTTGTGGTCCCTGACGGCTGTTGCCTCTTACAACGGATGAGTACTTGCTATAACCGGCTGAAGCACCTGAGCTCTTCGAATCCGATTTGTCCGATTCTTGTTGTTCTTCACTTTCATCTTGTTTCTTAATTTCAGTTTTAGTTTGTATGTTACGGAAAGAACTTGTGGACGTGAATCGGTTGCGGAATGAATTCAAAGCATTTGGTTTGCTTAATACTTTCTCATAAAGAGATTTACTAATTGGAGAAGCTGTTGTGGCTGTTATCGAGCTAGAACTGCTACTGGAGCTATTTTCCTTAATTGATATGGTGCCATCATCTTTCCGTAACAGGTGTTTTTCCAATTCTTCAACACCTCCTACCTTGCGTATAAGTTCAATGAGTTCCTTTATAACTTGAGGATCTTCTTCGGCTTCTTTGTCGATTACGCCCTTGTGTTTAGCAAAGGGTGAAGATGAATTATCTTCATCTTCTTCCTCGTATTCAATATCTTCTTCGGGTGCCTCAGTGGTAGTGGTAGTCGAGGTAGTTCTAAAGAAGGAAGTACGGGAAGTAGCGGCTGTTATACGATTAACAGACGGCGTGGGGCGTGGTGTAGTTGTTGTGGTGGTGGAGTAAGAGGTTACTGGAGCTGCAGTAGTAGATCTACGAGATATTATATGAGTTAGATTGTAAATTATTTGTAAAAATCTTAAAATTCTACATACTTTTTGATTTTGCATGGTACATTTCTAGCAAAATCACATGAATCTGCTGCGGGATTAAAGTACAGGCCAGAAGGACAAGTGAATTGATGAGCAACAATACCCAAACCTGAGGGACCACTGTCCAAACACCAGTAGTATTTCTTACAATCTCTGGGATGTTGAAAGAAACCTTCGTCCTCACATTTAAAATCTAAATAAAATTAAAAACAAAAAAATTTAAGGATTTCCGATAAAATTTACTATGAATTTTAATTATACCTGTGCCTGGATCTGGTGTGGTAGGAGGAGGTGGAGTGGTCGTCCGTCCTCCAATGTACAAGGATGAACCTTCAGCTTCGGTTAGTTTAATGGAAACGGGCGCATTTGTGGTGGATTGTTGAATAGTGCGTGTATTTTGTTGCGTTGTTTGCGCACGTTTGTTACCTGCCTTACGTTCGGCATAAGTTAATTTATGTTCACCAGTTGTTATGCGATTACGTGTAGATGAGGAGTTTTCACGACTTCTGGACCGTGAAGGCTTCTGAGGAGCACTAGGTTTAGAAACTTCATTGATGCCCAAACTGAAAAACAAGAGAGCACTTTTTTACTTTATAAAATAATATTTTTGTCTACTTCTTTGTTTGAAGAAGACACTCTTGAAAAGTGGAAAGCATCAAAAATAATTGCAAATTATTTCCAAAGCATAATAAAGTTTAAAATTTTTTTTTCTATTGTGTTTTTCATGTAATACTTACCCCAAGGCTTCCAACATAGCCTCCTTGGCAGCCTCAATCAAAGGATATGGTTTACCCGTACATGTACCACGGAAGTCATCATTGTCGATGGCCCAAAACATAATACCACCCAAGCCGTTATTAACAACATATTGGGCTTTCTTGCGGACAATAGCCTCATCATCGTAGCCCACCCATTGTGTATGGCGATAAGCATAGGGACCCATAGCATTGGGATTTGGTTGAACAACAGTCCATTCAGGATCTTCTTTCAAATTTTGACAAATTTCATAATAAGCCAAATAACCCTTTTCACGCGTAGCATCGCCCTGTTCACCAGGCGCTTCAGCAGGTGCACCAATTTCAGTACTTTCTTCATTAATCAATGTAAAGGAACGGCCATACGTGGGTATGCCCAAGACCAACTTATCCTTATCAGCACCAGCATTAAGATAAAATTTAATCGAATAATCCTGCAAGGTTACAAAACAAAAACACTTTCTTATTAACGTCCTTTAAAGCAATTTCAATTTAAAACTTACAATATTTAACTCAGCATCATAATTGTACTCAGATTCTTCTTCCAATGAATACAGGGGTGCATGATGGTTAACGGATGGCTCATGCGATGAATGAAAATCATATGTCAGCACATTAAACCAATCTAAGTATTTATTCAACTTTGGTATATCATAACCCTTTTCAATATATTCAATGCCTGCTGGCACAGCCATAGTAACCAACAGACGAGGACGTCCGGTTTTTTCTGCCTCACGTTCAAACTCTGCCCTCAACTCTTGGACGAGTTGAGCATAGTTGTCTCGATCACGTGATTTGCCACCCTCACGATGTGCCGGATATTCCCAGTCCAAATCGATGCCATCAAAATGATTTTGTCTCAAAAACTTTAAAATATTCTTAATGAACTTTTGTCTGCGTTCAGCATTTGCCACCAAGGGCGAAAAACGGGATGAGGCTTCATTCCAACCACCAATCGCAATCATAGTTTTCAATTGCTTATTGTATGTTTTCAGGCCAGTAAATTTCGCATAACCACCTAAATGACGAACAAAAATGAAACAACAAAGGAAGGATTAGCCAACATCCACATGCACTTTACCAAACAAAAGCATTTTTGAAATTGTTTTTATCCCTTTTCACATTCATTGAATATTTAACATGGTCCTTTGTAAGCCTTAAGGCATAAATCATTGCTTGATTCTATGTCTCTTGGGATATGAACATTTCCTTAGTTATGTTGACTTTCATACATACCTTGTTCTATATCCTGGTATTTATCGAACGGTTTCATTTGATTGTCTTTCGTAAATCCACCAAATGCGTAAATCAAATGCGTACACAAGTACGGATTTATATTTTGTGGATTAAATTTCGCTGTACCAGGTCGATAAACACTCCAGTTTGTATAGTAGCATACAACTCTTCCCTCAGAGCGGACCCCTGTGAATTAATGAAAATATTTGATGTTTTTTTTTTTTTTATTTAATACATAAATTATCAGGTATTTACCATTTATGTAGAGTGCCACACAAAATAGGAAGAGTAGTTGCCATATCGCTCCTCGAGGAAGCTAAAATGAAAAACAAAAAAGAATACAATATTAATGCACATATTTGGTTAAATACAAGGAAATATTCAAGGTTCATTCAATGTAAGCATTGAAATAATGTGACCAATAAAAAGGTGCTAATTGAAGTGTTGGGAAAAATTATGAAATTTCGTTGAAATAAATAACATACGAGTAAAATTTATATTATTGTGATCAAGTAAAAATACGGAAAGTATTTGTTAAAATTATTTTTTATTGGATTGATTAACTGTATAACCAATAACATTTGCCTACTTATTGGTCATTCAAGCCAATTTATATAATAAAATTTCACTTTTGAAACCTGCCACTTTAGATTTAATGAAATTTTCTAGTATCATTCTTCGTGGTAATATAAAAAAGAATGGATTATAGAAACAGAATGAGATCGCTATACAAAAATTTTGGCTGTAAAGCTTGAAGCTTTGAAAAATAATATATATTCATAAACACGAATATCCTAAATAATTCTTTAAAAATAATTCCTTTCATTATAACTCCGAATTCCAGTGAGATCTCACTTTAAAAGCTTTAAGTTGTAGAGCTTTTGTTTTTACGAAAAACTTAAACTTTTTTCAACATTTGTAAAGGTTATTCTAATTTAATTTTATAACTTTAAAACCTTAAAGTTTAATTACAAAAAATATTAAAAATCACGTGGCTTATCTACTTAATTCTCATAAAATTCTCTTTGAATTAAGGGGTCACGAATTTCTCTATTCCTAGAAGAAAGGGTGCTTTTCACATATTATAAACATTAATTTAATAATAATTCACTGAGATACAGATATTCAAAGAAATACATTCCTAATTAGATACTCATCATCTAGGACAACTATTCCTGAAAGATTTATTGAATTCTGAAGTAAACGAATTGAGTCACTGGTTGATTTGGCTTGGACTGAAATATAGTATATAACCTAAGTCTAAGTTTCGACATCGCCCTCAATAGAAGTATGTCCTCAGAATTTGACATAAATTAAGGCTTGTATACGATAAAATTAGTGCACGAATAATTTCAAATAACTTTTGAACTAATTGACAAAAAAAAAAAAAAAAAACTGCAAAATACGTTTTATGAACATAAATCATTTTTGGCTAATTTCATAGTGACAGACATGACAGTCAGTGATCTTTCTAATACAATATTATACAGTAAAAGCATTTCATTCTCCATAAAAATATACAAAATTATGCAGACGGACCTGAACAACATATTTACCATTAGAAAATGTGAGGAAGTATTATTGTTATTAATAATTGGGGGGGCAAAAAGCAGTCGTGACAGACATAAAAACAAACAGACGTCATTTTAAAGGATGTTTGTAAAACACAGAAAAACTCTTAAGTTATTTGTATGACGAATAAGAAAAAGTTTTCTATAGTTAATGTAAGAGCTAGTTTATTACCAAAAACATGAATTCTAAAATGAATTATAGTAAAAGGATGTGTTTTGTAATGTGACAGACATGATACTGCTTTTATTTTCAAAATTACTTAACTATACTTTTCCTTTCTTACTGGAAAAATTGGGGCTATAAAAATACATATAACAAACTATTGTCATATTTTCATGCCATTTGAGCCCTTTTCTTAGAAATGGTTTCAATAAATATTATTTAAATTAAAATTTTGAAACTGGACCTAAGGTTGACCTTTGCATGGAATTACCCATTTATGTTTACATTTAGTAAATAAAATATCATACTAAATGATTTTTAATGAAAATTTTAATTTTTTCTAGAATACCTCCCATTATACTTTTAATAGTGCCTTCAGTGATTTTTTTTGCTTGAAGATAACTATTTCATTACTGTACTGAATATTTTCTTTTAAAATATATATTTAAAAAAATAATAATTAAATCTATACTAATATGTATAATAAAGAATCTGATTAAAAAAATGTTAGTTCTAATTTTTAGAATGGATGGACAAGGCTTTAATTTTTTTTAATATTTTTAGTGGGCGTGGTACCTCCCATATAAAGTGAGCTTTTTTTGAGTACAATGACAGAGACAGCTTTGCAAATTTGTGTGATGTCACCTATTATTTATGTTAGGAGCTATGACGAAAATGGGCGGTATCGGATAAGTAGGCGTGGCAACCCCCGTACTAGTAATAATTCAATATTATATATCTCTACTACTACATTAGAGACAGCTTTCAAAATTTGTCTGAGGCCATCTATTATTAATGTGAGTAGTCGGACAAATATTTGACGTGATCACATCAATGGACGTGGCACTCCCCATTAGATTAGATTAGATAGAGAAGACTCTACGCACTGCGACCAGTTTGATCTTCTGTGCAGCCTGTGGTTGTCCTAAAAATTAAGGCTTTTCTAAAGCCAATTACCCAATTTGGCTTTAGATTCTATCTGTCCCGGGGGGATACAGTGTATCCTCCGAGTGAACGGATTCTCTTGCCACTTAGTTTTGGGCATTCACAGAGAATGTGTTCTGCTGTTTCCACCTCCTGCTCGCAGAACCTACAGGTGCATATTAGTAGATTGTCCTTTTTTCGTAGATGATATGTAAGATTGCAGTGTCCTGTAAAGAATCCCGTCAAGGCCCTTAAGTCCTTCTTATCAAGGGTAAGTAATCTTTCCGTTTCAACACTGGATGGAGTAATGAATCTCTTAGCCTTCCGTTGGCCTGGACTTTTGTCCCAGTATTCGGCGATTTGTGATTTCATCCACTCCCTTATTATACCCTCCACATCTCAGTGGCAGAGGGTATATATAGGTTTGTCATTCCGTTTGTAACGCATCGAAAAACTAATTTCCGACCCAATAAAGTATATATATTCTTGATCCTTATCACAGCTCGAGTCGATATAGCGATGTCCGTCTGTCCGTCTGTCCGTCTGTCCGTCTGTCCGTCTGTCCGTGTGTCTGTTGAAATCACGCTCATTCAAAAAAAAAAGCATTTACTTAGGTCAGGTTACGAAAAAATTATTTGCCATAATTCCCACCAGGTTGGTATTGAAATCGGAGTAAATCGGGAGCCTCTGCGCTGAGAAATGAACAAAAGTTTATAGATACCTCTAAAAAAAACATGAAACCTAGTGTTTTCTTGTAATAGTTTAGTGGTTGAACATACAACAACATAAAAAAAGCCACAAAAAAAATGTGATTCATACATATTAACAATAACAAGAACACAACTACCATGAGCTATGTTAATAGTATTGCCACAAACCGAGGTGGAGGGTATCAAAGATTCGGCACAGCCGAATTTAACACTCTTACTTGTTTTTTCTTTGATGTGTCCTACACCACACAATGGTTCCGGATCGATGAAAGGACGACGGGCCCCTCGATTGGCCAGGAAATCGGCCCTTTCGTTGCCATTGTGTCCTTCGTATCGCGGAACCTAGCATAGAGTTACTTTGTTGCACCTGCCTAATTCATTTAGTCCTTCGTTGCACTCCAAGACCAGTTTAGATGTCACGTCGAAGGCCATTATTGCCTTTAGTGCAGCCTGACTGTTGGATAGTATATAAATGAGTGCCCTTTTTGTCTTTCTGCTGACACATTCAGTCACGCATATATAGATAGCGAAGACCTCCCCTTGGAAAACGGATGGGAATTTCCCATGGGTACGGCACGTTGAAAATTGGGGCCAAATATACCCGCGCCCGTGTCTCCAATTGATTGTTTTGAGCCATCTGTGAACCACACATGAGACCCCTGCTCCGGTTCCAGGTCCTACTGGTCCATGCGCTCCATTCCAATATCATGGTTTCAAATTCCCTGATGAACACCTTTTTTGGTAGCATTCTGTCCGTGAATCTCGCCACCAGGTCCTGAAGTCGTACGGTACTCATGCACGCTAATTCGATGATCGAAATATGCAATGGTGTAATGTTGAGCATGATACCGATGGCATCGGTTGGACACGTTCTGTTTGCCCCTGTGATACTAATACAGGCTATGCGGTACACCTTGTTCAGGATTACTTTCGCATTAGTTTGCTCAACCACCACTTTGGCCACCATGCAAGAGCAGAATAGGTAACCATTGGTTTCATAATAGTTTCAAATGACCAGTAGATCATGTGGGGCTTTAAACCCCACGTTCTACCAAATAGTCTTTGACAGGCATAAAAAGCCCTGGTGGCCTCTTTGGTAATTTGATCTAAGTGGATTTTCCATGTGAGGGATTTATCCAGGGTGACCCCAAGATACTTGACCTCGTCAGAGAACCCTATTGTCAAGCCGTTCAGACTTGGTTCCACAATGTTGAGTTTCCTTCGTTTAGTGAAGGGTATCAGTATGGTTTTTGATGGGTTTATAGATAACCCTTTTTTCTGACACCAATTGAGGGCATAAGTCAGAGCCTGTTGCATACGCTCCGATATTGTCGAAGCCGGAGACAGAGATAACAAGATTGTCTCCGTAGCCTAAGGTTTTGAATCCTAAGCCATTAAGTTCCCCCAGCAGCTCATCTATGACCAAGGTCCAAAGCATTGGCGATAGAACGCCTCTCTGAGGACAGCCCCTAGTGGCACTTATGGACCTAAGTGTACTGCCTATATTCAGTGTGATGACCCTAGAGTTGAGCATCTTTAGCGTCCATTTAATTATGATTGGAGAAATATCCTTTCTCAACATGGCCTCTTCAATTGCCCTATATGACGTATTATCGAAGGCGCATTGTATATCAATAAAGGCACAGAGAGATATTTGTTTGGCATCAAGTGCCTTTTCTATCATTGTGACAACATTATGGACAGCTGATTCCTTGGATTTACCCTGTTTGTACGCGAACTGTAGTTCATGAATAGTTTTGCGTGCCAGGTAAGTGTCCCTGATATGATGGTCCAGGACTTTTTCCATTGTCTTTAGGAAAAAAGAACAGACTAATCGGTCTATACGATTTAGGTTAGATTTTCTGCCTACCTTAGGTATAAATACTACCTTTACTTCTCTCCATGTCGATGGCACAAAGCCATGTACAAGACAAGATTTAAAAAGTCTAGTCAGTTGTGGGATGATGGTATCCATCCCCTCCTGTAGTAAACATGGATATATACAGACCGGCCCAGTCGATTTTAATGGAGAGAAACCATTTAACGCCCATCTGACCCTATTCTTCTGAAAAATTTTGTTCGCTAAACGTATGTTCCTTTTAGGTAGGGAGGGTATCCCGACGACTGGTGGGGACCTGTTAATGGGGACACATCCTGAAAAGTGTGTTTCCAATAGAAGTTCACAGGTTACTTCCGGAGATGCAGTGTATGAACCATTTGGTCTCTTTAAGGTGCATAGACCAATTGTGTGGTCCTGAGAGAGGGCTTTTTGAAGTCGTACAGCGTCTTCTCACAATGCTCTGCCACGTGGTACTTTTGTATTTACGTAGTTCCTTGTTGTATTCAGTGAGGGCTATTTTATAGGTGTTCCAGTCACCATTAGTCTTAGCCTTATTGAATAATCTTCGAGCATTACGTTTAAGCCCTTCTAGTCCATCATTCCACCATGGAACATCTCTTATAGTCTTCCTAGTCTTTAATGGTCAGCTCTCTGTATATGCTGATGCTATGATATGTCACACCACATACAAAGTAATTATTAAAAGTGAGAGCCCTGTGACTGCGCGAGCCCATAAGCTATTTATGTGATTAGTCGAACAAAAAATGGGCGTGATCGGAGCTGTGGGCTTGGCGCTGCCCATATACAGTAAATATATAATATCATATAACTGGTGTACTATAAAAGGGAAAGCCTCAACACTTTGCCCGAGTCTATCAGATATTAATGTGGGTAGTCCGATAAAAATATAAAGTACTATTACAGCGGCAGTTTTGAAACTTTTGACAAGTACATTAATTATTAATTTGAGTAGTCGTGGAAAATATGGGCGGAATCGCCAAAATTAAAAATCGACAAAAGCGAAAATCGGGAAAAATAAAAATCGGCAAAAACGAAAATCTCCAAAATCAAAAATGGGCAAAATCAAAAATCATTAAAATCAAAAATCGCAAAAATCAAAAATCGCTAAAATGAAAAATTGTCAAATTGTCAAAGTCAGCTTTAATTTGGAAAATCAACGTTCTTCTCATGGCATGGGCAGCTATATGTACCCTGCTCCAGAGTAGAAACGCCGAAAAATTTGATAATTCTTGCACCGAATGAAAAAACAAAAAAATATTGTATATCAGCAAGCATTGAAATAAAAAATATAAAATAAATTAAATAAACTTAGTCGAAAAAAATGGTTATAAAATAGAACATGCCAATAAGTCGCGCTAAGTCGTAGCGAAGCGCGCAGGGCTTACTAGTGTTTGATAAATTCAAACAAAATATTCAGAAAATTTAATTCCTCTATTTAAACATCTGCTAAAAAAAAGTGCCCTCAAAATTCTCTATGAAACAATAGTCAAATTTTCAACAATTAAGTCATATTTGTTTTTGAAAATAAGTTAAATTGTAAAAGAACAATGTACGAGAAAATTGCTAAATTAAGTTTTTAAAGCTATTAAATAATTCCAAAAAAATAATACAACAAAAGTCACTGGAAATCTTTGACTGTACAAATCATGGTAATTATGTTTACTACTTAATTTCGTTCTAGAGTGCAAATGCAATATTGATTATACGAACTAAAATGCATTCATGCTAAAGTCATCTCTGACATTCAGTGCTTATCTAACTATTTCAATCAGTTCAATTAACAAAGATTTAGTATATGATTGCAAATTAAACTGTGTTGTTGGGCAATAATGAATACATTCCAAAAAAAAAAAAAAAAAACAAAAGTATTTTGACCATTGTTTTTGTTCAACAAACAAACAAACCGCATTTTTGTCTGGAATTCCAGAATAACCACTAACTACCTCTGGCATTTAAAAGTCAAACAAATGTTTATAATTATCATAACTGCTGAATGACCCCACCTCAGTTGATGGTCATTAATATTAAACAATATTCTTCTGTTTACTTAAAAAAAAAAAAAAACAACAATATGAATACATTGTTTTGTTGTAGTTAGTATTCCATTTAACATAATTAATTGTAGCTACAGAATTCTTTTTGTTGGCATAAATAAGAATTTTCGTACACCTACTGAAATTAACACTTTGAAATTAACAAAAACAAACAAATTAATTAACAATAGGGAAATTTTTTTTTAAATTAATTCTTACATAATTGATTGTTTTGTACAATAACACAAAAAAAATATGTGTTTAATTTTATGATTTAATCGTGTGAAAAATTAGTAAAGTGTTAATTAAGTATTAGCTTTACGAATATAATACGTTAAATAGTGGGGTTCTTATATCTGTGGTTTTCTGGAATAACCGCGTATGTCCATTTGTCCATGTCAGTTTTGAGTTAACGATGCCAAATATATTAATTTTTAACGCGCTTTACATGTGTTAATTTTTTTTTTAAATATTGACCATTTCTGAGTTTTTTCTTTAAATAACGAAGTAACTTAAATGTTTATTTAATTAATTTTCAGCACTAACGACGTACGTCAACCTACGTTTGATCGCTGACAAATTATTTTCTCAGAAAACAACACATACCGACATACACAACACATACCGACATACGTTGTTATTAATGAAAAAAAGATGCAAAATAATTTTGGATTAGTTTTCAGTTTATACTTGTAAAAAGTAGTGTTTTTATTTCTGTTATTTTTTGTCACTATTATTCTTCATAAGTTGTTATATTCTCATCCTAAGTCCCGTTAACTTTTTGTTGACAAACAAAAAAATCCATTTTTCAAGCAACAACAACTTATGTCTACATGGTTAGTTGCATTGGTAGTTTTCTTTTTCAAAGAAAACGACGTCTGTCGACATAAGTTGTTTTATCTGCACACACTTTAAGTGTAATTTACTTATTGTTTTTTTCGTCCTTCGCTAGGATCTATTCCTCTGAAGATTTTTGACTCAAAATTTTATATAAAGTATTTATTGCCAATATCTACAGGACTGTTAAATAAAAAGCTCTAAAATCTTTGTATCGAGCCCATAATTTCAAGAATAACGTTTTTTGGCTCCCATGAACATTTTGATTTTATGACATACGCGGTTATTGTAGAAAACCACAGATATAAGCTATAGTTAAGTTGTTTTCAAAGATTTTTTGTAAGGAATTCAAAGACTTTTTCTGAAAAAAAAAGAAAATGAGTTAAGTTAAATTTATATTCTTTAAAACATATAACTTTCAAACTATTTGACTTAAATATTGAAAAACGTGAGTTTAATTAAACAAAGTTTACTTGATATTCCCAAAGCTCGATCGAAGATATTCAGATGCACACACACGTGAGTAATGCCACAGTGCACAGTGGCATTTCGGCGGAAAATTTTAATGATTTGGTTTTGTAAAGAAATATTTGGATAAGAAAAATTCAACAAGGTTTTTTATGAAAAGTGAAATTTTGTAGTTAAAAAAACTAACAGAAGTCAACGGAAATTTATTGAATGAAATTAGATTAAAATTATTGTCCAAATAAAGAACTTTTTTTGTGTGTAAGTTTATAGCTATGCCTTTTGTTTTATTTTTTAGTGAAAATATAGCACTTACTTTTTTATAAAAAAAAAATTATTGAAATTGGAAAAGTAAACTCATTATTATAATTTATCAAAAATTATACTAAAAAATATCAAATTTTCACTTTTTGATAGAAAAAAAACTTTATGTGCTTTGCCTTGCTTAGCCCTCCAACTATAAAAAAATGAAAGGTCCGAGTCTGTGCTTTCAATTAAGAAAAAAAAAAGAAACCGCCAAATACCGTTCCTTTTAGTAACATCGATTTTAATTTCAAAAGTCACTTCCAATATTTCGTACAAATGGTCAATAAGACAAATAATTGGGTATACTTTTAGGCTTTCGGGAATAAAAGCTTGAAACGATTTATAAGTGAAACATTATTTTTGTTTACGAATATGTAGGCGTAAAGAAATTGAATGACATTTCAATCGAAATAAAAACATATAGTTTTCACGGCTTAAAATATATTAAATTTCATTCATCTATACTAATCTATACTAATATTATAAAGAGGAAATGTGTGTTTGTTTGTTTGTTTGTAGGAGGTAATCTCCATAACTACCCATCTGATATTCCTGAAATTTTTACAGAGTCTTACTGAAGATATGGGAAGTGCTATAGGCTATAATTATTTTAATATTTTAGTGGGCGTGGCACCTCCCACACAAAGTAAATTTTTAATATCATATACATATATTGAGTATTATGATAGGGAGAGCTTTGCAAATTTGTGTGAGGTCACCTATTGTTAATATTAGTAGCTACGCCAAAAATGGGCGGGATCGGACAAGTGGGCGTGGTACCTCCCATACAAGTAATAATTCAATATTATGTATCTAGAATACTGTGATAGAGAGAGCTTTTCAAATTTGTCTGATGCCACCTATTATTAATCTGAGTAGTCGGACAAAAAATGGACAGTATCGGACCAATAGGCGTGGCACCTGCCATACAAAGTAAATATAAAATGCCATATATCTGGAGTACTGTAATAGTGAGAGTTTTGGAACTTTGTGTGAGCCCATAAGTTATTCATGTGATTAGTTAGACAAAAAATGGGCATGATCGGAGCAGTGGGCGTGGCACCGCCCAGAAAAAGTAAATATATGGTATCATATAACTGGTGTTCTAAAAAAGGGAAGCTTTGACACTTTGCACGACTCCATCAGATCTTATTATGAGTAGTCGGCAAAAAATTGGCGGATTCACACCAATGGGCGTGGCACTCCCCATGCAAAATAACTATTTAATATCATATATCTGGAGTACAGCAAAAGAGAGAGCTTTGCGGCTTTGCGTGGGCCCATATGTTCTTTGTATGATTAGTCGAACAAAAAAATGGGCGTGATCGAAGCAGTGAGTCCATCAGATATAAATGTGAGAAGTCCAATAAAAATTGGGCGGGATGGGATTAGTGGGCTTCGCACTTCCTATATAAAAAGTATGAAGTACTACGAAAGCGACAGTATTTTTAATTGGTACATTAGTTATCAATGTGATTTGTCGTGGAAAATATATCGCCAAATTCAAAAATTGCCAAAAAAAAACGAAAATCGCGAAATTTTCCTGAAATTTTCAGAGAGTCTTACTGCGGATATGGGAGTGCTACAGGCTGTATTTTTTTTAAATCTATTTTTAGTGGGCGTGGCACCTCCCATACAAATTAAATTTTTAATATCATATATATTAAGTACTAAGGTTGAGAAAGCTTTGCAAATTTTTCTCAGGTCATCTATTATTAACGTGAGTAGTCAGACAAAAAAATGGGCGGGATTGGACAAATGCGCGTGGCACCCCTACACGAACTTAATATTAAATGTGATATATCTGAATAACTGTATTAGTGAGAAACTTGGGACTTTGCGTGAGCCCTCTCATAACGATTCGTGGGGGGGGGGGGGCAATGGGAGGGCACCGGGTTACATCTAGTATACTTATATAGTTCATATTAATATGAGTACTTTTTCGTTTTTATACAAAGAATTAAGCTAGGAGCTTATTAACAGTGCTCGCAATGTTGATTCATTGACTGAATATATAAAATCGAGAAATTCAGGTGTAACTGATGAAGATGTTGCATATGTGAAAAGAAATATATCGCAGCGGTTTTTACCTTTATTTAATAAAAGGTGGTTTGCCGCAACTCAAAACATTGCTCGTTTTTTTGCAAGCAATGCAGTTTGGCTTACAAGTGAGTTTTCGGGTAACAAGAAGTGTAATAAACTATCTTATTATGTTTTTGTTATTTTTAAGATGCATTTGAAGTAGCATTGCCATGCACCTCCTCATGTGAAAGTAGAGCGAAGGGCAGAAAAACAAAAGCTTTTGAGGAATGTAGTGATCGCGCGAAACGGTATAAAGCTGCAGCATTGGTGTCACAGTTCCCACAACAACAACTTTCACTGGCAAGTGAAATGATTGAAAAAGAAAAAACCCGCAGCCCTATATTGATTCTTCAATTGTATTAGCATTAATAATGGATATTACTGGCGTCAATGAAGAACTTATCGATCGATTCAGGATAATTCTACAAATACTTACATGTGGCGAAAAAATTGGTAGTGACAAATTTAAATTATATGCGTCAGACACTGCGAAACTGCTCGTACAAAAATATAGTTGGTTTTATATGCCTGTTACTGTGCACAAAGTACTAATGCATGGTAAGGATATAATGGATGCAGCCGTATTACCAATAGGCATGCTTTCAAGGAAGCCGAGGAAGCCAGAAACAAAGATTACAGGAAGTATCGATTGATGTTTTCGAGAAAGTGTGATCGAATTTCCACAAATACTGATGTATTCAACAGACTTCTTATAACTTCGGATCCTTACATAAGTAGCATAAGGCGTCATTCGAACAAAATTTCCCTAGAACTAGATCCCATTGTTAAAGATATGGTGCTTGAATAATATTACAAATAAAAACTAACACAACTTTTCGCCTGTTACATATTCAATTAAACATTGTATTTTATATTGGATTTTTATCAAGCTGAAAGGTATAAATAACCTCATTTGGCGTCTCAATATTGGCAACACCATTTTTTTTTTTCATTAAAAAGCATTAAAAAGGGTTCATAACTGTATTTTATATCAATTTGTTTCAATTACTAAGGTGTTACACACTTTAACTTGGAATACTTGACTAGAAAAGCGGCATGCATTTATGCGATATTTTCGGTGTGTTTGAAGGCTAATATCTTTCGCGGAGGGTTGTTGGGGATATTCTCTTCTTTTGTATGGAGACAACACTGTTTAACTTTTGAATAAAAATTAACATTTTTTAACTAATATGAAATTTTCATACGATTCTAGACAGGGAAGAAAAACACCTAAAATCTACAACTTTCAATGGGCGTAAATTCTAAAGTAGGCGTGGCATCCCCAATATGTTTAATTTTTTTCCATAAGGAGAACTCAATTAAGAAGAGTCCCGAATTTCAAGTCCCTAGGTCCAAAAATAAAAATTTTGGCAAGTGCAGTTATATGGGAGGTGGGTGTGGCAGTGGGCGGGTTTCCAAAATGTTTTCAAAATTTCTTAATTAGCTCAGAGAAGTGTTTCTGCAAAATTTCATTGCTGTACGACCACTCTTTCTATTTTTTTTCCAAGAAATGTTTGTCAATCCGTTTGTAACTCATCGAAATAAATTCCGGAGACCTATTAAACTATATATCTTTGGTCACAAGCATTAACCGCCTAAGGCGAAAATCATGCTTTCGAGAAAAATAACTTTTTATATAAATGTAATGAGGCTTCATTACGACTTAGGTCAGTATATTTTTATTAATATCTTTTTAACAAATAGTGATAGAGAAATGGGGATTTCACGTGAATATAAAGCGTTTTTAGTAGAAAATGATAGCATACATAACCCAAATCGTCGAATATCATGCTTTTGAGAAAAATAACTTTTTATATAAATGTAAAAGGGCTTCATTACGACTTAGGTCAGCATGTTTTCATTAATAACTTTTTAATGAACAGCGATAGAGAAATAAGGAATTCACGTAAATATAAAGCCTTTTCAGTAGAATATGATAGCATACATAACTCAAATCGTTCTTAAATTGACTTAGGCGGTTATCGCTTGTGACCACAGATATGTTCTTGATCCTTATAAAAGGAGAAGTCGAAATAGGGATGTCCGTCTGTCTGTCTGTTGAAAACATTCTCCTGCCCGCAATAATTCGAGTAGGTCGTACTGCTTAGGCTTAAAATGTTCGTCATAATCTGCAGCAGTTTCGAAACTCTGGACCCAATAATCGAGGAATAACGTACGAAAATCTAAAGGTACTCCGAAAAAATAATATAAAATAAAATAATAAACTAAAATAGTGAAAAATATTTATACGTAACAGAACATGCACATTAGGGCTATAACTAATTTTTTGGCAAGGTAGCACGAGGTAGGCAATGATGTTTTATAACGAAAATCATTATCTTGGGTTATTTTACGAAAAAACTTTACGCCCCAAATTCATTTTCTAAATCAATACTGACAACGTGCCAACAAAATTTCCATCATCCTGTTTACTTGGTGAACGTTTTTCGAGTTTTTGCTTAGCTGCCTGTGTATAAAAATCTTATAAAATCGGCATTTTTTAAAATATTTTTTAAACGATTCAAGAACTTTATAGCTCTGCTTTAGAGTTATTACTCTAAGATTTTTTTATTATTATATTTTATATGGAAAAAGCATTGCATGCATTTATAATGATATAAGGTTCGAGAAAGCTGTTCTTAGAAGCTTTATTTAATATATTCTGAATGTTGTAATTTTAAATTTTTAGTAGTATAGTTTTAATGTACCTTGGATAAAGAAAGCGCAAATCTCCAACTCACAATAGTTTCCGACTTATTATTTTCTTTTTAATTTTCTCTAAATTTTCTTTAATATGATTTGTTGGTTTAAATTTATTTCACTTTTAACACTTTTTAAATAGAAGTGTCGGTAAGTTCTTTAATATCCTGGTTAAGGATGTGTTGCAAATTTATATTTTATATCTGACATCATTTAGTAATGAGTTATTCCATTTAATTTTAATTTTAAATACGGATCGATTCAAAACACGACTATTTTTTGTTAAACTTCTCACTCTTTTTTCTTGGATTTGCTTCGATGCTATGCATATCACTTTTTTCCATTTCATTATTTTGATATTTTTTCTGCTACAATTATGTATTTTTTAATCTTCTGAATTTCTTATTTTTTTGATATAAAGTTATGCATTTCCACAATTAAGTTTTTGACATTACAAGAGGACATCAAAATAGTACATCAAACGTACAAAGGCATATTAGTAAATAATATATAAATTCTATAAAAAATAAAGGAAATTTGATTTTTTTTAAATGGTCACTTATTTTAATATAAAAACATTTGCTTGAACATGTGAAATGATTGTTTTCCATTAATTTTTCTTCGTAGGATTTGCCGAATTACTTACAGTTGTTACTTCCCTTGTTTTTCGATTGGTTTCCCGTATGATAATATACGCCATATCTGCTGTGATGAGCATGTGGAATATGGTGTAGGGATCATATGGGACTTTCACTGGCCCTGGTTTTCTTAATAATAACACTAAACCTCAATAAAATGTAAACTATTTCTCGTATCGCTTAAAAACCACCTTCAATCGATCTAGCACACTTTTTTGTGGAATAAATGTACGGTTCGGGTATTCAACACATACAATATTAGGGAGTTTTGATAGTTTGAAAATCAAAGTGACCTTCTCACAAAAAGAAGATTTTTATAGATTTATGTGGAGATCGGGAATAACTTTATATGGCACCTATAACTGAAAATGTTGCTAATTGGTTTATTTATGTATTACTTTTTGATGCGTGTAATAAATGCACATAAACCAAACTTTACCGATATATATAAGATAATCTGAAGTTTATGACAGTTTATCTCATAGGGGTTACTTTTATGAGACTGGGTCTGAACATGCACCTATTTTCACCAATTTGCAATACCTTTTATGCTTTTTCTGGCAAAAGCTTATATTCAATAGTTCAACATAATATATTTATAATTGCGACCTGTAGCTGTATAGACACACATACAGACAGACAAATAGACGCAAGCACAATTGGATGGAGGGATGGACATCGCTAAATTGACTTAAAAAGTGATTCTGCAATACGGTGTATTGATATACAGTCTATTAGTCTTCTCTCTTCTCTCACATGTCGAAGAACACTTTTTATTGTAGTGTCAATTTTCGTTCACCAAAGTAAGGATGTAATTCCAACGACTAGGCTTATAGAATTTTAAAATATCCTTCTTTTTCGATAATTTGTTACTGCTATTTTTATTTATTAATTGATATAAGAATATTATATGTAAATACTCGTATGTACAAAAGTTACAATAATCTATAATCTTAATAGGCTAGGCGATTTTTTGTTACCGATGTTTTGTTCTACCGCTTTATCCTGATTTTGACCAAACGTATATTATTTGAAAGGTATTTTTTTTTAGCTGTTCACCAGATTTACAGATTTTTAAATTTGTTCCTTTATTTTGAGTAAATTGCATTTAAATTTGGTACTAACACATACGTAAAATTATACAAACGCTATGTGTGTTTTATTAAATTTGTTAATGTGTTTGTTAATGAGTTTGTTATCTTCATTCACAATAATAATAAACCATAAAAGTGTTGGTTTGTGAATTGGCTAAGTTGAAAAATAAAGCTGCCTAGAAATTGCACTCGAATTTCGAGCGCTGGAATCTGCTAGTTATCTATATTAGGCATAACATATTTGTTGAGAGCCTGATTGGCAATATATTAAATATTTTTTTTAATTAAATCAATTCAATATTTTTAATTTTTGCAGATTTACAAATTTAAGTATATTACAAATAAATATTTGCTGATAATCAAATTCTTTCATTGAACACACTTCAATGCATTACACACATATAACTTTCTTCGCTTATATTAAGTTGGGTTCTACCAAAATAGTTGTGCCTAAATTTATTAAATATTGGACAAACTCCAATAAATTGGAATGTATTCTCAGCTTCTTGTAAGTTACAGATTGAACATAGTCCAGTTGAGTTGCTTCTAAAAAACCTGGCATTTAAATAAAACAAACTCTAATTACATTAGCCAACAACGTTTTGGCCTGGGGCAACCAAATATCTTTCCTAGGGTAATTTGGTGGACTGAATTAGAATCTGAAATTGGTTTTTCTCTATCACGTCAGGTTTTCGAGCTACAAAAAAATGTTTTTATTAATTTTTTTTCATAAAAAATCATTAGTTTATTTTAAAACCAATGAATTTTTAGAAGTGAATGGCGTTATTTGAACGTCGTTTGTATTTTGTTGGTTCGGTTTCACGTATTAGAGTCCAGCAATTGTCTCCCAGCATGCTTTTGTCGCAAAATCCTTGATAATTTCTTTAAATTTTCAAACTTCCCTTCGCTCGCCGCACCTAGGTTTTGTGGAAAAATAATCTAAGTCCGAATGAAGAAAATGCATTTTGAGTGACATTCGGGCACCTTCAGTAATTTTTCAGTAATTCAGCAACAACTTGTCTGCTGTTTCCACTCTTATTGTGTCCAAGAAAGCGATGCTCTGGAAAGATTTCCAGGCTGCATATTCTTTCTCCACTAAACATTGTGAAAAATTGTCATCAAATATGCCTCATCCGAGGGCCAACAAATATGCCTCCTTTGATTTTAGCACATGAAATTTTAACAAATATTTAAATGCTGCACTATCTTTGTCCAGAGCCTTGACAAAATTCTTAAAAAGGCCCAATTTTATGTGCAGCGGGGGAAGAAGAACGTCATTTGGATCAATTAATGGTTTATTTGAAATATTTGTTTACCTATTGAATACTCAGTTCTTTTTGGTCACTCTATTCTGACGTAATGATGACATGTAGCGCGACTATCCCATAGACAAAGGAAACAACAATATTTTGTGAAACCTCCTTGCATACCAGTCAACAAACCAATGACCTGAAACAGATTAATTTACAGTTATTTACGATGGTCTATACTATATATACAAAGAAATTTAAATCACACACCTTAAGGTCACCACAGATCTTCGATTTATGATCGTTGTATTTGAGTAATGTCAAAATTTCAGTCAGTGATTCGTAATTTACCTTTGCACTAATGGCATGAGCAATTGGTATGTATGGTTTTTCATTTCCATTATGCAAAAGAAGAACCTTTAAACTGTACTTAGAGCCATAAATAAATAATCTCCATTCAGTTTTGTCATATGGCTGCTTCATGTTTTGAAATAAACCATTACCATTAGTACAGTATAGAATAGAGTGTTTCTTTTCAAAATATGCAGCCAATTCCAAGTTTCTATCTCTATTGATTGTCACTTTTGTCCCAACTGCAAAATGTTTCTGCGTCTTGCTTCGTTAAATGTAAATCCCGAATTAAATCATTCAGCTCAGCTTGAGTCACTAAATGGCGTTCATCATCAGCCTCTTACAAACTACCACTACTGGTGAAAGATGTTTCGGAGTGACTGCTCGTAGCACTGGGAATGACACCGAATGGAAACCGATGAGACATTAGCGTAAGTAATATTTTTCCAATTTTTCATAATGAATCCAGCAACTTTTGTTAAACAGAAATAACAATAGGTTTGGTGGTTACTTGACTCCCTTCAAAGTACTGGAATTGAAAAATCGAAATAGATCTTCTTGCCATTTGACCACTTGTATAAAACAATTCTGCAACTATTGCAAAATATTGGCGATGTCCACGGTTCTGACATACAAAACCAAAATAATGTAAATATGCATATTTTAATGATGCTGATATCGCATATCCTTTTTTTTTCCAAACAAATATTCACCACACACAAAGCAAAAATAGCTTGAATCAGTAACACACCATCTCCCTGCATTCTTAAACGCTACTATTATGAAGATTTAGTATGAATGTGGGCTTCTGTCAAATTAATAATTATGAAATTGTAGTGTCAGTATTGACTGTTTTACAGTATTGCCAGCATGCGATAAAAATGAACAAGACGTGATAGCCAAATTTTTATGCCAGATTCGAATTCAGCGCACCCAGATTAAAAAACATGCTTCGTTTCTGCATTCATTTTTTTTTTAATTTGTAGACCAGTGTTATTATTGTAGGATAAAAATTTTAAGTTTAAAGTGCGTGTAGATTTACAAAATGGATATATATCCTGCACTATTTTTACTGCACGTTCTGCACAAATATTACTCCTTTGCTTATTTTTGATTAATAAATCATCTTGTATCCAATGTTTAAGAAAGCCTTTCGGGGCGTTTTTGAATCTTGCTAATGACTGATTAAAAAGTTGAAAATTTTCTTCGTGAAATCGGTGATGTCTGAAAACCGACAAACTGCAATGATGGCCCTCAAATTCCATCGTACATTAATGATCGGCGGAATAGCTTTAAATTTTATGAATGGAAATTTTTGGTTTTTTGAAAAAATTTGAGTACATTTACCAATTCAAACAAATAATGCATATCATCATGCCACTTTATGTTTTTGGTATCAATTTTTTCTTTATTTTGTATATAGCGTTGCTTGAAACTTCATGATGGTGCGTGAACTTTTTTGACGCCGAAAAAGTAAAAGCGCATTCCTTCATAATTTTAAATGGCCTATTCGACTATAGTATGCCAATTTTGATATTTTCAAAAAATGTTAAAAAGTTATAGCCCTAATGTGCATATCTTTTATTTTTTTATTTTTATACCCTACTAGCAGATTCCAGCACTCGAAATTCGAGTGCAAATTCTAGGAAATTTTATTTTTTCATTTAATAAAGACCCCTAAAAGTATGCTTCACAATTCAACTCGTTTTAAATGAAGAAAACAAACTCAACACATTAACACAAACACATAAACAAATTTAATAAACACACACATAGCATTGTATAATTTTATGTATGTGTTAGTGGCAACTTTAAACGATCATAACTCCAAAAAAATATTCCAGACGATGAAAATCTATAAATCTGGGTAACAGCTAAAAAGAAATACCTTTCTGATGGGGTCAGGATATAATAACTTTGTGCTGATGTTTGTAACTACCAAAAATATTTGACCTAGATCTTTTATTATACCGATCGACTCAGAATCACTGTCTGAGTCGATTTAGCGATGTTTTTGCAAAAAATAAGTGATCTTACCAAATTTGGTCAGGATCAGTCCATTTTTCGATCTAGGCCCCATATAAATATAGTATCCTCTGTGAACTTTTTCATATCCGAAGGCAAAAAAACTTGCCGCTCAAACTATGTTTATTTTTTATATCTAAATAGTTGGACCAAAGAGATAGGGTCTTTAAACGCATGGTATAGGAAATCGTATAGTCGGCCTAGACCGACTATAACCACTTGTTTTATATTTGCTAATGTTTAGCAGTATACGTAAAAGTACACCAACTTACAATAAAGCTATACTCGAACCTGTGTGGTTTATGTGTGTTCAAATCGAACAATACGTGAAGTAGACATGTTCCTGTACACAACCAAATATTAATAATTGATATGAAAATAAAAATATGTATTGGCTGCTTTAGACCAATACAATGTGTGTTTGAACCTTGGTCTTTTCATATTTTTTGCAGGTATTTACGCAGATGTTGCAATCGTTTTTACCCAAAAAACAAGTAAGAAAATTATAGTCGGTCTATACCGACCATATGATACCCTATACCATGGTTTAGAGACCCTATCTTTCGGTCCAACTACTTCGATATAGAAAATAAGCATAAACCAAATTTGAGTGGGATTTTTATTAATTTTTTTGGCTGCAGATATGAAAAAGTTCATATCGGATGCTATATCTATAAAGGGACTAGGTCCAAAAATGGACCGATCCTGATCATGTTTGGTAAAGTCTCTTGTATTTTGCAAAAATATGTACAAACAAAATTTGAGAAGAATCAGTGCAATATTTTTGTTTTTTAATAGATTTAAGTGAAGATCGGGAAGCAGCTCTATATGGGGTCAAAGGCATCATTTTTGGACTACTCATTAGTGGATGTAATGAACGCATACAAACCCAATTTGAGTAAGATCTATATGACAATTTGGATCTTATGGCAATTTATGTCGATTTCATATGGGTAATTTGTATGGGGGCTAGGTCTGAACATGGACCGATTCTCACCAATTTCAATAGCGTTCATCCGATGGCCGATAAAAGCTTATATACCAAATTTCATCAAAAAAACATTCATATTTGCGACCTGCAGTTTGATTACAAGCTTTACATGGACACACAGACGGACGGACGGACGGACGGACGGACGGACGGACGGACGGACGGACGGACGGACGGACATTGTTAAATCAACTCAGAAAGTGATTCTGATTCGATCGGTATAATTAAAGATGGGTCTAGGTCAAATATTTTTGGTTGTTACAAACAGCAGCACAAAGTCATTATACCCAAACCACATAGTGGTATAGGGTATAATGAAGTTTGAAACGTTACTTTTTATACCCTATACCACTATGTGGTTTGGGTATAATGACTTTGTGCTGCTGTTTGTAACCAAAAATATTTGACCTAGACCCATCTTTTATTATGCCGACCGAATCGGAATCACTATCTGATTCGATTTAACTATGTCCGTCCGTCTGTGTGTCCATGTAAAGCTTGTAATCAGACTGCAGGTCGCAAATATGAATATATTTTGATGAAATTTGGCATATAAGCTTTTATCGGCCATAGGATGAACGCTATTGAAATTGGTGAGAATCGGCCCATGTTCAGACCAAGCCCCCATACAAATGACCGCTATGAAATCGACTTAAATTGCCATAAGATCGAAATTATCATATAAATCTTAGTCAAATTGGGGTTGTATGTGTTTATTACATCCATTAATCAGTAGTCCAAAAATTATCCCTATGGGACAACTCCTAGTCATAGGCCCCATATAGAGCGGCTTCCCGATCTTCACTTAAATCTATCAAAAAACAAAAATATTGCACTGATTCTTCTCAAATTTTGTTTGATCGTTCCATTTTTGTGCCTAGTCCCCATATAGATATAGCATCCGATATGAACTTCTTCATATCTGCAGCCAAAAAAATTAATAAAAATCCCACTCAAATTTGGTTTATGCATATTTTTTATATCCAGTTAGTTGGGCCTGAAAGATAGGGTCTCTAAACGCATGGTATAGGGTATCGTATAGTCGGTCTAGACCGACTATAATTTTCTTACTTGTTTCACTTATTTTATTCTAGAGTTCTATTATCTCAAAATCTGGTATATAACATCTGAAGGGTACCAGCCTACTAAATAAAATTATCCGCGGATACTTTGATAACCCAGTTTAAACTTCAATTGCTCGTGAAATTGGCAATACTTGAGCGTAAATAGGTCTTTGAAATACCTTTTATTTGAACCCCACCTTGAAATATTCATATTATCGTACAATTCTTTTATTTTCGGCGAATGCAATGGTCTAAAAACTTTTGTTGTTTAAAATTAATTATATTTTCAAGGCCTTCGTAACGGATTTAATTTTACGCACAAATATTGCACATTTTTTCTAGTACTTCCCAATAAGGGAAGTACTGAGTTTTCAATTTTAACGTCCCCTTAAAATAATAATTAAACTGTACAACAATCCGAAAATTGTTGTACAGTGTAATGCATTTTTCAGATAGAATTAAAAAACATCATTGTTTTAATAAAAACACAATAAATAAGAAATTAAAATAATTGTGGATAATTTTCATTAGTGGGCTAGTACTCGAAGTGATTTATATGGTTTTGTGAAATCAAAGCACAAGAGATAAAACAAAAAATTAATTTAATGTTTCATAACCTCATTTTTGGATAAAATCAATTTCAGTGGCCCCATGAAAAAATTCTCAAAAATATTTTGGGTTATAGAAATTCATAGTTCGCATTAAGAGCTGCAAAAATAAAGAAAAAAACTTTTTCGTGAAACTCCCATATATCTATAGACAGAAATGTATGGTTACAGTTTTAAGTTGGATTAATGAATTATGGGCATGAAGCATACCTTCAAACTTTTATGGTATTTAAAGTTGTAGCTGGACTCATTTTTGAGCCGATCAAAGACCATAACTTTGCATTTGGGTTAAGTAGTTTTAAACAAGGTTTTCATGGGCACAAAGACGGACGGACACAGCTAAATCCAATTCGAATGTTGAGTTTACTCCGAAAATTCACTTGTACCCCATCTTAGCAATTTAAGCTAATAACTGCACTTCAAACTGTAAATTACTACAACTGCATAATACTTATTTATAATTATGTTGGAGTGTGTTAAATTTTTAACTTATTTTCAAAACAAAATTTAATTTCAATTTCTTAATACAGACAATTACTTATTGTCATTGCGGCGACGTTCATAACTTGTGTCTATTTATAGTTTGCAACGCCAAATCGTTAAAGAAAATACATTAAAAAACAAAACGGAAACATGTTCAGACTAATTACCCAATTCTAAATAAAAAAAAAAAAATATACATTTATGGTTATATGGGTGACGGTAATAAGGTTGAGCAATCAATTTTGGCTAAGGAAAACAAATATGGAAGCAGTAGAAAAAAAATTTTTTAAAAAACTATTCATTCAAAAAATAAAAAGTGAGTGAATGGGTAAAACAAATTAGTAATTAAAAGCATTTTCATCATTTTACATATCAACAAAAATTATAATAATAATATTTAACTGCTCGTAGCCGAAACATAAGTAATCAAGAACGAACATGAATTTAATAATAATTCTTGTAAAAATATGAATGTGGCCATAAATTTAGCTACGTTCAGTCTGAAAATATTCGATTTCAGAAGTCGATAAAATCTTAAAATACATAAAATGTAATAATAAGGAAACCATTGAACCTAAAGTGTTGAATTTTTTTGTTAATTGAAATTATGTTAAAATTTGAAAAAAAAAAATATATATTATTTATACCCTCAACACCACTGAGCAGATGTACTTGGCTGGCTTAGAGGGAATGTGTTGTGTAAACCGTGTGCGGTTTCGTCCACGATCAGCGAATCATGCGGGATGTAAGATGCCGCCAAATTGGCCTGCCAAACGTCGTCAATAGCAGCAGTTATACTGTTGAATATAAACCGATCGTATGGTAATGCGGTTTTGTATATTGGAGCATAGGTTGGGCCCCACAGTTCCTTAGTGGGTTAATTATTCGATTTAGACAGCCCAGTATACAAAACGATAGCCAAAAAATGCATCGAAAAAACACAATTCAATAAAAGTCATTAGCGATTTCTTCTAATAACACTGTGGAACAAATTCAGGTTAGCAAAAGTTAGGTCGTATCGCGGCGTTTGTTTATGTTAGTTCGAATTTTTTTTTCAATCGACCTTCGAACTTTGCAGTCAAATGCCGATTTTCAGCATATTGTTTATATGGTCTTTTGGCTATAACTCGTCGACTAATTGATATTTTTTCAATCTGTAAAAGCCAAATTATTGCTAGAGACCTGTGCAGCACTCAAAATTTTTAAAAAAATTTATTTAGAAAATGTTTGTGGTGCTTATGAAGCAAAATGTTGGAAAAATTAGTTTTTTTCATGCTTTTTGAAAATATTTTCCACATAACTAAGTCTTTTTTGCTTTCTGTTTGATCTATAATATGCTTCTCAGTTTCTTAAACAAATTTCATTTGAAAAGAAAACAATCATAATAAAAAACTTGCGTTTTCCAGCTTAATATTAATTAACATCTCATTTTTTATGTACCAATTTTGTTCAGTGCAGGTTTTGAAGAAACATTGAAAAAGAAATTATAAAAATATGGAAAAAAAAAATATATTTTTGAAATGTTAGTAATTAAATAAATTAAATTAATGATTTGGCCAGTTGCCGTTTAGCAGGCGGCGGTGGACCAACATCTCTGCTCTCTCTAATATCTTGGTCGATAATTTCGTCCAACAGATATTCTGGAATTTCATCTTTGTCTTCCCCTTCTTCCTCTTTTTCCTCGTCTTCCTCTTCTTCAAAGGTGTTTTTATACCACCAAAAAATTTCAGCGAGTATTGCATCTGGAGATTTCTTTCCTCTGTGCCTGAAACGAAAATAGTTTTCAATCGTTAACATGTTTAAATTGTGCACTCTGACAAAGATATTAGAAAAATCTAGGAATTCAAAATATGCACACTCTATAGTTACCTTATTTCAAATGGAAGCGCAGTTTGGTGATAACGTTCGCCTTGCTCATCAAATTCAGTTTTCAACTGTTGAGCGAGTTAATTAAGATGCTGATGCAAGAGATGAATTTTGTACGACATATTAACTCCAATTTCATCGAAAGCTGCCTACATGTTTGCAACAGATTACCTGTAGTTGTCTTTGCGTTCTTTACCCAAAAGTCCTTTAATGACTGCTTTCAATGCGAGCCATGCATTTAATTCTCGGTCTGTCAGAACTTGGTCAAAATCTTATTATCTCATTATTTTCCGTATGTCGGGACCATTAACAACCCCTTTCTGAATTTTGGCGTTACTTAGTCTTGGGAAAATGTCTTTTAAGCGGTTGAATACTGCTGGTCTTTTTGCGATACATTTCAAAAAATTTTTAGCAATTCCAAGTTTAATGTGGAGCAACGGCAACAAAATTTTCATTTCAGGAACAAGACTTTCATGTAGCTTATTGTCTTTAGGCCATTTCCGTCCAATCCGACTATTCCAGTTATGCTGTTTGTACTGGTTTCTTCCTTTAATACCTTCTCCATATCGTGAATCCCAATCGCACAAAAAACATGGATATTTTGGACGGCCAGATGCTGTTAAGCCTGTAATCCATGAAACTATTTTGAGGTCGCAGCAAATGCGCCACTGGCGTTCGTTATATTTGACTTCTTCCAGAATGTGTTTCAAATTATCGAAATTTTCACTAGTGTCAGTGCTATACGCAATCGGAACAGAAGGCATTCTATTTGTCTTGTGCAAAAGCACAACTTTTAAGCTGATTAGTGAACTATCGATGAATAAACGCCAATTATCTTTTTTATAGGTTAACCCTATCGTCTTCTTTAACTTTTCAATATTGTTGCAATAAGCGAAATTTTTTGCATCATTCACATTGAAGAACTTTTCTAATTCTTTTTGGCGTTTTCGATATGCTGTTACTTTGGTACCTTTCGCCAGCAAATTATTTCCTTTCAAAAATGAAGCCAGTAGTTCTTATTTTTTCCGACTCAAACACAAATTTGCAACAATTCCGTCCAAAAAAGACTTAGTTTTGTGGAAAATATTTTCAAAAAGCATGAAAAAAAAATAATTTTTCCAACATTTTGCTTCATAAGCACCACAAAAATTTTCTAAATCAATTTTTTTTAAAATTTTGATTGTTGCACAGCTCCCTAGCAATAATTTGGCTTTTATAGATTGAAAAAATATCAATTAGTCGACGAGTTATAGCAAAAAAACCATATAAACAATATGCTGAAAATCGGCATTTGACTGCAAAGTTCGAAGTCGACAAAAAAAAAGTCGAACTAACATAAACAAACGCCGCGATACGGGTCTTCTAATTTAGCCTCTATTTTCACCCCTCACTCTCAGAATCGACCTAACTTTTGCTAACCTGAATTTTTTCCACAGTGTAATAGTACAATGTCCGTACGGACCTATTCGCTAATCCACGTACTAAACGTCATTAAATCTCAATAAAATGTAAATTATTGCTCGTATCGCTTCAAGACCAGCTTTAATCGATTCACCACACTTTTTCTTCGAACACATGTACGGTTCGGGCATCCAACTCATACAACATTAAGGAGTTACGAGAGTTTGAAAATCAAAAATGTCCACAGGGACCTTTTAACAAACGGAAGAGTTAAACATAATATTTTTCAAAATTCAAATAATGCTTGCCAAAAAAGTTAAGAGGAAAAGCGTGCGTTAAGATTTTTTCGATGTCACTCCTTAGAACACTTGCTATGTTGTTAGTGTTGTAAAATATTCTGTTTCACTACAGAGTAGTTATACGGTATGAACACTGATTCTTAACCATAAAACAAATTTGGTATGAATGATTTGAAGCGCATGATGACATATGGTTGTAAGTAAGAGAGATGCAGGATCAAATATCACGGCCAACATTTTTATAGAAACTATATAACCAAAACTATTCGCAGAGTTTTTTTTAGAAAATATATGCTTTCTTATTTTCTACCACACAATATAGAAATTTTAATTGCGTTGAACATTTAATGGAATCCTCAGCTGTGATTGTTTAATTTTGAGTTTTGTTATTTGATTTATAATTAGAAACGGATTGAAAGAAACACTGTGATTTTATGCTGTATTAAGCCACCCAGCTTGCACTGCTAAAAAAAAAACATTTTAAGATAGCAATGTATTCATAATATTAATTACTTTAAATTGCCTTATGAAATATTTTACAACAATGTGACAAATTGTTTTGAAATTTTAAAATACCTAATACTTAGTTAAGGCATTCAAACAACTTTTAAGACCTTTATAGTAAAGTTATTTAGGTTAGCAACCAAAACAAAAAAAAAAAAAAATACGTACAAAAACATAAGTAAACAATTTATTATTACGTATTGATAAATTGCAATACCGGTTTTTGATTTAAAATAATTTCTTCAATGAATTTTTGTTTCATAAGTACTTTAATCATTAACTTACATAGAGTGTGTCATGCGTTCGTTCAGGCGTTATTAATAATCAATTCATGTTAACCGGATTTTAGGTGTATTATGTATTTATAAATACGTGTGAATTAATACATTACAGTATATGGAGAAATGATAAGAAAATAAGCAGAAGAAAGATTTACATGTTTAATACGTTTAATTGATTATTACTTATGGTGATTGAGCATATTCTTTTTAAATAGAATTGAATTTATTTATTCATGGCATAATATTAAGGAATTGCTTTAAAATAAATGTCTGATCTGGAATTTATTCATTAAACGTTTGATTTCCTAGCCAAAGCTTTAAATAATGAATTTAATGAAATCATTCAGTATGGAATTCATTACAGTTCCAAATTTATTAATAGATCGCTGAATGAGTTATATCTGTGGTTTTCTGGAATAACCGCGTATGTCTATTTTTGTCAGTTTTGAGTTAACGATGCCAAATATATTAATTTTTAACGCTCTTTACATGTGTTAAATATTTTTTTTTTTTAAATATTGACCATTTCTGAGCTTTTTCTTGAAATAATGACGTAACTTAAATGTTTATTAAATAAATTTTCAGCACTATCAAAGTATGTCAACCTACGTTTGATCGCTGACAAATTATTTTCTCAGAAAACGACACATAGCGACATACGTTGTTATTAATGAAAAAAATGCAAAATAACTTTGGATTATTTTTCAGTTTATAACCACTTATAAAAGCTTGTGTGTTTATTTCTGTTATTTTTTGTCACTATTATTCTTGATAAGTTGTTATATTCGCATCCTAAGTCCCGTTAACTTTTTGTTGACGAACAAAAAAATCCATTTTTCAAGCAACAACAACTTATGTCTACATGGGTGGTTGCATTGGTAGTTTTCTTTTTCAAAGAAAACGACGTTTGTCGACATAAGTTGTTTTATCTGCACACACTTTAAGTGTTATTTACATATTGTTTTTTGCGTCTTTCTCTAGGATCTATTCCTCTGAAGATTTTTGATTCAAAATTTTATATGAAGTATTTATTGCCTATATCTACAGGACTGTTAAATAAAAAGCTCTAAAAACTATATCGAGCCCATAATTTCAAATATAACATTTTTTGGCTCCCCTAAACATTTTGATTTTATGACATATGCGGTTATTCTAGAAATCCGCAGATATAGTGACTGAAGTGTTTCCTGTTTTTACCAAAAGTCTTTACTTTCCTTTCTAAAAAAAACTAATTTTGCACTCAAATAAGTCCCTAACATTCTTAATTTTTCTCATAAATCACAGAACTAATTAAATTCATTCGATTCAATTAATTGTAGTCTGGGAATTTATTCATTGTATATTAATCAAAAGCTTTAAAAATATTGATTAAAGTCCCTCACAAAAATTTATTAAAATTTCCCTAAAAAATTTTAATGAAAATTGGAAATAATTGAATTGGGAATAATTAAAAAAAAATTGTTAATAGCTTACTTTTTAATCAAGTCTACAGCACAGCGCAACCAAGAAACATAAGAATTGTTTTTATAAAATATAAAGAAATGTAGCTTAATTTGGGAATAATTTCTAATCATAATACCCCACACTGTATGCTTATATTCCTACTACTCATACTGATTAACTAATTAAAAAAATATAATAAATAATATAATTTCAATAATAAACAATCTATTTGCATTGTTGTAAATATTTATTTTTTATAAAGGCAGCCTCTGAAAGGTACTAATAGTCTGTAATATTGGAATTTATAATAATATTTGAAGAGTAGTTAAAAAAAATTGTACTTATAATATCAAATCTAATATTTATATGTGGCTTAACAAGTCTTTAAGACTTATTCTCTCGTTTCGCGGACCCAATATAAAAGAAATGCATAAATGTTAATTTCCAGTCTCAAAACCTCCACTACGGAATGGGTATTTCCAAAACAATGTTCTGAAATGTTCCTGTGACTTCTTTATGCACTTTATATCACATTCATGAATAGCGTTACATCCTATATCGTTTTATGGACAGGGTAAATGAATTGATGCTCAGTAAGAACCACCATGAACTACGAGTATAGTACCCGACTGAAAAATCGCTTTCTGATTTGATTAATGAATTTTGCATTTACATTTATAATTGTGTGCTTTTATATTTATAGATACATTTTGGAACCAACAGTTTTTTATAAAAGGGAGTATTTTTTTTTATAAAAATTTACTTTTTAGAAAAAATTACTTTTTAGAAAAAAGTAAATCTATAATATTAATAGGCTAGGTGATTTCTTGTTACCGATATTTTGTTCTATTATTTGAAAGGTATTTCTTTTTTGCTGTTCACCAGATTAAGAGATTTTTTAATTTTTTCCTTTACTTTGAGTAAATTGCATTTAAAGTTTCTACTAACACATACATAAAATTATACATATACTACGTGTGTATTTATTAAATTTGTTAATGTGTTTGTTAATGAGTTTGTCTTCCTTCACATAATAAACCAAAAAAGTGTTGGTTTGTAAATTGGCTAAGTTGAGAAATAACGTTGCCTAGAAATTGCACTAATTTCGAGTGCTGGAATCTACTAGTTTTTTTTTAAAAAAGTACTTTTTTAGAACAGGTTCTTTTTTTAGAAATGTTATTTTTTAGCAAAGGTATTTTTAAACAAATTTTAATTTTTTAGAAAAAGGTTCTTTTCTAGAAAAATGAGATCTGATGATAGAAAAATAAATTATTTAATTAAAACGGAACTTTTTGTTAAAAGGCACTTTTATAGAATACGTAGTTTTTTTTTAGAAAAAAAAATACTTCTTCAGAATATGTACTTTTTTGGAAAAAAAAATACTTTTTTATAAAAAGGTACCTTTTACATATAAAAAGATTCTTTTTTAAAAAAATGTCTTTCTCAGAAAAATAAAATTTTTTAGGAAAATGTAATGTTATATTAATAGGTATATTTTTAGAAAAGGTAATTTTTTTAGAAAAAACACTTTTCTAGAAACTGGCACTTTTGTATGCTAGAAAAACACACTTTTTAAGGAAAAGTACTTTTTTTTTAGAATTAGGTAGTTTTTTATAAAAATATACTTTTTCAGATATATGTATGTATTTTTTGGGAAAAAATAATTATTTTAAGGAAAATGTACTTTTATATTTAAAGTTAAATTTTTACAATAGGTACTTTTTTTTAGAAAAAAAAAATACTTTTCTAGAAATATGTAATTTTGTATGGTAGACATACATACACTTTTTAGAAAAAAGTACTTTATTATTAAAAGGTACTTTTTAGAAAAGACACTCTTTTAGAAATATGCAGTTATTTTTACAATAGAAAAACTTACTTTAGTAATGTAGAAAAATAAAATTTTCAAGTAAAAATAAACATTTAGTTAAAAGGTAATTTTTTATAATACGTATCTATTTTAGAAAACGGTCCTATCTTATAAAAAAGGTACTTCTTTAGAAAAAGATACTTTTTTAGAAAAATGTACTTTTGGAAAATGTACTTTTCTAGATTAAGCTACTTTTTTAGAAAAAGATACATACTATTAAAGAAAATTACACTCTTAAGGAAATAGTACCGCTTTTTATAAAACGTAATTTTTTTTATTTTTTTTTTGAAAAAATTACTTTTTTACAAAAAGCTACTTTTCCAGAAAAAGGTACTTGCATAGAAAAATACACAGATACCTTTCTATAATAGGTACATTTTTAGAAACAGATAATTAGAAAAAGGTGCGTTTGTAGAAAAATGTA
Source organism: Cordilura impudica (assembly GCA_963682025.1). Lineage (NCBI taxonomy): Eukaryota > Metazoa > Arthropoda > Insecta > Diptera > Scathophagidae > Cordilura > Cordilura impudica. The sequence continues at coordinate 102,681,388 of OY821520.1, forward strand.
CTTCCGTATAAGAGATAATAAGTTTTTAGTAAAGGTAATTTTTAAAATTTTTTAGAAAAATAAACTATTTTAGAAATGGGTAAAAAAGTACCTTTTAATAATAGATACAAAAGTATCTATTTGTAGAAAATAAATTTTTCTAAAAAATATCCATTTTAAAAAAGCACCTATATTATAAATATACCTTTCAATAAATAAGTACATTTTCTTTAGAATAGTCAATTTTTCTATAATAGCACCTTTTTATAGAAAAGTACCTTTTTTATAATACCATCTCTTTCTAAAAAAGTACCTTTCTCTATAAAAGTACCATTTTCTCAAAAAGTACACATTTCTAAAAAAGAATATTTTAATAAAAAACTATCAACAAAGAACAATTTAAGAAAAAGTTGTTTTTACTTAAAAAGTGCATTTTTCTTCCATACAAAAAGAACTTTTTTCTAGAAAAGTATACTTAAAAAAAAAAATAAAAAATATAATATAATAAATAAAAAAAATATATCTATATATATAAAAATTTTGTTCATTTGTTGTTCGTAACGAAAGATCTCAAAAATAATAGCTGTCAAGCTAAGATTTGCACCATAGGTTCGGTTCGAGCTCTTCTGTGTTTTTTTTAGTTTTAACCCTCTAGCTGGCGTTGGGGTCAAGTTATAAAAAAATTTTTATTTTCAGTGCGATTTGCCTGCAATTCAGAATGTGTGTATGTTTCGTCATATAAAATATTTGTGTGTATAAATGGATCCGATAGGTGGCGCTGGGATAAAGTTATTTCGAAAATTGTTATTTTCGGTGCGAATTTACTGAAACTAAGTATGTACATATATGTATGTTAGATGATGCCAAAAATTTTTTTGTTGCACCCGGTAGATGGCGCTGGCATTCGAAAAATAATGAGTTGTGAAATTTATTTAAATTTTTTAAGTTAAAAAATTCACAAATGCTTTTATATGTAAATATTCTAACCAAAAAGGAAGGAAAAATTGCATCGGCTATTGCTTCGTCCGGAATAGCCGCAACATTATTGCATGGTGGTCGTACAGCTCATTCATCACTCAAATCAGTGTTAAACGTACAAACAAATGAGAATGCCGTATGTAATATCAAAAAACATTCTGGTATGGCAAAAGTTTTGCAAAAATGCAGTATTATTATTTGGGATGAATGTACCATGGCTCACAAACATTACTAAGAAGCATTACATAGAATTTTAAAAGATTTGAAAGGCAATGCAAACTTTTTTGTGGAGTTCTCATTTTATTATCCGGAGATTTTCGTCAAGTACTGCCAGTCAAACCAAAATCAACCTATGCTGACGAAATAAATGCCTGCTGAAAATCATCAAAATTATGGAGTAGCGTTCAAGCTATAAAATTAACAACAAACATGCGAGTACGATTAGAAAATGATCCAACGGCTGACCAATTTTCTAAACAACTACTTGATCTTGGTAATGGTAAAATCAATTTTAACCCAACCAATCAAACTATTAAAATATCCATAAAATTTTTGTCAATTTATATCGTCACGTGATGAATTAATTGAAAATGTATTCCCGACATTCAAAATCAATATCGTAACCATGATTGGTTAAGTGAAAGAGCTATTTTAGCCGCAAAAATGTCGATGTCGATAATATGAATGTTGTTATGCAGGACATGATTGTTTCCGAATCGTTTTCTTTCAAATCTTTCACTTGATGTACCCGGTCTACCGCCACATTTATTAAAATTAAAAGTCGGTTCTCCAATAATTTTGCTACGCAACCTCAACGCTCCGAGACTATATCATGCAACTAGGTTAATTGTTGAGAGAATAATGCCCAATGTTATTGAGGCCACAATTTTCAAAGGAAAATTTAAAGGAGAACATGTTTTGCTGTCAGGAATTCCTATGATTCCTACCGACACACCGATATCATTCAAAACATTGCAATTTCCGATCAGATTGGGCTTTGCCATGACCATTAATAAATTTCAAGGACAACCATTGCAAATATGTGGTTTGGAGCTCGAAAACAGTTGTTTTTCCCACGAGCAACTATATGTGGCATGTTCCGGTGTCGGAAAGCCAGCAAATTTATTCATTTACTGCGAGAATAATTAATTTAAAAATATTGTTCACTCTTTAGCATTACAATAATAGAAATATATTGGTCATTCTTATATGTTACAATAAATATTTATTTTCATTTTCATAATTAAAACATGGTTTGTCTTTAACAGTTTTGAATTAATATTAACAAATGCACAAGCGTTTTTTTTTTGTATTGGTATATACAGATTTTAACTAAAATAAAAAAAATCATGGAGGACAAAACAACGTTTGCCGGGTCCAGCTAGTATATATATACGAGTATATATACTTTTTTCTATAAAGGTATCTTTTCCTAAAAAAGTACATATTCTAAATAGGTAACTTTTCATATAAAAGTACAGAGCTTTTCTAGAAAAGTATATTTTTCTAAAAAAGAATTTTTTTTTAAAGCAGTACCTTTTTCTAAGGAAGCATCTTTTTCTAAAAAAGAAACTTTTTTTAAAAATATAACTTTTAAAAAGTGTGTTTTTCTATGATAGTATCTTTTTCTAAAAAACTAGCTTATTTATCTTAATTCTAAAAAAACTACCTCTTCTAAGAAAGTACCTTTTAATAAGGGGTTCCTTTCAATTTAAAAATTTTATTTTTCTAATCTGTAAAAGTATATTTTCTAAAAAAATACATATTTGTAAAAGAATGCCTTCTCTAAAAAGTACCTATTATAAAAAAGTACCTTTAATAAAAAAGTAAAACAAAGTAAAAAAATCTCTATCATACAAATGTACCCATTTCTAGAAAAGTTTTTTCCTAAAAAATACCTATTCTAAAAAACGAGCTATTTTAAAAAAGTACCTTTAATAGTGAGTTATTTTTACTTAAAAAGAATATTTTTCTTTTATAAAGAGGTAACTTTTTTCTAAAGAGTGAATTTTTCTAAAAAATATGTAAATTTTTCTACAAAAAAGTGTATTTTTTCTAAGCATGTTTTTCTAAAAAAAAATAGCTATTCAAGAAAAGTACCTTTTTATATATCAGTAAATTGTCCTGTACACTCTGTATTTTTCTATGCGAAGTACCTCGTAATGTAGCTTTTTGTAAAAACTCAATTTTTCTAAAAAGTACCTTTTAATAGTATAATTACCTAAAAAGTGTATTTTCTATGACAGTATGTATCTTTTCAAAAAAAGTTAATTTTTCCAAAAGTTTCTGTTTCTAAAAAAGTACCTTTTTCTAAAGAAGTACATTTTTTTTATAAAAAATTACCTTTTTCTAAAAAAACTATATTTAATAAAAAGTTACTTTTTACTTAAAAATTTTAGTTTTCTACACTATAAGTACATACATATTTCTAAAAGAGTGTCTTTTCCAAAAAGTACTTAACCTAACAAAAGTACCTTTTAATAAAAAAGAAAATTTACCTTAAAAATGTATTTTTCTTTTAAGATTGTAGTTGTCCGACCTTTCAAATGTTGACAAATAAAAATTCTCGAGCTCGATTATTTAAATTATTTATCAATGTATTTTTCTATCACACAAAAAAACCCATTTCTAGAAAGGTTTATTTTTAAAGGAAATGTACTTTTGTTGGAAAAGATACTTTTATAGAAAAAAGTATATATGTATGTATATTAGAGTGGGTGAAATTATAGGGGGCCGAAAAAATCTCCATGGCTCATCGCGATCTGGTACTATGGGCCGTAACATGTATATCTGTGAGTAAAAATCATTGACCCTTCTTAATATATATATATATATATATATATATATTAGAGTTATTCAAAAAAATTTGATTTTGGGATATTATCACTTTTTTAAAGGGTTTTGCATCAATAAAAATAATGGCGTTTTTATTTTTGGAAAATTCCATCTCCTTACCCGGCCTCTAGGCGATTGAAAACGCGGATTTTGAGTGACGTTTTTAAAATAACCAAAACTGTTGAAAATTTAAAAAATTGCACTTGACTATTCGATTCTACAGGAAAAATCAAGTAGATAGGATTTTTCTTTACGCTTTTCTAATGTACCATATAGCTATTAGGGTTGTCCAAAAAAGTAATTTTTTTTTTAAAATATTTTTTAGATTTTTTTTTAAACGCACAATGAACGTTTGGCTCCCTCTGAGGAAGATGGTGCAAACAGTTTTTTTTTATCACAATCCGTTAAAAAGATATTCAACCATAAATCTTTATTTTTTACTGAATAAACATAATTTTTAGTTTTGCAATTTTTAAATTTTATTTATTGTTTTTGTTTGGCCACAATTCAAATTTAAACCATTTGTAATTAATAATTTAACTTTAGTTCATTTAAATATTCATCATTTCATTAATAATTTAATTGTCTTTATTATCTGCCTTAACGTTTAATATTTTTCTTCCTGAATTCATAACAGTAAATTTCTATTTACTTTGTATTCAACATTTAAGTAGAGTCTTGGCTGTTGCTAAAAACTTTGTAAATATTATTGAATGATTCGTGTTTAGTGAAAAATAAAAACAATTTAAATGGTTTCGCTTTATCTGCGGTGGAAAAAAATTATTTGAATTAATATTTATTGTTGTTTTAAATAAATAATCAAATTTGTATAAGAATTACAAAACTATAAATTATTGTGTCTTCATTTAAGAATAATGATTTGGGGCTTAATAACTTTTTAACGGGTTGTGATAAAAAAACTGTTTGTACCATCTTCCTCAGAGGGAGCCAAATATTCATTCAGCGTTTAAAAAAAAAATCTAAAAAATATTTTTTTAAAAAAATGACATTTTGGACCACCCTAATAGCTACATGGTACATTAGAAAAGCGTAAAGAAAAATCCTATCTTCTTGATTTTTCCTGTAGAATCGAATAGTCAAGTGCAATTTTATAAATTTTCAACAGTTTTGGTTATTTTAAAAACGTCACTCAAAATCCGCGTTTTCAGTCGCCTAGAGGCCGGGTAAGGAGATGGAATTTAGAAAAAAAAAGTACGCCATAATTTTTATTGATGCAAAAACCTTTAAAAAAGTGATAATATCCAAAGATCAGAAGCAAAAAATTATTTTTGAATAACTCTAATATATATACATGCATATTTTGTTTTTTGAAAGTATAATATAGGTTATTTTTGTATGAAAGAAAAATGCACTTTTTAAGTAAAACTGACTATTTCTTAAATGGTATTTTATTAGAATGGATATTTTTTTAGAAAAAGATCTTTTTTTAGAAAAGGTACTTTTTGAGAAAAATTTACTTTTATATAGAAAGGTACTTTTCTAGAAAAAGATGATATTGTCACAAAGGTACTTTTCTAGAAAAAAGTGCTATTATAGAAAGATAGACTATTTTTAAAGGAAATGTACTTTTTTATTAAGAGATATATTTTTGAAATATAAACTTTTTTTAGAAAAATATACTTTTGAAGATATTTTTAGGTACGTTCTTGAAAAAGGGATTTTTTATTAAAAGGTATTTTTTGGAAAAATGTACTATTAGAAGGTACTTTTTTTAGAAAAAGCACATTTGAGTTTTAAACAGGTAATTAATTTTAGGAATGCTACCTATTTTGAAAATTATTTTTTTGGGCCACAATTTTCTTTTTAGAAAACCTGATGTTTTGAAAATTACAGTTTTTAATAAATATGGTATCAGCATTCCATTAAAATAAAATTATAAAAACCCTAAACCCAGTTTACTCGTCCTTTAGTTTTAATTTATGACATAATAACGACTTTCACCATCATTGTTTTAAGGATTTTTTTTGTGGCTAGCCTTCGTAATCGCCTTCTTCCCCACTGTATTGATATCGTATTCCATGAAGTTAGTTTTTTTTTTTTGGAAGAAGGCTATTGTAACTCTACTTAGCTTAGGTGAAGTAATTATCAAGCCGAACCAGAAAATCGTTGTTAAGCTTTTTGACATTCTATGTAGGTGAGTTAAAATTTGGTAGTTGCACACAAACAGGTCGCAATCGTACAGCCATTTAAATTTCATTTGGTACATAAATTTTGATCGGCTAAAATCAAATTTATATTAAAAAATTTAAATCACCAAAAACGCAAGAGAAAAGTGGAAAAGTCATGTTCTAATGTCTGTTATTTATAGAATTAAAAAACAATACCAATATAAAATCAACGCACACAATAAATAATGTTTTACTGCGGTTGGCAAACTTTTTCTGTGTGAATAAAATTCTATTCAAAATAGTATAAATTTATATTATTGCATAAAACATTTTCTAAAATTCCCTATTTGCAATTAGGTAATTCTAAATCTATGGTTTCGATACATATTTTAAATCATTTTAGTTGATTATGCTAACATTTGCAATTATAAACTTAAATGATATGAACATTCAAAAAAAAAAAAAAAAAAAAAAAAAATAGCAACTTAATTGAGTTAAGGCATTTAGCATGAATTCGCTGCAAGTCGTACGCAATTTAACAATGCCAAATTGCGTTTATAGACTTGGGCAACACATAGCTTCATAGTGGCCATATGCATGTGTTTGACTCTAACTACTCGTATATTTTAAAATGGTCAGTTATTTATGCGAACCATGCACATTAATATTATATGACACAACAGTGAATTGTGATTAAACTTTTATTTAAATCGATAGTATTTATTTATTAGCCATAAGTAATAAATCGTATTAAATTTGTCTATATGCATGTTTAAATTATTACGGTTTTTGAGAGCATCAAGCATAACACCGTTCGACAGAAAAACTAAACAAAAAATTTTCAGGGGATAACATTTTTCAAAAAATATATTTAAATGCTTATGCTCGTTCTACATTGGCGCTGTCGGTGTCAAATGACAGAGCAGAATCTTGCCAATTTTATGCAATTTTTAATTTTTTTTCATTTTTCATATATGTAAAAAAAAACTATGCTAACAACAACCTTTCAAAATTCTATTCATTATTCCTTTTATTTGCGGAATAAAATTCAAAACTTTTATTAACCTAAGGTCCCTTGCCGAAACATTTCTTAACAAACAAAAAACGTTTTGCAAACTTTGTATTTATATCAAAATAAATTTAACAGTTTTCTTCACCAAAAATTTTGCTTAAACACCAGCATTTAAACGTTTCTCTTTTATGGCAATTTTTCTTACTAGATATTTACTTTAAACGTAAAATATATATATTTTTTAAATTTAGTTATGGCAATTTATTTAAAGTAACAACAACTTAATCTACTTTAGTTTTTTTATGTTTATTGTTGCTACAAATTCTCAAACGAACAATAAAAACAAAATCAACTTACTACCAAAAACTATTACACGATTTCTTGTCTCTCGGTTAGTTGGTTTTAGTTGAGAATTTTATTTTGTTTATCTAAAAACATTTATGGATGATACAACTTCTAAATCCAGCAACTTTATAACATCCATAAAAATAATAAAAAAAACTTTTTTTTCGCAACTGCAGTTATTTTTCCAAAATTTGATAAATATTATTTTCGCAACTACAGTTATGGTAGAATCTCGATTATACGAATGTGGAGAGATTTTCGCATTTTAAAAAAATGTTGGAATACATAAACATGTTATTTTAACAAAAGTTCAACCGCATTCATTGGAAAAACAAAATTTTTCATTATTACAGAAATTTTATTAGGCAAAACTGTCTTATTTTTGTTGAGAGTCTCTTTATTATTTGAGCTATAAAATACAGAATTTTGTATTAAAAAGATAGTTTTTTAATAAGTTTTGTCTTTCAGGAATTAGTATTAGGTCTTTTAATGTTCGACCATATTTGATACAGTGATAAAACAATTTGCAGCCAAATTATAATGAATTTGTTGCATGGAGGTATAAAATAATGAACACAATGGAGGGATTGGGTTCAATTAGACATTTTTAGTTAACCAATTAACTTCAGAGACTTTATATTAGTACAATATATCTTATTGTAATATTCAAATGTGTATTTTTAAATGTAAGTCGGTATAGTGGATGATAGGGAAACCTAGTCTAATGTTTCATAAGACATATGTATATGTATGAGCCAGATATGATTATGTGGGTCAACTAGTTTTTAAAGCATACATACATAACAGGAAACATTTGCATGGCGTTAGGTTTATACAAGGATCGATTCTCACCAAAAAATTGCCAATTAATGAAACAAAAAGAAAAAAATCAAGTAAGAAAATTATAGCCGGTCTAGACCCTATCACTAAGGTCTAACTACAATTGAATTTCAGAAAGTATCAATTGTATTTCAGAAAACATCAATTGATTTTCAGAAACTACCAATTGTATTACAGAAAGTATCAATTGTATTTCAGAAAACACCAATTGAATTTCAGAAAGTATCAATTTCATTTTAGAAAACATCAATTGATTTTCAGAAATAATCACTTGTATTTCAGAAAACATCAATTGAATTTCAGAAAGAATCAATTGTATTTTAGAAAGTATAAATTGTATTTCAGAAAGTATCAAATGTATTTCAGAAAACAATAATTGAATTTCAGAAAATATCAATTGTATTTCAGAAAACAATAATTGAATTTCAGAAAATATCAATTGTATTTCAGAAAACATCAATTGATTTTCAGAAAGTATCAATTGTATTTCAGAAAGTATAAATTGTATTTCAGAAATAATCAATTGTATTTCAGAAAACACCAATTGAATTTCAGAAAGCATCAGTTTCATTTCAGAAAACATCAATTGATTTTCAGAAATAATCACTTGTATTTCAGAAAACATCAATTGAATTTCAGAAAGAATCAATTGTATTTTAGAAAGTATAAATTGTATTTCAGAAATAATCAATTGTATTTCAGAAAACATCAATTGAGTTTCAGAAAATATCAATTGTATTTCAGAAAACATCAATTGATTTTCAGTAATAATCAATTATATTTCAGAAAGCATCAATTGATTTTCAGAAAGTATCAATTGTATTTTAGAAAGTATAAATTGTATTTCAGAAATAATTAATTGTATTTCAGAAAACATCAATTGAATTTCAGAAAATATCAATTGTATTTCAGAAAACATCAATTGATTTTCAGTAATAATCAATTGTATTTCAGAAAGCATCAATTGATTTTCAGAAAGTATCATTTGTATTTTAGAAAGTATAAATTGTATTTCAGAAAGTATCAAATGTATTTCAAAAAACATCAAATGTATTTCAGAAAACATCAAATGTATTTCAGTTATTATAAAATGTATTTCAGAAAATATCAAATGTATTTCAGAAAATATCAAATGTATTTAAAAAAAAAAAAATGTATTTCAGAAAGTATTAAATGTATTTCAGAAAATATCAAATGTGTTTCAGAAAACATCAAATGTATTCAGAAATTATCAAATGTATTTCAGAAATTATCAAATATATTTCAGAAAATATCAATTGAATTTCAGAAAAATAGTCAGAACGCTATGCAAAAACATATTTTTATAAGTATTACATTGGGTTTGTAACTTTTCTTGTAAACTATAAACGCGTTTTTTTTCAAAGTTACGACTACAAAATCGGGCATCATGATGCAGGCAAAACTTTATTCCCGATTCCTGTCCTAGTTTTTTATATTGTAGCTGATTAAAATATGAAGTCCAAATATTAGCTAACATTGTCTGTGACTCCAAATCACTAATAGAAAAAATAATAACTTTTCGGTATTGTAGGGTAAATTACTTTTTAATTCTAAAATTCAATTAATATTTTCTGAAATTCAATTGTTATTTTCTGAAATACATTTGACCATTTCTAAAATATATTTGATGTTTTCTGAAAAACATTAGACACTCTGAATTACATTGGTTTTCTGAAATATATTTGATACTTTCTGAAATACAGTTGAGACTTTCTGAAATTCAATTGATGTTTTCGGAAATACAATTGCTTATTTCTGAAAATCAATTGATGTGTTCTGAAATTCAATTGATACTTTCTGAAATTCAATTTATGATGTCTGAAATTCAACTGATACTTTCTGAAAAGCAATTGATATTTTCTGCAACACAATTGAAAAAGGTGTAAGTTATATAAAGAAAATAAGCAGAAACCAAATTTGTACGATAATTTGGATATTTATTGTAGCACTTTAAGTTGATCTTATAGGGTACATTTGTATGGGGACTAGGTCTAAACATTAACGGATTTTCGCCAATTTCAATAGCGATCATTCTATGGCCGGCAGAAGCTTATATATCAAAATACGTTCATATTTGCGATCTGTAGTTTTATCATAAGGTTTACAACTGACACACAGACGTACAGACGGACGGACGGACAGACAGATGGAAGGACGTACATCGCAAAATCGACTCAGAAAGTGATTCTGCTTCAATCGTTATAATAAAAGGTGGGTCTAAGTCAAATTTTTTTGGTAGTTACAAATATCAGCACAAAAGCATTATACCCTGACCACATAGTGACATAGGGTAAAAAAATAAGAAAGAGCATACATAGCTTTTATAGTTTTTAAATAGGTTCAAATCATTTTAATATTATTATTAAATAATAAAAATAATATAAGTTATACAAATAAAGTCATAAAAGCTCTCTATAGCGTATAATCGCTGAAAATCTGGGTCTTAAAGCTTACAAAGTTCAATTGACACAAGTACTGAAGCCTAATGACCATGCACAGCGAAACGAGTTTGTTGAATGGATTAGACAGTACAACAGCCGTTCTGGGGGGGGGGGGGGTGAAAAATTCTAAGTCAGGGTAAAAGTACTAGACCAGTATAGTAAAACCTCCTAAGGGTTTGACGTCCTCAGGCCAAACTTTTTGTTACGACCGTTTATAATTTTTCCATATCTTGATGTTTGTTTTCTTTGTTTTTCAGCTGTAACACAAGAACCATTATTGATTTCTCATTTACTTTTTCATATCATTCTTCGAATGAAATTTTCAAAAGTTGTCGGTTTCCCAATTTTTTTAAAATCAAAATTTTTAATAACACAACATATTCAGGGCGTATAATTATCTATAATATTAATAGGCTAGGCAATTTCTTGTGACCGATGTTTTGTTCTACCGTTTTATCCCGATTTTGACCAAACGTATATTATTTGAAAGGTATTTCTTTTTAGCCATTTTGCAGATTTACAGATTTTTAAATTTTTTCCTTTATTTTGAGTAAATTGCATTTAAAGTTGCTACTAACACATACATAAAACAAGTAAGAAAATTATAGTCGGTCTAGACCGACTATACGATACCCTATACCATGCGTTTAGAGACCATATCTCTCAGGCCCAACTAACCCAAAATAAGCATAAACCAAATTTGAGTGGGATTTTTATTAATTTTTTCGGCTGCAGATATAAAAAAGTTCATATCGGATGCTATATCTATATGGGGACTAGGCCCAAAAATGGACCGATACTGACCATGTTTGGTAAAGTCTCTTGTATTTTGCAAAAACATGTACAAACAAAATTTGAGAAAAATCAGTGCAATATTTTTGTTTTTTGATAGATTTAAGTGAAGATCGGGAAGCAGCTCTATATGGCGTCAAAGGGATCATTTTTGGACTACTCATTAGTGGATGTAATGAACGCATACAAACCCAATTTGAGTAAGATCTATATGACAATTTGGATCTTATGGCAATTTATGTCGATTTCATATGGGTAATTTGTATGGGGGCTAGGTCTGAATATGGACCGATTCTCACCAATTTCAATAGCGTTCATCCCATGGCCGATAAAAGCTTATATACCAAATTTCGTCAAAATATATTCATATTTGCGACCTGCAGTTTGATTACAAGCTTTACATGGACACACAGACGGACGGACGGACGGACGGACATTGTTAAATCAACTCAGAAAGTGATTCTGATTCGATCGGTATAATTAAAGATGGGTCTAGGTCAAATATTTTTGGTTGTTAGAAACAGCAGCACAAAGTCATTATACCCAAACCACATAGTGGTATAGGGTATAATTATACAGTCCCTGCAGGAAGCATGGAGGCAAGTGTTCCCCAGTCACCACTTTTGTCTACTATTTTGTTGACATTGTCAACTAAGCGTCTACGCTATTTACTTTACTTTATTTGTCAAAAAATTTTTTCATAGAGAAGTTGGGAGTTCTGCTTCTTCTTTATTTCTATAGTTATGTTTGAAAAACACGTGGTTGGACGAAAAACTGAAGTTTTGAAACAAGACATACATAGAAAAATTGAATATAAAAGGTAAATAAAAATATATTTTATAATAAATCAAAGAAAAATCATTATAAGTAAACGAAGTTATAAAAGAAAAGTGAAAGAACAATCAAATTTGTACAAGAATGTCTGGTGTACAAGAATCTCTGATTCCAATGTCTACATATGGTCCCACGAGAATTACCTAGTCACTAGTAAATCTCTGGTTCCAATGTCTATGTATGGTCCCATGAGAACTACCTAGTCACTACCTAATCAATAGTACCAATGCCACTAGTGATTTGCAATGACACGTACATGTTAAATGTCTATAGAAAATTATATTGTCTGGGGTATAGTTGGTCAGTAGTACTGGTGACGAAGTCAATAGTGAATCGGTACTGTTTCATTATTGACATTTCCTGCAGGGATGCTATGTATGTGTTTATTAAATTTGTTAATGTGTTTGTAATAAAAATGAGTTTGTTTTTTTGTGTTGATTTGTGAATTGTCTATAATTGATTAGCATATCTTTAGAATTTCGAAAGCTGGAATCTGCTAGTTATTATTAATAGATATATACCACTATGTAGTATATACAAAGATCAGGTTTGTGCTGATCTTTGTAACTACCAAAAATATTTAACCTAGACCCACCTTTTATTTTACCGATCGACTCAGAAAATGATTCGACTCAGAATCACTTTCTAACACATTCATATAAAGTGACAGATCTTTTTCGATTGGCAGTTTGCGCACTCCAAAAATTTTAGTGAAATGATTTGGAAGTGGGTGATCTTTTTCGCCGCCTCCACAACTTTCCTTTAAATAGTTTGAAATTTAAATTTTATAATATCCTTAAATCGATAACTTCAAAACATATAAATTTTTAAAAAGTCTGGAAGAAATTTTTCAGTAAAATGACATCAAACTTGAAATGCTAGGAAACTTTCATACATTTGTATTGAAAGTGGGTGATCTTTGTCGAGTAGTGGTTCGTCCAAGCCACAATTTTGGCCAGATTATTTTGAAATTTAAATTACATAATATAATCATAGTTCCAAATTTAAAAAGTGTAAACTTGTGTCATGTGTTGTTTAAAAATTTTTGTAAATCGATGCCAAATGTCAATGGAATGCATATTTTCATACAAGTGTATGGAAAGTGGTCGAGCTTTTTTGAGAAGTAGTTCGCTAACAGCACAATTATCGTCAGAATGCTTTGAAATTTTAAGACGATTATTTCGATCTATTTGCAACTACGAACAGTAGTGGAAAGTTTGTTATAAAATTATATCAAATTTGAAATAAAAGCAAATTTTCACTCCTTTGTATAGAAAGTGGCTGATCTTCTTTGAGTATTTGTTCGCCCAGAGCTCAATTATAATCGAAATGACTTCATTTTTTACATGAGTCATCTGTGAATAAGGTGAAAAAAAAAAATATTAATGTACAAAACTAAACTTGGAACAAACTTGGAACGATATCCGTCCGTCCCACCGTCTGTCCGTCTGTGACCATGTAATCAAACTACAGGTCGCAAATGTGAACATATTTTGACTAAATTTGGTATGTAAGCTTCTATCAGCCATAGCATGAACGCTATTGAAATTGAGAAAATCGGTGCATGTTCAGACATAATCCCCATACAAATGACACCTATTTAATCGACTTAAATTGCCATCTTCACTTACATCTATCAAAAATCAAAAATATTGCACAGATTTTTTTCAAATTTGGTTTGTATTTGTTTCTGCAAAAAATAAGTAACTTTACCAAATATGGTCAAGATCGGCCATTTTCCAACCTAGTCCCCATATACATAAATATAGCATCCGATATGAACTTTTCATATTCAAAGGGAAAAAAAATTAATAACTATGTCACTCAAATTGAGTTTATGCTTGTTTTCTATATCCAATTAGTCGGGCCTAAGAGATAGGGTCTCTAAACGCATGGTATAGGGTGTCGTATAGTCGGTCTAGACTAGTCTAGATCTAGATTTTCTCACTTGTTTTTTTTTGTTTTTTGTACATGGATATATTAATATAAATTAATTATTTAAGCCTTAGCTACAATTTTGCTGAAGAATAAAATGTGAAATCATCATGGGTTCTTGATAAAGTTTGGTCTGTGAATGCCAAACCCATTAGCGGTCTTATTATACTAGTACTTTCACCCCCAGACAATGACCCAGAAAATGTTCCATAGTGTTATTGAACATCAACAAGAGGATGGTGATTTTTCGAACAAAATTATCCTAGGCTATGAAACACATTTTCATCATTATGGCTTTGGAATGCATCCATAACGTATTACTTTGCTGCTGATTTTGGGCTGGAAGCATTTTTCGACCATATTTCCTCGAAAAAGAGGTTGATCAACTAGTGACTGTAACTGTAGTTCGATATCGCGACAGTATAATAGAGTTCTTTCATGCTAAATTGGATTATATTAATATTTATGTGTGATTAATTACTGCTTGACCCCCCTAGATCGTGTAATTTAACACCATTGGATTTTTTATGGGGTTATTTAAAGTCAAAGGTCTATGCCCTAAAGCCTACATATACCCCTGTATAGAAGACGGAAATTTAACGCTGCATCAACGAAATTCAGCCACATTTATATAAAAAGATCATGGAAAATTTCTACAAAAGAGTGCATATGTGCCGGCAAAGCCGAGAAGCATATTCGTTCAAAGTGTTATTCCATTCATATCACTATCTTCTTTGCTTTATGATTCATTTAAAAAATGTGTTTTCTATTAACTCAAATTGTGCGTGGATTTCGGGACACCCTGTACAATGTTCCATATAAACAAATCGACATGACTTTTCTGTTATAATTCCGAGAACAGGGTTTTGTTAAATTGAGCAATTTCGACCAAAGCTAGACGTAGAGGATAAGTCTAAAGAATATTAAAAACTACGCTAACAACTATTCCTGAAGTCCATTCATATGTTTAAAACTATAAATTCTTATTACCAAAGATTTGAGAAAAAAGATAAAGAATGAAGGTTATTTTTCGGAAAAAATTTTCAGTTTTTAGGACCCGCTTCAAAACGTTGAATTCTAAGCGAAAAAAAATTATACATTTAAAAAAATATGTACAAGCTTTTACAAAAAAATTAAAAAAAACAAGTAAGAGCGCTAAATTAGGCTGTGCCGAATCTTTGATACCCTCCACCTCGGTTTGAGTCTTGATAATAAATGTAAATGAAAAAGTAAACAATTTGTTAAACTTAATACCAAATTATTTCAGCAAATTCTTTGGGTTGGTTTTCGTCTTTTCTATTATTTCGGATTTATTTCGGTGTTTGCTCTTTGGTCATCGTGGTTGCTGATCGGCATGAATTTTGGTTATATACCTATATGCATGCGTTTCCGGTTATATGACATAACTTCTCGTTTAATTTAGTTTTTGCTAATTAAATAGCTCGCCCTAACCTCCATTGCAAAGGTAATGGTTGTGTAGGGTGGCTATATGCATTAAATCGTGCTAATTGGAGATGGCTGTATAGTTTCTTTTAACTGGCCAAATATTTCTTCATTGCGGCCATATAGGTCGGATGGAGTAACAAAATAATAACCAAAAAAAAAACTCTCAATTTTTTATTAAAATATTGCCATATTTGGAAAACATAGAGAATAAATTTATAATAATAAATATTCAAATTAGGGATGCCAAACACAAAAAAACAAATTCCCAAACATTTTAAATAAAATAATTTGTTCTCTTTATTTTCTGAAAAACTTCAAATTTTCATCCCAAAAAAAAAAAAATGTGAAAATTTATATATAAAAAATAACATTCTCATCAAATTACGTTTATTTATGTAACAGTTTTTATGTTCGCAATTCTTAAATATCATTTGAGGTTTTATAAAATTCATTGAATTTAAATTAATGTTTTCTGTAGTCCGATTCTGTAAATTTCAGCGATCCGACAATCGCAAAATATATCGACAGCTATTGTTGTTTGCACTAAGGATTAAGTGATTCACTAAGCACATACATCTTAACGAAAGTCGACAAATCTATTTTTCTATTTATTTAAATTGTAAACGAGTGGCATCTCTGTCAAAATATTTATATAAAAAAGTTTTTTAATGAAAGCAAAATATTTTCACTATTTTATGATTTTTATCGTTAAAAGAAGTTACTGAATCGCGGTACAGAAAAGCTAATAATTTCTCCTGAATCTCAATATTTTTTTTTAATGAAAACATTTTTTAAATGTAAACATAGGTATTTGGTGTTTTTTTTTTTTTGGAAATTTCAATTTGTGTTTAACGAATAAAATTTATATATTAAAGATGCAATTGATGTCTTCTAAATTTAAAATTATAATTTCCGACGTTTTGATATGATTTTCTGAAATTCAATTAATTGTAATTTATAATTGGAAATTTTTAATTCCAGTTTTTAGAAATGATATTTTCTTAAATTTGAATGGAAAATTTAACAAGTGCAATTTTGTATTTATGTGAATAATAATGCTTTAGTAATTATAAACAATTTTTAAAAATTAGATGTAATCGCAATCAGATATTTTGTAGGTAAAGCAGAATAATAATTCTATATAACTTTGTAGAACTGTTTTGAAAGCAAAAAACTTATTGATGAACTCGGTAACTCTATTTTGTAAAGACAACAAAAAGTTAATATGCCAAACTTATGTTCATATTTGTAAAAGAATATTGAAAAAACGTATGAAATAAAAGACCAGCCCGTGTATACTCTTAACATTGTTCTGTATGATATCCAGTTGAAAATATTAACATTCATGTTAATATAGAAATAACTATTGCAAAGCTAATTAGAACAAAAATTGTGGCGCCATCTACTGCGGCATAGTCACGCTGAGCAAAATGAAGTGACACTCTGTTAATGCAAAAGAAATGTATTTTCCCCACAACAAAATATTGCAGAATTTTATGTAAATAAAATAATATACCGAGTTATTTCTAACATGCAGTTGTTATGGATATACATATATAATATATGTATATTATTTGTATTATTTAATATGTTTATATAAATTTATAAATAAATTTATATATAAAATTTTTTTTTGCTATATTTACATTGTTTTTTTTTTATTAACAACTAGGTATTTTAGCATTATTTGCTTTAGATGTTGCTGAATTTTTACTCCCTTTATATTAACTCGTAGTGTCTGCTTGTCGAAAAACTTTTGGATCGATTTTAATCAATTTCCCGTGAGCCATTCGATCTGAAATTTTGCAGGCAGGCTCATGGTAATAACAAAAATGATCTAACAAATTTTTAGAGTGATGCCAAAACAATGGAAACTTTAAAATTTTTCTACCAGAGTTAATAAAAAAAAATGTACAAAGGGTTAGTTTTTATTATATTATTACCACAACGACCACAAAAACAACAAGTCCAAAATAACAACAAGAACAATATAGAAACATCATATTTTTATTTTTTTTTTTTACTTTTTCAGAGATTTCCCTGGACCTGTTCCACCGATTTTAATGATTTTTGAAACAGAAATCTTCCCATGAATTTGGTGAATCATTCTCACTAAAAATATTCACTGTAGCTGCACTATTCAGGGCGTGATCGTGACAAGAACAACATAGAAAATTATATTTTTTCATGACTTTTTTTAGTTCTTCATTCAAATCTCGGGCCCTAATCGACCGATTTGGACGATTTTAAATAGCAGACTTTTCAGGATGTTAATAAATCATTTTGTATGTCAACGAGCACCCCAGCTGCCCGATCGATGCCGTCATCGTGATTTCCACAGACGGACAGACGGACAGACGGACATCGCTATATCAACTCCGGTTGTTATAAGGATCACAAATATATATATTTTATGGGGTCCAACATTTTTTTTCTAATTATTACAAACGGAGTGACAAACTTATATATACCCTCTGCACACTGGAGTGGAGGGTATAAAAATATTTTACTTTTTAATTTAGTCGTTATTACGCATTAAATTTTCAGTTTCTCTCATTCCAACTTTGTGTTGTCACATCAATGGTTTTCATTTGAGATTGTATGTATTACGAGTATCAAAAATATATCACTGTTCTAAACTTAGGCATGATAAAATTAATTATTTGCACTTTTTATTTTTATTGTTTAATCCCAAACAGATTATTGCAATTCCACTGTAGTACCTTTAGTATGTATGATATGCATTGTTTACATGCATTTTTTTTTAAATACGCAGCATTTGCTGTTGTCAAAACATACGAGATAACAAAATAAAATAAGGTTTTGTTGTTTTCTAATACAATATTATTATATTGTTGTTTTCAAAACGCCAAAATTCGTCCACTAAGAAAAAACTATACACAGACATACATATGTTCAGATTTTCTACAGCACAGTAGTTTGGACGAAATAGCGTTTGCAAAAAGGGTTGCAAGTATTTCAAGTTTTTTAGGTATGGCAAATAAGAGGTGCAAATTAATGAATTCAGTATTAAACTGTTACTATAGCCTATTTTTTAAAGAGAAAACATAAGCAAAATATAGGCAAGAAATCACACTTACTGTAAAAGGTAGAAAACAACAAAAATGCTTCCCGAGTAGGTAAGGATAAACATGATGTAATAAACATAAATTTCCGAAATAAAGGTGGAGGTCAACATTACCTTTATAAGCCGCAAAATCCGGACTTGTTTTACAACCTTATAATGACATCTGAGAAATTTGTTTGTCTATCGCAACTAAAGTATGGAAGTTAATCGCTGGTTTTAGGTTTTGATATATCAATAATTATATTCCGTTAACAAACTGTTAAAAATAATTTTGTCGAATATTTAAGAATAATTTATTTTGATTAACCTAAATGAATTTTTAATCGACAAAGACAAAGTTTGTTTTTGCATACATTGGAGCGTTTTAGATTACATGGTATATTAAAAGTATCGACCACTGTCCTTTTGAGATTTGTCTATGGTAAACAGAGTTTTATAGAGAGTAAGTAGTGCATATGATGATGGTGAAATATAACAAGCATGATGAAAACTTCAACGACAAGGTTTAGTACTATACTAACATCCACATACACACACACACATACTCGCATACAGATGTTGCTATGGATATATTGTTATGTGTATATTAGGGTTATAAATAATAGTATGGATCATTTGTTGCTACAATATAGGGGAATTTTGGGTTAATTTAAACAATTATTTTAATAAAAATACCCATTTTTGATCCGTATCCATAACACTGTTTTTTATTAATTTTTTTTATTAATTTTTTCGGCTGCAGATATGAAAAAGTTCATATCGGATGCTATATCTATATGGACCGATCCCGACCATGCTTGGTAAAGTCTATTGTATTTTGCAAAAATATATACAAACAAAATTTGAGAAGAATCAGTGCAATATTTTTGTTTTTTGATAGATTTAAGTGAAGATCGGGAAGCAGTTCTATATGGGGCCTATGACTAAGAGTTGTCCAATAGGGATCATTTTTGGACTACTGATTAACGGATGTAATATATATATACAAACCCAATTTGACTAAGATTTGTATGATAATTTGGATCTTATGGCAATATATGTTGATTTCATAGGGGTCATTTGTATGGGGGCTAGGTCTGAACATGGACCGATTTCAATAGCGTTCATCCCATGGCTGATAAAAGATCAAATACCAAATTTCATCTAAATACATTCATATTTGCGACCTGCAGTTTGATTACAAGCTTTACATGGACACACAGACGGACGGACGGACGGACGGATATCATTAAATCGAATCAGATGGTGATTCTGATTCGATCGGTATAATTAAAGATGGGTGTAGGTCAAATATTTTTGGTAGTTACAAACAGCAGCACAAAGTCATTATACCCAAACCACATAGTGGTATAGGGTATAAAAACATCTTTTTTACCCGTACTGAATTTTGCTGAGTAATAAACCGATTCCAAATATTTTGGTGTTTCTGAAAACCATTAGTACTGGACCATGTTGTTTCAAAATTTTAATTTTTAGGTTCAATAACGTCCGAATTAATGACATCCAACAAATATGATTGAAAAAAAAAAACAATATTTTCAGACTTTGGGGTCACCGTCTTAGGTCCTGAGAATATATGTGCCATTTTTTTTTGGTATCGTCTGAAAGCTAAAACTATCCTCTGTCGACTCAAGTCAGCTTTAAACAAATCGGTTGGAAAATGTGGCAAATATAAGAAAAAATAAAAATGGGACATATATGTTCCATTGGTCGTGAAAGGGTTAAAGTTACAATTCAGTTTTCCAGAGTTAATGATTACAATGCGAAACATTATCGGGGTCACTGTCTGGAGGTGAGAAATTTCAATTCAGGGTTAAAGTACAAGTCCAGTATAGTAAAACCTCAAGAGGGTTTGGCGTTCTCAGCAGAGTTCAGAAAAAAACACACACTGAATAAAAAACTCGTACATATATGTAAACAAACATAACTTAGACCAACACACACATATTTTTATTTTCATATCAATTATGTTTGTTTTTAAATTTTCTTCGGTGCCCAACACAACCATGACTGTGTTCGTTTTAATATTTCGTTATTTACACGAACATTTTTGTATCACATACTTTTTGTTTCAATCACACATAAAGCACACATTTTTGAGTGTTGCTTTATTTGAAGTTCATGTTCTGGTAAGTGTACTGAAAAAAAAAACACAGAACATATACAATAAACAGGTTCGAGTTCAGTTATATTTTAAGTCGTGTTGTGGCTCGTGTAGTGAGAAAAAACACAACATGTACAATAAACAGGTTCGAGTTCAGTTATATTTTAAGTCGTGTTTAATAAACAGGTTCGAGTTCAGTTATATTTTAAAAACGACTTAAAATATAACTGAACTCGAACCTGTTTATTGTACATGTTGTGTTTTTTCTTACTACACGAGCCACAACACGACTTAAAATATAACTGAACTCGAACCTGTTTATTGTACATGTTCTGTGTTTTTTTTTCATTACACTTACCAGAACATGAACTTCAAATAAAGCAACACTCAAAAATGTGTGCTTTATGTGTGATTGAAACAAAAAGTATGTGATACAAAAATGTTCGTGTAAATAACGAAATATTAAAACGAACACAGTCGTGGTTGTGTTGGGCACCGTAGAAAATTTAGAAACGCACATAATTGATATGAAAATAAAGATATGTGTTGGCTGCTTTTGAACAGAACATTGTGTGTTTCGTGTGTGTATTTTCTGAACCTTGGTTCTCAGGCCAAACTTTATGACCTTTTATAATTTTTCCTGATCTGTTTGCTTAGTTTTTCATATATAAACATTCAATTTAAAGTGAAAATGGTAAGTGGGTAGCTTGGAAGTGGTTTTACATAAGACCAATGAAAAACCTTCGATTTCAGTCACGAATGGTACGTAAACAAAAGAAACATATGATACACTAGGAAATTTTTTAATATTTCAATTTGTAATCTTAATAGGCAATGCAATTTCTTGTGACCGATGTAAACACTTTATTTACGAACCGATTTTGACAAAAAAAAAAATATCCCATTTGAAAGGTATTTACAGATTTGCACCGTCTGGAACATTTTTTTTTGGAGTAATGCTCATTTAAAGTTTCTACTCACACATACATAAAACAATACTGTGTGCTAAAAAGGTTAATTCTGTGGTTTTTTAGAATAACCGCGTATGTCATAAAATCAAAATGTTCAGAGGAGCTCGATATAAAGTTTTTAGAGCTTTTTATTTAACAGTCCCGTAGATATGGGCAATAAATACTTTATATAAAATTTTGAGTCAAAAATTTTCAGAGGAATAGATCCTAGAGAAGGACGAAAAAACAATATGTAAATAACACTTAAAGTGTGTGCAGATAAAACAACTTATGTCGACAAACGTCGTTTTCTTTGAAAAAGAAAACTACCAATGCAACCATACATGTAGACATAAGTTGTTGTTGCTTGAAAAATGGATTTTTTTGTTCGTCAACAAAAAGTTAACGGAACTTAGGATGAGAATATGTATAACAACGGATCAAGAATAATGGTGACAAAAAATAACAGATATAAAGACAACAGTTTTTATAAGTGGTTATGAACTGAAAAATAATCCAAAATTATTTTGCATTTTTTTTTTCATTAATAACAACGTATGTTGCTATGTGTCGTTTTCTGAGAAAATAATTTGTCAGCGGTCAAACGTAGGTTGACATACGTCGTTAGTGCTGCAAATTAATTTAATAAACATTTAATTTACGTCGTTATTTAAAGAAAAAACTCAGAAATGGTCAATATTTAAAAAAAAAATTAAACACATGTAAAGAGCGTTAAGAATTATTATATTTGATATCGTTAACTCAAAACCGACAAAAATGGACATACGCGGTTATTCCAGAAAACCACAGAATTATGCGTTACACATGTGGCGTATAGTTACCGTAGCACATGAGTTAAGACGTTTTTTTTTTCAAAGAAAATTTGTCTTTGGCTTTATTTTTTTCAGCCGTTCACGGCCAGAAATTTGGTTATTTACGAAAATTAAAGAAAATTAAAATTTTTTGAAGATTTGATTTTGAAGAATTAGTTCAACTTGACATTTTACATCGATATATTAATAATAACAATTATTTTCTTAAATCTTTGCTACAATTTTGCAAAAGAATGAAATGAGAAATCATCCATGATTTTTGACTTAAAGCTGAAAACCTAAACTAATATAAAAGATCATAACAAAAGTTTGCCCTAAGGACGTCAAATTCTTTGGAGGTTTTACTATACTAGTCCAGTACTTTCACCCTGACTTGGAATTTTTCACCAACCAAAATGTATTATTACCTAACCTATTCCACGTCAAGTGGAAGAATTTTCGGTGCAGGTGTAAAATTTGTGAAATGATATTTACAAAATTAATTTTAAAAATTTTATGATTTTGGTTTTAAATTTCATGACTTGGTTTATTCTAAAGATTTTTTTCGATATAACTTGTATAATTATATGGATACCCCGTAATGTTACAGCGTGAGATCATGGTAATTTTTCGAGAAACAAATTAAAATATACCGCGGCATATAAAAATTTGGTAATATAGGTAATGAGATATAGAATATAGAAAATAAGCTTAAACCAAATTGGAGTGTAACTGTTATTAATTTATTGGTCTGCAGATATGAAAAAGTTGATATGGGATGCTATATTTATATGGGGACTAGGTCGAAAAATGGACCGATTCTGACCATATTTGGTGGTCACTAATTTTTTTTGCAAAAATATATAAAAACCAAATTTGAGAAAAATCTGTGCAATATTTTTGTTTTTTGAAAAATTTAAGTGAAGATCGGAAATCAGTTTATGTGGGGCTATAACTAAGAATTGTCCTATAAGGTTTATTTTTGAACTACTGGTTACTGGAGATGTAATAATACATATACAAACCCAATTTGACCAATATCTATATGATAATAAAGATATGGCAATTTAAGTCGATCTCATAAGAGTCATTTGTATGGGGACGGGGTCTAAAATGCACCGATTTGCGTCAATTTCAATAACTTTCATCCTATGGCCGATAGAAGCTTATATACGAAATTTCGTCAACATATACTCGTATTTGCTACCTGTAGTTTGATTACAAGGTTCACATGGTTTACACACAGACGGACAGACTGGCGGATGGACGGAAATCGCTATCTCGACACAGAAAGTGATTCAGAGTCGATCGGTATAATGGAAGATGGATCTAGGTCACATAGTGGTATACGGTACAAAAACTCAATAATGTTGTCTAGAACAGGGTTTTTTGATAGAGGGCGGTTGGACAACTCTGCGTAGTTTTTTAACTTCCCTCATAATAAATCAAGACTGCTTCTGTAAAGTTCCATCTGGGAATAGACTACTACAGTTATTAAGGCCTCGAAAACTTTTGCGAAAATGAAAAACAGTGAATTTCGAGTGTCCATAAAGACATTACTTTTTTTTTTGGAAAAAACCATCATCGAAACCAAGGAAAGGCTGGATAAAAGTTATGGACACTCTGCACCAGCAACTACAATGGTTAAGTACCTATTTACTGCATTACGTCGAATTCCGATCGTTCAGGTAAGCCTTTCTGACAGAAATCGTCAATGAACTCCATGGAATATAATGTTGGACGATCATAGTTTAATACACATAAATTACATTGACGGAAATTTTTCGTAATTTTTGAACAGATTGGACATTGATTTGAAACAAAAACGATCACATTTGGTCAAGAAAAAAGTTTACTTCCACCCACACAACTCACTGGCTTACACGTGTGTAGTTGCCATGGCGAAAATCCAAAAATTGGGCTACGAATATTTACCACATTCAGCATATTTGCCAGGTTTAGCCCCCTGCGACTATTTTCTGTTTCCAAACATGAAGAATGAAGAGTTCATCAGTGAAACAAACGCTTTTTCTGAGGAACTTGAGAAAACCTATTATGTAGGATTTAAGAAAGTGGAAATATGCTAAACTAATTATATCGGGCTAAAAGGAGAATATGTTGAGAAACAAAACGCTTTTATGCCCTCGTATATGTGATTGCTAATAATCGTTTCTACATTTTTTGTTAAAATTAATTTTATATTTTTGCATTTGGTTTTGCAACTTACAAAAGTCAAATTATGTAAAATAAAGTTGGAATAGAACTTCAACAACTACTTTTTTTTATAAATCAATTAACACACTGAAATTTTCTTATTAAAAACAAAATCTATAATAAAACAAGTAAGAAAATTATAGTCGGTCTAGACCGACTATATGATACCCTATACCATGCGTTTAGAGACCCTATCTCATAGGCCCAACTAACTGGACATAGAAAATAAGCATAAACCAAATTTGAGTGGAATTTTTATTATTTTTTTTGGCTGCAGATATGAAAAAGTTCATATCGGATGCTATATCTATATGGGGACTATGCCAAAAAATGGACCGATCCTGACTATGTTTAGTAAAGTCTCTTGTATTTTGCAAAAATATATACAAACAAAATTTGAGAAGAATCAGTGCAATATTTTTGGTTTTGATAGATTTAAGTGAAGATCGGGAAGCAGCTCTATATGGGGTCTATGACTAAGAGTTGTCCAATAGGGATATTTTTTGGACTACTCATTAATGGATGTAATAAACGCATACAAACCCAATTTGAGTAAGATCTATATGACAATTTGGATCTTATGGCAATTTATGTCGATTTCATAGGGGTCATTTGTATGGGGGCTAGGTCTGCACATGGACCGATTCTCACCAATTTCAATAGCGTTCATCCTATGGCTGCTAAAAGCTTATATATATTAATTTTCATCAAAATATATTCATATTTGCGACCTGCAGTTTGATTACAAGGTTTACATGGACACACAAACGGACGGACGGACGGACGGACGGACAGACGGACGAATCAGTTAGTGATTCAGATTCGATCGGTATAATTAAAGATGGGTTTAGGTCAAATATTTTTGGTAGTTACAAACAGCAGCACAAAGTCATTATACCCAAACCACATAGTGGTATAGGTATATATTCCGAATTTACTTTTTTATACCCTCCACAACTCAGTGGCAGAGGGTATATATAGGTTTGTCATTCTGTTTGCAACGCTGCGAAATAAATTCCTGAGACCCCAAAAAAATATATTTTCTTGATCCTCATAACAAGGGAAGTTTATTTACCGATGACCGTCTGTCCGTCTGTCTGTGGAAATAACGATCACGCCGTCAATATCTGAGCTAGACCCTTCGTTTTTATATAAAATCGTTTATTGACATCGCAAAGGAGTTTCTATTTAAAATCGTCAAAATCTGTCAAAGGGTTCACGAGCTGTGAATGAAACTTGAATGAACTCTTGAAAAAATAAAATTTTTTAGTGTGTTTGTTGTTTTTCTTAAGATATGTTGTATATGTTTCAATTCTTCGTATTGTTGAAGTCATTACAGTTGTGTGTATATTAATACTGCACGTGTCACGTTGGCCTAAGCAAGTTTTATCACATATTTTTTTACCATTAAAATTAAATATTAAAAATTAAAAATTAATAAAAATGGAAAATGAAAAATGGAAAATTGAAAATGAAAAATGCAAAATGAAAATTGAAAATCGCAAATGGAAAATGGAAAATGAAAAATGAAAAATCAAAAATGAAAAATTAAAAATGAAAATGAAAAATGGAAAATGAAAAGTGGAATATGAAACATGAAAAATGAAAAATGAAAATTGAAAAATGGAAAATCAAAAACGAAAAATTGAAAATGAAAAATGCAAAATGGAAAATAAAAAAATAAAAATGAAAAATGGAAAATGAAAAAATGGAATATGGAAAAATAAAAAATGGAAAATGAAAAATTAAAATTGAAAAATGGAAAATGAAAAATGAAAAATGGAAAATGAAAAATGGAAAATGAAAAATGAAAAATGAAAAATGGAAAACGGAAAACGAAAAATTATAAATAGAAAATGGCAAATTAAAAATTAAAAATGAAAATTGGAAAATGAAAAATGATAAGTGGAAAATGGAAAATGAAAAATGGAAAATGGAAAGTGAAAAATGGAAAATGAAAAATGGAAAATGGTAAATGAAAAATGAAAAATTAAAAATTTTAAATAAAAAATGGAAAATGAAAAATGGAAAATGAAAAATGGAAAACGGAAAATGAAAAGTGAAAAATTAAAAATGGAAAATGAAAAATAAAAATTGAAAAATGAAAAATGGAAAATGGAAAATTAAAAATCGAAAATGGAAAATGAAAAATGAAAATTGGAAAATGAAAAATGGAAAATGAGAAATTAAAAATGAAGAACTAAAAATGAAAAACGAAAAATTAAAATTGAAAAGTGGAAAATGATAGAAAAAAATTAAAATTGAAAATGAAAACGTGGAGGGTATCAAAGATTCGGCCCAGCCGAATTTAACACTCTTACTTGTTGTACTTAATTTTATACTTGTATCTGAATTTTTATTTATAACTCACGAACCAATAAAAACTCACTCAATTAATTTAGCAAAAGTGAAGTGAAGATTATCAGGGGGAACACAAGTATATGTGACCTGGTCTAGGCCCTTAGGTTTCGCTTTCATTTTCCACTTTTTTTGCCGATTCGGATAAAGAATGAGACCTTTAACTGATTTCGCGATAACTTGTTTGCGCACGTAAGCCCCTTTTCGTAGGCCACCTCACACATAAATTTTTTGATATATTCTTTCAGAAACTAAAGATTATGACCCTTGACATTTGCCATAGATATAAATACATATTAAAGGCGAACTTAATAACTTTGAAGTGATAGCTCAACTGAACTTGTAGGTAAACTACTTTTAAAATAATCGCTAGAATGTTTATCCACCTGTGCGAATTTTAAATGATTTTTTCATTTTTGGCACTGACATATTTCGGGACCCAGAAAAGTCAGTGGTCCAATTTTTTCTTAGTTAAGTAACGTACAACGTTTGTCCCAAGTGTTCATGAATTCCCAAAGGGTGCCCATATATTAAAAACTATGTCATTTACCGCATTTTGTATGGGAGCATTTAATAAATTTTAAGAAATTTAAAATTTTGTTTAGAAACGATGCTTTCCACGGACTTGCGACTCTACCGAAATTAAGGTTGCTTTGAATGCTCGGCTAATACTTAAATATATATCATAAAAACCATGATTAAACAAACAAGATTATCAAACAAATAAGTTCAGCTATGCCGAGTTTTTGATACCCTCCACCTGGGTTTCACGTTTTGACTTATTGTATTATTTATAACGACTGTAAACAAGAGTAAACAATTTGCTAAACTTAATACTAAATTATTACAACAAACATACTGATTTTATAGCATTTTTTTGAGAGATATGTCTATAATTTAGGCTATATCTTGGCAAAGTGATGCCCGATTTAACCCATTTTAAATACCACCCTGCTCAAATTAATGACTACCAATAGTTCCAGGTAAATGGTTTATTTTGTGAATGAGTGTGATTACAGACAGACAGACAGGCAGACAGACGGACGGATATTGCTTTATCGACTCGTGCTATTATAAGGATCAAGAATATATAAGGATCATAGAATATATACATATTGTTGCGGCTGGAAATCTCTTTAAGTGATGTTCATGTGACACCTAATTTGTCTATATGTACTATGTATGAAAAAAAGTATGAAAAAACAGAAAAACCCAAAAAAAATTTAAATAAATTTTTAACCTACTTTTTGGGCATTCAACATGACATTGGAGTGATAAAAAAAAATTCAAGTCCCTTATTTTTCCTTCGTCTATAACCCTTTGTAGTTTGAGAACGATCTAAAGGTTGCACCCAGGCACTAAATGCAAGCTAAGTACACTCAAATTTGATTAATACTTATGTTCTGCATCTCCTTATAGCGCCCGCCACCCTGTGTGATTAGATCTGATCATTTATGGTTATAATATCTTTCTGGAAATTTACGTCGACTTAATGGACAGTTTAAAACCATCTTATGGAATTAATTTTCATTTTAATTCCCCACTAAATTCAGTTTTCATTCATAAATATCGCCCTACTATCGTGCATTCATATGTTAACAGGTTTACAAACATTATGCCACATTATGTTAGCTGGATGTTTTTACTATAAATCCATGTAAGTACACATGTGTTTGCTTTTGTTGTTGTAGTTGTTGCTACTCTTGTTATTATGTTTCTTCAAATTGTTCAAAAAGTTTACAAATTCGTTGACGTTACGTCGCATTAAGTGCACTCAACTGCACCAGTTGTGTTGTACTATTTCACTTAATAATTTTTTTTGCAGCAATTTTTGGGAAAAATCATTCCACAATTTTGCGTACCTCCAGCTACATACTACTCTGTATTGATAATACAATGAGATTTTAATGTTTTTTTAAATTTTTTATATTTTTGGCTTGTAGTTTCAGGCGATTTACATCAGAATTGACAAAGTTTAAATGGCAATAAATTATGGTGTGCTTGAATTGATTGCAATTCAAAAATGCGTTTTGGAAAAAAATCATCACACAAATAGAAAACATACTGCAGTATTTACGTTTTATACTGCAACTACTGTCGAGCATGTATTTTTATGGCTAAATATTATTGTGCAGTAAGCTGTATGTAAGCGCTGTTATTTTAAAGACGTTGCAAAATGTGTTTTTTTTTATTGCTCAGGTTGTTATATATATTTATATTAGGAGACTAGTTATTAAGAAATAACCATCAAAATATGTCAAATGATTTTGTCAAAGTTTTAGTTTGAAGTTAAAAATAATATTTTAATGGTTTTTGTAGAGTACTTCGTTAAGAAAATATGGTGGGGTTTAACAAAATTTTGATATTTTAAGAATTTTTTAAATTTGATCTCGAAATTTTACTAAAACAAAAATTACACAAGGCAACATGCATTGTGATCTGCTTAATACGAAAATTGCAATAAAAAAATTTTTATGTAAATTTATGTAATGATCTTTTTTTGCGGAAGTAAAGGGTTTTTCAACGGGGACGCTCCAAAAGTAGAAAGATAGGGACAGCAAACGACGCCATATTTCTTGCCGCTCTTTTGACATTTCTCTTCAGTAAGGTTTGCCATTTCATGATGGAAAGATATACGAGCCAACAACGAGTCGAAATTATTAAAATTTACTACCGAAATTCGGAGTCAGTGGCCTCAACGTTAAGAGCGCTACGTCCAATTTATGGTCGTCATAATCGTCTTAGCAGATCAACAATTGAGCGTCTAGTGGCAAAATTTGAATCCACAGGCACAGTACAAAATGTTCCCGTGCCAGTGAGTCAAAGAAGTGCCCCTAGTGTCAAGAATATTGCTGCTGAGGCTTCAGTTGAAGAAAGCCCAAATGTGTCTCTCACACGTCGTTCTCAAGCGTTGGGCATCTCTGTGACGTCGTTGTGGCGAATTTTGCGAAAAGATCTTGGCATCCTTACAAGATCAAATTGACGCAAGAACTGAAGCCGCTTGACCACCAGAAGCGTTGTATGTTCGTGAATTGGGCTGAGCAACAACTGGAAAATGATTCGCATTTTCATCGAAAAATCATCTTCAGCGATGAGGCTCATTTCTGGCTGAATGGCTTCGTCAATAAACGAAATATGCGTTATTGGTCAGACAGCAATCCACACGTACTTCATGAGTCATCATTGCATCCCGAAAAAATTACGATTTGGTGCGGTTTATGGGCTGGCGGCGTCACTGGGCCGTACTTCTTCCGTGATGATCAAGACAGGCACGTTACTGTGAATGGGAATCGCTACCGTTCAATGATAACCGAATATGTTTGCCCCCAATTGGATGATATGGACTTGGAGGACATGTTGTTCCAACAGGACGGCGCCACAAGCCACACAGCGAATGTCACAATCAATTTATTGGAAACCAAGTTTGGAGAACGTGTTATCTCACGAAAAGGTCCAGTCGATTGGCCGCCTCGGTCGTGCGATTTGACGCCGTTGGACTATTTCCTGTGGGGCTACGTCAAGTCTATGCCAACAAGCCAGCGACGATTGATGAACTTCGTACGAATATCGAACGTGAAATTGCAGCAGTATCGGCCGATTTATGCTTGAAAACCGTCGAAAATTGGGTTCAGCGTCTGGACTTCTGCAAGCGTGCCCGTGGTGGCCATGCAAAAGAGATCGATTTCCATACATAATGGCATCGAACGTACTTTCACAGGAATAAAGAATTTCATTGATATCCAAAACCGTTTTTTTTTTTATTTAAAAAAACTTTTGTAGCGCTCTTATTGAAAAACCCTTTGGTTTCGCTATTTAGAGTCGAAGATATAATATATAGATAACAAAAAATGTTGTACTTTATGTACAAAGGGCAAAAATATGACTCACATCCCCCATATAGAAATTAAGTTTATTATATGGGAGCTAGGTTCAATAATGGTCCGATTAAGATCACATTTAGTTAACTTATGCGCTCCAAAAACATAAACAAACCAAATTTTAAATTCTTTTTAGTGAATATCGGGAGGCCGATTTACATGGGGAATACGGCTAAAATTAATACATTACTCTCCATTTGTGGAGTGATGATCTATGGCTATAGTAAGCACTCACAAACCACACGATATATAATAATTTGGATCTTAGGGTAATATCGCACGATTCCATAGGGAACTATTATATGAGGGCTTAAAGCACAAAGGGTTCCAATGCTTTTTCTAAAATTGAGTTTACATATGGAATTAGTAGGTGAAGTTCAGAGAAGTTCAGAGCACAAAAGGCGCATGTGGGATTCTCATACTGTAGCGAAATATGGCGACCAATTACAGCACTTCTCATTAAAATACCTGTTTCGCTTGGAGCACAAGGGGTATATGAGCACTTAAACCCAGAGTTCAGAAAAAAACACACACTGAATAAAAAACTCGTACATATATGTAAACAAACATAACTTAGACCAACACACACATGTTTTTATTTTCATACCAATTATGTATGTTTTTAAATTTTCTTCGGTGCCCAACACAACCATGACTGTGTTCGTTTTAATATTTCGTTATTTACACGAACATTTTTGTATCACATACTTTTTGTTTCAATCACACATAAAGCACACATTTTTGAGTGTTGCTTTATTTGAAGTTCATGTTCTGTGAAAAAAAACACAGAACATGTACAATAAACAGGTTCGAGTTCAGTAATATTTTAAGTCGTGTTGTGGCTCGTGTAGTAAGAAAAAACAGAACATGTACAATAAACAGGTTCGAGTTATATTTTAAGTCGTGTTGTCAGATTTGCATACAAACCACACACAACAATAAATACAATTTTTTCAAAAACAAAAACTCCAATAGAAAAGCTACAAAAAAGTAATGTTGTATACGAAGTCAAGTGTGAGGGTGATCAAAACAACAGCTGTGATCTTATTTATATAGGAACAACTAAAATAACATTAGAAAAGAGATTAGGAGAACATCAAATGGACATCATAAAAGAGAGAGAAAGCACAGCGTTGTCACAACATGTAATTACAACTGGACACAAAATAAATTTCAACAACACGAAAATACTGGATGTAGAAAAAATAGAAAAAAAGCGGTACACAATTGAAAGCTTACGAATTCAAAAGAATATAAATATAACCATGAACCACAAAGAGGACACCCAAAATATTAGTACTAGTTACAGAGTCGCAATAGTTTAGAAACATTCTGTGATATTAATTTTAAGCTAAATGTAATTATACAAATTTGTGTTTTATGTTTGTAATTATACAATTTTGTGTTTTTATGTTTGCTGTATATTAATAATGTTGTAATGTGATAAAGTTTAAAATTCTTATTATTATAAGTTTTTATTGTTCGTATTTGTGCAATTATTGTGTGTTAATGTTGTGTTTTTATTTTATTTTATTTTATTTAAATAGACGAC
The DNA here is from genome assembly GCA_963682025.1 of Cordilura impudica. Taxonomy (NCBI): domain Eukaryota; kingdom Metazoa; phylum Arthropoda; class Insecta; order Diptera; family Scathophagidae; genus Cordilura; species Cordilura impudica. The sequence continues at coordinate 102,713,931 of OY821520.1, forward strand.
CCTTGAAAAAGTAGCCAAAAAAGTTACGAAACGTCGGGGAAATATGTGATAAAACTGAGTTTTATTTTACATTTACGAAGTTAGGCCCAATTAGCTTAAAATAATAAATTATTAAAAAAGAAAATAAAGTAATCCAATCTAGTAAACTAATAACTGCTGACTGTCTGTTGTTTTTGGTATGTAAAATCAGTAAAAATTAGTGAATATGGAAATAATATTGACGAATTCTCTGAAACTTTTTATGCTGGTTAGTTTAAAATATTTTGCCTTTTATTTATTATCCATTTTTGAAACTGAATTTATCACTTGTAAATACTGTTGCAGATGACAGTGATACAGATTCCACATGGGAAATTCCTGGGACAACTAAAATGGATGATCAACGTGAACAAGCTGAAGAGGCTCTAGCAGATCATGAAAGTTGTTTGGATGAGATGGAGTCCTCTAGGCAACCAGCAAAAAAGAAAGTGAGAAAACATAATACCTGGATAAGAAATAAACTTCAAGTTAAACGGAACTCTGGTAAGGAATATTGAGATAGAAAATAGAACCTTCACCAGAAGAGACGCCTTAAATCATATATGTAGATTCAAGTGCAATGAGAAGATATCTGAAGAAATATGGAATGAAATTTTTACAGACTATTGGGGCCTTAACATCACAACCTGTAATCTTCTTTTTTGAGCTCAGCAATCACTCCAAAGTTCAAAGAATACAACGTGCTAAACAGCGCTGCTTATGAACTGGTATGATTTGCATCTTTAGAAAAGACAAAAGTGACAAGAAAGTCCCTGCTATTCCGAACGATTTTCATTCGCATTGCCTCCATGGATACATGGAAAACCATTCGAGATATTGGTATTGGCAAAAATAATAAAAATGGAAGCTGCCCAATTGATGCAAACGAACTTAATAGCATTTTCGTTTATCTTCCGACGACAATAGTGAACAGTACAGATTCGAACAACAATATTATGAATAATAGCTCCTCTTTTGAACAAACTGCATTCGAGTTTTCTTGTGTTAGTCAGTTTGATGTATTATCCAGTTTTTCATTAATAAAATCAAACGCCGTGGGTTTCGATAACTTACATCCCAAGTTTGTCAAGATAATTTTTCCATTAATATTTCCTTACATAACACACCTATTTAACACCATTATTACATCAAGTTCTTTCCCTACTAAATGGAAATATGCAAAAATAATACCTATTCCAAAATCGAAAACGGAGTATCGCCCAATAGCTATTGTTACGGAGGAAACCGCCTCGCTACTGATTCTCGTTGGATTTTGAATAAAGAAGACAATTTACTCTAAATTCAATATGTAGTTTATTTAAAGTAATTGCTCTAAATTAAAATTCCTAAAATAAAACTTCAGTTAGAGGAATTCACATATTCTTAGAACTATGGTGGCTTACTTTAGGTATGAGAACCAACTAGATTAAAAATATTTTATAAAATATAATTTTTGCTGGACACAATACACACTTTGCTTGCCAAGGTTAAGTAGAATTTTTTAAAATGGCAAATTTTGTTGGAGGGAAAGCTTGTGGCATCAACTCCTAAAAATTAAGTTTGACATCTACAATGATATATATATATGCTTATATTCATACAAACTAAACATAGCTTATTAACTTATGCAGACTTTGCCAGTGGCGGCAACAGCTATATTAAGCTTTCTATCAAAAGTAATGGAAAAGCTATACATATACAAATGAGCAATTATATAAACGGAAATCAACTAATGTCTGACAAGCAGTCCGGATGTCATTCTAACCACAGTTGTACTACACCTTTGGTTAATGTTACCGAGAACATTAGACGTGAACTTGATTGTGGTAATATAAACTTTTTGGTACTTCACGAACATTCAAAGGCGTTCGATACAGTAATCCATCAAACACTATGTATGAAGCTAAAGCACTTTTTTAACTTTTCATCCACCTCTACGCAGCTTTTACATTCATACCTCACAAATAGGACTCAATCTGTATACAATAATAATTCGACCTCAAGACCTGTAACACTCACGAGAGGCGTACCTCAAGGATCGATTCTTGGTACACTTCTTTTTTCCGTCTATGCCAATGATTTGCCACAACAACTATCTCACTGCAAAATACACATGTATGCGGACGACGTTCAGCTGTACCTGAGTAGTCCAATAAGCTCCATAGAAGAAAATGTTGAAAAGCTAAACTATGACCTTAATAAAATATATTTTTGGGCCACTGCAAATGGACTTTATCTCAACCCGCATAAATCAAAATGTTTGATTATTCATAAAAAAAACTTTTCAGCCTGTTCTTGAACATGATATACTAATAAACCATCAGAAAATCGAGATTGTAAAAAAGGTAAAAAATCTTGGCATAGTGTTCAATAACAACTTGACTTGGTCAAGCCACGTAGATACACTTGTGGTTCAAACGTATACAAAGCTAAGATCGCTTTGGGTAGCTCAGTATTTTACGCCGTTAAGAGTAAGACATCTTCTTGCAAAGGCATTCTTAATTCCTGGTCTACTTTATGGCTGTGAACTTTTTGGCAACTGCGACTACGCCAGCAAGAAAAAACTAAATATTTTGTACAAAAATATTGTTAGATATATTTATGGACTGAAGAAACGTTATAGCGTTTCGACTGTCTCAAAAAGTCTTTATGGAGTCTCATTCGATAACTTTATTAATATAAGGGTTTTAATGTTTTTGCACAAAATTATTTACACTGAGAAACCCCTATATCTTTATGATCAAATACAGTTTGCTAGATCCAGAAGGGGCAAACAACTTATTATCTCTATGCGTCAATGCCTTGTGTCAGAATGGCAATTTTTCATAAACGCCACACGTCTTTGGTTAGCAACGCAATACATTTTAAGAAATTTTTGTTTAGTTACTTTGTTTAAATATATTTAATTTTCATTTCTTTAAATTCATGAATTTTAATAATTTCTTGTATTTATTTTACTTTATTTTAAATAAGTTATAATTTTTTTTTTATTGTATTTTAATTTTGCGGCGAATTTTTGAACGATATAAATCCTGTACTTTAATTATAAGACATGTCTTGTTGTACAGGAAATTAATAAAGAAATAATAAATAATAATAATAATAGAATTCCTAATGCATCAATACAAGTGGTAAAAGGACACATTAGATCATTTCCCAAGTATTGAAGTCATTATTAAAGAAACTATGCCCCCAATAGAAAGTATTTATCCAGCAGCCTAAATGTAACAAAGATATATGCCCTTTACAGGCATATTTTTAACACATGTTTTGATGTCAGTTTCCACAAACTCCAAAACGGAGACGTGTGTTACTTCTGACAAGTAGCAGATTAGAATTGTGCATGGTGAAACAGGCGCTGTTAAAAATGCGACTAACGAAGAAAAAGAATTGTTTTTGAAAAAGCCGAAGTAGCAAAACTGGACAAAGGGTTAAAGAGTTTGTAAAAAATAATAGTATTAACAACCAATGTGGCAACTTTTCTCGACTTGCAAAAAATGTTGTCAACTCCTGTGCTGACATGCACTCAATTACTATGCCCGTCAACTTTGGACAAACAACTTTTGTGTCCACAATTTATCAACGGGAGACACCAATATGTATATAAGCCAAGTTTCACGTGGCTGCCAGGAAATTAATTCTCACCTGATGAAATTTATTAACTCTTTGCCTCAAAATGTGACTGACATTACAGCTTATAGCGAAAACTGTGGTGGCCAGAATAAGAATCACTACATTGTTCAGTTTTGATTTTATGTTATTCAAAATACTCATATTCAAGAAGTAAATCAAAATTTTTACTCTCTGGGCGACATAAATTTTGACACTATAGAAATTACCAAAATAAAGAATTTCTGTCAAATTTATGTACCCGAAGATTGGGGAAGCAAAAAAAAAAATACTGTCACATCAATGCAAAATGAGACCTTTATAATTCTAGAGTCCATCCAAAGATTTTTCAGAAAAAGTGTATCGGGCATTCGAAAAATGCAATGGTTACACTTTGAGAAGTATGAGCCTTTGAACCTTTCATACAAAGATGATCTTATGAATGAGCAAGAAAACTTCACCAAAGTGAACATGAAAGCTCGAAATGTTGGACGAGCCGTTGAGTTACTCCCACAACTTCCTCCAAAATACAGCGTCAAACCAATAAAGTTCGAGCAATTCTAGAACCTCCAGGATCTTCTTGGCTATTTACAAACAATTTACCACGATAAAATGGAAGAAATCCGGAAAGAATCGAAAGCCAAAGTGAGGATGAAGATGAAACCGAAAAAATTTTTTTATGTGGTTTTCTTATTAGGTATTACTAAATTTCTTCTGAGGTACAACTTAATTTTTTTTTCGAAATTTTAAAAAATTTTAAAGCACAACTGGTATTGCACTTACCTCAAAGGCAATTTTTGGGTATTTGTATATGTAAAAGATTGCTTTTTTTATCTTGTTAGATTTAAATATATCCCTGGATCTATATTAACTTAAAATTATTATTCCAGATAGCATCTAACATTTTTTATTGCAATTTAACTTTAACCTCCCTTTTCGCATTATTAACCTTAAGTCACTTGAACCATTTGTGCTTTAAGCCCCTCATTTGGAGTTTTGGTCAAAATATACAAGATTGATTTTCACCAATTTCAATAGCTACGAGGGTGGTCCCAGAAAAACCCGCCTGACGGGTTAAAAACAGTGGCACTTTCTAAATCATACGATTGAGGTTTCAATGCGTCACGTTGTTTAGTATTTTTAAACGTTGGTTGGCGATGTTTCACCAGAATAAAACCGAGTTTTTCCGCAAATTCGTAAACATGGTTGACAAAGGATTCATCACTTCACATCTGGGACAAAGGAACAGGCAAAACAGTTTATTGAAATGGGAGAATCATGTCCAAAGAAGGCGAAGATAATTTCATCTGCAAGCAAGGTTTTGGCGTCTGTGTTTTGGGATGCGCGTGAGATAATTTTTTTTATTGATTATCTGCAAAAAGGTAAAACAGTCAAAGGCGAATATTATGCTTAAAAGGGCCACATTTGACGAAAACGAAAGTGTTGTTTCATCAAGACACAATGCACCAGTTGACAAATACAGTATTGCGATGGCCAAAATCCATGAATTAAACTTCCAGTTGCTCCTTCATATTTATTTTCTATTTTCTCGGATTATTTTCTATTTCCAAACCGAGCGTAAGAGATTTGCCAGTACTGAAGAGGAGGAGTGTGTGGGTGCTGGCTATTTTAAGGAGCTAAACAGTTCATACTATAAAACAGGGTACCGAAACTATTGAATATCGCTAAAAGGAAAATTTGTCTAGAGTTTATACGTTAACTTTTTTCAAAACATATTTCTTTAAAAAAATTATTATGAAAAACGCTATAAAATTAAAAAAGTTGAATTTACTCATAGATTTTCTTTTCCAATATCTTGATTAGTTTGCAGAGATGCAGGCTTTGCGTGAGAAATAAAAAAATACATGGCTTTTAATTTAATTTTTCCCGATTGGTCGAAAAAAAATTGTTTTCTCATATTCCACTTAAAATGTCAACTTCATTTGATTTTTGTTACTTTTTATTATCTACAGTTGGGGACTAAAAACTCCATACATCCCATAAAACTCATATATTTAATAATTAAGATGTTTAGAAAAAAAAATTAAATGCACTATAATTTTTAAAGCATTTTTATTGACATTAAAAAAAAATTATAACAACAATTCATTTATAACGGTAAAAAAAAAAAACAAATTAAAAACCAATAGGGACAAAAGTGTGCATACAATATACGTACACACACTTAATGTTTGATATTAAAATTTATTTTTATATTTTGTTGGTCTGCCACAGGCTTCAATGACTACTTGCAAATGCCTTGTTATTGATTGGATCAAATTGTGACTGATCCGGTGTTATTTCTGCACAGGATTGTTTTAAAGCATTTTTCAATAACCTTTCCAACCTTTCTCTTCAAAATCACCCAAACACATACGATGGGATTTAAATGTGGAGGGGTATAAAATTGTCTTGGTGAATTATAAAGTAATTTTGGCAGTATGTTTGTCCTGTTGAAATATTCATCAAGTCCAGCAGGCAACAGAATACGGTATAATAGTGTTTATCAATGATACCATCTATAAACACCAAACGAACAACTCAACTATATGATATGACTGATATGACTCCCCAAAACATTTTTCACTGTAGGCAATACATTTTTTGCTACGTTCTTTCTATGCCAGACGTTTCCTCTAGAATCATTTCCGAACAGGTTGAATTTACTCGTTTCCAGAATTCCATGTAATGTCAGCATGTTTCCAGTCGAAGCATGTTGGTTTTTTCACGAATTTTTTAGGACACTATAGGTGCATAACCATTACTATCCAAAACTTGTAGAACAGTTTTCGGATGTAATGTCTAGTTCGAAGTTGTAGCGATATATTCGTCCAATTCTGGGCCACTTACTCTTGGATTTTTATCCACTTCTCTTACAATAAGGCTTACATCTCTTCTAGATAACTTCTTTGGACGTCCAGATCTTTGTTTATTTTCCACTGAATCGTTGAATGTGCAAAATTCACAATATCGCCGATTCCTCGATACTATGTTCTTTTTTTTTATATTCTTTCACTATAATAGTCTTAATTTCGAGACTTACTTCCTTGCGTTTGTACATTTTAAAGCATGTTTTGTAAGATATGCTATTACAAACTAAACATTTTAGCTAGTGAACAGATTAAAATGTAAAAATTCAAAATTACCGTGAATCGAAACAGATTATATCAAACAGTCTGTATATGTATGTATACCGTGTGAACACTTTTGTCCGTACTGAATTTTATTTTGTTTTATTTTTTATCGTTAATGTTGTTATTAATTTTATATTACTGTCCATAAAAATGTTATAAAAATTATCGTGCCTTTAAATATTTGTTTTAATCATACCTTAATTAGTAAATATATGAATTTTATGGGGAGACTTTAACCTAAAAGTGAAACCACATCCGAAAAAAATAAAAGAAAAAAGCAAACAAAAAAAATATAAAAAATACTTGTCCACAAAATTTTTTTTGATCACGATTTTAGAGTTTAGCAGACCACAATGCATAGAAGAAAAAAACAGAAATAAAAGTTATTTTTTATTTTTTCGAGCAAAAAATAATAGTAATTTTTTTTTTTATGGTTTTTTTTGAATTGAATTTTTCTCAAATATGTTTGCGGTGATTAATTTTTACATTTTTGCTGGGAAAAAGAAAAATAAACAAGTAAGAGTGTTAAATTGGCTGTGCTGAATCTTTGATACCCTCCACTTCGGTTTGAGTATTGATAATAAATGTAAACAAAATATTGGAAAAATATGCATGCGTTTTCTATTATTATAAATCTGGGAACACTTTTGGTGAAATAGCCAAGCAATTAAATCTGGCTAAGTCGTCCGTTCAAGGAATAGTAAAGAATTTTAAGAGAAATGGCAATATTGAAAATAACATCGCAAATAGGGGCCGAATAACGGCAATAACAGCTCGTGATAAAAGAGCTCTGGCCACGATTGTGAAGGCTGATCGTCGCCAAAGTTTGAGAAATTTGGCATTAGAATGGTCTGATAAAATCGGTAAAAGTGTTAAGCGTGAGTGGACGCGCCTGCAGTTGCGAGATATTGGATATAAGTTCTATGAGGTATGTATAGGGATTATCTATGTTACATACTCAATATCTTAAATTACTCTTGGGCCAAGGAAAAACCATTGCTTACGCTTCGACAAAAGAAGAAGCGTTTACAATGGTGTCGGGAACGGATGTCTTGGACTCAAAGGCAATGGAACTCCATCATATTTAGCGATGAATCTAAATTTGATGTGAGTGTCGATGATGCGCGAAGGAGAGTTATACGTAACAAAACTGAAGCGTACCATAAAGACTGACTTAAAAGGACAGTTAAGTTCCCAGCAAGCATAATGGTGTGGGGTTGTATGTCTGCCAAAGGGGTAGGACAACTGCACTTTATTGATGGGATGGTCAACGCTGAAAAATACATTAACATACTAGAAGAAAGTTTGGTGCCATCATTACCAAAACTTGCTGACTGTGGTGAATACACGTTTCAACAGGATGGAGCATCATCTCATACTGCCAAACGAACCAAATCATGTCTGCAGTATAAGGAAATTGGGGTTTTAGATTGGCCATCAAATATTCCGGACCTAAGCCCAATCGAGAATATATGGGGAATAATGAAGAGAAACCTTAAAAATGAGCCTCAAAGAACCCTTTCTGATTTAAAAACAAAATTGCAAGAGATGTGAGATTCTATTTCAACAGAACAATGCCAGAATTTATTAAAATCTATGCCAAAGCGTTGTAAATGTGTTGTAGAGACAAAAGGCGATGTTACCCAATATTAATATTTAAAAAAAAGTACATGTTTAATAAAATAGTAAATATTTAACGCACCGTACGAATTAATACTGGTCAAATTTTTCTTATCAGTTAAGCAAAGCATTCAAAAAAATAAATGCTGTTGTTGTTGTTGAAGTACAACAAAAATTTGTTTTTCTAAAATTAAGAGAATAAAGTGATCTTTCAGTAAAAATAGGTTTGCATGTGTTGTCTACTTTAGCATTGAAAATATCATCTGTTAAACATTACATACGGGTAAAAAAGCTTGCCGTACGAATTAATAGTGGTCGGGGCTCGTATATAAATAATATTCTCATCAAATTGCGTTTATTTATGTAACAATTTTTATGTAGCAATTCTTATGCTGAGTACAGACGATGGAACATCAACAGGAACATCGTCATGTTCCACTTAATGTTCCATCGTGTGTAGCAATGTTTCCTGTCAAAATCAATGTTTCAATTTTGGTTCCTCAAATATCAAATTATTTTGATATTTTATGTTTCCAAACTCAATGTTCCATCGTCTGTATCGATGTTTACTGTGTTTGCTCTCTTATTTCATTGAGAGCAGTCGTTCTGTAATGTTGTTTTGTATATCGGAGTAAAGAAAATAAAAGAGAAACGAAAATTACGAAAATTTAACATAATGCAAATTTGAAGAATTTTATAAATAATAATGAATAGTGATAATGAAAATATGAGGATTTATATAGATTAATATAAAAAGTTATAAATTAATACGTACATATATTTTATAAATTTTTAAAAATTTAAAGACGAATATAAAATTTATTTTCTTCCGCGTATATTTGTTTAGTAGTAGTATATTCAATAAACACATAGAACTGATGTTTTGTTTTTGGTTCCATCGTCTGTATTCAAAAATGGAAACATGTTTTTTCGCATGTTTCTCTTAATGTTCCATCGTGTGTACGCAGCCTTAAATATCATTTGAGGTTTTCTAAAATTAATTGAATTTAAATTAATGTTTTCTGTAAAAAAATATATCGACAGCTATTGTTGTTTGCACTAAGGATTAAGTGATTCACAAAGTACATACATCTTAACGACAGTCGACAAAACTATTTTTCTATTTACTTAAATTGTAAACGAATGGCATCTTTGTCAAAATAAGCGAAAAACACAAATAAAAAAAAATAAATTACTTCGTGTTTGACAGGATGATTTTATGTTTATGTTTAATATCTTTATTTTGTTTACTAATATTTCTGTTTATTTATTTGAAAATGATATAATGAATTGAATATGCTATTTAATATTTTTATTTTTATAAAAAAATTTTTTTAATAAAAGCAAAATATTTTCACTATTTTATGATTTTTATTTATGTATGACGACATTTCAACCTAAAAATTTAAGTTTTTATCGATTGAATAAACAACACATAAATGGTTGTCGTTTAGATAACAACAACAGCTGACTTTAACAATAGCGAATATCGTTTAAAAAATTTGCTGATAATTTTGCAATTTTTTTTTTAACGATTCGACTATCGTTAAAAGAAGTTAGTGAAAAGCTATTAATATCTCCTTAATGGCAATATTATTTTTTTAATGTAAACATTTTTTAAATGTAAACATATTTGGTGTTTTTTTGAAATTTGATGAATTCATGTCTTCTAAATTTGAAATTATTATTTCCGACGTTTTGATATGATTTTCTGAAATTCAATTAATATTTTCTAATTTATAATTGGAAATTTTAATTCCAGTTTTTAGAATTGATATTTTCTTAAATTTGAATGGAAAATTTAACAAGTGCAATTTTGTATTTATGTGAATAATAATGCTTTAGTAATTATAAACAATTTTTAAAAATTAGATGTAATCTCAATCAGATATTTTGTAGGTAAAGCAGAATAATAGTTCTATATAACTATGTAGAACTGTTCTGAAAGCAAAAAAACTCATTGATGAACTCGGTAACTCTATTTTATAAAGACAACAAAAAGTTAACATGCCAAACTTATGTTCATATTTGTAAAAGAATAATGAAAAAACGTATGAAATAAAAGACCAGCCCGTGTATACTCTTAACATTGTTCTGTATGATATCTAGTTGAAAATATTGACATTCATGTTAAAATAGAAATAACTATTGCAAAGCTAATTAGAACAAAAATTGTGGCGCCATCTACTGTGGCATAGTCACGCTGAGCAAAATGAAGTGACACTCTGTTAATGCAAAAGAAATGTATTTTCCCCACAACAAAATATTGCAGAATTTTATGTAAATAAAATAATATACCGATTTATTTCTAACATGCAGTTGTTATGGGTATACATATATAGAATATATGTATATTATTTGTATTATTTAATATGTGTATGAATGTATATGTAAATATTACACACAAAAAATACAACATCAAACGTTATTTTTGAGTTTTTCTCTTTAAATAAATTAAAACATAAAATTTTTTTTGCTAAATTTACATTGTGTTTTTTTTTATTGACAACTAGGTATTTTAGCATTATTTGCTTTAGATGCTGGTGAATTTTTACTCCCTTTATATTAACAAATTTTTGCTCGAAAAAATAAAAATAAAAAATAACTATCTTGAAAAAATAATAATAAAAATAACAAGTAAGAAAATTATAGTTATAGGTTTAGACCGACTAATTGGATACAGATAATAAACATAAACCATATTTGAGTGGCATTGTTATTAATTTTGTTGGCTTTGAATATGAAAAAGTTTATATCGGATGCTTTATTTATATGGGGCTAGGTCTAAATTGACCGATCCTGACCATATTTGGTAAAGCCACTTATATTTTGCCAAAAACATATACAAACCAAATTTGAGAACAATCTGTGCAATAATTTTGTTTTTTGATAGATTTAAGTGAAGATCGGGAAGCAGCCCCATATGAGGGCTATGAGTAAGAATTATCTTATAGGGATTATTTTTGGACTACTGATTAATGGATACAATGAACACATACAAACCCAATTTGACTAAGGTCTATGCGATAATTTGGATCTCATGGCAATTTATGTCGATTTCATAGGAGTCATTTGTATGGGGACTAGGTCTGAACATGGACCGCTTTTCACCAATTTCAATAGCGTTCATCCTATGGCCGATAAAAGCTTATATACCAAATTTCATCAAAATATATTCATATTTCCGACCTGTATTTAGATTACAAGGTTTACTTTATTTCTACTTCAAAATGTAAAAAGCCAAAAATTACTTTCTTTTCTGCACGAATAAAGAATCAAAAAATAACTGTTATTTCACTCGAAAAATAACTTCTATTACTGTTTATTTCTGCTCGAAAAAATATCAATAAAAGAAATTTATTTCTGCTCGAATAAATAAAAATCACAAAATAACTTTCTTTTCTGATCGAATAAAAAATCAAAAAAAAAAAAACTGTTATTTCTCTCCAAAAAATTGAAAAACTAACTTTTATTATTTCTGCTCGATAATATATTTATAAAAAAAAACTTTTCCTGTTGCTCGGAAAAAATAAAAAAAAATTTTTTTAACTTCTGCTGGAAGAAATCAAAACTAAAAATAACTGTTTATATCTGCTCGAAAAAATTATTGTGAAAATTTATTTATGGTCGAAAGATTAAAAATAAAAAAATAAATTATTTCTGCTTCAAAATATAAAAATGAAAAAATTACTTTATTTTCAGCTCGAATAAAGAATAATAAAATAACTGAGATTTTTGTCGAAAAATTAAAAAAATTAACTATTTCTGTTGAAAAAATATAAATCAAAAAGTTACTTTTTGTGCTGCTCGAAAAAAAAATTATTTCTGTTCGGAAAAAAATCAAAAAATTACTTTCTTTTCTGATGGAATAAAAAATAAAACAAAAAAACTTGTGTTTCTGATAGAAGAAATAAAAAACTAAAAAAAGCTAACTTCTGCTCGAAGAAATCAATAATAAAAATAACTATTTATTTCTGCCCGAAAAAATTATTGTGAAAATTTATTTATGCTCGAAAAATCAGAAAATAACTTATTACTTTTTCAAAATGTAAAAATCAAAAAATTACTTTATTTTTTGCCCGATTAAAGAAACAAAAAATAACTGGTATTTCTCTCGAAAAATTTAAAAAATAACTTCTATTTTTTCTGCTCGAAAAAATAAAAATCGAAAAATAACTTCTATTTCTGTTGAAAAAATATAAATCAAAAAGCTAGTGCTGCTCGAAAAAAATCAAAAAAAAAAAAAAAGAAGTAAGAAAATTATAGTCGGTCTAGACCCCTATACCTTATACCATGCGTTTAGGGACCCTATGTCTTAGGCCCAACTAACTGGATATAGAAAATATGCATAAACTAAATTTGAGTGGGATCTTTATTAATTTTTTTTGGCTGCAGATATGAAAAAGTTCATATCGGATGCTATATCTATATGGGGACTAGATCTAAAAATGGACCGATCCTGATCATGTTTGGTAAAGTCTCTTTTATTTTTCAATAGCGTTCATCCCATGGCCGATAAAAGATCAAATACCAAATTTCATCAAAATATATTCATATTTGCGACCTGCAGTTTGATAACAAGCTTTACATGGACACACAGACGGACGGACGGACGGACGGACGGACATCGTTAAATCGAATCAGATAGTGATTCTGATTCGATCGGTATAATAAAAGATGGGTCTAGGTCAAATATTTTTGCTTGAAAAAAAAAATCAAAAAATAGCTTATTTCTGCTTCAAAATGTAAAAATGAAAAAATTAGTTTCTTTTCTGCTCGAATAAAGAATCAAAAAATAACTGTTATTTCTCTCGAAAAATTTAAAAAAATAACTTATATTTTTTCTGTTCAAAAAATATAAATCAAAAAGCTGCTTTTAATGCTGCTCGCGAAAAATAAAAAAAATTTTTATTTTTGGTCGGAAAAAAAATGAAAAAATAACTTTTAAACCTGCTTGAATAAGCAAAAATCCAAAAAAAAAAACTTATTTCTGCTCTAATAAATAAAGACCCAAAAAAGAAAACTTTTATTTCTGCTCGAATAAGTGAAGATCAAAAACTAATTTTTATAGCTGCTCGAAAAAATTAAAACCAAAAAACCACTTTTATTATTTCTCGAAAACATAAAAACAATAGTTGTAAATATCAAAGCATTTTCTGAAAAACTACTTCACAATCATCAAAATAGAGTACTCTTCAGATACTTCTAAAGAATAAATACGAGAAAATGTTTACTATTTATTTTATTAGTAACTAAAAAACAACAAAACATAAATTTTACATTCATATCATATAATGAGAACACAAGTATTTATTATTTATTCAGGATTTTGAAAGGCCCCAACGTAATAAGCTTATCATATTATTTTTACATATATATATTTTTTCGTATTATAAATAACATTTTTAACATTTTTATAAAAATCTTCATTTGCAAGAATTTCTATCTTATGTACTCCATATTTTAATAATTTTTCAGAGAGAAGTCTACACTTGTTAAATATATGAGATACATTTAGCGGCTGACCGCATCTGCAAATAGTAGGCGTATTTTTTCTCAATAATATGTTTATGGGAAAATAAACAATGGCCAATTCTTAAGCCTAGTATGCTTAATAAGAACTCAAGTATTATCTAAAAAAAAAAAAAAATACAAATAAAAATTATTCTTCGATAGGTAATCTGGCGTATGTATGTATATACAAATTTTTTTCTTTAAACCTTTCATGAGGTTTTGCACACCTATTTTGCCCACTTTTTACGGTTTTTATTCAATATTTAATTAGTTCCTTGTCAGGTTGTCTGTCTAATTTGGATGTTTTGCACAATATCCGCTTGACTTGTGCCCAATACTTCTCAATAAGACGATGATCCGGACAGTTTGGGGGATTACATTGCTTATATATATATATTTATATAACTTCTTTTAAGCCACTCTAATATCCGATAAGCATAATGTATTGTAGCCAAATCCGGCCATGTGCTATTTATATTAACATTCTTTTATGTACAAATTAGTGTTTAAAGATCCACGTAGAACAAACGGTTTTGCATATGGCCTGCCATACTAAAAACTTTTTTCAAAATTTGTCCATCTTTTTGTCCTTACATATTTTCTTCACACCACATCTGACATGAGCTGTATAATACTGAACACCAGGAATTTGTTTAAAGTCACACTTGATATATGTTTCGTCATCCACTAAAATACGGCCTTTAAAATTACTTAATTCGTATGTTATCAACTTTCTGCATCTGACTTTGGCTTTTCTGTCTTTGACATCGTTTCTGTTTGGAACCTTAATGGCTTTAAATAATCTCAATTTATGTTTTTTTTTTTATTTTATGGACATATGCGGATTATTTTGCCAAATCACGTTCAGACAGGTTGCGGTTTTGTTTATGCGACCAATTTTTTATTCACAAAACCCATTTTTCGACCAGATCATTATTTTCTGGATGTGGTCTAGGTTTGATGAAACCTTTTTATAACATTTCGTGTTGTTGCCCGTGATGTGCCCACCTGTCTTCCTATGGCTGTATACGAGGACATAGGGTGAGTGTACTACAAATTTTTTTCACTTAAATTCTTCGATTGTTTTTCACCACTTTCAATAATCGTGTGTTTGGTTTTGATCAGGAAAAATATTGAAGATTTTTATTGTTGTTTCACTGGAAGTTAGATATTTACATTCAAAGTTTTAAAAACTTTTTGATAAGCACTCTTTATATGTCCTTGTTTTGTTGAAAAATTTCAAAATAACTGTTAAAACTCTAAAATTCTGTCTAAAAATTCACACATATATTTATACTCTCCACTACAGTGTGCAGAGGGTATATACATATAAGTTTGTCATTCCGTTTGTAATAATTAGAAAAAAAATTTTGGACCCCATAAAATATATATATTTGTGATCCTTATAACAACCGAAATTGATATAGCGATGCCCGTCTGTCCGTCTGTGGAAATCACGATGACGGCATCAATCGGGCAGCTAGGGTGCTCGTTGACATAAAAAATGATTCATTAACATCCTGAGAAGTTTGCTATTTAAAATCGTCCAAATCGGTCGGTTAGGGCCCGAGATTTGAATGAAGAACAAAAAAAAGTCTTGAAAGAATATAATTTTCTGTGTTGTTCTTGTCACGATCACGCCCTCAATAGGACAGCTAGGATGATCATTTTTAATGAGAATGATTCACCAAATTCATGGGAAGATTTCTGTTTCAAAAATCATTAATATCGGTGGAACAGGTCCAGGGAAATCTCTGAAAAAGTAAAAAAAAATTAAAAACATGATGTTTCTATATTGTTCTTGTCGTTATTCTAAATGTTGCATTGTTGTCATAGCTGGACTTGTTGTTTTTGTGGTCGTTGTGGTAATAATATAATAAGAACAAACCCTTTGTATATTTTTTTATCAACTCTGGTAGAAAAATTTAAAAGTTTCCATTGTTTTGGCACCACTAAAAAAATTTGTTAGATCATTTCTGTCATTGCCACGAGCCTGCCTGTCCATAAAATATATATATATATATATATTATAAGGATCACATCCTTATAACAACCGGAGCTGATATAGCGATGTCCGTCTGTCCGTCTGTGGAAATCACGATGACGGCATCAATCGGGCAGCTAGGGTGCTCGTTGACATAAAAAGTGATTCACTGACATCCTGAGCGGTTTGCTATTTAAAATCGTCCAAATCGGTCGATTAGGGCCCGAGATTGGAATGAAGAACTAAAAAAAGTCTTGAAAAAATATAATTTTCTATGTTGTTCTTGTCACGATCACGCCCTCAATAGTGCAGCTACAGTGATCGTTTTTAGTGAGAATCATTCACCAAATTCATGGGAAGATTTCTGTTTCAAAAATCATTAAAATCGATGGAACAGGTCCAGGGAAATCTCTGAAAAAGTAAAAAAAAAAATGAAAAACATGATTTTTCTATATTGTTCTTGTTGTTATTCTAAATGTTGCATTGTTGTCATAGCTGCACTAAAAAAATTTATAAGATCATTTCAGTCATTGCCACGAAATTCAAAAATTTTCAGATCGTTTGGGACAATCGATTGGTTAAAATCGATTCAAAATTTGTTCAACAAACAGACACTACGAGTTAATGCATATAAAGGGAGTAAAAATTCACCAACATCTAAAGCAAATAATGCTAAAATACCTAGTTGTTAATAAAAAAAAACAATGTAAATTTAGCAAAAAAAAAAAAAAAAATTTATGTATTAATTTATTTAAAGAGAAAAACACAAAAACAACGTTTGATGTTGTATTTTTTGTGTGTATTATTTACATATACATACATACACATATTAAATAATACAAATATTATACATATATTCTATATATGTATATTCCATAACAACTGCATGTTAGAAATAAATCGGTAATAATATTTTGTTGTGGAGAAAATACATTTCTTTTGCATTAACAGAGTGTCACTTCATTTTGCTCAGCGTGACTATGCCACAGTAGATGGCGCCACAATTTCTGTTCTAATTAGCTTTGCAATAGTTATTTCTATTTTAACATGAATGTCAATATTTTCAACTAGATCTCATATAGAACAATGTTAAGAGTATACACGGGCTGGTCTTTTATTTCATACGTTTTTTCAATATTCTTTTACAAATATGAACATAAGTTTGGCATATTAACTTTTTGTTGTCTTTACAAAATAGAGTTACCGAGTTCATCAATGAGTTTTTTGCTTTCAAAACAGTTCTACATAGTTGTATAGAATTATTATTCTGCTTTACCTACAAAATATCTGAATGCGATTACATCTAATTTTTAAAAATTGTCTATAATTACTAAATCATTATTATTCATATAAATACAAAATTACAATTTTTAAATTTTCCATTCAAGTTTAAGAAAATATCAATTCTAAAAACTGGAATTAAAATTTCCAATTATAAATTAGAACATATTAATTGATTTTCAGAAAATCATATCAAATAATAGTTTTAAATTTAGAAGACATCAATTGCATCTTTAATATATAAATTTTATTCGTTAAACACAAATTGAAATTCCAAAAAAAAAACACCAAATATGTTTAAATTTAAAATATGTTTACATTTAAAAAAAAATATTGCCATTCAGAAGAAATTAATAACTTTTTAGTACCGCGATTCAGTAACTTCTTTTAACGACAGTCGAATCGTTAAAAAAAGAAAATTGCAAAATTATCAGTAAAATTTTTAAACGATATTCGCTATTGTTAAAGTCAGCTGTTGTTGTTATCTAAACGACAACCATTTTTGTGTTGTTTATTCAATCGATAAAAACTTAAATTTTTAGGTTGAAATGTCGTCATACATAAATAAAAATCATAAAATAGTGAAAATATTTTGCTTTTATTAAAAAACTTTTTTATGTAAATAAAAAAATTAAATAGCATATTCAATTCATTATTTCATTTTCAAATAAATAAACAGAAATATTACTTGAAACACTAAAGATATTAAACATAAACATAAAATCATCCTGTCAAACACGAAGTAATTTGTTTTTTTCTATTCTTTGTGTTTTTCGCTTATTTTGACAGAGATGCCTCTCGTTTACAATTTAAATAAATAGAAAAATAGATTTGTCGACTGTCGTTAAGATGTATGTACTTAGTGAATCAGTTAATCCTTAGTGCAAACAACAATAGCTGTCGGTATATTTTGCGATTGTCGGATCGTTGAAATTTACAGAATCGCACTACAGAAAACATTAATTTAAATTCAATGAATTTTAGAAAACGTCAAATGATATTTAAGAATTGCTAACATAAAAATTGTTACATAAATAAACGCAATTTGATGAGAATGTTATTTATATATAAATTTTCGCAATTTTTTTTGGATGAAAATTTGAAGTTTTTCAGAAAATAAAGATAACAAATTATTTTATTTAAAATGTTTGGGACTTTTGGTTTTTTGCGTTTGGCATCCCTAATTTGATTATTTATTATAAATTTATTCCCTATGTTTTCAAAATATGGCAATATTTTAATAAAAAAGTTGAGAGAGCTTTTTTTTGGTTATTATTTTGTTACTCTATGCGACCTATATGGCCACAATGAAGAAATATTTGGCCAGTTAAAAGTTAGCACGATTTAATGCATATAGCCGCCTTACACAACCATTACTTTTGCAATGGAGGTTAGTTAGGGCGAGCTATTTAATTAGCAAAAACTAAATTAAACGAGAAGTTATGTCATATAATCGGAAACGCATGCATATAGGTATATAACCTAAATGCATGGCGATCAGCAACCACGATGACCAAAAAGCAAACAACGAAATAAATCCGAAATAATAGAAAAGACGAAAACCAACCCAAAGAATTTTCTGAAATAATTTGGTATTAAGTTTAACAAATTGTTTACTTTTTCCAATATTTTGTTTACATTTACTATCAATACTCAAACCGAGGTGGAGGGTATCAAAGATTCGGCACAGCCGAATTTAACACTCTTACTTGTTTTACATCTATTTTAATAGATCTCACTTACAGCCAAATTTGAAAGAAAGGATATATCCCATACAAAATCACTCCACCCTAGTGTACTGAATTATAATTTTTTTTTTGTCATATTTTTTATCTTCTTGAGACTTGAGTTTCCTAAATTGGCCAGATTAATCTCACACTGAGCAAATTTTTAGAAAAAAAAACAATGCATGATTAATGTTTGAAAACACGACCCTTGTCACCTTTTCTCAATCATTCATATTAAAAAAAAATGATACAAACTAATAGGAAAAAGCCAAACACTAAAACAAATGGCCATAATTCTTTTCTCGCGTTCCCAATTTAAATTGAAATATGTACACGATTTTAGTCGTATTTATGTTGGTCTGAACTAAGTTGTCTGTTTAAAAAAACTTCATTTCGAATACAAAATTTTAACAAAATATGTTTTTCCAATTTAAAACAAATAATATTACAATACTGAAAAACTTAACTCCCATAGCAATCTTTTGTTTGTTATGTTTTTTTGTCAGTTTGTTTGTCATGTTACAGTTGAACTTATGAAATATGTGAGAATATTGCATTTGGCACTTGCATAATATTCATGTTTATAACAGTTTGAAAATGTTTTCAAATTATATAAAAATAGTTTAACAACTGTGATTATCACTTTGGTATAAGAAATGATAAAATTAAAGTGTTAATTAGAAAATATATGTATAAATTCGGATTTTTTAACTTTTCTCATCTGTAACAGAAAATTTTTAAATTTTCGTTTAATTAACACATAAAAATAAAAATATAAATTTAAATAAATTAGATTTTTAATTTCTTAACGTCAATCCATTTCCACCGTGACTTTTTTTCTTCAAAAAACAGAACTAGTTTTTAATAAAAGTAATGTGATCCGAAAAGTAAAACATTTCTATAAGTAGACAGACTTACATATGTGGTGTCAAATGATATTTGCAAATAAAAATAAAAACAAAAATGTCACTATTTATAGCGTGATGACTTTTTAAACTGGATTTTTGTAACGAAATTTTAATCTTTATTCACCATGAAAAGCGAAAGTTTGTGCGGCCAGCATAATAAATAAAAAAAAAAGATGAGATGGCCATTAAACGGATGTTGGGGATAAGCTTAAGACAAATCCATATTTTTGTTTTGTTTTTACAATCAACGGTCAATGCTTTTAGTTTTTGGTAAAAAGTAGTCGTTACTAAATACATGTTTTTTACATTTATTATAAATATGTCAATGGACGACACTTGTAATTGCTGATTTTCTTTGTATTCCAAAAAATGCAATTATGCCTCAGGTGATTAAGTAAAATGGTTACGAATTTAAAAGTGGCGTAAAAGAAGTTTTAAGCCAAATAGAAAATGTTGTGGAGTTTTAATAGTTAAATGTCTTTTATGCATTCTCTTGTTTCGTACATGTTTTAAACTCACCTAATCCAAATATTTTATGACCACTTATCTCACATAACTCTTACAATAGTGTATTGTTTTAAAATCATGCTTTGTTTAAGATATTTCTGTTATCCGTGTGTACTTTTCATTTTAAACTCTTGACTTTTGTAGTTCTTTTTCGAAAAAAAAAAAAAAAACAAATACATTTAGATTTGTGTGTTTTTATACCCTACATGCTATCAACCGGACAACACCCACATTTTATTCCATAGTTTACTTAAAACAAAACTTTTTGAAAAAAGTGTAAATAAAATGCCCCTTTATTGGTCAGCAAGGAAAACGGCAT
The DNA here is from genome assembly GCA_963682025.1 of Cordilura impudica. Taxonomy (NCBI): domain Eukaryota; kingdom Metazoa; phylum Arthropoda; class Insecta; order Diptera; family Scathophagidae; genus Cordilura; species Cordilura impudica. The sequence goes on from OY821520.1 coordinate 102,734,552, forward strand.
TAGTTTGTTGTTTAAAATTATTCCTACAAAAGAAATTCTAAAATTCTCAGGACGATGCCTCAATGCTAAAAAGGACATTAATCTACAGAATACTTAAATTTCAAAACTTTATGCAAGATTTTTCAATAATAATGTACCGTTTTTATGAAAATGTCCTTTTTTAGATAAGGTACTTTTTAAAAGGAGGTACTTTATTAAGATGCACATTTCAAATAATATATAGCTTTTATATGGTTTCCTTTAAAGAAATATATGAAAACTAAAACTAATTTACATTTATATTTACGAATTTTGAAGAAATAATTCCCTTGTAGCCCGTCAGCAGCTTCCAATAAAAAGAATTAAATATTCAGAAGCAAGAGAAAATAAAAACTGAGAAGCGGTAATGGAAAATTGTGAAAAAGGCCCCTTTTTAAGAAAAGGTACTATTTTAGGAAAATATAATTTTTTAAGAGAAGGTGCTTTAATAAGAAAATGTACTTTTTAACAAAAGGTGCTTGTGAGAAACTATAATTTTTTAAGAACATGTACTTTTTTTTAAGAAAAATTACCTTTTTAAGAAAAGGTACTCTTTCAGGAAAATATAATTTTTTAAGAAAAGATACTTTTTTAAGGAAAGATACTTTTTTAAGAAAATTGACTTTTTAAAGAAAATTTAATTTTTCAAGAAAAGTTATTTTTTTAAGAAAATGTACTTTTTAAGAAAAAGTACATTTTAAGAAAATTTACTGCTTAAGAAAAAGTCTCTGTTTAAGAAAACATACTTTTTTAAGAGAATAATAATTTTTTAAGAAAAGGTACTTTTTTAAGAAAATTCTATACTTTTTTTAAGAAAATAATAGTTTTTAAGAAAAGGTACTTTTTTAAGAAAAGGTAATTTTTTAAGAAAAAGGTACTTTTTTAAGAAAAGGTACTTTTTTTAAGAAAAGGTACCTTTTTAATAAAGTGTTATTTTTTAAGAAAAGGTAATTTTGTAAGAACATTAAGTTTTTGAAGAAAAGGCACTTTTTAAGAAAATTTTTTTTTCGAAGAGAATGTATCTTCTAAAGAAAGGTACCTTTATAAGAAAAATAACTTTTTTTAAGAAAAGGTACTTTTTTAAGAAAATGTACTTCTTTTAGGAAAGGATTTTTTTAAGAAGATGTAGTTTTTTAAGTAGATGTACCATTTTAAGAAAGTGTTCTTTCTTAAGAGAATTTACTTTTTCCAAAAATTTTGTAAGGGTGTGAAGATTAATATCGAAACGAATATCTGTTAAGATTTTTAACAGAGAAATTCTATGTTAATACTCTCTGTTAAGTACTTAATATGAGCAAAGGAAATTTTTTATTTAAGTAAGAAACAAATATGTTAATATTTTCAAACTCTTTCTTTTAACTCATACTCTCTGTCTGTCTGTCGTGGGGCAACCCCCTTATCTAATTGATCTGAAACTTGGCCCATAGTCTTGTTGTGACTACATATTAATTTTGGGGTAGACGCATAGTCACGCACAGTCACGAAGTGATGTAAATGTAATTTCCTCTCATCCGATCGATCTGAAACTTGGTCCATACACTTGCTGTGAAAAAAAGATTAACTTTGACTTAGTCACGCACAGTCATGCATAGCCACTGAGTGATGTAAAACCCATTTCCCCTTATCCGATTGATCTGATACTAGGTCGATAGACTTGCTGTGAAAAAAGATTAACTTTGACATAGTCACGCACATTTATGCATAGTCACGCACAGTCACGGAGAGATTAAAACCTCACTTCCCCTCAACCAATCGATCTGAAATTATGTCCACAGACTTGTGACCAAAGATTAATTTTAAAAAAGTCATTCAAAGTCACGCACAGTCACGGAGAGATTGAAAACTTATATGCATAGAGAAAGAAAGAGTTTTAATAAAAACTTTGTTTTTAGTCTATTTTCGCAATTCACAATTCAACACAGAGCGTCTGATATGCAATTTAAATCATTCGCATTAACAGGGTGTAACGAATTATTAGAAATATTTTGTTTTATTTAATTTAATATACTTTTAAGACAGATTAAACATAAATTTTATCATTCTCAGCTTCTGCTCCATACGATTTGTAACTATGCCAATTTTCACACTCCTCCGTGCCCGCATATTGCTTAAAAAGGGAACTAAAAATTTACCTTCACGTATTAATATATAGAAATATTTTTTTATGAAGACGTACTTCCTTAGGAAAAACTTATTTTCTAAGACTTATTTTTTAAGAAAATGTACTTTTTTTAAGAAAAGGTACCTTTTTAAGAATGTGTTATTTTTTACGAAAATGTTTTATCTTAAGAAAACTTAATTTTTCCAAAAATTTTGTAAGGGTGTGAAGATAAATATCGAAATAAATATCTGTTAAGAATTTTAACAGGGAAAGTTACTGTTAACATTCTCTGTGAAGTACTTAACATGACCAAACGAAATTTTTTATTTAAGTAAAAAAGGAATATCTAAATATTTTAGTAATTATAATATTAAAATATTAAAAAAACAGATTTTTATTATTTCAGTCGTCTTTTAGGTCGGCTAGCAGCAACGGTTTTGCCAGTTGAAAATAATACTTACAAGAAAATCAGTTTTTTTTCTATTTTGATCCTTTGCATCTTTTTTTTTTTGAGACACTATTGAATATAGTGCCATTAGAATTTACTCCCATGATATATGAAAACTCCCATTCAGGTCGACTAGAAATAAACGTTTTGGCCATTTGAACATTACATGCTGTTATATGTGAATATTCATTATTTCTTATATGAAGTTTAAAAATAATAACACAAATTTGTTATTTGTTAAATATGTGTTTATAATCTTAGGCGGTATGCCATTAGAATCTACTCCCTGATATGAAAACTCCCATTCAGGTCGACTAGAAATAAATATTTCTTATATGAAGTTAAAAAATAATAACACAAATTTGTTATTTGTGAAATATGTGTTTATAGTCTTATTTGAATTATATATTTAGATATTAATTTTTTACTTAAATGAAAAATTTAGTTTGCTCACGTTAAGCACTTAACAGAGAATGTTAAAAATGTTAAAAGATATTTATTTCGATATTTATCTTCACACCATTATTTTTTAAAAAGAAAATTCACTCAGCTTTTTTGAGAAAATGTACTTTTTAGGAATATGTACTTTTTAATAAAGGGTACTTTTTAAGAAAAGGTTATTTAAAAAAAAAAACTTAATTTTTAAAGAAATGCTACTTCTTAAAGAAAGGCACTCTTTAAGAAAAGGTAACAATGCTATTTTATGAAAAAGTTCCTTTTTAAGAAAATTTAACTTTTCAAGGGGACACTGTCCAAACTTATTCCTGTGAAGAAAATTATCTTTAAGAAAATGAACTGTTTAAAAAAATTTATTTTTTAACAAAAAGTGGTTGTTAAGAAAAGTTTATTTTTAAAGAATATGTTCTTTTTAAAGAAAATTTACTTCTTTAAGAGAAAACTCTTTTAAGGAAAAGTTCTTTTTTAAAAAAGCTACTTCTTTAAGATAATTAATTAAGAATATGTACCTTTTTAAAGAATATTTACTTATTTAAAAAATTAAGTTTTTTAAGAAAATGTATATATTATGAAAGGCACATTTCTAAGGAAATTTTAATTTTTTGTAAATGTACAGTTTAAAGAAATTCACTTTTTTATGAAAGTGTAGAAAAAGGTACTTTTTTTTAAGAAAATTCACAAGAAGAGTACTTTTTAAGAAAATGTACTTTTTAAGAAAAAAGTGCTTGTAAAAAATTTTATTTTTAAAGAAAATGTAATTACCCAAGAAAAGGTTAATTTTTTTGAGCAGGAGTTTTTAAGAAAGAGTACTATTTTAAAAAGGTACTTTTGTAAGAAAATGTGTGTTTTTTTTTTTTTTTTTTTGAAGAAAATATGATTTTACCGGTACTTAAAAAAATTTACTTGTAAACAAAAATGTACTTGTAACAAAAAATTACCTTTTTTTTTTTGATTTAAAGAAAACAAATATTTTTAAATAAAATGCAAGGTTTAGAAAATACACAAATCAAACACACAATGTTGTGTTCTAAATCAGCCAATACATATTTTTATTTTCATATCAATTATGTGTGTTTCTAAATTTTGTACGGTGCCAAACACAATCATGACTGTGTTAATTTTAATTTTTCGTTGTTTACACGAACATGTTTCTATCACGTATTTTTTGTTTCAAACACACATAAACCACACAGGTTCGAGTGAAGATTTGTTTTAAGTTCGTGTTCTTGCACGTGTACTGCTAAAAAAAAAAATAAAACATGTTCCTGAGCCCCTATAATAACGACAACAATTGTTTCAACCAAATTTATTTAAAAAATCTAAAATAATTCATTAGGTGTTATAAAATAATAAAAACAAAAAGATAGTAATAAAATATAAATCAGGGAGATTTTATATGTTGTTCATGACTTAATTTCGTTTTTTTTTTATTATTTTTTAATTTTTATTTTTTTTTTATTTTTTTTATTATTATCTTTATTATTATTAGTTTTATTTTTCTATAATGCTTTATTTTAGATTTTTTTAATAAATTTGGTTGAAACAATTGTTGTCGTTTTTATATGGGTGTATCAGATTTTTCCGATCGCGAGTGGATGTTTTAATTTTTAGATGTACGCGTTGAAGAACATGTCTGCTTTTTAGCAGTACACGTGCAAGAAAACTTAATTTAAAGCTACACTCGAATTTGTGTGGTTTATGTGTGTTCGAAACAAAAAATACGTGATAGAAAAATGTTCGTTTAGATAACGAAATATTAAAACGAAACACAATCATGATTGTGTTCGGCACTGTACAAAATTTAGAAACACACATTGATATCAAAATAAAAAAATATGTTTGTTGGCCTGAGATATGTTTGTTTATACATATATATATGTACGAGTTTTTTATTCAGTGTGTGTTTTTTTCTGAACTCTGATAAGATGTGCTTTTTTTGTAGGAAATATACTTTTTTAGGAAAACGAAATTTTTCAAACAAAAACTTGTTTTTAAAGAAACGTCGTACTTTTTTAACAAAAGTTACTTTTTTAAGAAAAATTAATTTTTTAAGAAATTTGTTCCTAGTTCCTAGCTACAAGATATTCACCCGTGTTCTTGAAACCACTATCACAAAAAAAACTCGTAAATGAAAAAATTCTTAAATCTACGAGTTTTTTGTTGTTCTCTAATTTCAATAACAATATTTTTTCTCGTTTTAATTCACATAGAAAAGGCTTTGTGAAATCAAAACAAATGCCCTTTTTTCTACTAAGCAGGTCTTAAGAGATAAAAAAAACTAATTGATATTTAAACTCTAACATGTTTTTTATTGAACCTTGACATTATTTTAAAAAATTAGACATTAATTTTATGAATGCGCTGATTTAAAAAAAAAACTCGTAATAAGTGGTCGATAATAATTAATAAAACACACTTTTTGCGATGATGCTGTTCTACAACTATAATAAAAAAATTTTATTTACACAATCTATTTTCCATTATAATTTTTTCAATTATAACATAGATTCTTTATGCACTAATTATTGCAAATAAAGGAATTAAAAAAAATTTTTTTGATCAAATCACATATTTTTATTTTTTTGCATATGTTCGAAACAGTAGTGATGCCAGTCAAATCCAATTTATTTGAATATCGAAATTTTTTTTGGTGATGCCTAACTTTTTAAAAATAGAAAAGTAATTTTTAATTGAATGAAATTGAAGAACCAAAACAATTAAATGAACAAATAAGTTGTTATTTTAAAAGAAAATATTTTTTTTTATACTTTTTCTATAAACTTAAGAAAAAACATGCACAAAATACTTTTTTGTGAAACTGAAGAAAGAACCATATGGCACCTCGGTTTCTAGATAACATATGTTCTTAACTCAAACATATGGTTCTTAACTCAAACATATGTTTCCATTAAATAAATAAAAAAAAGTGGTTTCAAGAAACCCAAAATTTAAATTTCATGTGATTTTAAATTCACTCTTATTCAAATAACAACGTTTCAAGAACAGGGCTGATTAATACTTAGACGTGATTATTTATGAAATTAAATATTAATCATACAGCATTGCATATGATTCGCTTAATGGTGAGCGTGGCTATATCTCAAGATGAAAAAAAAATATTTTACTTTTATTGTAAAAAACGTTTTTAAAGTGCAAAGTGCTGTTCCTAATATTTTTATTTTAATTTAATTTTTAAAAAAATAAAAAAAAAATAAATGCAAAGTCTTCTAAACATACTCGAGCTGCACTTGTTTGCAGCACGAATAAATGAATCTATCTGACATTAAAAGTGAGAAGAAACTTTATCTAAATTATTTATTTCATTAATAGATTTACAGTGGAAATTTGCCACATAAAAATCATACTTCAATGTAAATAGGTTTACTGGGGTGCATGTAACCCATTGAAAATTTTCATATGAAGAGAAGTTATCAAAAGAAGTTAAACGCAAATTTTCGAGAAGTATATCGAAAAAATTGGTTCAAAGGAAGATTCTCTGATAATTTACAAAAGATCTTGGGTTATATTACTACAAATAAATTTATGATTCCTTGGAACAACTTTAATCAAAAGCCCACCCCCTCCTATTTCAAAACCTTCTCATTAAATTTAGTCTTTCAATAGATTTGAAAATTTTAGGTTATTTAGTAAGAAAATGAGCTAAACGCGACAATTTTTCAATCTTGGGTTTCAAAAGGTACAAAATTAGATTCTGAGAAGCTATATTTTAAGTCGTGTTTAAAATATAACTGAACTCGAACCTGTTTATTGTACATGTTGTGTTTTTTCTCACTACACGAGCCACAACACGACTTAAAATATAACTGAACTCGAACCTGTTTATTGTATATGTTCTGTGTTTTTTTTTTCAGTACACTTACCAGAACATGAACTTCAAATAAAGCAACACTCAAAAATGTGTGCTTTATGTGTGATTGAAACAAAAAGTATGTGATACAAAAATGTTCGTGTAAATAACGAAATATTAAAACGAACACAGTCATGGTTGTGTTGGGCACCGAAGAAAATTTAAAAACAAACATAATTGATATGAAAATAAAAATATGTGTGTGTTGGTCTAAGTTATGTTTGTTTACATATATGTACGAGTTTTTTATTCAGTGTGTGTTTTTTTCTGAACTCTGGTTAAAACTCAAATCGAATGCTAATCCTGAAATATCTCCAATATAGTAGACCTTCAAAGCATCAAATTGTGTGAACTTCATAATTGGATCTTGGCTGACATATTTATAACTGCAAAATACATTCACTATAACTAAAGGAACATTAATTGCATCGAATGCAATTATAACTGCCAAAATCAAAAACTAAGAAACTTATTATTCCAACATCTGTTCCTTATTGCTCCAATATCATTAACGATAATGGTTGTATGAACGTCAGTTAGGAATCGGGGGAGTTTCTATTTGTGTCTGTACTGAAATCCTGACATAATCTAAAGCAAATTAAAATCATATTAAATCATATTAAATAACTCATTGAATTAACATAAATTCTTCGTTACAAAATAATCTATAATTTAAAAATGTATGTTTGTAAAGTATCATCTAGTCGATTATTTCTTATATGCGAGTATATAACATTTCCTTGTTCTCAGTTTAGATTATTTTACAATACACTACAGCACAATGTGCATTGTATTGTTACAATTATGCTTTAGGGTTATGTCATGTTACTGCTGTTGCTATTGCTCGTGCTGGTGCTGGTGCTGGTCCTGGTCCTGGTGTTGCTCATTTACAAATCTTTTTCTTCTTGCTGTTATTTTAAATGTCATATTTAACATTTTATACATTTAAACAACAATAAAAGGAAAGAAAAAATCGTGCACTATAGAGTATGTGCTATTTCATGCTTACAACAAAAGACAACGCCTTTCTAATGTAAATTTAAGTTTAAGTCTTTTGTTTTACATTTTGTATGATTTATAAAGATTATTGTTCAAGCAGTTTCAATGTAAAAACTTTTTAATAAAGGTTAAATTTAGAATAGTTTTCATGGTTTTGAATTAGAAAAAAAATATATACAGTCGCTTATTTAATGCAGATATGTTTTTTCAAAAACCGTTTATTATTTAAAAATTTTGTTCTAAAAATACAAAAACAAAGAATGTGGTTTAGTATATTATAATGTTGTAATTTTATTTAACAAAAAAACAAAAACAAAAATGTGCTTTGTGCACTCAAGAAACTAAAAAATGCAAAATAAGGTACAAAACTCATGTCACAGCTTAAATGATACAGTTAATTTTACCGTTATCCTTGTTGTTGTCTTCAGCTTAAAATTTTAAAATTATTATCTGCAATCATTTCTAATTGTGTTTTTGACTGATACGCATTAAAAAAAAATAAGTGAATTTTTTCAACACCATGGCACCGCGTACATCCATTGAAATGCGTGAGTTAGTATTAAAGCACAATAAGAATGGGCACTAGGGTGGCCCTTAATAAATAAAGTGTTCAAACTGTCGGTCTCACCCCCTAGAAATATGCGAATAGCAAAAAAACTGAGAAATACAAAGTTTTGGGCCAATCATAAAACGTTTAGTCGTGGCGCAAAGCGATTGAAAATTTCAAGTATGTTTATATGGGGAAAATATGACTTTTTTTCAGATTTTACGAAAATTTCGTTCTATAGTTTAATTTCTCCGACAAGCTGTTATATAACTCAGGATCAGTAATAAATTATCCCTTTAAAAGGCTATAAAACTTCAAAATCGAATAAAAACTCGCCCAGAAATAGCAAATGCCCCAGACCACTTTTGTGCCAAAAAAAAAAATAGGTCATGAAATTTGATGGCATTTTTTTCAACTTTGAGAAATTGATTAAAGCCATCATTCTTTTTTGGTCTCTATACTTATAAGTACTCAGAGATGAAGTATTGTTTTATTACCACGTTGTTAACCTATTGCGCATTAAGACCGAATATATGAAAAAGTAACTTTTCTTAAGAAAGACCATTTTCTTTAAAAATTACCTTTTCTTAAAAAAGTGCGTCTTGTTATCTAAAGATAGATTTAAGTTATAATCTTCTTGAGTTCTTGGTGGAATGAAAAAGCATTTTATACTACAAATTTTTTTTTTTGATAAGAAAAAGGGGCTCATTCTGTAAAGCGAAACGTAAACTCTAAAATTTTGATATTTTTTCATTCAAGTTTTAAGAATTACGTTACGTTTCGTTTAATAGAATTAAGGCTTGCTTAGCCCAGCTAAACGTACCGTAGCCGTAACTTAACATATCAGCTGATCGATATTGTTGTATGAAAAGCATTTAGAACAATTACCGAATTGAAATGATATCTAAAACATAATTTTGCCACGGTTGTACGTGACTTTTGTGAACAGCTGATTAGGTTGAGTTAATTGTATGTTGAGTTAATTGTATGATCTCCACTAAATACCAAGTTTATTTACGAGGCCTTGAATCTATATAGGTCTTTTCATGAAATAACAGATATAACAGATAACGAGATATTTGTTGGAAAAATACCTTACAGCTGATTCAGTAGTTCATTACCCGTACCAAGAACATTTTATAGTCCGATTGAAGAACATCAAATTCAATTAAACTCTATTTGGGATCCTCTTTTTTAGACTTACCTACAAAAAAAAAATAAAAAAATTTAATTAGATTATTATACACAAAGGAAAACGTACAAATAAATAACGGGTGATTTTTTTGAGGTTAGGATTTTCATGCATTAGTATTTGACAGATCACGTGTGATTTCAGACATGGTGTCAAAGAGAAAGATGCTCAGTATGCTTTGACATTTCATCATGAATAGACTTACTAACGAGCAACGCTTGCAAATCATTGAATTTTATTACCAAAATCAGTGTTCGGTTCGAAATGTGTTTCGCGCTTTACGTCCGATTTATGGTCTACATAATCGACCAAGTGAGCAAACAATTAATGCGATTGTGACCAAGTTTCGCACTCAGTTTACTTTATTGGACATTAAACCAACCACACGAATGCGTACAGTGCGTACAGAAGAGAATATTGCGTCTGTTTCTGAGAGTGTTACTGAAGACCGTGAAATGTCGATTCGTCGCCGTTCGCAGCAATTGGGTTTGTGTTATTCGACCACATGGAAGATTTTACGCAAAGATCTTGGTGTAAAACCGTATAAAATACAGCTCGTGCAAGAACTGAAGCCGAACGATCTGCCACAACGTCTAATTTTCAGTGAATGGGCCCTAGAAAAGTTGGCAGAAAATCCGCTTTTTTATCGACAAATTTTGTTCAGCGATGAGGCTCATTTCTGGTTGAATGGCTTCGTAAATAAGCAAAATTGCCGTATTTGGAGTGAAGAGCAACCAGAAGCCGTTCAAGAACTGCCCATGCATCCCGAAAAATGCACTGTTTGGTGTGGTTTGTACGCTGGTGGAATCATTGGACCGTATTTTTTCAAAGATGCTGTTGGACGCAACGTTACGGTGAATGGCGATCGCTATCGTTCGATGCTAACAAACTTTTTGTTGCCAAAAATGGAAGAACTGAACTTGGTTGACATGTGGTTTCAACAAGATGGCGCTACATGCCACACAGCTCGCGATTCTATGGCCATTTTGAGGGAAAACTTCGGAGAACAATTCATCTGAAGAAATGGACCGGTAAGTTGGCCACCAAGATCATGCGATTTGACGCCTTTAGACTATTTTTTGTGGGGCTACGTCAAGTCTAAAGTCTACAGAAATAAGCCAGCAACTATTCCAGCTTTGGAAGACAACATTTCCGAAGAAATTCGGACTATTCCGGCCGAAATGCTCGAAAAAGTTGCCCAAAATTGGACTTTCCGAATGGACCACCTAAGACGCAGCCGCGGTCAACATTTAAATGAAATTATCTTCAAAAAGTAAATGTCATGGACCAATCTAACGTTTCAAATAAAGAACTTACTTAAGTTTTTAATAACATTAGAAACTGAATTTCACAAAATTTGAAAAGAACTCATTAAAATCAACTGTAGAAAATCATAATCAGCATAAATTGTGTTCATTTTAATGATAATAATCTTGATAATTGCTACAAGTACTTAAACTAACTACGATAAAATTATTTTTTTTACGCAACATCATCATAACTGCTGCTGCCGATGCTGATGATGATGATGATGATTGTGATTATGATGAATAGTGTAAAAACAATAAAAATTTGAAATTCAACAAAAAAAAAAAAAAGAACTGTTTATAAACAACATGAAAGTATGAGACGGATGGTAGCTGGAGTTCTTTTTTAAAAATATAGTGAAATTGTTAAAGCGATGAGTATAAAACACCACAGTTTGCTACTTTATTTTACACATGAATGATCTGAAATTTTGTAGTTTTTTTTTTTGTTTATATATATTTTCAGAAACAGTGAAAATACTATAACAACAAGAATAAAGTTATTATTACATAAGTCTATGTACGAGTATATTGATATTAGGGCTATAAATATCTTCTGGAACTAAATTTAGATTTTGATCAATCAATTTTTTATAACACCGTCCGACAAAAGTCTTCGAATCTTGATCAAGCCTTCACTTAGAACTCTGTAGAATCTTTAATAATAAAGAAATTGTTTTAAAAATTTCAGTTTGTGTTTACTTATTTAATATATTAACTTGTAAACAAACATTATATACTCCATATTAATAACTACCAACATTTTTACAGGTTGCTGAAAAATTACAAATACTAAGTTAATTTTAATATTTTGTCCACAACTCTTTTTTTCTTCACACTTTGAAATACTGGAATACTCTATATTAAATTGTTGATATTGTTCCGTTCTTCTTGAATTCTCAGCCAAAGCGCATTCATGTTCTTTGGTGCTCTTTCATACACTGCCATCAATTTCTTTAAAAGTGTCCACAAAATTTTCAGCTGTGTAAAGGTCCGGGTTTTGTGCTGGCCACTGAATTAAATGAAATTTTTGATTTGACAAAAATTTTTTTAACAATTCGGATTCACATCTTGTTGAAAAAAAAATTCTTTTTCGGAATATGAGCTTGTATCCACAAGTTCCGCCCCGGTAGGTGAGTAGGTAGCATGCTCGCCTATCATGCGGGGGTCGTGGGTTCGATTCCCACCAGAGGCTTTGGTCTGTCGCTGCAAAAAAAAAACTAGCCATATTAGAATCGGCTTCGCGGAACTAGGCTTAAAAAAAAATTTTTAGTAAAAAAGTTTTACTAGTGGACCAGTTACGTTCCGCCATGTAAAACATCCCCACGACATCAAATTTCCTCCGCCATATTTTACAGCTTTCTTAACCTAATACTTGAGCCTAACGTTTTTAGTTGACATCACCGGTTTTTTATACCCTACACCACTAAGTAGTCAGGGTGCTAATGTTTGTAACTACCAAAAGCATTTGACCAAGACCGATATTTTATCATACCTACCGACGATGTCCGTCCGTCCATCTGTGTGTCCGTGCAATCCTTGTAGTCAAACTATAGGTTGCATATATGTGTATATTTTAATAAAATTTGGTATATAAGCTTTTATTGGCCATAGGATAGTCGGTCTAGACCGACTATAATTTTCTTACTTGTTTATGTTTGACTGTTGGCTCGAAATCCGCAAAAATGAAATCCTTGTCAAAAAAATTCTGGCAGAGGAATTTACTTAAAACTTCACACAGTTAATCTCTAACATATATTTAACAAAACCTTAAAGTGCTAGATCCATTTTTTGAAATTTTGTTTAAGAAAATTTTTTAAAACTTAAAAATGGAGTTTTCTAAATTTTATCAATAAAATTTTCCATCTTTGGTCTCATTTCGCAATAGGTTAAAAACGCGGTAATAAAATAATACTTCATGTCTGAGTGCTCCTAGGTATAGTGACCTGACAGAAATATTGGGTTTAATTAATTTTTTAAAGTTGAAAAAAAAATGCCGTCAAATTTCTTGACAAAGTTTTTTTTTTTTTTGCCACAAAAGTGGTCTGGGGCATTTGCTATTTCTTGACGAGTTTTTATTCGATTTTGAAGTTATGTAACTTTTTAAAGAGATAATTTAGTTCTGATATCGATTCATATAACAAATTGTCGAAAAAGTTAAACTATAGAACGAAATTTTCGTAAAATCTGAAAAAAGTCATATTTTCCCCATATAAACACACTTGAAATTTTCAGTCGCGTTGAGGCACCTCAAAATTTTTTTTTGATTGACCCAAAACTTTGTGTTTCTCAGTTTTTTTGCTACTCGCATATTTCTAGGGGGCGAAACCGAAGGTTTGAACACTTTTTTTTATTAAGGGCCGCCCTAGTGCTACATATTTAAGCCCTAGCCCTAAACATTTGTTTTCCAAATATATTGAAGGTTAAAGTTTTGAAAGTTTCTAAAGTACCAAATCAATCGATTCAATTGCAAAATGTTAAAGGACCTAAATCGAACTCTGAGAAAATCATATGACAAAGATTATTAAACCATGCACCAAAAAACCTCAGAATTCATTTAATCAACTGAAACAATAAATCTTTTGAAGAATTCTTTCATTCTTTCGCAATTTGTGATCAACAAAATAAATCCTCCATTTAAAGGTGGCAGTGGTGCATGGGGTAGATCTGACGAAAATGAGACAGAAGCATTTGCCACTTAATAACAGTAGAAGAAGAAATTGCTTAATATTTAGAAGTTCCTTATCAAATGAGCTTGCTATGTTTATTAAAAATTTCGCCTTCGGAAATCAAAGCCGAAATAAAAATCTTGAATCCCAAAAAATGCCCCAGTTGTGATAAAATAGTCGACAAGGTTATTAAAAATCTTCCCAGTAAAGCTATTATCTTTCTAACAAAACTCAAATCAATTATACGATTAAAACACATTCCATCTCAGTGGTAATGAGCTGAGATAATAATGAACAAAAACTCAAAAAAGCAGAAATTGAAATCACTTCTTACACACCAATAAGACTTTTAAGCATTTTTTCAAAACTATTCGAAAAAATTTTCTTGTGTCGCTTGTAACCAATTCTATAGACTCTACGAATTAATACCGACCATCATGATAAACGTCATATGAAAATATTTTGAAGAAAAAAAAAAAAATACTGCCCTGCAATTTGTGGAAAACAAAAGCAACTCTAATATTTGAATGAAATAATTCAAAGATACCAATCCAAGGCGCTTAGACTAATTATTCTATCTCCATGGTTTATTACAAATGAGGTAATACATAACGACCTTCAAATTCAATCTGTTAAGGAAGTAATAAAAACTTAAATTGTGAAATATTTGACTAGACTTACCAATCATGTTAACCCTTTAACTATTGCATTACTGGACGACTCACATTAAATAAATAGACTTAAAAGATATCATATTTTAGGCCTTCCTTTTAGTAATTAAATATGTTTTTATGGTTTTGTTTTATATTTGTATCATAGTTTATATGTATATAAAGGGTCCGCCATCTAACATTTTTTTTCAACTAGTGCTTATTTCGTGAATGGTATCACTTAGCTCATCTCTGATTTGACAGATAATTAGTTTTATCCTTCCGCTGAACGAATATGGTTGTGTATACGCTTGAACAACGCTGGGAAATATTGCGACATTACTTTGAAAATCATGGTAATGTTGCGAAAATTGCGTACGGATTTTGGAAGAAGAGAAGCACCGTCAGCTCCGTATGTTCATTATCTTGTGAAAAAAGTTAAAGAAACTGGCATCCTCATCGATAAACCAAAGCGTGAAAAGCTAAAAACAGTGCGTACACCCGAGAATATTGCTGCTGTGGCAGAAGGTGTGCGTGAAGCGCCATCAACATCAATTCAGCGTCGCTCTCAAGAATTGAACATTTCGGAGGCATCATTGAGACGAATTTTGCATAAAGACCTTGGTATGACGCCACACAAAGTCCAATTGGTTCAGGAGTTGAAGCCAACTGACCATCCAATGAGTTTTTGCTTCGCTAAGTGGGCCTGCGATCGACTTACAGAAGATGCCGATTTTGCCAAAAAAATCATCTTTTCAGATGAAGCTCATTTTGATCTTGGCGGGTATGTAAACAAGCAAAATTGTCGAATTTGGGGCACAGAAAACCCGCACGCATACATTGAAAAGCCGATACACCCAAAACGAGTCACTGTTTGGTGCGGATTTTGGTCCGGAGGCATAATTGGGCTATTTTTCTTCGAAAATGAGCAAGGAGTGGCCGTTACAGTCATTGGTGATCGTTATCGGGCCATGTTGAATGAATTTTTGTTCACAACAATTGAAGAGGAGGATATTGGGAACATTTGGTTTCAACAGGACGGCGCTACGTGCCACACTGCCGAAGCTACACTCGATGTTTTGCGCCCTGTTTTTGAAGATCGCATTATCAGCCGCAGAGCTGATGTCGTTTGGCCACCTCGGAGCTGCGATTTGACACCGTTGGGCTATTATTTGTGGGATGCTCTCAAAGATAAGTGTTACGCCAACAAGCCAGAGACAATTGACGCTTTAGAGGACAATATTCGTGAAGCCATTGGTGAAATACAGCTGCACACAATCGATAATGTGCTTCAAAATTGGACCGATCGTGTAGGCTACTGCATGGCCAGCCGAGGCAGCCATTTGAATGAAATTATTTTCCATTATTAACCGGAAGGATTGTATTTTCAAATAAAAAAAGAAATTTGAGATAATATTCAGTAGTTTTTTTTTATAGCATTTTCAAAAAAAAAAGTTATTTGGCGGACCCTTTATTATAAGAATATCTTAATCTTGTTTGTTAAATCCATATACTTAAATTTATGTTATAAATGTAAACAATATTTTAAGTTTATTACTAAATATAAATTTATTATAATGTATTATGTTCATTTAGATATTATCAATATGTATGTACATGTTTATCTTATTAAACAGAATATTTTGCTGAACATATAGCTATACTTCCTAGACTACATCTACAAATGTCATTTTTAAATGTTCATCAAACTTGCTTATTATCTTATGTATGTAGATAGATTGAAATTCAAATAAATAATCAATAGAAAACAAGTAAGAAAGTTATAGTCGATATAGACCGACTATATGATACCCTATACCATGCGTTTAGAGACCCTATCTCTCAGACCCAACTAACTGGATATAGAAAATAAGCGTAAACCAAATTTGAGTGGGATTTTTATTAATTTTTTTGGCTGCAGATATGAAAAAGTTCATATCGGATGATATATTTAAATGGGGACTAGGCCCAAAAATGGACCGATCCTGACCATGTTTGGTAAAGTCTCTTATATTTTGCAAAAATATATACAAATAAAATTTGAGAAGAATCAGTGCAATATTTTTGTTTTTTGATAGATTTAAGTGAAGATCGGGAAGCAGCTGTATATGGGGCCTATGACTAAGAGTTGCCCCATAGGGATCATTTTTGGACTACTGATTAATGGATATAATAAACACATACAAACCCAATTTGACTAAGATTCATATGATAATTTGGATCCTATGGCAATTTATGTTGATTTCATAGGGGTCATTTGTATGGGGGCTAGGTCTGAACATAGACCGATTCTCACCAATTTCAATAGCGTTCATCCCATGGCCGATGGAAGCTTATATACCAAATTTCATTAAAATATATTTATATTTGTGACCTGCAGTTTGATTACAAGCTTTACATGGACACACAGAAGGACGGACGGATGTACGGAGGGACATCGTTAAATCGAATCAGATAGTGATTGTGATCAGATAGTGATTCTGATTCGATCGGGTCTAGGTCAAATATTTTTGGTAGTTACAAACAGCAACACAAAGTCATTATACCCAAACCACATAGTGGTATATGGTATAATAATTATAGACTTGCAAAAGTACCAAAATTTAAATCGAAAGGTTCTTAGAAATACCGTGGCTCAAACGAAAAATCGGACAACAGCAATAAAATTTTTCTAACGTATAAAAGTTAAAAAAAATTTTTTTCTTTTATTTTCTTTTAAATAAAATGTCTTTATTTACTATATTTGGAAAAAAATCGAAAAAAAATATCAATACATTTGACTTAAAATATAAAAACCAATTAACTTCATTTAATGAGATCAAAAGAATAATCGGACAAAACATATTGATCTAAATAATATTGGAATCTTTTTTTTTTATGATAAAAATAAGACATTTTCAATACTTAGTAGCATAGCCCTTAGACTCAATTACTTATCTTAATCTAGTTTGCATGGAATTAACTAAATTAGCGCAAACTTAGGCAGGTATTTTTTCCCATTCATTTTGCAATGCTTCTTTTGGTTGTCCAATATTATTATAAGTATTTTTGTAGACTCTTCGGGTTAATTCAGCCCACAAATGTTCTATTACATTCAAGTCGGGTGATTGTGGAGGAGGACATATTAGATTGGGGCAGTTGTGAATCAACCAGAGCTTGGCAATTTCCGAAGTATGTTTCGGATCGTTGTCCTGATAGAAAGCAAATTGGTTTTTTATTCCCAATTTATCTGCACTCTGCCTCACATTTTGCTTCAAAATGTCCAAATACTCATACTTGTCCATTTTACCATCGATGAAATGTAAGTTGCCCACACCAGCACTGGACATACAGCCCCAAACCATCACAGAACCACCTCCATGCTTTACTGTAGCACGTATATTTGTTGGTTCAAATTCGGTATTTGGTTTGCGCCAAACATACGTCCTTCCATCTGACCCATGCAAATTAAATTTGCTTTCGTCGGTGTATAGGACCTGTACAAAACATAGCAATGTAATGTTTTATTTAATTATATACCAGATACAGAAACATACCATAATCCAAAAATCTTGTTCTTTTGTAACATATTCTTTGGCAAATTTAATACGCAACAATTTATTTTTTGGGCTAGGACTTTTTTATTAAAACTCGACCATTATATTCATGTCTTCGTAATGTGTTGCGAACTGTTTCGGTACAAACTGCCTTTTCGAAGCTTTCTTGGCGGATATCAATGGGTTTTGCTTAACTACACGCAAAATTCTCCTTTCGTCATTCTCATTTAACAGCTTTACCTGTCCTTCTCTGCTTTTGTTCTCCATTCTAAACTCATTTCTGTAACTTTTAATTATGTGATCTACGGTGGAGCGACTTCTTGCAACAATTTCAGCTATTCGTCGAACCGTGCTTCCTTCTCCATACAATTTTAATATGAGATGTCTCATTTCCACACTGGTTTGCTTACCATTAGGCGCCATTTTTATTTTTTATTTTATTTTTTAATTTTTTCTTTTTACACAGATTTCATACCACGCACTGAATAATACTGAACGGTTGTTTTCATGGTACTTATACTAATAAAAAATTAATAAAAATCAAAGCCTACTTTACATGTCCGATTATTCGTTTGAGCTTAAAATTTGAATATTTTTTATTTGCTTTTAAATATTTTAATATGAGCGACAAATTTTCAATTTTTTTTTTAAATTTGTTAAATTTGTATGCTATAAAAATCATGTTAAGAATTAAAAAAAATTAATTTCATGAATTGGGTACAGTTTTCTACAAAACAAAATTAATATAATCTTTGTCCGATTATTCGTTTGAGCCACTGTATGTCTACATATCAAAACAGTAATTCATTCATGTAGTTCTTAAAGTAATATAACCTGATTCAGGAAAGCTCATTAGGCAATCATGGGTTTCCTAAAGTACCAAAATGATTTTAAGAATAACTAGTAGTATACCCTCCACGTTGTTAGCGTAAGTATTAAATTAATTACTTAAACCATATTTAAAAACAATAAGAAGTATAGTGTCAGTGACAATACGATAGAAAGTTTCAACAAAATATATGTTTGACGACTTGGACGGTCAATACCAAAAAATTTGATTATCAAATAAAAAACTCTTTTATTAATATAACCATTTGTATGTTTTATTTACTCAACAAAGAAGAAATTTTAACTAACATAACTTCTGAAAAAAATAACAATACTTAAAATTAATAGCTAAAGTTTTAATGAAACTATCATATCTTTATAGCAATAAAATGACATTTGCAGATCGGAATCATACGCAATAATAAAGGTTTAAATATTAATATAAGTAAAATTATGAAAATTTGATGGTTCCTAGAAATATAAAAAAACTCTCTTTGCATATATATCGATGGCTTCATGTGGAAAGGATTTAACTTAAATTTACATGGGCAATGTATTAAACTTAACAAGAAAATTATAGTCGATATACGATACCTATACCATGGTTCAGAGACCCATCTCTTTGGTCCAACTAATTCGATATAGAAAATAAGCATAAACCAAATTTGAGTGGCATTGTTATTAATTTATTTGGCTGCAGATATGAAAAAGTTAATATCGACTGCTATATTTATATGAGGACTAGGTCGAAAAATGTACCGATCCTGACTATATTTGGTAGTCACTTATATTTTGAAAAATATATATACAAACCAAATTTGAGAAAAATCTGTGCAATATTTTGGTTTTTTGATAGATTTCAGTGAAGCTCAGGAAGCAGCTCTATATGGAGCCTATGACTAAGAATTGTCCTATAGGGATTATTTTTGGACTACTGGATATAATAAACACATACAAACCCAATCTGACTGAAATCTGTATGATTATTTGGATCTTATGGCACTTTATGTCGATTTAATATGAGTCATTTCAATAGCGTCCATCCTACGGCCGATAAAAGCTTATATACCAAATTTTATCAAACTATATTCATAATTGCGACCTGTAGTTTGACTACAAGGCTTACATGGACACACAGAAGGACGGACGGACGGACAGAAGGACGGACTTAATGGCGGACGGACATCGCTAAATCGACCCAGAAAGTGATTCTGAGTCGATCGGTATAATAAAAGATGGATCTAGGTCAAATATTTTTGGTAGTTACAAACAGCAGCACAAAGTAATTATACCCAAACCCCACTGCGGAAAATTTCCCAAAAACACTTTCCCGAAAACAATTTCCCAAATACAATTGCCCGAAAAACAATTCCGCGAAATAACAATTCCCCGAAAACAATTTCCCGAAAACAGTTTCCCGAAATCAAAGTTTCCCGAAAACAATTTCCCGAAATTACAATTTCCCTATTTTTAGTTTACAACTTCCCATATATTCTTGATTTCCCCCATAAAAAAAATAAAAATTTCACGAAAATAAAACTTGCTGCATATGATTTCTCGAAAAAACAATTTCCCGAGTATACGACTTCTCGAAAAAAACAATTCCCCCACCCCACACCGCGCCCTTCCTCTTCCACCCTCCCTCATCATCCGGACCTATTTATTAATATCATACGCTTATTTTTTCATTGTGACTTTGAACACTTCGGTATTCAGACCTCCCGACGGATAACGCTCACTCTCTCCATCACATCCTGCCCATGCAATAGCTGCTACGGGATTGTTTCCACCTTGCATAGCGAAGTTTTTTAGTTATTTGGGTTGTAATACATAGTTACTATGCCACTCGAATTCGTGGATAGCGAAAAAGGTAAACCGAGATTGGTTTTGAATGGCTTCTTGTATCTTAACGGCGGTCAGTCCGTTGATAGCGTTTATTGGCGTTGTATCCATTATCGAGGAAAACATTGTACCGGTAGGGTCATAACTTGCAACGATACTATAAAAAAAGAGACTTTTCACAATCACAGTGCCGAAGCGGCTTTCGTTGCTAAAGAAAAAATCGTAAATGAGCTTAAAGATCTTGCCCAGACCACTACATCATGCAGTCATGAACTGATTGCTCGCGCTTCGGTCGGAATTTCTGATGATATTGTTCCGGAAATGCCATCAACAAGCTCTTTGAAGAAATAGTAATTTTGGGAAATTGTGTTCGGGAAATTGTAATTTCGGGAAATTGTAATTTCGGGAAATTGTGTTCGGGAAATTGTTATTTCAGGAAATTGTCATTTCGGGAAATTCTGTTCGGGAAATTGTAATTTCGGGAAATTGTTTTCGGAAAATTCTTTTCGGGAAATTGTTTTCGGGAAATTGTTTGCGGAAAATTTTCCGCAAAACACCCAAACCACATAGTGGTATATGGTATAAAAACTTTGGATATACAAACTATTCATTATACCTTGACCCCTTCGTGGTATAAGTATATTTGACCTAGGCCCATATTTTATTATACTGATCAACTCAGAATCACTTTCCAATGTTCGTCGGTCCTTTCGTCCGTCTGTCCAACTCTCGATCTGTTTAAACCTTGTATTTTGATGAAATTTGGTAAATGAGCTTCTATCAGACATAGGACGAACGCTATTGTAATTGGTGAAAATGGGTATATTCAGACCTAGTTCCCATTCAAATGACCCCTATGAGATCGACTTAGCTTGCCGTAAGATCCAAATTATCAATCTCAGTCAAATTGGGTTTGAGTGTGTAATCCAAAAATAAATCCTATAGGACAATTCTTAGTCATAGCCCCATTTAAATCTGCTTCCCGATCTTTATTTAAACCTATCAAAACAAAAATATTACAGAGATTTTTTTCAAATTTGGTGATTTTATAAAATATCGTCAGGGTCGGTTAATTTTTAGACCTGGTCCCAATATAAATATAGCATCCGATATGAACTTTTTTAACTTCTGCAGTTAAAAAAATTAATAAAATTTCCACTCAGATTTGGTTTATGCTTATTTTCTAAACCCAATTAGTTGGACCTAAGAAAAATTTTCTAAACGCATAGCATAGGGTATTGGCCTAGACCGACTATAAAAAGGTACCATTTTTGCCCTCTTTGGCCGTTTTCCTCCTTAAATGGCCATATTCCGAAAAATTATCCTGAGCCAAAAATCCCTTCTTAGTTGATCTCTACGCCGACAGGGGACAGTAGAATCCAAATTCCAAGTTTCTGGGTCGAATGATAAATGGCTAGACGATGATGAACCAGTCACGTAACTCTTTTATATATACTAGCAGAGGGCAGCCCTCGCAATTCAAGTGCAATATCAATTATAAATATTTGTTGAACACAGAAATAAGAGCCTAAAGGTATTTGAATCACCTTGTATGCCACCTAAAAGGTATGTTAATTTTTGGCAATTCACATTTCAACACAGGGAGTGTGATATGCAATTATTATAGTGAAATTCGATTGCGTTATTGTTGTTATTGGCTTATGTCCAAAATTTTTTTTCAATTCAACACAGGGCTTTTCATACACAATTTTTGCAAACACATTAACAAATTTAATAAACACACATACAGCATCGTATAATTTTATATTTATGTTAGAAGCAACTTTAAATGAATTTTACTCCAAAAAAAATATGTAAAAATGCAAAAATCTGTAAATCTGGTGGATAGCTAAAAAGAAATACCTTTCCAATGAGGTATGTTTGGTAAAAGACGGGGGAAAAACTGACAAAGTTACATTGGTCACAAGCAATCGCCTTACCTATAAATATTATAGGCAATTTTTTGCTACCGATGTTTTGTTCTATCGTTTTATCTCGATTTTTACCAAACGTATATTATTTGAAAGGTATTTATTTTTAGCTGTTCACCAAATTTATAGATTTTTAATTTTTTTTCCTTTATTTTGAGTAAATTGCATTTAAAGTTGCTACTAACACATACATAAAATTATACATATGCTATGTGTGTGTTTATTAAATTCGATAATGTGTTTGTTAATGAGTTTGTTACCTTCATTCACAACAATAGTAAACCAAAAAAGTGTTGGTTTGTGAATTGGCTAAGTAGAAAAATAAAGTTGCCTAGAAATTGCACTCGAATTTCGAGCGCTGGAATCTGCATAGTACATAGATTAATAGTTCAATAGTAGGTTTTTTAAAGCATCAAATCGTAATTCTCAAATTTCATAATTTAACAGTGGGTCCTTAAAACACCAAAATCAAATTCAAAAGAATACAATCAACAGTACCAAAATCTTCTTTATTTTTTGTAAAAGTTCTCGAAAAATTCCTAACTCAAAAAAGAATACAAAATAAATTATCGGAATGGTAAACAAATTTTAATAGCTTAAGACGACACAGAAAAATCCTACAAAATTAGCTCCAGAAAAGAATTATTTGCGCTTACTATCATAAGAAACAATCACGAACAAATTTATTTTTCCAAATTCAAATTTGGTAAATAGGGACTTAAGCCCCCGAAATAGTCGAACATAACACCAATTATTCTGAGGATTATAGCCATCTAGTATACGGACTAATCCAGGGGTCGGCAACCTGTGACTCTTTGGATATGAAGCTGCAAATCTATAATATTAATAGGCTAGGCGATTTCTTGTGACCGATGATTTGTTCTACCGTTTTATCCCGATTTTGACCAAACGCATATTATTTGAAATGTATTTCTTTTTAGCCGTTTTGTAGATTTACAGATTTTTAAATTTTTTGCTTTATTTTGAGTAAATTGCATTTAGATTTGCTACTAACACATACATAAAATTATACAATATGCTATGTGTGTGTTTATTAAATTTGTTTATGTGTTTGTAATAAAAAAGAGTTTGTTTTTTGTGTTGATTTGTGAATTGGATATAATTGATTAGCATACCTTTAAGGTCTTTATTTAATGGAAAAATAAAATTTCCTAAAATTTGTACTCGAATTTCGTGGGCTGGAATATGCTAGTGTTATTTATTATATAAAAAAAAAACATTTTAAAATCATTCTGAATCGACTAACGAGGACTAGGCACCGATTCTATCTCTCATCCACTTGTACTCGCTTTTAGCCGCACCCCTCCCCTTGGACACGCGTCGCCACTGTCGTCAGTCCGTCGGAAGCTCTCGAGTGTCATTCGATGCCGGATATTTATGTCTTCCCAAATCAGAACTTCTAGGATTTCTACCGTTCTCGGAACAAACAAGAGGGGAATATATAGCGAGTGCCATGCAATAATGCCTTAAGACAATAAGATCGATTTAAATAAAATCGTTTCAGTAGCAACTGATGAAGCCAGAAGTATGAAAGGAAAAAATGAAGGTACGTTTCACTGAATAATACACCAAGAAGCGCTTTGTGCCCAAACATGTCCGGCCGAAATAGTTGAGGTCATGAATTTGGTATTCAAGATTGTTAACAGCATCTTGTCAAAAGCATCCTACCATCGTCAGTTTCAAGAATTCTTAACGAAATGGGGCCTCAGTATTTCGGCCTCCTTCTTCACAATAAAGTGCGATAGCTTTCCAAAGGTAAGGTATTGAATTGTTTTGCTTTGTGCTTCAATGAAATAAATGCATTCCTAAATTTATTGATTTGTTTTGAAGAGAAATTAGTTTTTTTTTTGCAGAAGATATTCAGTGCGGTAAATTACTTAATTTTCAATTTCCAAAGCAATATCGCGATTAAACCAGTGCAACTGTTTTCACGAATAACTTCAGCATAGTTATAAAAAGAATTAAAGTTGAATTTGCTGACAGATTTGAGCAATTCAAAACTATCAAAACCACTCTAGCATTCATAGTGAATTCTCTCAACACAAACAGTAACGAAATCCAGATTGAACCATTTGGAATTGATACTGGATCTCTAGAAATGCAATTAATTGATTTAAAAAGTAATGCTTTGTGGAGTGGAAAATTTACAGAGCTGAAAAGCTAGTTGGAAGAGTTGGAGGTCCAGAAATGTATATACGTAACGCAAAATAAGAGGATAGCTTTAAAAGAAAATCCGCGACGCATGGAATAGTCCTCCATATTGCTACAGTGAGGTGAAGAAGTTGGCATTTGGAGTGCGGACTATCTTCGGATCGACATATTTGTGCGAACAAGCGTCCTCTTGCATGAGTATAATTAAATCTAAAGTAAGAAACCAACTAACAAATGAAAATTTTTAGTCGCGTTTGAAACTTAAAACAACAAGTTATGAGCCAAATTTATCCAAACTTTCTAAAACCATGCAAAGCCAATGCTCCCATTGAATTTTTTTGCTACTTACGAGTATATATGAATAAAAATATATTTTTTCTTATGAGTAAATAGATTAGTTTTTTGTTGGCAAGAAAAAATTTTGTAGCTCTTTAAAATTTTTGAAATTTTGTAAATTGTAATTTTTGACTCTTCCGAATCAAAAGGTTGCCGACCCCTGGGGAATGAAACAAAATTTTTTAAATGCTCAATATACAATATTTTCATACCGCTGATAATATCCCAAAACTGTTTGGTAATCACACCTCGGAAAATTGGCCATATTCCCCGTTGCGGATTATGACTACTTTATAAAGTCATAATTCGGGATTATAAAAGTTTCGAAAATGAACATAATGGCAATGTAATGGGTATGATCCCCAAAAATATGAAGCACTAATCCGCGCCACCAGTATGAGCATAACACCTATTTCCATTGGGAAGTATGTTTGTAAGGTTTTCGGGGCGAATAAACATCGAAAAGAGTGAATTTTAGCAGATTTAAACATGATTTTTTTACTTGGTGGGAGCTCATACAAATAAATGCTGCCCTATAATACATGTCTGTCGATTGCTTTGTATGATGATGTGTTTCTGTGCTTATATTTGTGTAGCATCAGCATAAAAATAATAATAATTGCTTTTAATAGGGATTTTGTGAAAATATTTTTTTATTTTCTGGTTTCAATTGTTCACAATCGACAATTTTGATTATTATTACGTTTTCAATCGGCCATAACAATAACAAAAAAAAAAAAAAAAAACGATGCCATATGCAGAAGCGTGAAATAAAGGAAGGAAGGCAGGATGGATTGTTTATATAACATATGGAGTATCTATAATCAATCTATATCGAAAACAAGCACAAATTTTTAGGACAACGAGAAAACAACATCAGCCACAAATGTCGTATAATGACATAATAATTCCTGTCTTCTTTTTTTTTTTTTTTTTTTTGACAAATTGCTACATCTTTGAAGCAAACTCAGTTGGGCAAATAATTTATTAAGTCAACAAAATGTTAAACTAAAATTATTTGAAAAAATTGATTGAATTGTTGCATCATTTATTTATTTAAGGCATGACCAAAATTTAATTAACAACAAATGCTGATCAAATTTAATTCAAGGTTTCTTAAAGTCCAATAAAACAAAATATTAAAAGATTTATTAGTTTTAAAATTAAAAATTCTAGAGACAACCAACGATTGTTATATGACTCTAAAAAAAAGTAATTGTATTAGAACGGTTGTATGGAATATTTGATACCAGTAGTCAAATTAAAAGGAAAATTTTTAAAAAATCTAAATCACGCGATAAAAATTTAAATAGAAAAATTTTAGCACAAAAAAAATTACCAAATACATTAAAATATTTAAAAATTTTCATTATCTTCACGCGGAAAAAATTAAGCGAATGTTTCGCGAAAAAAAATCAAGAAAAAAATTTGTTTCACAAAAAAAAAAACTTCCAAATTTTCTAAATTCGAGCAAAAATTCTAGAAAATTTTATGTTTTCATTCAATTTCTTTCTTTCAATGTTTTTTAAACTATTTATATAACATTTATGAATATTACAATAAAATTCATTAAATTGTGAATTTTTAAATTAAATTCATTAAATTTCATTATAAATATTTGTTGAACATACAGAAGAATGGGTTAGTTAATAAATAATTTTATAAGAGCCTAAAGGTAGCCAATTCATAAACACACTCAGCATTGTATAGTTTTTTATTTGTAGCTTAAATATGTGTTGTATGTATGTGTTTGTAGCAACATTAAATGATTATTACTCAAAAAAAATGTACCAGATAGTGCAGATCTATAAAGATGGTGCACATCTGCAAAGAAATACCTTTCAAATGGAATATGTTTGACCAAAATCGGTTGATAACTAAAAGCGTAGAAGTGATCACTAGAAATCGCCTTGCCTATTATTATAGATTCAGAATGGTTATTTTTTGTTCCAAACATATATTTCGAAGAGTACGTAGGAAAATAAATACAAAATTTTAAAAATGATTTCCCAGATGGACATTAAAAAACTGTTTGATATTGATGAAAAAATATTGATTTGAAGAGTACTAGCTTACTAAAGAAAGTTATTCGCGGAAACAATTATTAATTTAAGGCTAACCTCAAGATTGAGCTTCAATAAACTTTGAAAATACTTTTCGTCAATGTCTGGTTACTTTAGGAAATACATATTTATAAATATTACAAAAATTTAAATTTAAAATGATAAATTAAAACAACATCACTTTATAATCCCACTGCATTCCTCTACACATGAGATGCATATGCACACAACTATTTCCCATTACTCAAATTATTAAAGTCCGAACTGGTGAATTTCTGAGCTTTTAAGACCACAAAGTGGTTTTTAAACTAATAATTCTTCTTACAGATAATATTCTTCAAGTGGGCTGGCATTTCTCAGAAGTGATTTTCCAGTTTTTTTTTTAATGAGCGCCAGAGAAAAAAAAAACAACAAAATTAATAAAGGGTCCGCCATCTAACGTTTTTTTTTCAACTAGTGCTTATTTCGTGAATGGTAACACTTAGCTCATGTCTGATTTGACAGATAATTAGTTTTATCCTTCCGCTGAACGAATATGGTTCTGTATACGCTTGAACAACGCTGGGAAATATTGCGACATTACTTTAAAAATCGTGGTAATGTTGCAGAATGTGTGCGAAAATTGCGTACGGATTTTGGAAGAAGAAAAGCACCGTCAGCTCCGTATGTTCGTTATCTTGTGAAAACAGAGAAACAAACTGGCATCCTCATCGTTAAACCAAAGCGTGAAAAGCCAAAAACAGTGCGTACACCCGGGAATATTGCTGCTGTGGCAAAAAGTGTGCGTGAAGCGCCATCAACATCAATTCACCCTCGTTCTCAAGAATTGAACATTTCGGAGGCATCATTGAGACGAATTTTGCATAAAGACCTTGGTATGACGCCATACAAAGTCCAATTGGTTCAGAAGTTGAAGCCAACTGACCATTCAATGCGTTTTCGCTTCGCTAAGTGGGCCTGCGATCGACTTACAGAAGATGCCGATTTTGCCAAAATAAAAAAAATCATCTTTTCAGATGAAGCTCATTTTGATCTTGGCGGGTATGTAAACAAGCAAAATTGTCGCATTTGGGGCACAGAAAACCCGCACGCATACATTGAAAAGCCGATACACCCAAAACGAGTCACTGTTTGATGCGGATTTTGGTCCAGAGGCATAATTGGGCCATTTTTCTTCGAAAATGAGCAAGGAGTGGCCGTTACAGTCAATGGCGATCATTATCGGGCCATGTTGAACGAATTTTTGTTCACAAAAATTGAAGAGGAGGATATTGGCAACATTTGGTTTCAACAGGACAGCGCTACGTGCCACACAGCCGAAGCTACACTCGATGTTTTGCGCCCTGTTTTTGAAATTCACATTATCAGCCGCAGAGCTGATGTCGTTTGGGAGCTGCGATTTGACACCGTTGGACTATTATTTGTGGGATGCCCTCAAAGATAAGTGTTACGCCAACAAGCCAGAGACAATTGACGCTTTAAAGGACAATATTCGTGAAGCCATTGGTGAAATACAGCTGCATTCAATCGATAATGTGCTTAAAAATTGGACCGATCGTGTAGGCTAATGCATGGCCAGCCGAGGTAGCCATTTGAATGAAATTATTTTCCATTATTATTGTACTTTCAAATAAAAAAAAAAAATTGAGATAATATTCAGTAGTTTTTTTTTATAGCATTTTCAAAAAAAAAAGTGATTTGGCGGACCCTTTATAAAGGGTCTTTTTTTAGAGGTTCACTACTTTGAGTTGGTGGCACTGCTTTACTTTACAAGCGATTTAACAATAGATAGTTTGCTTTTTGTTTAGTTTGGTTTGCCATTTCATCGTGGATAGTCTTACACGAGAGCCACGCTTGCAAATTGCGCACTTCGTCCGTTTTATTGTAGTCATAATCGTCCGCTTATTCGAATAATTCGCCCATTTACTTTTAATGATAATGTGCATCCCGTAAGACGTAAGCAAAGCATTG
This sequence comes from Cordilura impudica, assembly GCA_963682025.1. Classification (NCBI taxonomy): domain Eukaryota; kingdom Metazoa; phylum Arthropoda; class Insecta; order Diptera; family Scathophagidae; genus Cordilura; species Cordilura impudica. The sequence continues at coordinate 102,763,486 of OY821520.1, forward strand.
CAGAAGACCCTAGTCAATCAATTCGGCACAGTTCTCAGCAAATGGGGATGTGTCTATCCACTTTATGGAAGATTTTACGAAATGATCTTGGCTTACGAGCTTTTAAAATTCACCTTGTGTAAGAATTGAAACCAAATGACCATCGTATGCGCTGCCAATTCGGCCAATGGGCTCAAGCGCAAATTGATATTGATTTTGGTTTTCCATACACAGTTTTGTTTCGTGATGAAGCTCATTTTAGGTAAGAGAAGCAAAGTTGTTGCAGTTGGAGTGACGATAATGCACAAGCTTTTGTCCAAACATCATTACATCCACAGAAAATTGCTGTTTGGTACACTTTATGGGACGGCGGAGTCATTGGGTCATAAGTCTTCAAACACGGTGATGGGCGGAAATGATTACATGTTTTTTCGTAACTCAATTAGCTGGCATTAATCTTGCCGACATGTGATTCCAACAGGTCGGAGCTACATGCCACACAGCCCACGCTATTAATTTACGCAAATTGTCCTGTTAATTGGCCACCAAGATCGTGTGATTTAACTCCATTGGATTATTTTCTTTGGGATTATGTAAAGTCAGTCGTCTACACCGATAAACCAGAGACAATTGAACACGTGGAACATCGACGAGTTAGTGTCGAAATATGGTCGCAAATGCTGCGAAAAGTGTGTGTAGAAATAAGTTTCAAATTGTGCAATATACGCGCCAGCCGTGGGGATCAGAGCGCCGAAATCGTATTTAAGCATTAATGGCATAAAATCGTCTATCAAATAACGCCAGTTTAATAACTTTATTATACCCTATACCACTATGTGGTTTGGGTATAATGACTTTGTGCTGCTGTTTGTAACAACCAACAATATTTGACCTAGACCCATCTTTAATTATACCGATCGAATCAGAATCACTTTCTGAGTTGATTTAACAATGTCCGTCCGTCCGTCCGTCCGTCCGTCTGTGTGTCCATGTAAAGCTTGTAATCAAACTGCAGGTCGCAAATATGAATATATTTTGATGAAATTTGGTATATAAGCCTTTATCGGCCATGGGATGAACGCTATTGAAATTGGTGAGAATCGGTCCATGTTCAGACCTAGCCCCCATACAAATTACCCGTATGAAATCGACATAAATTGCCATAAGATCCAAATTGTCATATAGATCTTACTCAAATTGGGTTTTGTATGCGTTCATTACGTCCATTAATGAGTAGTCCAAAAATGATCCCTTTGGCCCCATATAGAGCTGCTTCCCGATCTTCACTTAAATCTATTAAAAAGCAAAAATATTGCACTGATTCTTCTCAGATTTTGTTTGTATATATTTTTGCAAAATACAAGAGACTTTACCAGACATGATCAGGATCGGTCTATTTTTGGACCTAGTCCCCATATAGATATAGCATCCGATATGAACTTTTTCATATCTGCAGCCAAAAAAATTAATAAAAATCAGACTGAAATTTGGTTTTTGCTTATTTTCTATATCCAGTTAGTTGGGCCTAAGAGATAGGGCATGGTATAGGGTATCGTATAGTCGGTCTAGACCGACTATAATTTTCTTACTTGTTTTAATTTAAAGTTCTGTAACTCTTAAAACTTAAAACTTTTCTTGTGCCATAAAAATGTATATTCCGCTTTAAAAGTTACAAAAATCAAAAGAGAAAAGGATTTTGGTAAAGTGCCCTATATATTAATACCTGAAGGTAATGTTAGTTATCTTTTTAAGCAACTTGCGGGCACGGAGGAGTGCGAAAATTGGCATAGTTATAGTTCATATGGAGGAGAAGCTGAGAATGATAAAATTTATGTTTAATCTGTCTTAAAAATATTTTTAATTAAATAAAATAAAATATTTATAATAATTCGTTACACCCTGTTAATGCGAATGATTTAAATTATATATCAGACGCTCTGTGTTGAATTGTGAATTGCTAAAATTGATTAACATACATTTAGGCTCTTGTATATATAGATATATAGATTAAAAAACATTGGAAGACAAAAATTGAAAGAAAAACAAGTAAGAAAATTATAGTCGGTCTAGACCGACTATACGATACCCTATACCATGCGTTTAGAGGCCCAACTAACTGGATATAGAAAATAAACATAAACCAAATTTGAGTGGGATTTTTATTAATTTTTTCGGCTGCAGATATGAAAAAGTTCATATAGGATGCTATATCTATATGGGGACTAGGCCCAAAAACGGACCGATCCTGACCATCTTTGGTAAAGTCTCTTGTATTTAGCAAAAATATATACAAATAAAATTTGAGAAGAATCAGTGCAATATTTTTGTTTTTTGATAGATTTAAGTGAAGATCGGGAAGCAGCTCTATATGGGCCCTAAGACTTAGAGTTGTCCAATAGGGATCATTTTTGGACTACTGATTAATGGATGTAATATATACATACAAACCCAATTTGACTAAGATTTGTATGATAATTTGGATCTTATGGCAATATATGTTGATTACATAGGGGTCATTTGTATGGGGGGCTAGGTCTGAACATGGACCGATTCTCAGGAATTTCAATAGCGTTCATCCCATGGCCGATAAAAGATCAAATACCAAATTTCGTCAAAATATATTCATATTTGCGACCTGCAGTTTGATTACAAGCTTTACATGGACACACAGACGGACGAACGGACATCGTTAAATCGAATCAGATAGTGATTCTGATTCGATCGGTATAATTAAAGATGGGTGTAGGTCAAATATTTTTGGTTGTTACAAACAGCAGCACAAAGTCATTATACTCAAACCATATAGTGTTATAGGGTATAAATAATGTGAAATTCAATGAGTTTTATTTAAAAATTCATAATTTAATGAATTTTATTTAACTATTCATAAATTTTGTATATATTATTTAATGAAAAAATAAAATTTCCTAGAATTTGCACCTGAACTTCGAATTCGAATTCGAATGATTTAAATTATATATCAGACGAACTTCGAATTCAAAGTTCGAGTGCAAATTCTAAGAAATTTTATTTTTTCATTAAATAATATATAAAAAATTTATAAATAGTTATAAAAATTCATTAAATTGTGAGTTTTTAAATAAAACTCATTAAATCTCATTATAAATATTTGTTGAACACACAGAAGATATATAAATGGGTTTGTTAATACATAATTTTAAAAGAGCCTAAAGATATGCTAATCAATTTTAGCTAATTTACAATTCAGCACAGGGCTTTTGATATACAGTTTTTGAAACAACACATTAAGAAATTTAATAAACACACACACAGCATTGTATAGTTTTATGTATGTGTTAGTAGTAACTTTAAATGATTACTCAAAAAAAAAAATAAATAAATAGTAACCAGATGGTGTACATCTGTAAAGATGGTGCACATCTGTAAAGAAAAACCTTTCAAATGCTATATCTCTTGTCAAAATCGGTTGATAGCTAAAAGCATAAAAGAGTTCACAAGAAATCGCCCTGCCTATTAATACTATATATATAATATAGATAAAATTAAAAAAAGCAGTAAAATATTAGTTCAAATTCAGTCTTTTGGTAAAATAAAATAAAATTTCATTGGAGTAAATTTGTACAAAAATAAGAACTAAAGAACTCAAAAAAACAAACTTTTGAAAACAATAGACAACAACCTACTACCTAGAAAACATCAAATCAAAATAATACGCCTAAGATTAGGGCACATTAAAATTTCTAACGCACATATAATTGACAAGAACTTATTAAATCGGTGTCCATTCTAAAGATTTACCCCCATAAGCACCGAGCACCTTTTCACGAGTTGCCCCCACATTAATAAATTCAAAAACACTACTCTCAACAATATTGACTTTTTTCACATATTAGACTCTGATATGAGCAGCGATAACATTAAGATAATTATTCCTTTTTTAAAAAATTGTAACCCATAAATAAACCACAATAAGCTTAAGACCATCGTTGTTATAGCTTTTCCCTTAACATTATACTAATAATTTATTGCAAGTATAATATGTAAGTAAATAAATATATAAGATCAGTTCACAAAAATTTTCAAAATCAACATGATTAATCTTTTTTAATGGCTTCTCTTTGATAGTTTGTCAAATGTAGATCAATAATCAGAATATAACTTTTAATTTGATACCGATTTTTCCGGTGTAATCCAAACTGGGAATAAAAACAAGTTTTTCAAGAGTTATATATGGCCAATTTTTTTTTATCACCTTACTGCTATAATTCAAGATTAAATCAATTAAGTGAATGCATGATAAATCAGCATTAAAGTAAAAAAGTACAAAAAAATTAGGCGCAAGCCAAGTGGGGCAAACGTATTTCATTTACGTTTTCTGTGATAAATTTCATTCCAAATTAATTTTATGAGTCAGTAGTTTAAAAAAGTATACAAACTGTATTAAACAATAATTTAAATTTTTAGAATGGATCGACAATGGGAACAAAATTCAATAGACATTCGTGAGTTTATAAAAAGCCACCATAAAGTTGGAAAAGCGATGAGAGTTTTGATAAACGAAGCCATTCTACCATTTATAATATCGTTAAACGCTATAAAATGTTTCAAGAGGTGACAAACCGACTTAAAAAGCATCAATTAAAATACGATGACGAGCGGTATTTCTTTAAAAAAAATCAAAAATTAACCGATTTCCAAGTACTCAAAGTTGGCAGAAATAGCTAAGACAGATTTGGGAAAAATAAGGAGTGTTTTCACCATCCAAAATATGCTACTAAAAGAAAATTTGGGAAGAAGAAGATGCAGAAAAAAACACCATTTATACGTAAGACTAATAAAAAAATTATTTAGTTCGTTAAAGACCACAGACTACTCGATATTCCGTTCTGGCAAAAGGTTTTATATACTGACGAACACAAGTTTAACCTCTGCGTGTTGGATGGAAGACCCTATATATAGAGAAAGTCCAATGCAGCGTTGTTGTCTAAATATCTTAAACAAACTATTAAACATGGAGGAGGCTCTGTGATGGTGTCCCTATTTAATTGACGAAATTATGGATCAAAAGGTATATCTAAATATCTTGAAAACAAATTTGGCTAGATCGGTTCAAAGGCTGTGTCTTTGTGTTGAAAGCTTAAAATACAAAGGTCCTGTCTTTTGTACAGTTGTCCACACGTTATGTAAATGCCTCCTCAAAGCCCTGATATTAACTCAACTGAGAATTTATGGAACTATTTGGGATAATGGCTTAAAAATCACAACATTTCCGAAACATCAGATCTAAAAAGGCTTTACTTGAAGAATAGCAGAATATCAGTGCTGAATATTGCAAAAAAACTAGTACAATCAATGCAAACACTGTTCAAGATGGTGATCGTAATTAAAGGAATGCACACAAAGTACAAAAATTAGCTGGAAGTATGTTACTCTAATTCTTAAAATATGTTGTACTATTTTGTTTGCTCATGTTTCTTTTTATATTATTCTTAATTTATTTATTTATTAATTAATTAATTAGTTTGTAATTTTTGGGAAAATATTAAACTGTAATTGAAGAAGAAATTAAATATTAAAGTAAATAAAAAGATAAAATGTTTATTAATTTTAAATTGTTTATAATCGTAATGTGCATCTACAAACAAAAAAAGAAATTAGTAATTTTATTTTTTTACAGCTTATTTTCTTATTAAAAAAATACATATGCCCTGACCCAGTTTCGGTTATACTGCATTTCCAAGAACTAACAGCAATATTCAAAAATTGATTCACTTTAAACAGGAAATTCTTTCCTTCATCCCATGACAGAATTTTATTTATACGCAGGTTTTTTTGGAAATGGATTACCCAAAAAAAGTTATTTATTTATTTAGAAATTTTATTGTAATTCTAATATATTTTAAAATATGATAGATTTTCTTTATAAAATACCTCTTAATCATAATTCGTATAAAATGAAAGTACATACAACAGCAAAATAAATTCCTTTTACAAGTGAAACTCTTTATAGAAATTATTAAACTAATTCAATTGAAGAAACTGAATTAAATCCAGTATAACAAGTTTGAATCTTTTAATAACAAATTCTATTATAACAAAATATATTATAGAAACAATTGTGTGTTTAGAATTATCTACAATAAAAGAAAATCTCAACGATTTTAGTATTTATAACCGAAAGGAAATGAAATTCTGTTGTTAATATATAAAAAAAACTAATCCATAAAAACCCCTTTCCCCCATTACTCTCTTTCTTCGTAAATTAAGTTTACCGTATCGTTTCAGTCTTACTTAACAATTGCAAATTCTACAGTCAAAAATTTTTTTTGCAATATTTTTTTATCGTCGCCACAAGACGGGAAAAGGATTAAAAATCGATCCAAAGTTTTGTCGATAAGCAGACACTACGAGTTAATATGAAGGGAGTAAAAAAATAAACCCAACTTGATTTTCAAATTAATTTGTTAGTTTTGTAAAAATAAGACAGTAATTGAAAAATAAATTAAAAATTAAATAAAATTTTTTTAGGAAAAAAAAGCCAAGTTAATGAGCGTTAAGCGTATCGTGCTGCTGTGCATAGTTACAAAAATAAAAGAAACGTACGATAGCGTGAAACTCTTGTTTGATCTGACAAAGATAAATGACATTTCTTTTAAATTTGTTTGCGATTTTAAATTGCTACTAATTATCAACGGACAGCAAACTGCTACAGCGATGTATCCTTGTCCATACTGCTTTGTTCACCTCAATGATCTAAGAAAAAGTAATATGGAAAAGGAAGATTAAAAACTTATGGAGACTTACGTCATGATTATGTGAAATTTGAGAAATTAGAAAAGAAGAAAAAATTTGCGCAAGAATGCCACAGTACCGTCAATAGTCCGCTATTTAACGAGAGTAATGATACCCCTGCGTTACAGAAATGTGTAATTCACGAATTCACGAATTACACATTTTAATGGGATTCGTCAACCATTTATTTTGGAATGGTTTGGTACCTCTTTTGGGAAGAGACATTGCTCTGGAATGGCCGAGAAAATTGATAGATAGGAATTTCAAAGCAGTAAATATGATTGAGCATGTTTTTGAAACTTAAAATCCATGTTCTGCGAGAACACATTGAACAATGCCTTCAATTTATAGAACATGATAACGGGTTGGGATATTGGTCGGAACAAGCCGGAGAATCGGTCCACCGCTCATTTTTGAGCATCTGGGAACGCTATATGATAAATTCACTCGAAAATGAATTATATGATACCAACCTCCTCAAGGCAGTTATTGAATTCTCGTCAGTGAACACAAAATTAAAATATTGAAAAAATTATAAACAAAGAAATGAAAAAAAATATAAATTAAAAAAAAAAATGTAAAAAAAATTATAAAAAAAGAAATGAAAAAAAAAAAAATTATAAATTATAAAAAAAATACAAAAAACGATAAAAATGGAGCCAAGTAACCACTACGTCCACGTCGTTGGCTCTGGGTTGCGCTAAAAGTGGTACGAGTGACTAATTTAATCGATAAGGAATGGTTGTGCATATTGTGAATCTATTTGAAATTCGAATTAACGTGAAAAATGATTCAGTTTTTGATCATTTTTGCAGAACAAATATATAGACATATATATATGTATATGGGGGATTTCATGTCAAGTGCACCAACTTTTGAAACCGATGTCTTCCGATCGGGATGAAATTTGCACCAAGGTTAGTTCTATTGGATAGTAGTTTCGACACAATTTTTCAATAAGATCGGTCCAGATCTCTCTGAGTTAGAGGGGATCAAAATTTGACATTTTGGCCAAACAGGTGTTTTTTTCTCATCCATGTAACTTGTTACCTATTGTTCTTAGGAAATTTTCTCCCAAATAGTTTAGATAGCTATTTCTTCAATATTTCGGAAAAAAATACTTTAAAAAAAAAAAAATTTAGACTTTTTTTTTGCTAAATTAAAGCATTTTTGCCTTTTTTTCAAAAAGTGCATTTTTTTTTTATTTTTATTTTTTCATAAGAAAGCTTAGGATTTTTCCTTTAAGAGCTTTTTGGTCGCTTAGTGGGATGGGAGTGGGATATCTATCAAAATAAATGTTTTGTAACTCAAGACAACGGTTTTTCAATTTTTCACAAATGCACTATTTTGAATTTTTTCCTATTTGTGTCTAAAACCTTACAAATAAAACTTATACTGAGAAACTAGACAAATTAACCTTTCCGAAGGTATATAACATACCTAACTAAAATTTTATACCCTCGATACTGTAATACCCAGAATATGTTAACCTCAGGAAAAAAATCGCTTTTTTTCTATAGAAATGTTGAAAAATTATTATTTTTTATTTATTTTTAATAATAATGTATAATAATAATATTAAAAATAAAAAGATAAATAATTTATTAAAATTTAATCTTAATTGCATTAGATCCATTTATATCATAACTATTTTTATACTTAATTTATTGTAGCTGATGAAGTATTTAAGTCTTGTAAATTTTTAAATACCCAGTCTTTCATCCAGCTTTTTTGTCGCCTTTATTTACTGCGTTTTTTTGTCAATCCTTTCTTGGCGTTACTAGGTTCAGCTGTTGATTTCGCTGCTGGTTTATTTGTTGTCTTTGGAAAGAAATCGCATTGAATAGAGGCAGAAAACTTTTTCAACTTGAGTCTTCCATCGACAAGCGGTATAAAAGCATGGTATTGAGCGGTGCCATCGCTTGTTACCGCAGCATCGAATCTGCTCTTCAGTGTTTTCAATATTTCCTGATGATCCTCTATGCTACTAAAAACTATTTTAGATTCTTTACAATAACTCTTTGCCCAATAGAATAAAGCAGTCGCATCTAAGATGCGATCTTGATGAGAGCACTGGAGGCTATACTTCGCTGCATTTCTTTTAAGGTTTGCTCCAATACCATCACATGTTCCTTTACCATGAGCAGTAGGATGAAAATGCCACTCAGCTGGCATTTCAAAATCTTTTTCATGCGCCATAAGATTTGCGAAGCTACTTTTGGTTTTAAAATGTTGACGAACTCCGTCCGAAACGTAGTATACCTTCTTTACTGTAAATTTAGATTTTAAATATTTTAGTATTACCTTCTGGTACTCATAAACTGCAACGGTATCATGTTTTAAATCGTAGGATATGATTGACATACTTTTGTGTTCCAGTTTTTCATCTTTCATGTAGTAAATAACTACTGTGAATATAGTTGCTTGGTCATTATTGAAGTGGAATGCTGTATGGCATCCTGAAGAACATATTTATAGTTTTCTGCGAAATCATATGAAATAGCGAATTCACCAGACTTCAAATGTATCTTCAAATCCTTGAAGAATGACCATTGCTCTTTGACTAAAAAGTCATGGGTTCTCAAGTTTAGCAATCCTGTACACATTTCTTCCACAAAATCATCCACATTTAAAATGATTGTTTTCAATGTGCATCTGTCAGTCTGAATCCAAGAATCCAATTTGACCTCCTCTATATATTTTCGATCTAAAGAGTTGATTAAATTTTCTTTGATGAATGTGGTTTTCGGGCAATTGGTACATTCACCTAAGTGGCAAGAAGTTGTTGCATTAGGACACATAGTCAATTTAAGGCAATCGCGGTAATCGTGTAAATCTTCTGCCGAATCATCTGTTAAATACTTTAAGTTGATTTCCTTCAACATCAGTTTAACATTTTCATTGTAAATTTGGGTTAATTTCGTGAAGCCAGATTGAAACGTTGCAAATAACTGTTTCAGGTTACAGATAACCATTCTCTTCTGTTATGTTATGAAGTTATGTTACATACCTTCGGAAAGGTTAATTTGTCTAGTTTCTCAGTACAAGTTTTATTTGTAAGGTTTTACACACAAATAGGAAAAAATTCAAAATAATGCATTTGTGAAAAATTGAAAAACCGTTGTCTTGAGTTACAAAACATTTATTTTGATAGATATCCCACTCCCATCCCACTAAGCGACCAAAAAGCTCTTAAAGGAAAAATCCTAAGCTTTCTTATGAAAAAATAAAAATAAAAAAAAATGCACTTTTTGAAAAAAAAGGCAAAAAATGCTTTAATTTAGCAAAAAAAAAAAAGTCTAAATTTTTTTTTTTTAAGTATTTTTTTCGAAATATTGAAGAAATAGCTATCTAAACTATTTGGGAGAAAATTTTCTAAGAACAATAGGTAATAAGTTACATGGATGAGAAAAAACACCTGTTTGGCCAAAATGTCAAATTTTGATCCGCTCTAACTCAGAGAGATCTGGACCGATCTTATTGAAAAATTGTGTCTAAACTACTATCCAATAGGACTAACCTTGGTGCAAATTTCATCCCGATCGGAAGACATCGGTTTCAAAAGTTGGTGCACTTGACATGAAACCCCCCATATGTATTTCTCGAAAAGCGAAGCAGGTATCTGGGGATGATTAAGAACAACTCTAAATGGAGTTTAGTGGGGTCCAATGCTCCTTGAGGAGATGTGTGGGGAAAAGTATCGTCCATTCCAACTTCATTTGTCTACAGTAAAACTATTGATCTTATTTAGATCCGAATTCTATTTTATACCCTATAAGAGTGAGGGTGAGGGTATATTGAGTTTGTACTGATGTTTGTAACTACCAAAAATATTTGTTTTTATTATATCAATCGACCCAGAATATTATTCCGAACTACAGCAGAAGGTGCTAAAGCATTTTAAAAGACATATAAAATCCTTTTGGTTACCACCATAAAGTTTTCTTAGAACAAAAATTTACCATCGATAATCCATTTAACTTCGGCAATGTGTTAAGAAATTACTGATTGTTTACAGAACTAAACATTGAAATGCTTAAAATTTTTTTTATATTTACAATGAATCATAACGGTAATGTACATTTGAAAAATTTTAATGAATCATCAAATATTGTACCGATCTTTTTACTCGCAGAAAATTATATTGCATGGGTAACTTAATTGTATGTATAATTTGTTATGTTTGCGTTTAATAAACGCTGTAGGAACATTTTTAGTCATAGTCCCCATATAAGATTTTTATACCGTATACCACTATGTGGTTTGGGTATAATGACTTTGTGCCGCTGTTTGTAACTACCAAAAATATTTGACCTAGACCCATCTTTTATTATACCGATCGAATCAGAATCACTATCTGATTCGATTTAACGATGTCCGTCCGTCCGTCCGTCCGTCCGTCTGTGTGTCCATGTAAACCTTGTAATCAAACTGCAGGTCGCCAATATGAATATATTTTGATGAAATTTGGTATTTAAGCTTTTGTCGGCCATAGGATGAACGCTATTGAAATTGGTGAGAATCGGTTCATGTTCAGACCTAGCCCCCATACAAATGACCCCTATGAAATCGACATAAATTGCCATAACATCCAAATTGTCATATAGATCTTACTCAAATTGGGTTTGTATGCGTTTATTACATCCATTATAGAGCTGCTTCCCGATTTTCACTTAAATCTATCAAAAAACAAAAATATTGCACTGATTCTTCTCAAATTTTGTTTGTATATATTTTTGCAAAATACAAGAGACTTTACCAAACATGATCAGGATCGGTCCATTTTTGGACCTAGTCCCAATATAGATATAGCATCCGATATGAACTTTTTCATATATGCAGCCAAAAAAATTTAAAAAAATCCCACTCAAATTTAGTTTATGCTTATTTTCTATATCCAGTTAGTTGGGCCTAAGAGATAGGTTCTCTAAACGCATGGTATAGGGTATCGTATAGTCGGTCTAGACCGACTATAATTTTCTTACTCTTTTTTTTTTAATTTTGTTCATAAATGAATTTGAGAAAAGTACGTGACTTTACTAACTTAGTCGCTATATAAAAATAACACCAGAGATTTACTTTTTCGTATCTGCAGACCATACATTAATAATGATAGCAGTAAAATTTGGTTTATGCATGGTATTGGGTATTGTATAGTCGGTCTAGTCGGACTATATACTTAGTGTACCATTTCCATTCTGTTTATTGCTTATTGTATAGAACTTTTAAATGAAATATATGAGAAAACTAAACATTCGATATTATTAATTGGAATTCAATATTCAGCATGGACAACGTAAACTATCAGCTTGAGTTATTTCAAACTATTCTTCTGGATATTTACAACAATACAGTACTGGAAAAAACAAAAGTTCTCGTGGCGAAACAGCCACCGTGGCTTAACTCTTATATCAAAAGTTGAATTGATAAACATGATGCTATTTATAAAAGAATAACAAATTGTTTTTAATAATTTTAAAAAGGAGGTTAAGAGAAGTATAAACATAGCACAATCTATGCACTATCAACATAAATTTACATCTGCGATTGACAGCAAAAGCAAGTCGAGAGAAATTCGTGCAATTGTTATAGGCAAACAAAATATGACGATAATGATGTTGACGTAAATATCCTATATAATACCTTTGTGGATATACATAAGTTACAAAGATAATATACATATATGAAAATTACCACACAGTGCCTTTGGATAGCTTTTTCTCTTTTCGTTGTGTGGAACCATCAGAAGTATTAAATAGCTTGTTGTTTATGAAATCTAACGCTGTTGGTATAGATGAAATGAACTTTTGCCGTTTATAACATACTTGTTTAATACGATTCTCACGATATCAATCTTCCCTGAAAAAATGGAAACAAGCAATTCCTAAGATTAACAGAGAATATAGACCTATCGCAATACTGCCTTTCTTATCTAAGACACTAGAATAATTAATGTATACACAGATAAATGATTATTTGAAGCAACAAGGTATATTATCTGAAAGACATTCTGGTTTTCGACAAGGTAGAGGATATATGACAGCACTTCTCGATGTGGTTGAAGATCTGAGGTCCAAACAAGATGATAACATGGTATCTTTTTTAGTATTGTTAGATCACAGCAATGATTTTGATACAGTAAATCATGCAATACTACTAACTAAACTTGAAAAACTCTTCAACTTTTCCACTACTGCAACTAAGCTAATTAAATTTTACCTAATAAACCGCCAACAGGTTGTAACTTTTAATAGCAAAACTTCTGACTTTGTTCATATTAATAGAGGAGTACCACAATGATCTATTCTCGGGCCCCTACTATTCTGTATGTATATAAATGATCTTCCGAATATTCTGAAACATTGCCATATCCAAATGTATGCTGACGACGAGCAGTTATAAGTTTCAAGATTAACAGTCTACATTGCTGCATAGACAATATTAATGTGGATCTTGAAAATATTCAGCGATGGGCAGTTTATAATGAACTTTGCCTAAATCCTTCGAAATCCAAATGCATTTTCATATCTAAAAGTAAAACAACTTGAGATAGTGATATAATTTTAAAGATTAACAACTCTAAAATTGATTTTGTTCAATCGTCACCAAACCTTGGTATAACCTTCAACTCGCAACTTTCCTGAAAAACTCACATCAACATAGTGGCAGGAAAAGTGCATGGCATGTTACGAAATTTGTGGGCTGTGCAATCATCAACATCCCTTGTGATACGAATGCTCCTTGCAAAAACATACCTAATACAAGTTCTAACATATGGTTGTGAAATATTTGCAAACGGCTACAGTTCTGATAGACTGAAATAAATGTGATCTATGACAACATAGCAAGATATGTTTTTAATCGTCACCGAAATAGTAGTATACAAAAGCCTTTTAATGATGCACAAAATTATTTATACTAGGGAACCAGTATACTCATCTAGGTTTGCTAAATCTAGAAGAGGAAAAAAATTAATACTATCTAGATCTAAAAGTCAATTGTCCGAAAGGTAATTTTTCATTTATTCTTCCCGTCTTTATAACGACTTACCATCTACTATTCAATTGGAAAGCAACACTCCTAAGTTTAAATAGGAACTCTTAAAATTATACTAAATTATACTAAAATTATAATAAAAAAAAAAAAAATTATACTAAAATTATACTTTATTAAATATACCTAAATATTTGTAATGTTAGAAAGCCTCTGTGGAAAATTTACCGAAAACAATTTCCCGAAAACATTTTCTCAAATACAATTTCCCGAAGACAATTGCCCGAAAAAACACTTCCCCGAAAAACCAATTCCTCGAAAACAATTTCCCGAAATTACAATTTCCCGAAAACAATTTCCCGAAAACATTTTCCCGAAATAACAATTTCCCGAAAACAATTTCTCGAAATTACAATTTCCCTATTTTTAGTTTGCAACTTCCTATATATTCTTAAATTCCACCATATAAAAAATAAAAATTTCCCGAAAATACAACTTGCTGCATACAATTTCTCGAAAAAACAATTTCCCGAGTATACGACTTCTCGAAAAAAACAATTCATCCACACCGCACCACGCCCTCCCTCTTCCACCTTCCCTCGTCATCTGGACCTATTTATTGGAGTGTCGTACGCTTATTTTTTCATTGTGACTTTGAACACTTCGGTATTCAGACCTCCCGGTATTCTGAGACAATAATTTGTCAGCGATCAAACGTAGGTTGACATACGTCGTTAGTGCTGCAAATTAATTTAATAAACATTTAAGTTACGTCGTTAATTAAAGAAAAAACTCAGAAATGGTCAATATAAAAAATAAAAAAATAAACACATGTAAAGAGCGTTAAAAATTATTATATTTGGCATCGTTAACTCAAAACTGACAAAAATAGACATACGCGGTTATTCCAGAAAACCACAGAAAATGCATGTGTTTTTTATTTATTTGGGTTACCGCATTTTTAAAATAGGTTACCCTGATAAAATTCACAAGCAGAATTTGAGGCTGGTTTTCCTAGAACTGTGGAACCAACAAGCAAGCTACGACTACCAAAAATAGCAAAATAAAACACACAAAAATTTTGGGTTTTTATAAAAAATTATACAAGTAAATTTTGTTACTTTCCTTTATTTTCTTTTAATACGGTGGGGAATTGCACATGTAACAACAACATTTAAAATTTTTTTTAATAAGCCTAGTTCCTCGAAGCCGAGTGGCTTGTGTGCAGATTTTTAATTTCTGGGTCCAGGGATAAGCCGGATTTGGCTAGTTTCTGCAGCGACAAGCCAAAGCCTCTGGTGGGAATCGAACCCACGACCCCCGCATGATAGGCGAGCACGCTACCTACTCACCTACCGGGGGCTTAAGGAGGGACATTACATTCGCGGCAGAGAAAACAGACCTTTTTTAAATATTCATAACTCATTCAAAAATAAACATTTTTTCAAAATTATTATTGTAGAGAATTGAACAAATTACAAGAAAAAAATTAAAAAAAATATATTTTTCACTCCAACATGGTTTTATAGAGCTCCAAACTGGCGGCAGAGAAAAAAACGGGTCCTCGTGGTTGCAGCGCTGGGAGTCGAAAAAATTTTCCGATCTGAAAAAAAATGACTTTTTTAAATCTTAACAAAATTGGTTATCGTATGACACGAGCTTTTTTTTAAATTTTTTTTTTAATTTTTGGTGATGTTCCAAATTTAAAAGTGTGTTTTTTCGAAAAAAATATTGACTTTAAAAATTCATAAAAACTCGAAAAAAAATTTAAAAAAAGTTTAAAAAAATACAAAAAAAAAAATCGTCAAAAAATGAACCCGCTAGTGCCGCAACCAGTACGAAAATCGTGGTTTCGAGATAAACGCGTTCAAAGTGTGTGAACAAAGAAAAAAAGCATCATTGTAGGGTTTGGCATTTGAAATTGTAGAAAATGTTTTTGAGTCTCCATCTCCGATGTAATACTGATATTTGACACCATATAGTAGTTCAGATCTTTGAAACATTGTTAAAATTGCATCCGGTTCCATTTTTCCTGCGCTGCCGCTATGATTCATGGACCACGATTCTTCATGCTCTGATAACCATATTTCAAAGTCTGCATTGTTCAAATTAAAATTAAAAATGCGCTCTCACTAATCCGGCTGTTACATTTAAACCTAAATTATAAAATTATAAAATTATAAATTTATAAAAAAAAGTCTATTTCAAAAACGGCCAATGTCATTTCCCCCCCACAATAGAATTAATACAATAATACAATTTAACACAATTTAACACCAAATCGATGATCTTTAAGGTTGAAGAGTCAGAAAACGATTAAAAACGAATACAGCGTCGCGGTTAGAAGTTTAGAGTTTAGAACAAATTTAAAAGTGATCGTCACTAAGGAAAAACTTAAATAATCACAACGCACTCGGTTGTCAACATCCATTTTAGTCCGACATCAGTTACATAAATACAGTGTGTACCCCTTAACGCTCACGTAAACTGATAGGTAGCTACAATCGATAAACAAATTCTATTCTAAATTCTATTTTATAAACTTAATTTTGCAATTAATACAATCGAATTTTTTTTAAAATTCAATTGCCTGACTACTTAATACGGTAGTTTCGAAAATAGAATTCAGTAGCAAAGTTCGGTTGGTTTCAAATTCGGTTGCCACAGCGAATCCGTTCTCTGTGTGTACATCATCTGATGATCCAAAGATATACATGAATCGCTATTATATATGAAATATAGTTCTTTTGTTAATCCTGGTGTGGCTTCTGTTAGAAAAATTTTATTCAAAAATTGAAATGAATTTTTCAAAAATTTATATTTAGCAAGCAGAAATATACCAGCCGCATAAACTGGCCAAAGTATTGACACAGGTATTATAAATGTTGACAAAGCATTGCCATAGGACTGGAATTATGTCGAAGTGATTACCTAGCAAACAGTTTAGCATATTTTCTTGACCATTTCTGGCAAATAGTTGTGAAGCATAAAAGCGTTTTTTTTTTCAATCGATACATGGGGTCAATACTTCATTTCCATCTTCGCCACACCCATTTTATCAAAACTACAATATCAAGTATATTCAAAGTTTTTTTATAGCTTAATTTGCTTTGCTAATACCAAGTGACATTTAATCACCACATCGGCACAGGGAAATAATTTGTTATTTTTTTCTGCAGATTAGTTTCTGCAAAATAAAGAAATATAACAAAAACATGCCTTTGTGATTCATAATTGTATTTTGATCACTAACTTGTTTGTTATTTTGTTTCTTATTGCTCTTTTTTTGCATAATTTAAAAATCAAGTCACATTCTGTTAAAGAAAAAATTTTATATTCCTATAAATTGTATTATATTTATGGTAAATTCTTTTAACGTTTCATAACAAACGGGTTCGTGAGTAACTTGTTAAGTATTACCTAAGATGATTACTTAACCGCAAGTAATTATTACCAACCAATGTCATTAAGACTTTAAAGTGCAAAATTGTTGTAGCAATGATGATCAGAAAAAAATAATAAAAACTTTTTAAATGGCGCCGTAATTACTACTTAAGGATTTAATGTTAATTTGAAGTGGAAAAAGAAAAGACAATCAGAAGGGTCTTTAAGTGAGTTGGCATATTTTAATGACAAGAGTTCATAGAGCCCAAGCAAAAATATATGATGCTTATATTATTTTCATCTTCAAGAAAAGTCAAAGCAATTTTTCAATTCTTACTTTAGCCTTTAAATAAACAATGATATCATAATTTTATGATTTTTTCATTTGTAATTTACAGACTTATTCTTGAGTAACGGTCATTGACATTCTGACTGACCATAAGCCAATAAACTATTATCATTTATTAACCCATTTACTGCCACCAGTTTAGGGGCTTGGAATTATTTGATACAACTTTCGGCACTTGCTTCTTTTAGAATTTCTTTCCGAAAATGGAAAATTAGTCAAATCAAACAATGTCTTAATTTAGTCCCAAATAAAATATACACTCAAAAGTAGATGAGTCAAACATTAACTAAATTAAAATTGCCTCAAAAACTATCGGTTATTATAACGCAGTGCAACAGCCATTCTAGGGGGTGTTAAATTCCAAGTAAGTTTGAAGGTGAAACCTCCAATAAGATGGCATTTTCAGGCCAAACTTTTTCTAATGACATTTTATATTTTTTCCTTATTTTGATGTTTGTTTGCTTAATTTTCAGATATAAATCAAGAAACATTGACGATTTTGCATTTCATTCTTCAGCAATATAAGCTATGGCAGCAATAATCAGATTAAATATTCAAAAACCATTCAAGAACTTATAAAGAAAAAGAGAAATCTTAGAAGACAATGGCAATTCTACTGCTCTCCGACCTTGAAACGCCAACTAAATCATTGTCAAAGAGCCCTTCACAATGCTCTATTGGAAGACAAACAGTCAGCTCTCAATATATATCTAGAAGGTCTAGATCCGACAAATTAAATGGATTATAGTCTTTGGAAAGCCACCAAAAAACTTCAAACCCCAACTAATTATGAATCTCCTATTCGATATAGCAATGGTACTTGGGCTAGGTCTCATAAAGACAAAGCCGAATTATATGCCGATCCCCTCAAAAGAGTGTTCATGCCTAATACTTCTAGTTCAAATATCACGTTACCATTATTTGAAGACCTCGTGAAAATTCGATTTTCGTCCTTAACTAAAACCATAAAAAAGTAAACTCAAAAAATTCCCTGGCATGGACAAAATCTCAGAAAAAATGATTTGTGAGTTACCAACTTCTGCCCATAAACTAGTTTTGTCCATCTTTAATTCTATTTTGCGAACTGACGTCTACCCCAAATCATGGAAAACTTCAGAAATAATAATGATAGAAACCAGGCAAGGACGCTAGTCAAGTTACATCATACTGCCCGATAAGTTTACTCTCAATTTTATCCAAGCTTTTTGAGAAACTATTCCTAAATGCGTTAAGCCCATATCTAAAAGATCTCCACATTATGCCCCGTTCATCAGTTTGGGTTTCGAAAAGATCATGGAACCATCGAAGAAGTTTATCGTATAGGATGGCTTTCGACGACAAACTCTATTGCTCTTCGCTATTCATAGACATTTCTCAAGCCTTTGCCAAAGTCTGGCATGATAGGCTATTATATAAAATAGGCTTGTGTAAAGATCATATTTCAGGCTCAAGGAAAATTACAGCTGGAGTTCCCCAAGGCAGCATACTGGGTCCTCTAATGTACACAATATGTACTTCAGATATGCCCACAAATCCCCTGATTCACACGCCAACTTTTGCAAATGATACAGTATTCATAAGTATGCACAAAAATCCTATAACTGCTTCTAGAAAAATTGCTCAACAACTGGAAAATAAAAGTTAATCCAACAAAGTATGCACATGTTACCTTCACCTTGAGGAAGAGAGACTATACCAAACTGAAAATTAATAATATCGCTATACCACAACAAAACCATATAAAATATCTTGGTATACACCTCGATCGTCGTCTCACCTGGACTCAACACATTGAATTCAAATCCATTTAACTTAAACTCAAAACAACACAGTTACATTGGCTCCTTTGTACTCACTCTACTCTCAACTTAGACTACAAGGTTTTACTCGACAAGCCGATATGAACCTATCGAATCCAACTATGGGGAACAGCTTTTGCTTCCAATATAAATAAAGTACAAAGACGACAAAATAAAATATTGCTACTTATAACTGGTGACCCGTGATTTGTTCGTAACTTAAATATTCATAAGGATTTCAATATCCCATTTATAAAGGACGAAACAAAAATCTACTGCTACAAATATGACTGTGCGTGACTATGTCGAAGTTAATCTTTATTTACAGCAAGTGTCTGGACCAAGTTTCAGATCGATTGGATGGGGAAAATGACATTTAGATCACTCCGTGACTATGCGTGACTGTGCATGTTTACCCCAAAATTAATTTGTAGTCACAACAAGACTATGCTCCAAGTTTCAGATCAATTGGATGAGGGGGAATGGGGTTGATCCACGACAGACAGACAGACAGACAGAGAGTATGAGTTAAAAGAAAGAGTTTAAAAAAGATGGTCGACACAATGGCCCTCACACAATCATAATAAATCGAAACACCTTACGCAATAACAAATTGATGTCCTATTGCAATTGTAATAGACCCAGAAGTATTAGTTAACTTAAGATTTTAATACTTACTAGCAGATTCCAGCCCTCGAAATTCGAGTGCAAATTCCAGGAAATTTTATTTTTTCATTAAATAAAGACCCTAAAGGTATGCTAATCAATTATAGCCAATTCACAAATCAACACAAAAATCAAACTCATTTTTATTACAAACACATTAACAAATTTAATAAACACACACATAGCATTGTATAATTTTATGTATAAATAATTTTATGTATGTGTTAGTAGCAACTTTAAATGCAATTTACTCAAAATAAAGGATAAAATTTCAAAATCTGTAAATCTGCAAAACGGCTAAAAAGAAATACCTTTCAAATAATGTACGTTTGGTCAAAATCGGGATAAAACGGTAGAACAAAACATCGGTCACAAGAAATCGCCTAGCCTTTTAATATTATAGATTATAATTTTCTGAAAAAAGAAAGATCCAATAAACAAATAAAAGTTTGTACAAAAAAAAATATCCTCAGCAAAATTGTAGGTAAAGCGCTTTTGTCTCAGTTGTTCTCTTAATATTATTTTTTTTGTAAATTGTGTGAACAACAACATTTTTATAGAAAATTCGACAAATCTAAAATATATATATATAAACAAGTAAGAAAATTATAGTGTATGGACCTAACATTGCTGAGACACTAACTGGAAGATAGGCATAAACCAAATTTTAATGCTATTGTTTTTAATATGTGATGTGCAGATAGGAAAAAGTTCATATCTGGGGTCTAATCGCCGCATTCGTTGTCGAAATTTTTCGAACGAAATTATATTATTATTTTCCAAAATAAAATACAAAGACCCCGTTTTTAAGATATCAGTTAAACCTAGTTTTGTTAAACCCAGAATTTATTCATCAATTCCTTTATGAATTTGGACATGTCTGAAAAAATTAATTCTCGGTTTAACTAAACTAAGTTTAACTGACATCTCAAAAACTGGGCCTAAGAGTAATTTTACTCTGTCACAGTTAACGAATTATGGCCCTTAGATAAGAATAAAAGTGAAACGAGGTCTGACGATTGTGCGTCTACTTTAAATAATAAACCAAAGTATGGAATTTTAATTGATTTTACTCGATATCGAATTTAGATAGCGAGTAGCCCCTGATGTTATTTTTGTATTTATTTTTCTAAAAAAACGCGTAAACCAAAAATCTATGCAGTATTTTTGTTTTTTGGTAGATTTGAGTGAAGATCGGTAATCCGCTTCATGTGGGGACTTTGACTAAAAATAGTCGAACAAGATATATTTTTGAATTACTGACTAGTGGATATAATAGACATACATACAGATAATTTTATCGCTATAAGTCTGATAGAGGCTATTTGTATGATAGTTCATCTTATGATCCTATTATAAATAAAAGCTTATATATCAAATCCCATCAAAACATATTCATATTTGTAAACTGTAGTTTGATTTCAAGGTCTACATGGATACACAGACGGATCGACGGACAGACATATGGACGGACGTCGCCAAAACGACATACAAATTGATTCTGAGTCGATCGGTAGAATAAAAGCTGGATCTAGATCAAATATTTTTGGTAGTTACAAATATCAGATATAATAATATCAAATATAATAATAATAAAGATAATAAAAAAATTAAAAAATTTTATTTTTTTATAACTGCTAATGAATTATTTTAGATATTTTTTTTTAACGTTATTATAGGGGTGTATCAGATTTTTCCGATCGCGAGTGGATAATATTTTAATTTCTAGATGTATGCGTTCAAAAACATGTTCTGTTTTTTTTTTAGCAGTACACGTGCAAGAACACGAACTTAAAATAAAGCTACACTGGAATCTGTGTGGTTTATGTATATTCGAAACAAAAAATACGTGATAGAAACATGTTCGTGTACATAACGAAATATTAAAAAGAAAACACAGTAATGATTGTGTTCGGCAGCGTACAAAATGTAGAAACACATATAATTGATATGAAAATAAAAATATGTGTTGGATGCTTTAGAGCAGAACATTGTGTGTTTGATCTGTGTATTTTCTGAACCTTGGTAAATATCGTACACGTATGACTCAAAACCATCTGGACGCCTGCTTATGTTTAGATGTTAGTAATTACGAACCTAATTACTCAGAAATAGCTGATTATACAATGTCGTCAAAAATCTCATTAAAAGTAAAATAAATGTTTATTTTTTAATTTTTAACTATTTGTTTATTTCATTTATTAAATTAACCGTTAGTTAACCCTAGTTAAGAGTAAAAGTGAAACAAGGTCTGACGTTTATCCGTCATCTTTATACATACAATAAACCAAAATATGCAATATCGATTGATTTTACTCGATATCTAATGCGGTGATTTGGCCCCTGATTTCCAGATATTCAGTATAACTTATTACCTTATTATCGAAATCAATTTTGGAGTTAATTTAAATATTATTTTATTACCGAAATCAGTCTTGGGGTTTATTAAAATTTTATTTAAATTGTATGAAATTGTAAGTATTTAATGTTTCATCTATAATATTAATAGGCTAGGCGATTTTTTGTTACCGATGTAAGTTTCACAGTTTTACCCCGATTTTGACAAAAAATTTATCATTTGAAAGGTATGTCAAATTAGCAGATTTACAGATTTTCATCGTCTGGAATATTTTCTTGGAGGTACGATTGTTTAAAGTTGCTACTAACACATACATAAAATTATGCAATGCTATGTGTGTGTTTATTAAATTTGTTAATGTGTTTGGGTTAATGTGTTGACTTTTTTTTCTTCATTTAACATGAGTTGAATTGTGAAGCATACCTTTAGGGTCTTTATTAAATGAAAAAATAAAATTTCCTAGAATTTGCACTCGATTTTCGAGTGCTGGAATCTGCTAGTAAATATAATTTTGCCAGAAAATTAATATATTAAAGTGTGTTCAACGACAATGTATAGAAAAGATTATTGTATTGTTTCTTGTAATATCAAAATTAAATATAAGCCTTTCTTTATATTTTGTTTACAGTGACATACTGTTACTGATATTGTGGTTTGTGAAAAATTTTAGTTTTTTTGGCTAAAATGCCCGTGTGATATCATTTCTGGTAGAGTTGAGAGACTTAATTCATAACTTAAATTTTTTTCATATGGTCGATCGCCATTCCTTCGGAAAATATTATTTAGCTATTTGGGTTGAAAATGTTGAGCACACTTGACCTAAAATACTTAGACACCTCCAAAAAAATTTTACAAATTCATTGTGTTGTTTTTTTTTTTTTTTGTAATAATTTAATACTAAGTTTATCAAATTGTTTACTTTTTGAAATATTTTGTCTACATTTGTTATAAAAATTGAAGTATGTCGAGATATTAATGTAAAAGTAAAACCAAGGTTGAGGGTATTAAAGATTCAGCGTAACCGAGTTTAACGCTCTTACTTGTTTATTAGTGTAATTATTAAAAAGATATTTGTTTAATTTCGCTCCAACATAAAATCGTTTCATGGAAATAAAAATTTTAAACATTTTTACCGTGTATGGAAAAGTCTCTTGTATTTTGCAAAAATATATACAAAGAAAATTTGAGAAGAATCAGTGCAATATTTTTCTTTTTTGATAGATTTAAGTGAAGATCAGGAAGCAGCTCTACATGGGGCCTCTGACTGAGAGTTGTCTAATTGGGATCATTTTTGGACCCAATTTGACGAAGATTTATATGATAATTTGGACCTTATGGCAATTTATATTGATTTCATATTTCATAGGGGTCATTTGTATGGGGGCTAGGTCTAAACATAGACCGATTCTCACCAATTTCAATAGCGTTCATCCTATGGCCGATAGAAGCTTATACACCAAATTCCATTGAAATATATTCATATTTGCGACCAGCAGTTTGATTACAAGCTTTACATGGACACACAGACGGACGGACGGACGGACGGACATCGTTAAATCGAATCAGATAGTGATTCTGATAGTGATAGTGATTCTGATTCGATCGGTATAATTAAAGATGGGTCTAGGTCAAATATTTTTGGTAGTTACAAACAGCAGCACAAAGTCACATGGTGGTATAGGGTATAAAAATTAATAACAATCCCACTTAGATTTGGTTTATGCTTATTTTCTATATCCAATTTGTTGGACCTGAGATCTTTTCTCTAAACGATACCCTATTAGTCAGTCTAGACTTATCTGTTTATTGTAATTTTCTAATATTTCAAAATGCAAAACTGTTTCGTTGCTAACAACCTTATTAGCTTACTTCTTATAAAATTAAAGTATTTAGAAAGCAAATTTGTTTCCGTTGCAACCAAATTCTATGAAGTTGCTAACCCAATTTCGAGTTGATTGTGATTACAATTCGATTGTCTTAACAGTAAATATTTTATCACAATAGAAAACGGTTAGGTGATATAAAATTTCTATTGATACGATCGAAAATGCGGTTGTTAAACTTTTGAACAATTCGGTTGGCGATTTCTGTTTTATTGCAATTTTTATAACAATTATTTTAACAATATTAACTCGTAGGATTTATTCTTTGCAGACAATGAATTCTACAATGTAAAGGAAAGTTGAAGGATTTCTACTCCTTAAATGACTTAAAAGATTGCCGTCGCCATATCATCGCCGGTGAGCCATAACGACGCTGTTTTATTATTCAGGCCTTGAAGAGCCAACCAGAAATGCTCGTCAAGCCCAAACAATATGACAAGGTTGCTGAAGAGAAAACTGCTAAGGCTGTCGTGTAAAGGAGCTGCCTAAACGGCAACCAAAGAGACAACTAAAAAAATAACCGTCCCGTAAATACAAGAAGTATAATTGCTTCAAGTCATAAAATAAGTTTGGTGTAGTTTTTTGAGAGTCAAGGTTTTTTTATGATTTAAGTTTTGTAGTATTCAGAACTACTAGCTGACCCGGCAAACCTTGTTTTGCCATATAACTTATTTCTAGTGAATATTTTTATTGTCAATTAAAAAATATCGAATGTATTGTAAGTGTATGGGGATGCGATCTATGTATGAAAGAAAGAGGAATGGAGCGCTGTAGACCATGATCGCCAATGAAAAAATTTTTTTTTGTTTTATTTTCGTGGAATGAACATAGGAAAAAAATTTATATTCACTGTAAGTCGTAGCGAAGTCGTAGAGGAAGTGCCACGCCCACTAACCCAATCCCGCCTATTTTTGGTACCACTACTTACATTAACAACAAATTGACGTGCAGAAAGTTTCAAGACACTGGCCATCATAGTACTCTAAATATATGATGATATTTATTTACCATGTAATGGGAAGTTGCAGGCCCACTTGTTTGATCCCGCCCATTTTTAGCCTGACTTCTCACATTACTAACGTATATACTCCTACAATGTTTCAGGACTCTTGCTATCATAGAGCTCCGGATATATGATGTTAAAAATTTTAACATATGGGCGTGGCACCACTTCATATATTAACAACAAATATAGCGAATTTTACTTTCCCGATACAAACTTACACACTGTGAAAATTTGAAGAAGATCGGCCCTATAGTTTAGAAACCTATTAATGTCAAACACACAAACAAACAAACAAATTTTTATTTTTATATATGTATCTAGGCAAGACATTGGATAAAAGTGTATAAGAGCCAACATCGACAACGGAAATGAAAAACTATAAAAACAATAATAAGAATTCTTTTCCACATCCGTCTAATGTTATTGTATATAAAATTTAATCAATATTAACAATATGTAACACAGGGTTAGTATCTAAATTTATTTTTGTCATGTAAAATATTATTTATTTTATTTATATTTAACTAGCAGATTCCAGCCCTCGAAATTCGAGTGCAAATTCTAGGAAATTTTATTGTTTCATTAAATAAAAACCCTAAAGATATGCTGCTAATCAATTATAGCCAATTCACAAATCAATACAAAAAACAAACTCAGTTTTATTACAAACACATTAACAATTTTAATAAACATATACTCTACATAACATTGTATAATTATACCCTATACCACTATGTGGTTTGGGTATAATGACTTTGTGCTGCTGTTTGTAACAACCAAAAATATTTAACCTAGACCCATCTTTAATTATACCGATCGAATCAGAATCACTTTCTGAGTTGAATTAACAATGTCCGTCCGTCCGTCCGTCCGTCCGTCCGTCCGTCCGTCCGTCCGTCCGTCTGTGTGTCCATGTAAAGCTTGTAATCAAACTGCAGGTCGCAAATATGAATATATTTTTATGAAATTTGGTATATAAGCTTTTATCGGCCATGGGATGAACGCTATTGAAATTGGTGAGAATCGGTCCATGTTCAGACCTAGCCCCCATACAAATTACCCATATGAAATCGACATAAATTGCCATAAGATCCAAAT
Source organism: Cordilura impudica (assembly GCA_963682025.1). Taxonomy (NCBI): domain Eukaryota; kingdom Metazoa; phylum Arthropoda; class Insecta; order Diptera; family Scathophagidae; genus Cordilura; species Cordilura impudica. The sequence continues at coordinate 102,789,776 of OY821520.1, forward strand.
TGTCATATAGATCTTACTCAAATTGGGTTTGTATGCGTTCATTACATCCATTAATGAGTAGACCAAAAATGATCCCCTTGACCCCATACAGAGCTGCTTCCCGATCTTCATTTAAATCTATTAAAAAACAAAAATATTGCACTGATTCTTCTCAAATTTTGTTTGTATATATTTTTGCAAAATACAAGAGACTTTACCAAACATGATCAGGATCGGTCCATTTTTGGACCTAGTCCCTATATAGATATAGCATCCGATATGAACTTTTTCATATCTGCAGCCAAAAAAATTAATAAAAATGCCACTCAAATTCGGTTTTTGCTTATATTCTATGTCCAGTCAGTTGGGCCTATGAGATAGGGTTTCTAAACGCATGGTATAGGGTATCATATAGTCGGTCTAGACCGACTATAATTTTCTTACTTGTTTTATGTATGTGTTAGTAGCAACTTTAAATGCAATTTACTTAAAATAAATGAAAAAATTTTAAAATCTGTAAATCTGCAAAACGGCTAAAAAGAAATACCTTTCAAATAATGTACGTATGGTCAAAATCGGGATAAAACGGTAGAACAAAACATCGGTCACAAGACATCGCCTAGCCTATTATTATTGTAGATTTCTTATCTTGAAATTAATTAGAAATATTTTTATATATAACGCAGCTACTGCACTTTTGAAATAGATTACTCCAATAAATGGTTGCGGCAATCAATAACAAGATTTCAAATGCCATAAAATCAACTAAATTATAGAATTCATACAATCGAATCTTCATTTATATGAAAAGTATAATTCAATAATTACAACCAAATAATGTGATAAAACATAGGACTTCCAAAATTAGGTTGGCAATAAATTTGATTGCTGCAACGGTTCCGTGTTCTGTGTGTATGATTAGTTTAAGCATATGATATATGTTGCATACAATTACAGTTTAGATATAGTTTACAATTTTTTTTTTAACACAACCCCACCCTTTATCTAACCTTTCACAAAAGTAAATATCATAGTTTAATACATAAATATATATATACATATATATGTATGTATATATATATAGATCAGAGTCGAATAACTACTATTCTTTTATATCCATTTTCAATCTATTTTTTTTTTATTGCAAACTGTTTTATTGCAAACATTGGAATATTTTTGGATTTTGTTTTTTGCACAATGCAATTGTAGTTGTATATCAGTTTCATTTAATTTTTTCACTCATTTATTTAATCATGATAACCGGTTAATGTTGCACCACACCACACCATAATCCATTTAAAATACCATCTTTGTAAGTGCAAAAAAAAACAACATTAAACAACAATTAATTTTTACCATTTACACAGTAACGTACTAACTGACTTTCTTATATTTGGTTGAAATGAAAATAAAACTCAAAAAACTAAGCATAAATTAAAACTCACTTTTTTAGACAGACAGGCTTTCATTCCATTTTTAGACTACTTTTTCCATAAAGCGATGTTATGGAAATATTTTGTTATTTGAATTTTCGTTTTGCACATGCATGCAACACAGTGGTGTGAAAATAAAAAATAAATAAAAAAACAACTGAAAATGTCGTTTTTACAGTTTCTAGCTGAATTGAAATATAAAAGAAATTTTAATAGAAAAGTAAAAGGTTGGCCAGCAGATGAAATTTTTGAAGCTTTTATGTACTATGTGGAGTCGGACTCAATATTTCCAATTCTAAAGCTAATTTTATTAGGAATCCACAATAAGATTCAAGAAAAATCTTTTCGTACCCGTGTTTTCACGCTGTTCTAATTGCTTCGAAAAAAAAATAGAAAAATAAAACAAAGTAATATAAGTTCCGAATTCGATGTTGGTTTCTTTTTTGACATTTACAGTGATGAATTTGACACTAGTTTGTCAGTGGAACGGAGTGCTTTACCATTTTTTTAGTCTTTTCAATAATATTTTAAAAATATCACTTATAAGTTTAAGAACTAATAAAAACAAACAAACATTTTCTTTATAAAAATACCACTTTCCTTAATAAATATCTCTTTCTTAACACACTACATTTTCTTGCAAAAGTAATTTTTCTTAAATAAGTACCTTCTCATCAAAAGTGCCTTTTCTTAAAGAAGAAAGCATTTTTCAAAAAGTACTTTTTCTTTAAAAAGTAATATTTCTTTAAAAAGGTTCCTTTTCTCAAAAAGCACCTTTAAAAAAAAACCTTTTGTAAAAAAGTACCTTTTTTTCAAAATTAAATTTTCTTTAAAAAAGTTTTTTTTTTTAAAACCTATTCTTAAAAAGAACCTTTTCTTTCCTTTTTGAAAAAATTAACGTTCCTAAAGAAGTACCTATACAGAAATAGAAACTTTTCTCAAAAAAAAAAAAAAAAAAAAAACACCTTTTGAAAAAAGTACGTTTTCTTAAAACAAAATAACTTTTCTTAAAAAGGTACTTAGTATTAAAAAAATATTGTTTTTTTAAAGCACCTTTTTGAAAAAGCACCTTAAAAAACATATTTTCTTAAAACAAGTATAAAAAAAAGTAATTTTTTTTTTAAAGAGCAATTTCCAAAAAAGTACCTTTTCTTAAAAAGTACCTTTTCGTCAAAAGTAGCTTTTCTTAAGAAGTACATTTTCTTAAAAAGTACCTTTTCTTAAAAAGGACCTTTTCTTAAAAATACATTTTCCTAAAAAAATGCCTTTTCTTCAAAAGTACATTTTCCTAAAAAGTATCTTTTCTTAAAAAGTACATTTTCTTAAAAAGCACCTCTTCTTAAAAAGTACATTTTCTTAAAAAGTAAATTTTCTTAAAAAGTACTTTTTCTTAAAAAGTACCTTTTCTTAAAAAGTACCTTTTCTTAAAAAGGACCTTTTCTTAAAAATACATTTTCCTAAAAAAAATGCCTTTTCTTCAAAAGTACTTTTTCCAAAAAAGTATCTTTTCCTAAAAAGTACATTTTCTTAAAAAGCACCTCTTCTTAAAAAGTACATTTTCTTAAATAGTACATTTTCTTAAAAAGTACTTTTTCTTAAAAAATACCTTTTCTTAAAAGGACCTTTTCTTAAAAATACATTTTCCTAAGAAATGCCTTTTCTTCAAAATTACAATTTCCTAAAAAGTATCTTTTCCTAAAAAGTACATTTTCTTAAAAAGCACCTCTTCTTAAAAAGCACCTTTTCTTAAAAAGTACATTTTCTTAAAAAGTAATTTTTCTTAAAAAGTACCTTTTCTTAAAAAGGACCCTTTCTTAAAAATACATTTTCCTAAAAAAAAAATGCCTTTTCTTCAAAAGTACATTTTCCTAAAAAGTATCTTTTCCTAAAAAGTACATTTTCTTAAAAAGTACCTCTTCTAAAAAAGTACCTTTTCTTAAAAAGTACATTTTCTTAAAAAGTACCTTTTCTTACAAAGTACCTTTTCTTAAAAAGTACCTTTTATTAAAAAGTACCTTCTCCTCCAAAGTAGATTTTCTTAAGAAGTACATTTTCTTAAAAAGTACCTTTTCTTGAAAAGGACCTTTTCTTAAAAATACCTTTTCCTAAAAAGTATCTTTTCTTAAAAAGTACATTTTCCTAAAAAGTATCTTTTCTTAAAAAGTACCTTTTCTTAAAAAGTACCTTTTCTTAAAAAGTACCTTTTCTTAAAAAGTACCTTTTCTTAAAAAGTACCTCTTCCTCAAAAGTAGCTTTTCTTAAGAAGTACATTCTCTTAAAAAGGACGTTTTCTTAAAAATATCTTCTCCTAAAAGGTATCTTTTCTTGAAAAGTACATTTTCTTAAAAAGTACCTTTTCTTAAAAAGTACCTTTTCTTAAAAAGTACCTTTTCTTAAAAAATACCTTTTCCTCATAAGTAGCTTTTCTTAGGAAGTACATTTTCTTAAAAAGTACCTTTTCTTAAAAACTACCTTTTCTTAAAAATACCTTTTCCTAAAAAGTATCTTTTCTTAAAAAGTACATTTTCTTAAAAAGTACCTTTTCTTAAAAATACATTTTCCTAAAAAAAAAAATGCCTTTTCTTCAAAAGTACATTTTCCTAAAAAGTATCTTTTCCTAAAAAGTACATTTTCTTAAAAAGTACCTCTTCTAAAAAAGTACCTTTTCTTAAAAAATACATTTTCTTAAAAAGTACTTTTTCTTAAAAAGTACCTGTACTTAAAAAGTACCTTTTCTTAAAAAGTACTTTTCTTAAAAAGTACCTGTACGTAAAAAGTACCTGTACTTAAAAAATACCTTTTCTTTAAAAGTACCTTTTCATATAAAGTAATTTTCTTAACAAGGCCCTTTTTACAAAAATAACATCTTCTTGAAAAAAATACCTATTCTTTCAAAAATACCTTTTCTTAACAAGTACCATTTCTTAAAAGGTACCTTTGCTTTAAAAAGTAGTTTATTAAGTGCATTTTCTTTAAAAAAAAGTACTTTTTCTTAAAAAGTACTTTTTCTTAATAAGTAACTTTTCTTAAAAAGTACATTTCCTTAAAAAAGTACTGTTTCTTAAACAAAATATTTCTTAAAATAGTAAGTTTTCTAAAAAAAAGTAAAATTTCTTATAAAAGAACCTTTAATTAAGAAGTAACTTTTTTAAGCAGTACATTTTCTTAAAAAGTACAATTTCTTCAAAAGTACCTTTTCTTAAAAAATACATTTTCTTCTTATAATGAGTATAAATTTAGTTAAATAGTTGATAAAGCATGAGTTGAAGTAAGAGGCAGAAGGATGCTGAAGATGAACGAGTCGTGTTATTCGTTGTGGCTACTCCATCTAGCGCTGCCTTTAATTTTGTTAATATTTCTCTTACAAAATTAATATCTTTTCTTTTATTAGAAAACTATATAATATTCTCACACCAAATAATAAAAACTAATTAAAATTACCTTTTTTTAAAAAAGGAAATTTTCTCTTAAAAGTACCTTATCCTAAAATAGTAATTTTTCTTTAAAAAGAAGCTTTTGTAAAAACAAGAACATTTGTTTAAAAAAAGTGCCTTTATCTAAAAAAAAAGTACCTTTTCTACAAATAAGTAAGTTTTCTTTAAAAAAACAAAGTTTCCTAATACAGTAAAAACCGTATAAGTGCAACACGCATAAATGCAAAAAACGCTTAAGTGCAACGTGTTTCGAAGCCATAAGCCTCTTTTAGACTTTTTCATCTAAAAATGCACGGATAAGTGCAACACGAATAAATGCAAAATATGCGTAAGTGCATAACAATTTTAAGCTTTACAGGTATTTTTAGTCCAACTTTGCATGCATAAATGCACAACTAAAATAGTTAATTTACACCTAAGCAAGTTTTTCTACAAAAAGTAAAAAAAGGTACAAAATAAGGTACGTAAAACTACATTGCTGGTATGTGTAGAAAGACAGATCAAAAGAGAAACGAAAACAATATTTAGTCAATCGCTCGTTTGCTGAAGAAAACTTGGTTTTTTGTAAGTAAATTACATAAATTTTTAAAATACATTTAATAAAAATTAACAAATTCAATGTTTTGCATTCAGATAACCAACCATGAGTTCAAAAAAGCACACATTATGCGTTAAAGAAAAGCTGAAATTGATTGACTCCTTTAACGCCGGCTGTAGTCGGAAGGGCCTGGCTGAAAAATATAATCTAAATATTTCAACAATTTCGAGAATTTTAAAAAATCAACAAAAGTTCGAAGCTATTCGCGACCTTCAGGGGAACACCAAGCGGAAACGCTTCAAGCCAGGAGAGTATGACATGGTGAATAAGGCAGTTTCAATGTGGTTTAAAGATATGGGATCCAACGGTGCATTCATCAGTGGCCTATGATTTGCGAAAGAGCCAAAAAGTTTGCAGTTTCAATGGAGGTAGAAGGTTTCGAGTCAAACGCTGGTTGGCTGCAACGTTGGAAAACCAATGAAAACATTTCTTTTCGAAAAATTAGTGGTGAAAAGGCAAATGCAGATTACACAGCTAGTGCAGAGTGGTCAAATTCAACGCTACCAAAATTAGTCAAAGACCTGCATCCTTGCCAGGTGTATAATGCAGATGAAACAGGACTGTTTTATAAAGCAATGCCTACAGGTACATTTGCATCGAAAGGCGAGAGAGTGTCTGGAGGGAAAATATCAAAACTGCGATTAACTTTACTATTTTTGTGTAATTGGAATGGGTCTGATAAGCGTGTGTATCCTATAGGCAAATCAAAAAAACCACACAACTTTAGGGAAAAAGTTATTCCGATTCCATATAACGGTCAAAGAAATGCCTGGATGAGTAGCTCCATATGGATTGAAATTTTGACCGATTTCGATAAAAGCCTGAAACAGAACATTTTACTTTTTGTTGACAACGCTAGTTGTCATAAGATTCCAGATAATGTTTTTTTTCAACACATATCTATACATTACTTGCCACCAAATACGACTTCCTTAATCCAACCTTTAGATCAGGGTATAATTAAAAATAGTAAGGTTCATTACCGCACAGCCCTGGTACGGAAACAGTTATTGGCTTTAGAGGCAGGTATTTCAATTGATATTTTTTCAAAATGTGTGACTGTTTTAGAAGCCCTTAAAAAAGTAAAGAAAGCATGGTGGCTGGTAGCACCAACAGTAATTAAAAATTGCTTTAGAAAAGCTGGTTTCATAAATAGCTTGGAAGAACCTACCGATATAGAAGAAGAAATCGATTTTCCACCGATTCCAGAAGCTGAGTTTAATTCGCTTTTAGAATGTGATAATAACATAGAATGTTACGGTGATCTCACTGAAAGTGTTATTTTAAAAGAAATTAGATGGAGAGACAACTCTGAAGATGTCTGGAACCTAGTGACGAGCAAAATGAAGAATCTAATATTGTGGAGACTCCTAGCCACACAGAGGCAGTGAAAGCTTATCACACTTTAAAAATTACATCGAATCCAAAAATGAAAATTTCGATTTCGAAAATTTAGAAGAAAAGCTTTTTTAAGGTAGGAACCACAAATTTGACCCAAAAAGAGGTTTCCGATTTTTTCACCTCGTATGATCCAAGGCAATCGGATTCAGATTCTTCAGTTTGCTCGTCATTGATATAATATAATATAATGTTGATTAAAAACAAAAACAAATTAACTTTGCGCACATGTGATTTTTTTCAGACTTCTTTTAAACTGAACTGATTTTTTAAGTTTAAAAAAAAAAAATTTTATTTACATAGTATGTACGATACATGAAAGTTTATAAACATATGTAAAATATGTACGTTAAAACTTTATGATTTAGGTTTTTAAGTTTTTTTGTTGAACTCGATAAGACAAACAAAAATATACATGAATTAATAATAAAATTAAACTTTGTTTGTAAAAATCATCGACAGTATATTTTATTTATATTCTTAAGGAACTTTTATGCACATATTTACATATAATCTAAGCATATACGTACATAGTTTGATTTCTTTCTCTGTAACTATATGTAAATGCAAAAAATCTGCATTTACCCACTTTGTAATGTTTGTATAATTGCAATATTTGTGCAGTTATCCGAGGTTAGCATAAATGCAATGAATGGATAAGTGCACAAAAAGTCGGGCGAAACCCGATGTGCATTTATCCGTACTTTACTGTAAATCATCTCCTCTTAAAAGTATTTTTCTAAAAAAAAACTTTTCTTGAATAAGTGTATTTTCTTTAAAAAAAATACGGTTTCTGAAAAACAGGCCCTTTCTTAAAAAAACGCCACTTTCTTTAAAGAGTACTTTTTCCTTAAAAAGTACTTTTTCTTTAAAAAGGAATATATCTTAAAAATTATCTTTTCTTAAAAAGTATCTTTTCTCAAAAAGTACTAACTCTCAAGGAATACGCTTTCTTCAAAAAACTTTTTTTTAACAAAATATCTTATTTTCTTAGTACATTTTCCTAAAAAAAAGTACCTTTTCCTAAAAAGAACCCTTTTTCGAAAAAGTAAATTTTCTTAAAAAAGTGTCTTTTCTTAAATATGTACATTTTCTTAAAAAAACACCTCTTCTTAAAAAAGAAAATTTCCTTTCAGAAGTAAGAAAAAGTACTCTTTCTTAAAAAGTACGTTTTATTTAAAAGTAGATTTTCCTAATAAGAAACTTTTTAAAAAGTATCTTTTCTTAATAAATAAAGTTTTTCTACAAAAGAGTGTTTACTTATAGGAGTACCTTTACTTAAAAAAGTACATTTACATAAAATAGTACCTTTTCTTAAAAAGTGCATTTTCTTTAAAAGTGTCTTTTTTAAAAAGTACTTTTCTTAAAAATTTCCTTTAAAAAAAAAAGTATATACCTTATCTTAAAAAATTGGTGTACCTTCTGTTAAAAAGTATCTTTCTGCTCTTAAAAAGTACCTTTTCTTAAGAAAGTACGTTTTCTTAAACAAGTAAATTTTCTTCAAAAAATAGATTTTCTTAAAAACTGAACGGTTCATAACAAGCATATCTTTTAAAAAGAGTACCTTTAAACTGAGATAAATTTTTTTTTTTAAACATATTTTTTATTTCATATTTTCTTATATTAAAAAAATTTACCCTTCTTATAAAATGCCAAAAAGTTAACCAAATTAGCTTTATTGATTCATAACTCTGATATAAACAGTTTAATGTGATTGAGGCCATAGACGTCATTTACGTAGAATGTAAAGTGGAGCATTTCAGTCGTTCACGCTCTTGACTATAATATGACATTTTATGGTTTTTTTTCAGAAGTCAAAGTAAAAATTGTGTGAATGGCTGTCATTTATTTTTGCAGAAAGGAATATTCTGATGATTTACATCATTTGGTAGAGAATTTAATGTAGTTTCATAAGTCTTATTCTATATTTCAGTAGCAATAAAAAAATATGCATTCTTCTCTGCCACAAAAAAATTGAGAATATTGCCTACTGATGTGCTTTCTCCGATGCAGTAGACTTTAGTAAAGCTCTTAGAAATATATAATTTTTTAACTGTTTTTTAACTGCTAACAACTTTAGCTATTTGCAAATTTTTTCATATAAATTTTCACCTGCCATTTATTTGCGTTAAGTGTTCAATTTATTTCAGATTATTAACAAATAATATATTGAAAAAATGTCCAACATGAATTCCTTATCCATTCCTTAATTAAATTTTAAATGAATTATTATTCAGCGCAAGAATTCCTTCCATTTTCCCTCAGGAAAATATCAGTTGAATTTTGCAAAACCTTCTTATCAAAATTTTTGTTCGAAATAATAAAAATAAAGACTAGTTCACAAGTATCTAACATATACTTGCACCTGTACTAAAAAAAAACAAGTAAGAAAATTATAGTCGGTCTAGACCGACTATACGATACCCTATACCATGCGTTTAGAAACCCTATCTCTCAGGCCCAACTAACTGGATATAGAAAATAAGCATAAATCAAATTTGAGTGCGATTTTTATTAATTTTTTTTTGCTGCAAATATGAAAAAGTTTATATCGGATGATATATCTCTATGGGGACTAGGCCCAAAAATGGACCGATCCTAACCATGTTTGCAAAAATATATACAAACAAAATTTGAGAAGAATCAGTCCGTCCGTCCGTCCGTCTGTGTGTCCATGTAAAGCTTGTAATCAAACTGCAGGTCGCAAATATGAATATATTTTGATGAAATTTGGTATATGAGCTTTTATCGGCCATGGGATGAACGCTATTGAAATTGGTGAGAATCGGTCCATGTTCAGACCTAGCCCCCATACAAATTACCCATATGAAATCGACATAAATTGCCATAAGATCCAAATTGTTATACAGATCTTACTCAAATTGGGTTTGTATGCATTCATTACATCCACTAATGAGTAGTCCAAAAATGATCCCTTTGACCCCATATAGAGCTGCTTCCCGATCTTCACTTAAATCTATTAAAAAACAAAAATATTGCACTGATTCTTCTCAAATTTTGTTTGTACATATTTTTGCAAAATACAAGAGACTTTACCAAACATGATCAGGATCGGTCCATTTTTGGACCTAGTCCCTTTATAGATATAGCATCCGATATGAACTTTTTCATATCTGCAGCCAAAAAAATAAATAAAAATCCCACTCAAATTTGGTTTTTGCTTATTTTCAATGTCCAGTTAGTTGGGCCTAAGAGATAGGGTTTCTAAACGCATGGTATAGGGTATCGTATAGTCGGTCTAGACCGACTATAATTTTCTTACTTGTTTTTTTACTCAAATTGTTAATTGAAAAATAAAATTTAAATTTATTAAATTTAATATTAAAACAACAATTCAACTCACTGTGCGCAACATATGCAACAGTAGACTATAAATTATATGATTTTTAATTAATTACGCGTAACTAACGATCAAGATTTAAAAGATTAAATGTTTTTTTTTTTTTTTTTTCATAAAAATCTAAGGCATAGTAAAATAAGATTTTTAAAATATATACATACATTACAATTGTTTAAATGTTAATTGTTGTTAAGTAGCGATAATCGAAATTTTATTTCATTAATAAAAATACAATTTTATTTCGTTATTAAATTTTAAATTTTTCTTTAACGAAATTGAAGCGTAGCAATTTATAAATCCTCATTTGGCACACACATCATTTGTCAAAGAAAATGCAGAGCAGGATTTTCTTTTCATGTTTTTTGTTCGTGTTTTACTTTTTGCACACCAAATTCAACAACTTTCCTTTGTCGGTCATATAAAGTTTAATGCCATCTACAACATCTCATCTGTTTCATTGGCCATGATAAACATTATTGATTTTTGGCATACAAAAGTGCAAATTATTGTTTGTGCAATTCATGACAATGACAGTGTTGCAAAATATTTTTCGAAACCTCTCCGTTTTCAAAAATTTCTTCTATCCAGTTACATATACATATTGTTGGCAAACTGGTCTAAATCTTGTGTGTGTATGTATGTGTGTGTTCGTTACCAAGTATTGTTAGCAGCTACAATGGTTACGATTAAATACATTCCATTCGAACTTCTTGTAATTTTAGCAGCCGTAATGATAGATGACATTAACATTGAATTGGGGTATTATTTTTTTCTTGATTTTTTTTTTTTGTTCGCCAACATTGATGCCAAATTGCAGTTTAATTAATGAGGCGTATTAAAGTTTTTCATGTTTCAATTTAATATATTGAACAAGTAGAATGCACAGTATAAATTACACATGTTGCATGAAAATTTGTTATTTTTTGGTGAAATTATTTTCAGTATCACATACAGTGTAAAGGAATACACAAACATTTGTGTTAGCCCGAACTTTAACAACATAGTTGTTTACCCAATAATTTTTAAACATTTACACTTGATTTCGATATTTCCACAGGATGGATAGATTTAAACTTAAAAAATATTTCAAACACATTTCTTATTATTTATTACAAAAATTTCCAGGCTTTTTTTTTACACAAAGTAGAGTTGGTTATTCCACTGAAATCTATGCCTGTATATAGCAAAATGTCACCGAAACTACAACATTGTGCAAAAGTTTGAGGCACCCTATATTTAAATATTAATAATCGCCGCACAGTGGACCATTTGACGAGAAGGCGGTCAAAAATCTATAACTTTTGATTGGATTAGAATTTTGATATGCGGTTTTTTTTTGTTTGGTAGGTGAGACTTTGGCCTTTAAGTTTTGCTGTAAAACGTAATTCTCGACCGAAAATAAAAAAAGATACAGAGGGTTTAAAATACATTTTCATTTGTAGTTGAATTTTAGTACAAAAGTGAAGTGTTAAAAGGTAAAAAAAGGTTGTTTTAATATAATGTCATATTTTTTCAGTTAATTTTACAACTAATACTTTTTAACAATTTTTTAAGTTAATTTTTTCAGAAAATGCCAAACTTTGGCACCCCGTAAACTTTTTAGTCCTAATGTGCACAAGGGCCTAAGGTTGTTTTTTTTTTTTTTTTAAGATTCCGAGTTAAAATACAATTTATTAAGCAGCGAACGTAAAAGTTACCTTATATTCGTTCAAGATAGAGTAGTTTCAATGAAAAACTCGTATGTTTTTGCTTTAGTTTTTTTTTTTTTTTATTGTCTTTTTAAATATTTCTGTCTCAATTTTTATTTATGAAATACAACAATTTTTATTGTAAATTTACAAAATATATAAATTTTTAAATCAAGAAAATTTTTTAACTATATAAAAAAAGTGAAACTTATTGTTAGTGTAATGAAAAAGTACTTTAAATCAACCAATTTTAGTAAAAATTTCTTCTAAATAGCCTTGATTTTCATCTTCTAGAAGTTGTTTAGCTTCTTCGTCTCTAATTCAATAGAGGTAGTTTTTCATTTTTGACGAATGTTGGACATATATGGATCTGAAGTGCACAACAAAATAGTGATAAGGTCTTCATTAGTATAACTCTGGACATTTTCCTTGTGTTGTGCTCGCGAAAGAATCTGTAGTCTTTGTTGCTTTTTTCTTGCGCTTCTTCATGGTACAAAATTTTATGAACTGTGGATGGCATATATCTCCAAGAGTATTTTTCATTATAAAGTATAGCTGTTTTATTGGCGTACTCTCCAAATTTTTTTGCATTTATCTTTCTGCTGCATGCTAGAACTTGTAATATGATTTTGAATCGTCTTATTAATTCATGATCTACACCTGTGATAGATGCTGCAGTTTCCGGATCGGAAAAAAATCTCGCAGTATTTCCATCATTTGTGTTTCCTTCCCCTTGTTTTGGTTGGTCGATTACGAGGCCTAGCTGTAGATATTTTTGTTGGATTTGTTTTTTTTTTTTGCTTTCTTTTTTCTTCATTTTCTTTGTTTTTTCTCACTTTTCGCCTAACGGACCAAATTCCAAATCATAACCCAATTTAAGAATATGCTCCATGAAACGTATTCTAGCATGAAGAGGGGACATTCCAAATTCGTAGGCTTCCTTAAAACTATCGCCTTCTGGTGTGGGGGGGGGGGGTTGGCTTAATTGACTTGATGTCTTTTTGCATATAATGCAGCTTGACGTTGACTTTGTTTCAGTTAAAGCTTCTGCAACTTTTCCATCAATCATTGTGAGACACATTTTAAAATGTACTTCAATGTCTTGGTCATCAAATTTAAATATTACTGGTTGAAGTTCCTTAATTTGATATTTTATTTTTTGAACTTCTTCAGTTATGACATCTTTGGTTTCCTTTTTGAATGCAAATTTTATTGGTCTGCAATACTTTGTTGAAGAAGGAATTTCATTTTTCCATATATCAATTTCTGTTGCTCTACTAGTTGACGGCTCTAAGACGCTATACCTTTTTGTTAAGCGCAATGGAACGAAAGATACCATAAATAAATTACATCACATCCCCATTTAGAAATTAAAGTAATGCTGCCATTACCAATTTTTTTTAAATGATCAGTATCAAGCGTATTTAACAATCGTTCTGCAGTATGTACAAGGAGATCTTGCAATTTTATTTCTGCTGATGTTGAAGTGACACTAATAGCAGATTGTGAAGGTAAGCATTCTTTTTTGGCAGAAACTAAATCTCGATACTCTAGAAAAATCCCACAAATCTTTTCATTGGTTCGCTTTCGCAATTCCTTATATTGATTTTTGGACAATTTCAAATCCAAAAATAGGGCCACCGCTTCTTCCGGCGTAAATTTCTTATCTTCAATTGGTGTACGAATGCTTTTCAAAATCCTCTTTGTGCGCTTTGGGCTCGCTTATACTATTTTTTCAATTATTTAAATTTTTTTTTTATTTTGGGTTGGTTGAATTTGGTGCAAAAATTAATCCTTAATAATTCTTTGAGAAATTTCTTCATTGATATTCTCCAGCTTGCGCCTTCGAGATCTTTCACTACATCCGTCAATTGGTTTTGCTGGTCGACCCTTTTCTCCACTTTCGTCGGCAGTTGTAGATGCACTCTCAAAAATAAGTTCCCTTATTTACCAGTCTTGGTAACGTTTGTACATCTTTGCCTTGCTATGAGAGCATTCAATGTACCGTCTTTTCAAATTCGATGCAAAATTAGTAATTTTTCGTTTGTGCATTTCAATGTCTTCTAGGTTACAATTCTTAAAGAAGTAGTTGCTCACTATGTGCTAAATTACATCGTCTACATCATTTCGTTGAAAATAAATATCTGCCAGATCTCTGCAACAGTACTTAGCCATTGCACAAATTGTAATGAATAATAATTGTGGAAACATTATTATAAATACTCTTTCTTGCAATTATGTGAAATAAAAATTTTTATCTTTTATTACCACTTTTAGAAGCATAAAAAACCCACACCCTAACCCCTTTTAAAAGGTGAAGCATACCTGCTCATATCTTAAAGGGCTATGTCGGAATAGTTTTTTTTTTTACAATTTACCTGTTATTTAAATTGTTTCCCATTTTGTCAGGTATTTAAACTATATAACTTTAATTCAGACTTTTAATGTTTTTGAAAGATACCTACATATGTAAATGTACCTGTAACAATTAAGCGCATTATATCTCAACCCTTTTTTATAAGTATATAACAACTCCTGACAACTCTACCGACACGCAAAAAAATACACCACGGTGCACCGGTACGACCAACTTTTGTATTCATAACACTCAGACGGACGGACGGACATCGTTTAATCGACTCAAAAAGTGTTTTTGAGTCGATCCGTATAATAAAAGATGGAAAGGTCCAATATTTTTGGCAGTTACAAACATCACCTCAAACTTAATATATCCTAACCACATAGTGGACAAATTTTGTATTCATAAATTTTGCAGAAAATATCTAACCTTGGGTCAGAAAAATTATTCTGGTGCACACGGGCGGAAACTGGCGGGTGTATAATAGGGTATAGGAGTATAGGGGAGGGTTCGTACTATAGAAGAGTGCAAGATTTTTTCTGACTGCTTTTGACTGGCAGGAGTTATGCTCTATTAAGTAGGAGATTTTCGGAAAATTTTGACCTTTTTTAAAAATTTTTTTTTTTTAATTTCGGAATGACTCAGTCATTTTACATTTTTAACATTAATAGCATGGAAGCCACAAAATTATACAAAATTTATTTCACTTCAAAATCTTTTAAATCAAAAAAGTTACAGTCATTCAAAAATAAAAATTTACAAAGAAATTTTTAATTTTAGCAAAATACTGAGAAAGCCCACTTTCGAAGACCCTGTTCGCTGTGATATGGTTGCGATAGAGTCGCAATTTTTTGGCTCCCGAGGTTTACTAGTATTTACTTTCAAATGAATAATATAACTTTAAAATCGGTAACAAAAAAAAATGATTTTTGGCCGCCTTCTCAAAATATGGTCCACAGTGCGTCACTTCAGGAGTATTTTTTATGAAACATGATTTCAATTTCCATGCTCTGTTTTTGGCCTCAAAATTCGTTTGAAGCGTTCCTGTCTAGAACTTTTTGGACCTTGTGTGTTTTCAAACCTGCATCGGCTTTAACTTTTCACACCGAGCACTTTTCTATTGGAGTTCTTGGGAGCTCTTTTCAATATGCTTCCTATTTTATTGGCCTTTCAAACAACATATGGACCTTGGCCTCTTCGATAACTAGGTTTATATTAATTATCGAATTCTTCTGATACTTTTAAATTACATTGGAAGGGCTTAGAAGGCATACCTTTCCCTTTAAGTTGGATTTTGTTGAAAATATTTAATAATTTTTAGCATGTACTTCCATTTCATACCTCATTTTAATTATAATTTTCAATGATAATTTTATCAAATAATTATTGAAGTAATGCTTGCGAAAAAAGCTAAGAGGAAAAACGTGTGTTAAGATTTTTTCGATATCACTCCTTATTAAAAAGGGTGTCTGGGAAAATTCAATCTTAATGTCACAAAAATTTACCAAAAGAAATTATTTCAGGTACTACAATAAAAATGCCTCTTTGTTATTGATAATTTAGATTCATATTTTTTTTTTACAATTAGGAAAATATTTATCAAAGTTCAACATATTCCAAAAAAAAAGATGTAAATTCAAAAGGCCAAATCCCCTGTAATATATTACCGAGAGTTTTTAATGTATAACTTTTGTTATTGCCAAATATTTGTGAAACATATTATGTATGCAGGCCCTAACTGTGCCCAGGGATGGCTCACACAAACGCTGTGTTTCTTGACGATCATCATCATCAGTTACCACCGCAGCATCAATGTTTCCTGACCTTCTGAAAATCAGTCCTTGATTGAATTCTTTTAACCAATAATATACAATGGTTTAAGATGTGGATCTATCGCCGAAAGTCAAAGTGAGTGGAAAAAGTCTCTGTAACCCAATAAATACCTATTTTTCATTAGTACAAGCAGTACAATATGAAATCGTAGATGTGAGAGCTGACTCTTCTGCCTTACGAGGAAGCTGGTTTGTTAAATTACGACTCGTCATATAAAAATCATGTTTTATATAAGCAACTTTGTCAACGATTACTTCACTTCTTTCCCTTACCAACGTACCTAGTGGAAGCTCATTATTTTTACTAGGTCAACAACTCACATTGAGTCCTAATGACATTGGAAAAAAGAAAATCTATGCGTATGATTAATCTGAATTTCATAATAAGAAATTAAATATTACTTATACGCCGCGCACTCCCTTCTTGGGAAGATTATAAAATAAATAAAATACTGTATTACATTGACGAACTAAATTATTGTCACAGTAAGCATTTGCTACATCACGATAGATTTCGTGGCCTCATTAAAGCGATTTTTAAAAACAAAATATTTTTACTAGATAGAATGATAAGTTTTCAACAAAATCCTCTTCGGTAAACAACATTTTTGGCACACTTAGCCATATTCTTAAAATGTTATCGATCTAGAAGTTTGTTGAATTTTCATTGATTAAATTTTAATTGATTTTATCTCAGCGGTGGTTACATCATTCGGAGCAACGTGCAGCGTTTCAAGGGAGCCTCAACATTTCGAAAAAGTCAAAGTGAGTCCCAAAATACCCTCAACACATTATTATTAATAAGAGTTTGGAAAAGATATTAAAGAAGAGTCTCGAAAAGATGTTCATGCCATTACGGGCCGGAAATCACTGCATGAGGAGAAACAACAATTGTCTTGTTGCTAGAGGTAAACCTCTTACTTCATTAGTGAACCAAAAGATGCATTTAGCATATGCCAAGGAGTATTTACGTAAGGCAAATACTGTTTGGAACCAAGAGCTATTCTCGTATGAAAGCAAGTTTAATATCTTTCACTCTAATGGCCTTTACAGAGCTAAAAAACGAAACCTTGCTGCAACTGTAAAACATGGTGGTGGGCGAGTAATTCTGTGGTTAATGAGTGTCCGCTATAGAGGATGGGTGCGAGGGTATTCATTGACGACATTATGGACAAAATTATGTGCATGAATATACTAAATATATACTAAAAAAAAAAACTAAAATAGTGCCGAAAAGTTGAGTTTCTCAGCCTCGTTCACTTTCCAACATAATAATGACGCTAAGCAGTCGGTTCATGTTCTGTGTGCGACTTGCATACAATGTTCTATAGATCATTTATGGAAATTGTTGAATAGGCGAGTGAAAAAGCGGGCAATAACGAAAAATACATTCTGAGACACAGGCTACGGAAAAATAGGTGTTTCTATGAATTCTGAAAAGAAACTAGTAAGAGTGTTAAATTCGGCTGGGCCGAATCTTTGATAACCTCCACATTTTTCATTTTAAATTTTTATTTTTTTTTTATCACTTTTCATTTTTCACTTTTCAGTTTTCAGTTTTCATCTTTCGTTTTTCATTTTTAGTTTTTCGTTTTTAATTTCTCATTTTTCATTTTCCATTTTCCACTTTTCATTTTTCATTTTCCATTTTCCATTTTTCTTTTTCCATTTTTCAATTTTCATTTTTCATTTTTCATTTTTCATTTTCCATTTTCCATTTTTAATATTTCACTTTCCGTTTTCATTTTTCATTTTTCATTTTCCACTTTTCATTTTTATATTTTCATTTCCATTTTTCATTTTCCATTTTCATATTTCATTTTTAATTTTTCATTTTCCATTTGCCATTTTTATTTTTCATTTTTCATTTTCCATTTTCCAATTTTCATTTTTCATTTTTAATTTTCCTTTTTCCATTTTCCATTTATAATTTTTCGTTTTCCGTTTTCTATTTTTCATTTTCGATTTGTCATTTTTTATTTTTAATTTTAAATTTTTCATTTTCCTTTTTTCATTTTCCATTTTTCATTTTTCATGTTCCATTTTCCATTTCTCATTTTCCATTTTCCATTTTCCATTTTCCATTTCTCATTTTCCATTTTCGATTTTCAATTTTTCATTTTTCATTTTTAATTTTCCATTTTTAATTTTTCAATTTTCATTTTTCAATTTTCAATTTTGATTTTTCATTTTTCATTTTCCGTTTTCCGTTTTCCGTTTTCCATTTTTCATTTTCCATTTTTCATTTTCCATTTTTCAATTTTAATTTTTAATTTTCCATTTTTTATTTTCCATTTTTCATTTTCCATATTCTATTTTCCATTTTTTCATGTTCCATTTGTCATTTTTCATTTTTCATTTTTAATTTATAATTTATAATTTTTAATTTTTAATTTTTAATTTTTAATTTTTAATTTTTAATTTTTAATTTTTAATTTTTAATTTTTAATTTTTAATTTTTAATTTTTAATTTTTAATTTTTAATTTTTAATTTTTAATTTTTAATTTTTAATTTTTAATTTTTAATTTTTAATTTTTAATTTTTAATTTTTAATTTTTAATTTTTAATTTTTAATTTTTAATTTTTAATTTTTAATTTTTAATTTTTAATTTTTAATTTTTAATTTTTAATTTTTAATTTTTAATTTTTAATTTTTAATTTTTAATTTTTAATTATTAATTATTAATTTTTAATTTTTAATTTTTAATTTTTAATTTTTAATTTTTAATTTTTAATTTTTAATTTTTAATTTTTAATTTTTAATTTTTAATTTTTAATTTTTAATTTTTAATTTTTAATTTTTAATTTTTAATTTTTAATTTTTAATTTTTAATTTTTAATTTTTAATTTTTAATTTTTAATTTTCAATTTTTAATTTTTAATTTTTAATTTTTAATTTTTAATTTTTAATTTTTAATTTTTGATTTTTAATTTTTAATTTTTAATTTTTAATTTTTAATTTTTAATTTTTAATTTTTAATTTTTAATTTTTAATTTTTAATTTTTAATTTTTAATTTTTAATTTTTAATTTTTAATTTTTAATTTTTAATTTTTAATTTTTAATTTTTAATTTTTAATTTTTAATTTTTAATTTTTAATTTTTAATTTTTAATTTTTAATTTTTAATTTTTAATTTTTAATTTTTAATTTTTAATTTTTAATTTTTAATTTTTAATTTTTAATTTTTAATTTTTAATTTTTAATTTTTAATTTTTAATTTTTAATTTTTAATTTTTAATTTTTAATTTTTAATTTTTAATTTTTAATTTTTAATTTTTAATTTTTAATTTTTAATTTTTAATTTTTAATTTTTAATTTTTAATTTTTAATTTTTAATTTTTAATTTTTAATTTTTAATTTTTAATTTTTAATTTTTAATTTTTAATTTTTAATTTTTAATTTTTAATTTTTAATTTTTAATTTTTAATTTTTAATTTTTAATTTTTAGTTTTTAATTTTTAATTTTTAATTTTTAATTTTTAATTTTTAATTTTTAATTTTTAATTTTTAATTTTTAATTTTTAATTTTTAATTTTTAATTTTTAATTTTTAATTTTTAATTTTTAATTTTTAATTTTTAATTTTTGATTTTTAATTTTTAATTTTTAATTTTTAATTTTTAATTTTTAATTTTTAATTTTTAATTTTTAATTTTTAATTTTTAATTTTCCATTTTGCATTTTTCATTTTTAATTTTTCATTTTTAATTTTTCATGTTCCATTTTCCATTTTTAATTTTTCATTTTCCATTACCCTTTTTTAATTTTTAATTTTCCATTTTCCACTTTTCCACTTTTCATTTTCCGTTTTTCATTTTCATTTTCATTTTCATTTTCCATTTCTCATTTCGCATTTTCCATTTTCGATTTTCGATTTTCAATTTTCAATTTTCAATTTTTCATTTTCCATTTTTCATTTTTCATTTTTCATTTTCCATTTTCCATTTTTCATTTTCATTTTTAATTTTTCAATTTTCGTTTTTCAATTTTCATTTTTCATTTTCCAATTTTTATTTTTATTAATTTTTAATTTTTAATATTTAATTTTAATGATAAAAAAATATGTGGTAAAACTTGCGTAGGCCAATGTGACACGTGCAGTATTAATATACACACAACTGTAATGACGTCAACAATTTTTTAAAGAAGCAATTTTTGCAAAGACAATAAAAACGAAAACTTAAGGGCGAAACATTTTGAATTCAATTTTTTGTAATAATCAGACAATTTTCTCGGTTATTTAACACAATTTTAATATGATTTACATCACATTATAGACTACTCATTAGCATTATCGTCATAATCTTTAACTTTTTTTTCGATCTTATTTGTCTTAGAAATGATGAAACTACTCGTATAACACTGTGGAACAAATTCAGGTTAGCAAAAGTTAGGACCATTCTGAGAGTGAGGGGTGAAAATAGAGGCTAAGTTAGAAGACCGGTATCGCGGCGTTTGTTTATGTTAGTTCGAATTTTTTTTTTAATCGACCTACGAACTTTGCAGTCAAATGCCGATTATCAGCATATTGTTTTTTGGATATAACTCGTCGACTAATTGATATTTTTTCAATATGTAAAAGCCAAATTATTGCTAGAGACCTGCGCAACAATTACATTTTTTTTAAAAAATTGATGTAGAAAATTTTTGTGGTGCTTATGAAGCAAAATGTTGGAAAAATTATTTTTTTCATGCTTTTTGAAAATATTTTCCACAAAACTAAGTCTTTTTGCTTTCTGTTTGATCTATAATATGCTTCTCAGTTTCTTGAATAAATTTCATTTGAAAAGAAAATGGTCCTAGTCGATAATTTGCGTTAAAAATCCCAAAACCGCTGTACATCCAAGGATTTATTCTCAGAATACGACCCTGGTGAAGGTTCATCCTATGAAATATCAAAGGACCCAATCCTAGTCACACAAAACCAATTGGATGGAATTATTGCAAGTTTGTGTTTGACTCAGAAAAAATCAGAACTACTGCTTCATTTTTGAAAGGAAATAATTTGCTGGCGAAAGGTACCAAAGTAACAGCATATCGAAAACGCCAAAAAGAGTTAGAAAAGTTCATCAATGTGAATGATGCAAAAAATTTCGCTTATTGCAGCGATATTGAAAAGTTAAGGTAGACGATAGGGTTAACCTATAAAAAAGATGATTGGCGTTTATTCATCGATAGTTCACTAATCAGCTTAAAAGTTGTGCTTTTGCACACGACAAATAGAATGCCTTCTGTTCCGATTGCGTAGAGCACTGACACTAGTGAAAATTTCGATAATTTGAAACACATTCTGGAAGTGATCAAATATAACGAACACCAGTGGCGCATTTGCTGCGACCTCAAAATAGTTTCATTAATTACGGGCTTAACAGCATCTGGCCGTCCAAAATATCCGTGTTTTTTGTGCGATTGGGATTCACGATACGGAGAAGGTATTAAAGGAAGAAACCAGTACAAACAGCATAACTGGAATAGTCGCATTGAACGGAAATGGCCTAACGACAATAGGCTACACGAAAGTCTTGTTCCTGAAATGAAAATTTTGTTGCCGTTGCTCCACATTAAACTTGGCATTGCTAAAAATTTTTTGAAATATTTAGAAAAAAGACCAGCAGTATTCAACCGCTTAAAAGACATTTTCCCAAGACTAAGTAACGCCAAAATTCAGGAAGGGATTGTTAATGGTCCCAACATACGGAAACTAATGAGTCGTCAAGATTTTGACCAAGTTCTAACAGACCGTGAATTAAATACATGGCTCGCATTGAAAGCAGTCATTAAAGGACTTTTGGGTAAAGAACGCAAAGACAACAAATTCATCTCTTGCATCAGCATCTTGATCAACTCGCTCAACAGTTGCCAACTGAATCTGATGAGCAAGGCGAACGTTATCACCAAACTGCACTTCCATTTAAAATAAGGTAACTATAGAGTGTGCATATTTTGAATTCCTAGATTTTTCTAATATCTTTGTCAGAGTGCACAATTTAAACATGTTAACGATTGAAAACTATTTACGTTTCAGGTACAGAGGAAAGAAATCTCCAGATGCAATACTCGCTGAAATTTGTTGGTGGTATAAAAACACCTTTGAAGAAGAGGAAGACGAGGAAAAAGAGGAAGAAGGGGAAGATAAAGATGTTGATCCACAGCCGCCTGCTAAACGGCAACTGGCCAAATCATTATTTTAATTTATTTAATTTTTTTACTTAAAACTTTTCATAACTAGCATTTCAAAAATATATTTTTTTTCCATTTTTTTATAATTTCTTTTTCAATATTTCTTCAAAACCAACACTGAACAAAATTGGTACATAAAAAATGAGAAGTAAATTAATATTAAGCTGGAAAACGTTTGTATTATGATTGTTTTCTTTTCAAATGAAATTTATTGAAGAAACTGAGAAGCATATTATAGATCAAACAGAAAGCAAAAAAGACTTAGTTTTGTGGAAAATATTTTCAAAAAGCATGAAAAAAAATAATAATTTTTCCAACATTTTGCTTCATAAGCACCACAAAAATTTTCTAAATCAATTTTTTAAAAAATTTTAATTGTTGCACAGGTCTCTAGCAATAATTTGGCTTTTACAGATTGAAAAAATATCAATTAGTCGACGAGTTATAGCCAAAAAAAACCATATAAACAATATGCTGAAAATCGGCATTTGACTGCAAAGTTCGAAGGTCGATTAAAAAAAAAATCGAACTAACATAAACAAACGCCGCGATAAGGGTCTTCTAATTTAGCCTCTATTTTCACCCCTCACTCTCAGAATCGACTTAAATTTTGCTAACCTGAATTTGTTCCACAGTGTAATCAGGCAATTTACTCGGTTATTTAACCCAATTTTAATATGATTTACATCATATTATAGACTACTCATCAGATTATCGTCATAATCTTCAACATTTTTTTCGATCTTATTTGTCTTAGAAATGATGAAACTGCTCGTATAATTATTCATAAGCATCGTTATTATTCATAACAACATCAAATATGCTTAATTCTTTTTTCTTTTCTTACTTTTTAAGATGTTGATGGTGATGATGATGGTGATGATGATGGTGATGATGATGGTGATGATGTTGAAGTACAAAACCAAACATAAAAAAACCGCAGACATGCTTTAAATATTACGTAATGTTTTAAGAGGTGTTTTAGGTTTTTTTTTTTATAAAAACTTTTTCATCTTTTTTTGTATTTCATTTCTTTAAATGATGATGTGAACTTGTTGTTTTCATGTTACACTTTTAGCGCCCTGTTTTTTTTTTTTTTTTTGTTCGTGTCAAATGATACTTTCAGTTTCATTAAGTTTCGTAGAGTGTTATGTGATGTTTTGTTAACGCATATATTTGTATAAACAATAGTCTTAGTTAAATTAACATATTTAAAAAAATATTTAAAAAAAAAAAAATGAATTTGATTAACTTTATTACATCCGCATGAATGAGATGAATCATAAGCACAAGGTGTAAAGTAGTAAAAGATTAAAAACTGTTGATACCATATTTCAATTATTTTAATGGTATTCTGTGAGTAAACAGCATTAATTCGATTGAAGTTCAAACAAATAGTGCTAAAACAAAATTTAATTATTTAACTTAATAGTATATGTATTTTTTAAATTATTTTAAAATAATTAAAGAGGACCAAAGATGCTATCCGATCACTTGCGAAATATTAAATATTGAATTGAATTTAAATAAGATTTTCTTTGGTGATAACTGAATAGGGCTTTAGGGCAAGATATCGACCATAAAATACAAATTCTACTAAAAAATTTTATTTTTTTTAACAAGAGTGTGAAATTTAGCTTGGTGACTTTTGTAATATCTACCAAAATGTAGTGTCCGGCATAAGAGAATGACGTCATTCTTTTAGAATTAAATTAATTTTGGGAATTTCAAGAAATTAAGGAGATTAATAATTTTCTGTTGAAATAAAAAAAAAAAAAAAAAATTTTTATTATTGGTAAATCGCTAATTGATATTAAAATTGATACAGCTGATATTTATTTAATAAAAATTAAAATTGGCAGAAGAACAAATAATGTATTGAAAATGAAAAGTTTTACAAAAGTACCGAGAAGTCTATTTGGTAAACTAAACTTACGAACTAACGTATACATAGATGCCGGTAGTACAGGATGGCGCAGAATGAGATACACGGTTCGAGTTATCTATAAATTTCTTTTTCGCTTCAAAGGGTCATCTCAAATATATGTAAAGTGCATATCGCACCAGTACCTCTAAAGTGAGTCAACTCAAAATTTTCAGTAGAGGCAAAAAACGGTTGTTTTTAATATTTACTATAAAATTTAAAACAGTTGTTTCATTGTAAAGAATTGCGAATAATAAGTATACAACAGTGGTTGTTTTTGCGATTTTTTCAGTGATCATTCAATATAACAATTCTTTGGGTGGAACTCAAAATATGTCTGTTAAGTGGATTATAAAGAAGCTACTCTTATAACACAAAGAGGGTTACAACTGTATTTTTTTGTGAAAGACTAGAAACATCGCTGTAAGATTTTAGCAGTGGATAGATATGACCACTGTGTATCGTTTTCTTGCAAAAAGTGAAAATTGAAAAATTTTGAGTTGACTCACTTTAGAGGTAAAGGTGCGATATGTAGTATGTACAAAACCGTACATCACATATGACAACTCTTACGAAAAAATGCAAAAAATATTAAAAAAAAAATTCAAAAATAAAGATTATTTGATCGGACAGAGTTGTATCTTCTGAAATTAATACGAAGTAAAAGCTGTATGGTATGAAAACTGATTCTAACCACACTGCTCGTAGGCTTGACTTAAGGTGTGTGTGTTAAATTGCAGACCAAAAAGTGCAAGTACGAGTGTATGTGAAGGTTCGTGGTTCAAACCTCACGGCCACCCTAAGTAGAAAAATTTTATATAGAAACAATCTATTCAATTATAACATAACAATTATCACAATGTTCAATAAGTCGCTGATGAAGGCTGAAATGCCAGAAACCGGTCCGATTAAGAATACAGTGTAGTTATGATTTTTTGAAATATATGCTTTCTTTTTCTTCTTTATCACGCACCATTGGAACAAAATTAAAATTTGCATATTAATTACAGCATTAATTGCAATATGTCTGAAAAATGACTATAAATCTAACAAAAATTTTTTAATTATTTATTTTTTTTTTTTTTGTTTTTTCCTTTCAGCATTTTATGAAAAAGACTTGGCGAATTAATTATGAATAACTGTACAATCGAACAACGAAAAATATCATTGAATTTTATTTTTCAAACCAACAATCCATTGTGTTGACACAGCGTGTATATCGTCACATTTTAATATGCGCATTGCACCCACAGCGCCAGCAATAAACCACTTGATTTGATTTTTTCGTCAACATGGGCCTGTGAGAACCCTTCCTGGTGACGGAAGAGCACCTAACGTGAACACTGCTCAAAATGTTGAACTTGTACGGGAGAGCGTATAGCATAGTCCCTCAACACCAACAAGGAGACGTTCGACACAACTTGGACTATTGCGCCGGTCATTACATCAACAAGGAGACGTTCGACACAACTTGGACTATTGCGCCGGTCATTACAGCGAATTTTATCCCATATAAAGTTCAATTTGTACAATAATTCAAGACGACAGATTACAAGCACCGGTTTGACTATGCCATTCGATTCCGTGAAAAGGCAGAGGAAAATCCAGAATTTATTAAAAATTTGATAATGAGCGTTAAAGCCCATTTACTATTAAATCGCTATGACAACAAGCAAAGCTGCAGAATTTGGGCTACGAAGAATCCAAGATCAGTTTATCGGCGACAATTACACCCACTTCAGTGTACTGTTTGGTGCGGTGTATCGTCCGAAAGGATAATTGGCCCATATTTTTTTGTAAATGACATTGGGCTAATTCCATAGTGACAGACATGACATTCGGAGATTTCTCTAATCCAATATTATACAGTAAAAGTTTTTCATTGTTCATAAAAATATACAGAATTATGCAAGCGGACCTGAGCAACATATTTACCATTAGAAAAAGTGAGAGAGTATTATTGTTATTAATGATTGGGGGCAGTCGTGACAGACATGACAACAAACATACATCATTTTAAAGGATGTTTGTAAAACACAGCAAAGCTCTGAAGTTATTTGTATGATAAATAAGAAACATTTGTTTATAGTTAATATAAGAACTAGTTTATTAATAAAGGAAATAAAAAATATGAATTCTAAAATAAATTATAGTAATACGAAATATTTTGTTATGTGACAGACATGACACTGCTTTTAGTTTAAAAATAACTTAACTACACTTTTCCTTTCTTACTGGAAAAATAGGAGCTATAAAAATGCATATTTTCATACCATTTGAACCATTTTCTTTGAAATGATATCAATAAAATTTATTTAAATTAAAATTTTCAATTAGACCTAAGGTTGATCTTTCATTGGAATTTCCCATTGGTGTTTCAATCTCTGTCAACGGTGGTGCATATCAGACTATGTTGGAAAATTTTGTTAGGCCAGCTGTTAAAATCCATCCGAACTTGTGGTTTCAACAAGATGAAGCCACAGCACATACTGCAGGTGCCTCAATGGCTTTGGTATGGGACATATTCGGACATATTATTTCACACACAAGCGATTTTAACTGTCCTCCACGTTCACCGGATTGGGGATATTTGGTAAAAAGAGTGTATGTTAACAAGCCAAGAACCATTTCCCAACTAAAAAACAATATTCAAAATTAAATCATGGCCATTCCACCCGAAATTTTGCGAGAAGTTATGGAAAATATGTTAATAAGAGCACGTATGTGCGAAGCAGAAAATGGACATCACTTACAGGATACCATGTTTCAAAGCTATATGAAAAAAATTCCCCAATAATATACTGCATTTAAGAAAATAAAGTAATAATAATTGCGTAAATATAAAAGTTATAAACCATTTAAGCCATATAGCTCATTCTACACCACCCTGTAGTTTGAAAAAAATTAATTTGCTGAGAACTGGCATCAGAAGATCTCAGCAAATTTGTAAACATGGAAAAAATTGGTCACCATTATACAATTCAATACTTTCATCTGAAAAGTCTCAGTCCAACCAATATAAAAGCCGAGCTACATTCTACTCTGTTGGAGTCTTATCATTCGTTTACGGCTATAAAATATTGGGTGGCAGAGTTTAAACGAGGTCGTACGAGCTGGCACAACGAACACCGCAGTAGCCACGCCAGAAACTGTTCAGAAAATCAACAAAAATAGTATGTGATGATCGTGGGCTAAAAGTGCGTGAGCTAGTTGAAATGATAGGCATTTCAAAAAGTGCTGTAGGCATTTCAAAATTGCTGTCCGAAAATTTGGAGATTAGGAAGCGTTTGCTCACAATAGAAGAAAAGTAGTGTCATGATGATGTTTCAATAGAGTGTTTGGCGACAACAATAAAGCCGAGTTTTGGTATCGATTCGTAACCATGGATGAAACATGAGTCCACCACCAGTCAAAGCAGTATACTGAAAAGGAAGAATCGTGTCCAAAGAATGCGAAGACAGTTCCATCTGCAAGCAAGATTATGTCGTCCGCTTTTTGGAATATTTTTTTTTTATTTATTAACCAACACTCAGGGAATGCCCCCTACAGATGCAGTGCATTGTGTTGATCTTAAGAAAATAGGTTATGGGAAGGAGGAAAAAGGGAGAGAGATTTGTGGGGGGAGTTTATTCCACATACGGCTAGTTCGACTGATAAACGAATTCTCTTTGTAATGCGTTGCGCGGTCAACTGGACAATAGACTACAGATGTGAGAAGCGGGTAGAGCGAACCGAAACTCGGGCACTTGGAATAAGTTCGCTAATCGCAGAAGAACATTTCCCATGGTAGTACCTATAGAACAGTGCTACACAACCCACATTCCGACAATGTACCAATGAGTCAATAAAGTTGGATATCCTACTGTCATTGGTAAACATCAACGCCCTCCTTTGCACACGGTCCAGTGGCTCCAAAATAGACTTTCAAGCTCCTGTCCATATATGGGAGTTGTATTCCATTTTCGGTCGGATGTAAGTGGTATAGATTTTAAGGAGATCAGAGGGAGTGAAGTAATTTTTTTCACCGTTTTAGAAAACCAAGACATTTTAATGCTTCTTTCGACACTTGAAAAACATGCCTAGAACATCAAGAGTATCCAACTCCTCAACACCTATACCACCGATATATACAGATGACATTGTTGAATCCATGGCCCTATGGGTTAACATACAACATTGAGTCTTCAGCGTATTAAAATCAACCCTATTCGCTTTACTCCACTCGGAGATTGTTAACAGGTCTTGATTGAGTGTGTCATTCATTGTCCGCCTTTTGCCCCCCAACCTCCAAGAATCTTGGCCTACAATTAAAGGAAAATGAAAATACTGCTGTCATCTGCGAAAGAGTATTTAGAGTTAAAAGTTTGTCCAAGAAGGTCGTTCAGAGAGATAAGAAAAGAGAAGGAGAAAGAACGAAACCTCGGGGTTTGCCTGAATTAAGCTGAAACTCATTAGATGAGTGAGACCCTATCAATAACAACACGTATTGTTCGATCTCTGAGAAAACTCGATATAAATCGAGAGAAGCCATTACCGACCCCAAATGCAATAAGCTTTGATATCAATGCACCGTGCCACACACGATCGAATGACTTGGAAATATCTAGAGATATCAACCACTTTACTTTCGCCAAAATTGCGAAAGGATCGACTCCAGCGCTCAGAAAGTAGAGGTGGAACGATTTCTACGGAAGCTATACTGTCGATCATTAAGAAGTGAGTTGGCGTCTAGGGTAGTTCACAAGATGGAAATTGATCATGCTCTCCATCACCTTTGAGACCGCTGAGCAGATTGCAATTGGACGGTAATTTTCAGGGTTATTAGCCGCACCCTTTTTAGGGATTGGTTGGGCATTAGCAACCTTCCAGCATGAGGGAAATTCTCCCGAACGGTACGAAAGGCTGAAAAGGTAGGCCAATGCATTGGCTAGCGTCGAAGAGCACTGTTTCAGCACCAGTGCTGGTATACCATCCGGTCCCGGAGACTTATTAATGTTGAGATCCGAAAGAACCTTTTTAACTGCACGTGCTCGGAAGAATATTCTAGGCATAGTACAAGATATTCTTTCAAGTTCGGGCAGTGGTTATTCGCTATCCGGGGAGTAATTGTTATTGATTATCTTCAACAAGGAAAAACAATCAATGGAGCGTATTGTGCTTACTTACTACAGCGTTTAGGTGATGAAATTAAAAGCCATAAATTAATATTCGAATTGCTTCATCATGCACCCTATTCTCCAGAATTAGCCCCCTCTGATTATTTTCTATTTCCTGACCTGAAAATATGAAGGTGAAGTCTGTGGTTGCTGGCTATTTTAAGGAGCTAGGCAGTTCTTGCAATAAACACTGTTTATTGTTTATTAAACAGGGTATCGAAGCTATCGCTGGTGAAGAGTGTATCGAGCTATAAGGAGATGTTGGGAAATAAAAAAATTTTTCCCTAATTAGATGTCTTATTTGTCAGATCGGGTTGTTTTGGGACTGTGCTCGTAATGAGGTGTTAATGGTGTTATTCCTTATATTTAGAGGAATTTGTTTTAAACATAAAAATAAATCATAAATCAGAAAGAGGAGTTAATCGATGTACCACAATGTACTTCCCAGCAAAAAAAGCGAAGTTATTCTCTTAGAATTAAATAATTTTTTGGAATTTCAAGAAATTAAAAAAATTAATAAAATTGTGTTGAAACAAAAAAGTTTTACAGACAAAAATCAAACAGGGAAACGATAATTAATATTAAAACTGACACAACTGATTAACTCAATATCAGCTGTAGGTAGGTGAGTAGGTAGCGTGCTCGCCTACCTCGTCGTGGGTTCGATTCCCACCAGAGGCTTTGGTGTGTCGCTGCAAAAAAAAAAAATGACCAAAATTAGAATCTGCAGACAAGCCACTCGGCTTCGCGGAACTAGGCTAAAAAAAAACAAAAAAAAAATAAATAAAATTGGGAGAAGGAAAACAAAATATAAATTGAAAATGGAAAGATTTACTTAAAGTAGCAAGAAAAAGAGAAAATCTTCCTATGACAAGATGTTTGTTGAAAGTCATTGAAACTAGCCCGAAATTGAACTGCTTACGACTACTTTTTTAAGAAACCAAGCGAAGTATCTAAACAACTCTCGCATTATACAGAGTAACGCATAGTGACTCTAGACCAACTTTTTTTATCGCCAAAGTCAATGAAACATACATACATAATTATATATAATTACTGTGATTTCATAATAAAAACTGGTTTTTACTTACAAATGTTTAAATAATACAATTATTAAGAGACTGGAAGAAAACTTACCTAAAAATAAAAAAAAAAATAAAAATGATAATTAAGGTTGCATGAATAACTTTAAAATAATTATAATAATAACATTAAAAGTAAAACAAATTAGAGTGATAAATTCGGCTGTGCCAAATTTTTATACCTTGCATCCGAGTTCTAAACACAAGGTTGTCAATACTAAGAGCCGGAAAAGGCTAGAATTCACATTATAATGGCTAGATTTTTTACAATGATGTTTAAAATTAACAAGATAATTAACAAAAAATTTAGGTATTTTCATGCTTTTGTAATTGCAAGCAATTATTAAATGCAATCAGCATAAATGTAAATACATACAATTACATTATTGTTTCTTTAAAGAGAGTAACAGCATAAAAAAAAACACAAAAAATATTTATTTATTTCTTTATTACAAATATTCCTTCCCGACATTGATTTTCTATTTAAGCCTATTCCAACTTTTACCTCATTTAAGAATACTAACTGGACCAATTTTAATAATGGTGTGATTCAGGAGCTTTCAAATAATTTTCCGGATTCGTCAAGAAACTTAGCAAATATTGAAATTGATATCTATGTTGAAAAGTTTACAACAGCGGTTAATGATTTAAGCAATATACACTCGGAGAAGATTAAATTAGAAACCGGAAGATTTTTTGTTTCTGATAACATCAAACACTTGTTCAAAATTAAGTACAGTTGACAGAAAAATATGAAAAAGATATACAAACGAACACTTAATCGCAGACACCCGGGTTACGTTTTACTTTCTAAGCAAATTCAGTTAATTAATATTATTATTAAAAGGCAAGTTGAACTTGAACAATCTCATTTGTTTAGTGAGAAAATTAAAAATATTAAGCCAGGGCCAAATGCGCACAAAAAGATATACAACATTATAGGTTACAAAAGAAATAAGTGTTTAAGAAACCTGTCCGTTGACGGTGTTGTTATAGAGGATGAAACTCAGAGATTAGTTAAATTAAGTGAACATTTTTCCAAAATTTATAGTGGTTCTGCTCCTATCAGAGATGTTTCTAATGTAGTTGATGTTGTTAACAGAACAATTTCTAGTGCTCAGGAAAATATTTTTTGTTTTAATTCCACTTTTTCTGCTCACAACACCCAAACAAATTCGGGACTTGTAACCTTAGATGAAGTACTACTTCTAGTTAAAGATATTAATAACAAAAAATCTCACGGTTTAGATAATATTTCTAATTTCATTATTAAAAAACTATGAATAAAAGCATTTGAATTTCTGTTGGTAATATTTAATCATTGCATTAACAACTCATATTTTCCGGATTCATGGAAAATTTCGAAAATAATTCCTATTCAGAAGAAATCAAACAATTTTGAAATTAATAATTTAAGACTCATTTCATTACTTTCAAATTTAGGCAAGTTGTTTGAAAATGTGTTACGTCAAAATTTGGATTTTGGAATATTAGAGCCATATATTCCAGAATTGCAGTTTGGTTTTAAAGAGGACATTCTACTGTTGATGCTATGCTGAAATTTGAAGATGATGTTATTAATAATCTTCGCATTAAGCATTGCACTGTAGCGGTTTCTTTGGATGTGGAAAAAGCATTCGACCATGCACATCACTTTGGAATTCTATTTAAAATGATCCAGAGTGCTTTTGACTCCTCAATTGTTAAATTTTTTCATAGTTTTTTTTCTAAAAGAATGTTTTGTATCAAATTTAATGGAAATTTATCGGGTTTTGGGAATATTAGTTGTGGTGTTCTACAAGGCTCGATTTTAGCTCCTCACCTATATAATATCTTTATGCATGATTTTCCTCATTTTAATATAAATTCTGTAGGTACGCCGATGACTCTTTGCTTTACGCCCACAATGAGTCACCCATTACCGCTTTAAGCCAAGTTTCAAATCAACTTTCAATAGTGAAACAGTTTTATAATGATTGGGGAATTAAAATTAATGCATTAAAATGTGAAGCAATTTGTATTCGCAATGCTTCAGGTAAATGCAGGAACTTTGTTGTTCCTGAAAGTAAGACTTTAAGTCTCTTCCTCGAAGGGACTGAAATTCCATTTAGAGAAAATCTAAAATATCTTGGTATATCATTTAATGAGCTTTTAAAGTTTAATAAGCATGCAAGGCAAGTGATAAAAAAAACATATCGAGGGCCTATATTCAATACGCTCTATCGTAAGATTTGACTTTTGATGGCAAACTCTTCACTAATGATAGCTGCATCTCCGAAAAAAATTTCAGAAAGAAAAAATGTGTTTTAGTATACTTTTTTCATTATTTGTTATTCCTCTATCGAACACGAGGCATAATTTTTTGAATGCAATATGGTCTATCGGAAAATTTTGGTAAACGACTTAATAAAAATATAATATTACTACGTACATATGTATATTGCACAAAATTGTATCCTACAATATATTATGCAATTTTGCCTGTGT
Organism: Cordilura impudica; assembly: GCA_963682025.1. Taxonomy (NCBI): domain Eukaryota; kingdom Metazoa; phylum Arthropoda; class Insecta; order Diptera; family Scathophagidae; genus Cordilura; species Cordilura impudica. The sequence goes on from OY821520.1 coordinate 102,822,688, forward strand.
GAATGTTTTTTGACAATAACCTACGCATTTTAAAATCTGTCATTCGCAATAAAAATTTTGAAGTTTAGAACCAATTCGAATTTAACTTTTTAAGTAGTTATAAATTTTTGTTATAAAAAGTTTTCTAAAAATAGGCTAAAATGTACCATAATCCTTTACAACGTATTGCAATTGATTATCCATCGTCAAACAAAGAAGATGCTGGAGAATATCCAATAACAGGTTTGTTATTTTATTAACAAATGTTTCATTAGCACTTAATGTAATTGGAAAACTGTTTGCCCAGATTCAGACGACGAGCCGTATAGCCAAAGTGAGTTCGTTCGGCGTAGATCTAAAAGGACACATAACTCTAACTCTAAGTGCTTTAAAAGTGTGGAAAATGCTACAAAGCGAATGAAGGGGCAAGAATATATGGGTTTTTCGACGTCTACGGGAATTTTCAAACAAAATTCAACAAAAGCAAGAAAAGAAATTGGTCCTACATGCTCATCAACCTTATGTACGAAAACTAAATCAAGACACTGCCAAGAATTTGATGATGAAACTAGATCGAACATTTTTAAAACGTTTTGGGAGCTGAATTGGGAAGCTAAACGAGTTTTTGTAAAGAACCTCTTATCGGAGATAGCAAACAAAAAGAACAGCTCTAGCAGAAAACAGCACAGCTTTATCTTTAAACTGCCATACAAGCATGAATCATTACAAGTGTGTCGGAACATGTTCTTGTCAACTCTATCCATAAAAAGTGGCATGGTTAAACGTTGGATAAAAGCTGATGTTAAATCAGTCGATAATAGGTCGCGTTTACAAAATCACCGATCCGCATTTAACAATGAGTTGCCTGGACAAAATCAACAATCAGCGTTTGGTTCTAAAAAGACTGATCATAAGACACACTTAAAAGAATATTTACAAAAATTGGACAAAATGGAAAGTCATTACTGCCGTAAAGACTCTAATAAAATTTACATTGCCGCTTCATTTAACACAAAGGCAGACATTTACCGAAACTATCTAACATACTGTTCCGAAAAACCAGTTCCGTCTGTTTCAAGTTTAACTTTTTCGAAATTTTTTGAAGAACATAACTACGGTCTTTTCATGCCCCGCAAGGATCAATGCGATATATATGTCTCTTTTAATACCAAACAAATTACGGTTAAACAATATAATGCTCATATATTAAGCAAACAGCGTGACCAAGATGAGAAGCATTTTGATAAATTCGTGGCGCAAGAAGGAAGATGTCACGTTCTTACTATGGATGCGCAAGCAGTAAAGCTTTGCCCAAATATAAATGCTTCAGCTATTTATTACAAACAGCGCCTACAAGTTCATAATTTTACTGTTTATAATCTTGTTACGCATCAATGCACAAATTATTGGTGGAATGAAACAAACGGTGATCTGTCTGCTTCCACATTTATTTCCATCTTAATACATCATTTGAAAACACATTGCTCATCAGATAATTTACCAATCATAATTTATTCGAACGGTTGCGGTTATCAAAACCGTAACCACTTTCTGTCAAATGCTTTATCAATTTTTGCTATTGAAAATAACAAGATAGTAGAACAGAAGTATTTGGAGAAAGGTTGCACACAAATGGAGTGCGACAGTGCACATGCTAAAATAGAACTCAAACTAAAAAATAAATCTATATACTTGCAAATAGACTATATCAGAATAACATTAGAATCACGAAAAATAGTAAAAATTAATAATACTGTGACAAAAACACCATTCGATGCAATGTATTTAAATTACGATTTTACTAAAAACTAAAATGATGCCAAACTTATTCGCTTTTCCAGCATTAGACCTGGTCGAGCCAAAAATGATCCCACAGTTGCACAATTAAGATCGCTAAAGTATTTACCAAGTGGTGATGTAATGTTTAAAGTGAACTTTATTGATGAATACAACAGCTTACCCACCCGAATTAAAGAATACACAGGATATACTGAACCAAAAGCCTTGCATAAAGGTCAACTCCCAATTCAGCCTAATAAATGGAAACATCTACAAGATTTAAAGCATGTTATACCAGTAGAATATCATTACTTTTATGATAATTTAGTGCAGATGAAATCAAAGTAACAGCAAGAAATGAAGAAATGTCCAATTCTAATAATTTATTTCTGTAAATTTTCTTATTTTTAATTGTTTTGTTAATAAATTCTTATATGTTTAAAAAAAAGGGTTTGACATGGAATGACATATATTAAAAAAACGTTAAAGAAAATGTTCGAACTTTAATAAAATTGCAAATTTGATCATAAAAAATCAAACTTTTATTACTGTGCAATACGCTCTATCGGCTTAAAATATTCGAAAATTTCAGTTGCAATATGCTCTATCGGACAAAATGCCCTATAGTGCAGCGAATAATTTAAAATGTTGTATTTTTTTTTTAATGTAAATTTCAGTAGTCGTATTTAACAAATATTGTGGAAGATAGATTACTTCATACTTAAGGAATTTAGGAATAAAACAGTTTTTTCCTTCTCCTGAAAAATTGTATTTTTTTTCGATAGAGCATATTGAATATATGCCCTCGATATAAAATTATTGGCACGTTTTCCAAAATTTTACATAATAAAGATTTACCAATAAAAACAAAATTGTTATTATACAAAACCAGCATAAGACCTGTTTTTTATATGGATTCCCAATTTGGTTTAATATATCACCGATAATTGTTAAGGAATTGGAAATTTTAGAGCGTAAAGTTTTAAGGTGCTGTATTGGGAAATATTTTGAATCTTTCTCCAAACGTTTTTCGAAAATTTCTTTATTTATAATGAATCAAATATTACACCCATTGGCCATTATGTCGGTGATATTTTAAAGAGGTTTGTACTAGGAATATCTAATCATGAAAACAAATATGTTTAATTCTCAACGAGACTTTAACTGGACAAATATTAATTATTTGTCTCCTATTGGTTACATGAATGAAGAATGTACTCGCTCTGAGTTATCTGTTTCTTTATGTCCCAATTTTTAAAGGAAAAGTACTCCTGGTACTCATAGGGGTTGAATTTGTCCTTTCTAAATTTATTTTCAGTTTTGCGCTTGTTTTTGTTTTTTTTTTAATTAGTATGTAATGTAAGGTTTCAGTTAGTTTTAAGTTTATTTTAAGACATACACTCTCCTGCTATGTAAGCCCCAGGAGCAAGGGCGTTGACATTAAAATAGTTTGTTATACAATTTTCACTATATATTGAAAGCATGGCTGCAATTCCACAAATATTGTATTTAAGATATTACACTATAGTCTTAAGTTATCTTTTGTTATTGTTGCTGTATCATTATATTGTAGAAAAAAGACTCAATAAATTTAAACTTTAAACTTTAACTTTTTATTAATTTTCTGTACAACAAGATAAGTCTTATAATTAAAGTACAGGATTAAAATACAATATAATACAATATAAAATTTATAACTTATTTAAAATAAAGTAAAATAAATACAAGAAATTATTAAAATTCATGAATTTAAAGAAATGAAAATTAAATATATTTAAACAAAGTAACTAAACAAAAATTTCTTAAAATGTATTGCGTTGCTAACTAATTGCTGGTTGTGTGGAATTGCATTGCAAAGACGTGCGGCGTTTATGAAAAATTGCCATTCTGACACAAGGCATCGACGCATAGAGATAATAAGTTTTTTGCCCCTTCTGGATCCAGCAAACTGTATTTGATCAAAAAGATATATAGATTTCTAGGTGTAAATAATTTTGTGCAAAAACATTAAAACCCTTATATTAAGAAGGTTATCGAATGAGACTCCATAAACATATTATTATTCTCTTTCTCTCCCGTCGATAAACCACTCGTTTAAATGTACAAAAAAAAAAAAAAATAAAAAAAATGTGTGTGGCGTCATTTGAGAAAATTGAGATAATCAAATAAGTTGAAAGGTTTATGATAGTAATTAATTGTCTCCAACCTATGAAAAACCTTTGTTTGAACAGGGTGCTACGCCTTCTAGATGCTTACTTACAGGTTATCAAAATGGATTTTTGTTGACGGCATCAAAAAATCATGCTTATTTTAACTAAAAAACATGATTTTTAACCATTCTATATTTTTATCTTTGTTTTGTTAAGGTTTTTATGTTTTAAAATTACACAAGTCAACAAATTAAAAAAAGTTAAATGGTGCCGAGAAACCGTTAGTGGTTCTGTAACATGCCGACACTGGTAATACTAAAACTGTGAAAAAAAATTATTTTCTACGTGTAGTTTTGGATTTAATGCCAATTTTTAATAGCAGCTGTCAAATGTCCCTATCGGTAATTTTGTTTAATAAATTCATTTTAATAACATGTCGTCGTTGCAAAGAAGTTGTCTCAATGATCCAAACGTGTTTTGTTACATTTGTGGTGACTACACCGTTAAAAAGTTTAGAAAACCTATAACGGATTTTATAAAAAGTGCTTATTTTTTATATTTTAATTTACAAATTGAGGATAAAAATAAGCCGTGGATTCCTCAAATGGTTTGCAAAATGTGCTGTGAACAATTAAGACAGTGTATGAATGGTCAAAGACGTCGTATGAAATTCGGAGTGCCTGTGCAGTGGAAAGAACAAAAAAATCACTTAGATGACTGCTACTTTTGCTGTAGTAAACTACGTGGAACTTATCTGAAAAAAAAAATGATTTATCCAGTCGTAGAATCAGCCAGATGACCTCTACCACATTCCCGGGAAGTACCTGTTCCAAAATTATGCTCTAAAAATGATCCCTTGTTTGAAGAAATCCTTGTCGAAATGAGTAGCGATAGTGATTTTGAAGAACCCCAAACCCCAAATTATTGAAACAACAAGAAGAAGTAAATGATATGGTAAGAGATCTTGAATTACCTAAAGAATCTGCAGAGGTATTGGCTTCTAGACTAAGAGAAAGAAACTTGTTGGCATCACATACAAAAGTGACATACTATCGCAAAAGAGAGCAAGACTTACTACAATTTTTTCATTCGGAAGACGATATTGTATTTTGTTCTGATGTGCAAGGCCTTATTCTGGCAATGGGTCTTTCCGAATACCGGCCAAATGAATGGCGCCTCTTTATAGATAGCTGCAAACGAAGCCTGAAGTGTGTACTTTTACACAATGGCAATACATATGGTTCACTTCCAATTGCCCATTCTACAAGATTAAAAGAAATATACCTAAATATCGCACTTGTGTAGACAAAATCAAATATAGCGAGCACCAATGGATTATTTGTGTTGATCTTAAGATGACTAATTTCTTATTAGGACAGCAAAGTGGAATCACCAAATATCCATGTTTTTATTGTCTGTGGGACAGCCGGGCCAAGCACCTACACTGGGAAAAACTAAATTGGCCACTACGTGAGGCGTTTGAGGTTGGAAATCATAACATCATAAATCCACCTTTAGTTCCAAAAGAAAAAATTATATTGCCTCCCTTGCACATTAAACTAGGCCAGTGTTTCTCTCATATAACGACAAAATTTCCAGGACTTAGCTTAGAGAAGATAAAAGCGGGAGATTTTGATGGTCCACAAATAAGAAAATTAATTAAAGATTCCAGTTTCCTAAATTCTATGAACGATTTGGAACGGCCTGCTTGGACTTCTTTTGTTGAAGTTATTAAAAATTTTCTTGGAAATTACAAGTCAAGCAACTATCGCCAAAATGTTAATCACATGCTAGATAACTTTAGAAACTTGGGATGCAACATGTCTATCAATTTGCACTACCTTCATAGTCATCTCGACCGATTCCCAGATAATCTTGGATCTTGTAGCGATGAGCAAGGGGAGCGGTTTCATCAGGATCTGAAAACTATGGAAGAGAGGTACCAAGGCCGATGGGATCGGCATATGATGGCTGACTACTGTTGGGGAATGCAACGAAACCTTCCCACTGCACATCATTCACGATAGTCACGAAAAAGAAAGTTTTTATGTAAATAATAATGAAAAAAATCACTTTTTTTATATATATGCACAAAAGCAAAATACTAGAAAACTACATGTAAGAATTACAACTTTTTGTTATTTTTGCAATCAGTATGAAGTCCTAGTTTAAAAAATATATATAGTTCCTTGGCTCCAAAACTAGTGTTGACTTGTGTTATTATCCATTAGTAAAAAAAATTAAGATTTTTCGAATTTTTTTCTTCAAATTGCTTCAAAATAATTATCGCAATTCATAACAGGAGGCAACATCTAATAGACTAAGCATTTCTGAACTATAATTATGAGATGCTAACCCTTTTCGCAACTTCTCTCAGAGATGTACAAATAGATCAGAAGATGCTGCCAACAATGTTGCAGACGCCCTCATTTTGCTTCATATTTAAGCCGCAATGGAACAACAGATGACATAAACATATTTCCATCTGATATTGTAGCGTCATTGGAAGATATCCTGCTTATAAACGCTTTGTCCGGATAATCCATCGCAGCCCCATTTACTGATTATTGTCAGCTTCTCAGGAAGACTTTCCAACTCATTTTCAGGAAGTCTCCGTATTACTGTATGGTCTATAATATCCTGCACATTGACTTTCACAGAAACTTCCGTAACCTTCGTATATAGTGGTCCTGCATTTTTTTGTCTCTAGAAATGTGCTTGTATCCGGGAAAAATGTCAGCTCCGTGTCGCATTAAAGATGCCCGTAGTATCTCATATTTGTAATAAGTTCTAAGTCCATAAACAAGGCACAGCTTCTTCGGAACCATACATTTGAAGGTGTGCGTTTGGGACGTGAAAATGCTCTCTTCAATCCTTTTAAGTCGCAGTGTACTTGCATCAGCAGCAGATTTTGTAATCTGTGAACTAACTTTGTTATTGTCCATTGTATATTTAATAGCGCTTTCGATAAATGGTCTTTGGTCAAATAGTTCGTGGCGTCGGGAATCTGACTTTTTCTTTAACACTGCTCCATTCTTTTTTGTGGCCTTCCTCTTCCACGTCCGGTTAATATGGTGGGTTGAATTTCTGAATGCCTCGGCATACTTTCATCCATTTCGCTTTAATATTTGCATATGTCAGGCGAAGATTATTTGTTATACTTTTGCCTACCTGCAAATTGTCGTATAAGCTATCAAGTTCTTCTAAAGCACCTTCCACGAAATCCGTTGGGGTGGTTGAGTTCCTAAACAGACCAAACAATTTTAAGTTGTTCAACGCAATGTTTTTAGAATGTCAAAAATAATTTTCCACACTAGATACAAAGCACTTGTCGGGCCAACTTTCAGTCAGAGACTAATCCAGGGATTATGCCCATTTTTCAGTATATAGGTACTACTTGGATTAAAGGTTTATCAAAGAGTTATGCTCCCATGTCTTAAAATGTACCTGCTGGCTGTATACACATTAGATTTAGGTCAAATTACGCAATGTTGATATTATGCACGTGTTCAAATAAGATGTGTGCGTACCTGATAATTTAAAAGAATAGTTTATTTCTACATTCTGTATCTGTGCCTGCATTTACCAAGGATGCACGCCATACGATTTCTGGAACAATATCTTTTTTTGTTTGTTAGATTTATCGTCATTTTTCAGACATATTGCAATTACTACTGTAATTAATATGCAATTTTAATTTTGTTTAAATGGTGCGTGGTAAAGATATATATCTTTTTTTACTTTTTTATCTCTAGAAGTCGAAGGAGGACCTGGGAGCAGCTGGACTTTGTTGAATTAGATAAAGGAATAATCAAAGAACATATTTTGAAAATATGGCAGATACAAAAACTTCAATTTTTTATTTTCCATCAAAGTTGAAAAATAGTGAAAAAAAATAGACAATTGGTAAATAGCGATTAAGTTGCAGAAACACAAAGCAACCAGTAAAATTTGTTCTCTATGATATACTGAATAAATACATAAATCAATAGAAATAAAAAAAAATCCGATTAGTTACGCAGTTTTTTATATTCTACCTGAAACTGGACCATATTGCCTAAAAATTGAGTGCTTTTATTAACTGAAAATAGGTCAACTTTGAAGGGTTATATCTTCTAAACTCATAGTGTGTTTACATCTGAAATCCAGCAGATTTTAGTTGAAATCCAGCAGATTTTAGTTCAAATCTATTTCAAAATCTATTTCAAAATCTAATAGTGTGGTTACATCTGAAATCCAGCAGATTTTAGTTGAAATCCAGCAGATTCTAGTTGAAATCTATTTCAAAATCTATACCGTTTACATATATCTTTTTGAGATTTTGTGAGATTTTGTTTCCACAACAATAAACAGCTGATTAAAATAAAAGATATATACCAAAAATACCAAAAATACCAAAAATAAAATAGAAATAAAAAATTCTAAAAAGGAACAGATTTTATAATTATATTATGCAAAAATGAAAAAAGCACAAACTGAAATAGAAATTTTGCGAAAAAAAAATCACAATTTGTTAAACATATTGTTTGAACAGTAAAAACAAATACATCAATTATTATTTAGCAGATTGGAATGGGCACGCACATGTCTGTATAAAAAGTTATAACTTTTCAATTACTAGATATTCTTTTATTATAGATTCTTAATTTTTTTGTTAATAATTTATATTTTATTTCCTTTTTATTCAACTTGTTTGCTTTTGATTTTAAATGTCAATTTTTTGGTCACTGCGTTGTAATTTTCTACTACAATATTAAAAGAACACAATAGTGCCCAAGTTTGACAAGATTTTGTGAGATTTTGCACAAACCTAGTAACGAGCTAGATTTTGTTTTGTGTGGGAAATCTAGTAAAAATGAGCTAGATTTCGCTCGAAATCTCGTATATATTAGATTTCGCTTAAATGTAAACGCACTATAAAAATCTAATTTTATTGGAGGTACCAACTTTGTAATCTTTGAAAAATTTCGTATAAGATGACTTTATTCAAAATAACGTAATCACATCTCTAACTTTTGATTTTTGCAACCTCATTTGTTCTAAGGGCGCCACTGTGCGTCGTTTCACGGCTATTGGGTCCAGATAAAATGTTTATTTTGTGAATGAAAGTGATTTCAACAAACGGCATGAGAAATTGATATATACCCTCTACACAGTGCTGTGGAGAGTATGAAAAAACTGCAAAGAAATCGTTAAGCAAATAGAGGATACAACTTCCATCTTGCACTACTTTACACAGCCAAACTTAAGTTTTGTACATTTTAGAGCCGGAAATAGTTTATTTGTTTTATTTTAAGTTTTAAGGATTTAAATTCTTACTTTTGTTTTAAGGTAAATAACAAATTACACAAGAAAAAAAAAACATTCAATTGAATAAAATTCACAATTTTTTACTTTATCTTTTAGAAATTAAAGTTATAGAAATTTTTCCCAAAACAACTTTTATTCAAAACTTAAATAAAAAATTGTTTTTAATTACCTTCAGTCCTATAACTCAATGAAAGTTAAGCAATTACAACAAATGCATTTAACCTTAAACAATAACCTCTTTCAATAAGAAGCTTTAATATAAAGTCATCTTCATGTTGTTCAAGAAAAACGTGATTAAGAAAATCAGCCACAACAACGTGACTGCATCTTCATTTTTAATAGCCAAGCAAAATGAGGGGAAAAAAGCGGAAAACTTTTTGAAAATCTTCAACTTGAACTTGAGCACTTATAGCCGCCGTTTGGGAAGATGTTCATGTACAAAACGTACAAAACAAAACAAAATAAAACAATGTAATTTTAAGTGGTTAACAAACCAAAATGAATAAAGGAGTGTTGATGCCTGTCTAAACCATGTCTGCTAACTAACAACAAACTTTGGAGTCGGTCGCTTAGGAAGATGTGCAGCAAAAACCAATCAAGTATTTAACAATAGAAAAAACTATAGCAAGCCCTGTACCAGCAAATATTTGGAAACAAAAGTCGTACAAGTTACAACAAACAAATATTATACATATTACGAGTATGATAGAGAAAACCACAAAACACCCAATAACAGATGATGATGATGATGATTTTCTTAAAGGCCAATGATTAAGACGATGATAATGATGCAAAAAAAAATATAGAAATCGTGAGTTAAACGACACCAAAAAAAAACAAGTAAGAAAAACTTGGCAATAACATCAAAAATCCAATATTAAAAATTTTGTCCAATAATAGCAACAACAATAAGCAACAAAGAATATTTATTGATTTTTTTTTTTTTGTTCAGTTGTTGTTGTGTATTTCGAAACAAATTGGTTTCGTTATGTTTACACTTTATACAACAATTTATCTGAACTTCCGTTTATTTGATGATTGAATGAAAAATGCATTCATATTGCATTGCATTTTATTAAAAACAGGGTGATCAAACAAGAACTATGAATTAAAATCTGGCAACATACTCGTATTTTTATACCCTATACCACTATGTGGTCAGGTTAAAATGACTTTGGGCTGATGTTTGTAAATAGCAAAAATATTTGACTCAGAATCATTTCTATTTAGCGATGTCCGTCTGTCCGTCCGTCCATCGGTTTGTCCATGTAAACTTTGTAAACAAACTACAGGCCGCAAATAAGAATATATGAATATATAATATAAATATATAAATATATAAATATAATATAGAATATATAAAAAACAAGTAAGAAAATTATAGTCGGTCTAGACCCATGGCCGATAAAAGATCAAGTACCAAATTTCATCAAAATATATTCATACTTGCGACCTGCAGTTTCATTACAAGCTTTACATGGTCACACAGACGGACGGACGGACATCGTTAAATCGAATCAGATAGTGATTCTGATTCGATCGGTATAATCAAAGATTGGTGTAGGTCAAATATTTTTGGTTGATACAAACAGCAGCACAAAGACATTATACCCAAACCACATAGTGGTATAGGGTATACATACACTTTTCGAAAAATGAAATGGAAAATGAAAAATGGAAAATGAAAAATGGAAAAAGTAAAATGAAAAATGGAAAATGAAAAATTAAAAATTAAAAATGAAAAAGGAAAATTGAAAATTAAAAATTGAAAAATTAAAAATGAAAAATGGAAAATGAAAAATGAAAAATGGAAAACGAAAAATGAAAAATTGAAAATCGAAAATGGAAAACGCGAAATGAGAAATGGAAAATGAAAAATGAAAATGAAAAATGGAAAATGAAAAGTGGAAAATGGAATGAAAAATTAAAAATGGAAAATGAAAAATTAAAAATGGAAAATGGAACATGAAAAATTAAAAATGAAAATTGAAAAATGGAAAATGGAAAATGAAAAATCAAAAATCAAAAATCAAAATTGAAAAATTAAATTTGGAAAATGAAAAATGAAAAATGAAAAATTGAAAATCGAAAATGGAAAAGGGAAAATAGAAAATGAGAAATGGAAAATGAAAAATGGAAAATGAAAAATGAAAAATGGAAAATGAAAAATGAAAAATTGAAAATCGAAAATGGAAAATGCTAAATGAGAAATGGAAAATGAAAATGAAAAATGGAAAATGAAAACTGGAGAATGGAAAATGAAATATGAAAAATCAAAATTGAAAATTGAAAATTGAAAAATGGAAATAGAAAAATTAAAAATGGAATATGGAAAATTAAAAATTAAAAATGGAAAATGAAAAATGGAAAATGAAAAATGAAAAATTGAAAATCGAAAATGGAAAATGGAAAATGCGAAATGCAAAATGAAAAGTGGAAAATGGAAAATGAAAAATTAAAAATGGAAAATGAAAAATTAAAAATTAAAAATGGAAAATGAGAAATGGAAAATGGAACACGAAAAATTTAAAATGAAAAATGAAAAATGAAAAATGAAAAATGAAAAATGAAAAATGAAAAATGGAAAATGGAAAATGGAAAATGGAAAATGGAAAATGAAAAATGGAAAATGAAAAATGAAAAATGGAAAATGAAAAATGGAAAATGAAAAATTAAAAATGAAAAATGATAAATGGAAAATGGAAAATAAAAAATGAAAAATGAAAAATGATAAATGGAAAATAAAAAATGAAAAATGAAAAATGGAAAATAAAAAATGGAAAATGAAAAATTTAAAATTAAAAATGGCAAATGGAAAATGAAAAATCAAAAATTAAAAATGAAATATGTACATATGAAAAATGGAAAGTAGAATATGGAAAATGAAAAATGGAAAATGAAAATATAAAAATGAAAAATGGAAAATGAAAAATGGAAACAGGAAAATGATAAATTAAAAATGGAAAATGAAAAATGAAAAATTAAAAATGAAAAATGGAAAATAAAAAATTGAAAATGGAAAATGGAAACTGAAAAATGAAAAGTGGAAAATGGAAAGATGAAAATTGAAAAGTGAAAAATGGAAAATGATAGAAAAAAATTAAAATTGAAAATGAAAAAGGTGGATGGTATCAAAGTTTCGGCCCAGCCGAATTTAACACTCTTGTTAATTTTTATTTTCGATCAGAAGAACCTAAGTGAAAGTAATTACAGTGGACTAAAAACAAGTCGAATTTCAGAACGTACATGAATATTAAATCCTAATGAATTTTCAAGCCAAAAAATTCTGAGCGTTAATAAAAGTCGCATACTCGTATATAGTTATTTTTTATTACAAAATGTATGTTCTAATAATCTAAACCATAAAAACAAAGTTTTTATTAAAACTCTTTCCTGCCTTATGCATATGAGTTTTGAATCTCTCCGTGACTGTGCGTGCCTTTGCGTGATTATCTTAAAATTAATCTTTGGCCACAACAAGTCTATGGACAAAGTTTCAGATCGATCGGTTGGGGGGAAATGAGGTTTTAGTCTATCCGTGACTGAACATGACTATGCGTGACTGTGGTTGACTATGTCATAGTTAAACTTTTTTCACAACAAGTCTATCGACCAAGTTTCAGATCGATCGGATAAGGGTAAATGGGTTATAAATCACTCCGTTGCTGAGCGTGACTATGTCGAAGTTAATCTTTCTTTGCAGCAAGTACATCGACCAAGTTTCAGATTGATTGGATGAAGGGAAATCCATTTTAAATCTCTCCGTGACTGTGTGTGACCATGCGTGACTGTGCGGGACTAAGTCAAGTGTATGGACCAAGTTTCAGATCGTTCGAATGAGGGGAAATGACATTTAGATCACTCCGTGACTGTGCGTGACTATGCGTGATTGTGCGTGACTACCCCAAAATTAATCTGTAGTCACAACAAGACCAAATTTCAGATCAATTGGATAAGGGGGAATGGGGTTGACCCACGACAGACAGACAGACAGACAGACAGAGAGTATGAGTTAAAGATAGAGTATAAAAATACATTCTGAACATTCTATGTTTAATTAAGAAATCACAATAATGTTTCGAAGGATATCATATCTTCCAAGGGAAAAAGTTATGATTTTAGAAGCTTTGAATACGCAAAATTAATTTTTACAACTCTTCACATGGCACCCATCAAAACCTCAGATTGCCGGGACATCGGATTCGTGATTGATTTAAACTGAATAACTTTTGTAATTTTTCAAAAATAGTCGTAAATATTGAATTTGGAAAAGGAAACTAAATTTTTTTGCTAATGACCGTTCTAATCCAATTTGCTAGGAATTATCACAAACAAGTGTTAAATTCCTCCAAGTGAGCTTCATGTAAACATTAATATCTGGCCTTATTTATTGCAGCATTTAAATCAAATGTAAACAAAATATTTCAAAAAGTAAAAACTTTTTTAAACGTAATACTAAATTATAACAAAAAACTTACTGCATATTTAACAATTTTTAGAAGTGTCTCCATTTTTTTTTTTTTTTTTTTGTTTTGCCATATCTTGGCACAACGATGTCCGATTTACCCCATTTTAAATACCGACCAGCTCGAAATGATGACAAATAATACCATCCTATCCCATTTATCCAGGTTAATGGTTTATTTTGTGAATGAGAGTGATTTCAACAGACAGACGGACGGACAGACGGACATCGCTATATCACCTTCAGTTGTTATAAGAATCCAGAATTAAAAATGCGGAAAAAATCGAAATCGAAAAAAATACGTACAGTGGTGGTCATGTAATTAAAACATGATGGCAACCTCTTGGAATTAAAAATTTTTAATGTTTCTTTTCTACTTTACTTTACTTTCGCACCTAATTTCTTAGTTATTTCTCTTTATCATTAATTTATATTATAAAATAATGCGTTATTTTGCGATAATACGTTCTCCGAAGTGGACACATAATTAAAAGATATTCGACTTTGCTTTAATAATAATTAATTTTAAAAAAATTTTCAAATTTTTTCCCCAAAATATTGCCGGTAAGTATTAAGAAAGTGTTTTAATGTAAAATTATAGTTTTTAAATATGGGTAAAGCATCAAGTTGTTCCAAAGAAGAAAGAAATCTTATAAATAACTTAAAAAACTCTGGTAAAACTGTAATACAAATTTCTAATTTGCTAGGTTGCTCCAGAGGAAAAGTATACAATTCCATCAGATATTTCAATAAATTTGGGACAACAAAAAATGTTCCAAGAGCTCCCAAACCGCAAAAAACAAATAAAAGGGAAGACAACATTATAAAAAGAATCTCCCAATCTGATCCATTTAAAAGTTCCAGGCAAATACAGCTTGAAGTGCAGCCATCGCATGAGATTGAAGTTTCTGCTAGAACAATAAGAAGAAGGCTTAATGAAGTTTCTCTCCATGCATCGCACAACGTAAACCCTTTGTTTCAAAAAAGAATATAAAATCCAGACTAGAGTTTGCAAAAGAAAATTTGAGAAAACCGATAAATTTTTGGAAAAACGTGCTATGGAGTGATGAATCCAAGTTTTGTCGATGGGGATCTGATGGAAAAACGTATGTGTGGCGTCCCATTAATCAGCAGCATCATCCAAAGTACACCATAAAAGCAATTAAAGTGGTGGGAATGTAATGGTTTGGGGTGCGTTTTCTTGGCACGGAATTGGCCCAATTGTCAGAATTTCTTCAAAAATGGACCAGCATTTATATAAAAATATAATAGGAAATGCGATGGTACCTTCCGCTGAAGAAAATTTGCCGCTGCTATGGAATTTTATGCACGACAATGATCGTAAACACACTTCACGGCTTGTAAAGCGTTGCTTAGAGGAACAAAGCATAAATGTTTTTAAATGGCCAGCTCAGTCGCCTGATCTCAATTGAGAACTTGTGGAGTGAAGTTGAGAAAAGTTTGAAGGGGAAAAACAGCAAAAATTTAGACGAATTGTGGGAAAATATTGAAGCAGCTGGTGGGAATGTAATGGTTTGGGGTGCGTTTTCTTGGCACGGAATTGGCCCAATTGTCAGAATTTCTTCAAAAATGGACCAGCATTTATATAAAAATATAATAGGAAATGCGATGGTACCTTCCGCTGAAGAAAATTTGCCGCTGCTATGGAATTTTATGCACGACAATGATCGTAAACACACTTCACGGCTTGTAAAGCGTTGCTTAGAGGAACAAAGCATAAATGTTTTTAAATGGCCAGCTCAGTCGCCTGATCTCAATTGAGAACTTGTGGAGTGAAGTTGAGAAAAGTTTGAAGGGGAAAAACAGCAAAAATTTAGACGAATTGTGGGAAAATATTGAAGCAGCTTGGAAAGCTATACCCTCTTCAGTTTGCAGGCATTTGGTCGAAAGTATGCCAAATAGATGTCACAATGTGATGAAAAATAAGGGCTATCCTACAAAATATTAAAGGTAAATTTGAAATTATTTGACGAAATTGGTAAATTATTAGAATTATTGAAACAGTGGTAAACGTTTTAATTATTTGTCCAACACCATTAATGTTGTTCTTGTATTTTTTTTTTGTTTCAGACACCGTTTTGAAGGGTACATTTATCAGCTGCCAGACTTAGATTTAAGAAAAGAAAAAATAATTTTGTTATCTTTTTATATATTGAAAATAAAACGAATAATTTACCGTTCTGATGAATGTTTTAATTATATGACCACCACTGTATATGGTTTCTTTTCACGCTTCTCTGCAAAGAAAACAAGATTTTACGGAAGAATATCCATAGGATTTCAGAAGTTGTTAGCAATGATATAAATAAAATAAATATCATCATTGATGAATTTTATCTTATATTATGGTTTAAAATCGAAAAAAGGCGTTTTTTATAATTTTTTTGTTAAGATATGAATAATGTTGGATTATTTATTTCATATACACGTTATAGCATAACATTTGAGGAATCTTTGAAAAAATTTTCAATTAAAAATTTTAATAAATAAGTCCGTGTCAGCGAATCTCCAGAGGTGTTGTTGTTTTGCGGTGAACATCATAACTCTTTACCGGATCATGTGAAATATAAAAATCAAAGTGCGATTTAAAGGTGACATGTTTCCTGAGGAAAGGACGAAGAGTTTATTTTTAATTTTATTTTTTTTTTTTTTTGCAGCATTTTGAAGTGAAAAACACGGTTTTTGCTATACAATTTCGGGAATTTGTTGTTAAAAAATGGGAATGGGAATGGTTACCTGATGATTTATGTGCAGATATAGTGTGTAAAATTTCAAAGTTTTTTAAAAACTGATTCATATACGATATACCGTATGAGGCCGGTCGCTGCAAACGCTGTATCTTCTTAAGTTTTGCTCCGATTTACTTGAAATTTTGATACAACTCTCTCGACATATTTTATATTCAGAAAGAGAAATGCAAAAAAAGGTTTTAAAACCTTTCCCCCCCTCCCCCCCCCCCACCCCTTAATAGCGTACCTCAAAATTATTTTCGTAAGCTACAGGTTTCAAATATAAAAAATATATCTAGATTAAATTTGGTATATTAGCTTTTATCAGCCATATGATTAATGGGAGCAATTTAAATTGGTAAAAATCGACTTAAACAAGGGATTTCCTAAAGATCCAGATTGTTCTATATATCGTGATCAAATTTGGTTTGTGAGTGTTGTGCATGTCTCCATATAATAATCATATCTGATATGAAGTTTATTATATGGCGACTAGGTTCAAAAATTATCTAACCAAGTTCACATTAAATGAGATCACTTACATGTGCCAAAACCATATATGTATGTACTAACCAGATGTAAGCAAATTTTGTTTTTAACTCGAGCTAAAGTCTCAAGTCGTACTTAAAGTGGAGACATTTTTTAATTTTGTGCTGCCTTGTGTAATCGATCAGAAGTACGCTCGAGAATAACTCACGAAGAAAAATGGATTCATTACGCTACGCCACAGTCCAAGCAATGGAGTTTTCGAGATAAATCAGCTCCACTTTGTCGGAACCTAATTTTGCTAAAAAAAAAAAAATTGCCACGCAGCATTCAAAGAGTGAGAAGAGTTAAAAACATACACCAACAAACATGTTCGATATAAACAACCACAGCTAACATTTGAGAGAATGTGTAGCCTCAAAGCGACATATCGGTTGGATGGTGGCTTATAAAAAGAACATGCAGTGAATAAAACACTCTCTCATTTCGATAGCAGGCATAGGATGCTGGCCTCTTACTCAGACAGCTGGCCAGAGGGTAAGCTCTTTAAACTTGACAGGTGGAACTCTAGACAAGGTAAACGGATAAACGCAAAAGAAAATCAGCGACATCGGTAAAGTATACTATTTTAATATATATTTTGGTAAAAGAATTGGTGCCAATACCAATTCACAGAGTACCAATTACATTCGTCCACCGTTGGATTGCATTTAACGAACGAAGACCAAAGTGAGATTTACATCCGACCTAGAGTAGGGGTGAATTACGTTCATTCACGGATTGGATTACATCCATACCAGCATAGAATACATCCATTCAGCAGAGATTAGGGCCGGATTAGATTCGTCCAGATGGTTTACATTCAACCAAATCAGAGCCAGGAAAGAAGTGTGATATGCTAGGAATATGATCAAAACCACGCGACATCAGCAAAAGCATCGGTACTGGCTAAAGCAGCAAAACAACAAGCGACACCAGCAAAAACCACTAGTGCCCGCGACATCAACAACCTCAGAACCCGCTATAGCAGCAACACGTCAATACCCATAACAATAGTTATAAACTCAGTACCCGGGACTTCAGTACCAACAACAGAACCCGCTATAGAAGCAACAACAACTTTGAAAACAATAAATAAAGAAGATATTGATACAAACCCAATTGCATTGTGCCCATCACTATATAAAGTCAGCTAAACTATTCCAGCTTCAAAAAAAATACCGGAGCTTCCTTACTACTCTGATTAGCTAGTAAAAGGAAAAACTATTAATGTCAATTCTAAGTAATTGGATAATCGCAACAACTAATTTTAGGTAAAACGTTACCATTTGTCATACGAAGGAGTCCCCTTTCATTATAGTAATGATCAGGTTCAAAATATTTTAAGCTTACCCCATAAAAAGGAAATAATACTCCCAAATAAGTTTCTTCCTTAAAAAATATATTTTTTAGGCAAGGCCTTGAAAAAAACTAACGGTAAGTGGTCTCTAGTTCCACGTGTGTAACGAATTTTTCACACAGTGTAATCAATTTTGAAAAAAAAAAATACAAATAATTGAATACTACAAGAAACTTCAGAAAAACTAGTTCACATTTATGACAATAAATACAAATTCACAGTCATAAATCTGTAATTTTTTATAATTTTTTTTAGTTGTCTTTGAGCTGTTTCTTATAATTGAATTTTGCAATAGGAAGTCAACAACTTGTTAATTTTCAAGGTAAAATACACGTTTAAAACAAAAGAAAAATTTAGGTTGTTTCGCTGGACGGATCTAAAAATGTTAAAGCTGTTTTTTTTTTTTTTTTCAACATGCTAACAAACTCTTATGCTACTATAAGACATCAGTGGAATTTTGAAATATTTAAAAGAGGAATTTTGTATATTTACTTATATACATATTCCTTCATTAAATGGAATGACAACAGTTGTGACTGCACTATTCTTTAGTTTTTTTCATTTTTTTTATTAAAGATTGTTTTTAATATGAATTAAGAAAAAAAAATACCTCAGTATGAGCATATTTAAGAATCACATTCATTCTTCTAAAAAACTGACAAATACAATTTATTATTTAGTTTAATTTAGTTGCCTTTTTGTTTAGGAAAAAAAGACACATTCAATTTATTTAGTACAATTTAATCAAATTGTCTGTATCTACATGAGTATTGTGTTCATGAAAAGCATGAGAAAATATTTTACAGCCTTATCTTGGAAATAAATAAATTAACCATTAATATTTAAAACAAAAAAAACGGTATAAATAAACATAATTCAAAGGTAAACATGAAACTGAATACGAAGAAATACTTGTAAAAATTAAATCTATAACAAGTTGCAATATAGAGAATATCAATCTTTATAACTCAGGACACGGAACATTTATGCACAGTTAACTCAAAAAGTGAGTGGTCACTATTAGTTTTATTTTTAAATGGATTTTCGTAAAATAAGTCAAGATTTTAATTATTATTATTTTTTTTTTATTAGCAATATTTTTAATTTCAATGCTTTAACACATGTTCTCTTGTTTCCTTACCTTTTTTTATAATAATAGTTAAAAATGAAAAATTGACTAAGATGGTTAATTCGGCAAGAAAATATTAAACGAACATTGTCGCCGACATCGGCAACACTAAAGAAAAAGCCGGCCGACTTGGACCACTGTTTAATATCTGTATAACCATTAGAGTGGTCCTTAATTCAACAGTATTTGCAAAATATTAGAATTTTTTGACGTAATTGTCCTAAACTAGCTTGGGGTCATTTGTGGCGCCAAGTCCAAATGGATTAATGACGTCATATTATTTTCTTTCTCTAAACCGTAGTTACAGCGATGAAATAAAATATTTTAAAGTAGAAAACTGATTAATTTTTGATACAAAGTATTTAGAAAAAGTACATTTACTGAATATTTCACAAAAATCGAGCTTTTCGCGAATTTCGCAAAAAAAAAAATCCTTGTAAAAAAATTCTAGCAGAGGCATTTACTTAAAAATGCACACAGTACTTTGGAGAGAGTCAAGTAACCACCAAACCGATTGCTATTTCTGTTTAAAGTTGCTGGATTCAATATGAAAAATCGAAAAAATATTATTTACGCGAATGTCCCATCGGTTTCCAAACCAGTTCAACGTCCACCAAATGATCCATTACCAGTCATTCCCAGTGCTACGAGCAGTGAGTCCGAAACATTTTTCACCAGCAGTGATAGTTTGTATGAGGCTGATGATGAACGCCATTTAGTGACTTGAGCTGAGCTGAATGAATGAATTCGTGATTTACATTTAACGAAGCAAGACGCATACTAGCTTCACCCATGCAGCAGTGAAAACATTTTGCAGTAGGGACAAAAGTAACAATCTATAGAGATAGAAGCTTGGAACTGGCTGCACATTTTGAAAAGAAACACTCTATTCTATACTGTACTGATGTTGATGGTTTATTTCAAAGAATGAACCAGCCATATGAAAAAATTTAATGGAGATTATTTATTGATGGCTCTAAGTACAGTTTAAAGGCTCTTCTTTTGCATGATGTGAATGAAAAACCATCCATACCAATTGTTCATGCCACTAACGCAAAGGAAAATTACGAATCAATGACTGAAATACAACGATCATAAATTGAAAATCTGAGGTGACCTTAAGGTGTGTGATTTAAACTTCCCTGTATATATAGAATAGACCATCGTAAATAACTGTAAATTATTCTGTTTCAGGTCATTGCTTTGTTGACTGGTATGCAAGGTTTCACAAAATATTGTTGTTTCCTTTGTCTATGGGATAGTCGCGCTACATGTCATCATTACGTCAGAACAGAGTAGGCAAAAAAAACTGAATATTCACCGGGAAAACAAAACATTTTAAATACACTATTAATTGATAAAAATGACGTTCTTCTTCCGCCGCTGCACATAAAATTGAGCCTTTTTAAGAACGTTGTTAAGGCTCTGGACAAAGATGGTGCAGCATTTAAATATTTGTTAGCGGTTTTTCCTAAAATTTCATGTGCTAAAATCAAAAAAGGCACATTTGTTGGCCCTCGGATCAGGAAGCAATTGAATGATGACAATTTTTCACAATGTTTATTGGAGAAAGAATATGCGGCCTGGAAATCTTTCAAGAGCATCGTGTACAGTTTTCTTGGAAACAATAAGACTGAAAATTACAGACAAATGTTAGCTGAAATATTGAAAAATTATCACGAATTAGATGCACGAATGTCATTCAAAACGCATTTTCTTCATTCGCATTTTGATTTTTTTCCACGAACCTAGGTGCGGTGAGTGACGAACAAGGGGAGCGTGCTCACCAAGATTTAATGAAAATTTAAAGAAATTATCAAGGATTTTGGGACAAAAGACTATTTCTGGACTCTAACACATGAAATCGAACAAATAAAATACAAAAGACTTTCAAATAAAGCCATTCAGTTCTGAAAATTCATTGATTTTTTAATAAACTAATGATTTTTTATGTAAAAAACGAATAAAAATCTCGAAAACCTGACGTGATAGAGAAAAACCAATTACAGATTCTAATTCAGCCCACCAAATTACCCTAGGTAAGATATTTGGTTGCTTCAGTCCAAAACCTTGTTGGCTAGTGTAATCATACTAATGAAGTAACTACAACAATTACAGTTATCGCACACAAGAAACAAATTTTGTAATAGCAACAATAATAAGAACATAGAAAATCATATTTTATTTTCCATATTTTCATTGAAATCTCAGGACTGATTAAATCGATGTTGATGATTTTAAACAGCAACCTGCTCAGGATGTCAAGGAATCGACTTAACTAAAAATTAGCAACCCAGCTGACCAACTGAGGGTGTGGTCGTGATTTCCATAGACGGACAGACAGACATCGCTACATCAACGTTAATTTCTTCCTCATCTGCAGACCATAGCATGCATTTAAGTGCCTATTATGAGCAACTTTCGATGTTCGATTGTGGTCTAATTAACTGATCGAACGAATTTTCATTTGGTATTATGGCGCACATTCGATAAAATAGCGCTATTGTGAATTTCACTCAATTGGATTATTCACAATAGTACATATTTATCAGCTGGCACTATAAATAAACATTGTTTGTTTACAATTTATTAAAGAAAAAAAAATAATTAATTATTTATTAACATGGAATTGTGGTTCTATGATGAAGAAGAATGCTTCGTCATGAGAGATGCTTCCAACATTTTGGAAATCGATTCCACTACGTAAGTATGCGAGGTTTTAACAAGGGTACCATTTGTTTACAGATTTATAGCAAATTTTCGACTGCAAGGAGGCGTTTATGGTATTGCTGTCTACTACATATGAACTGCTGTGGCAATGCATACAAGGCAGATAAATCTCATGAAATTAAAATAATTTACAATTTATATTTTCAATAACTTTTACAAACTGCCATTCAGCATCGAAAGCAAAATTGTGTTCGATTGAAAATTCGTTGTACAACAAAATTTTCGACCGTGCCGCCAGCTCATAATGCGATTTTGACATTCGATATTCGATGTTCGATAGCCAGCGAAGATCGAAGATCGAATGCAATTTCTTAATTCGACGACTCACTTGCCAAATCGATTAACTCCACTTTCTGATTTATGAAAATTTTAATGTCAAAGCGCTTCATTGACATCTAACTGCTTATATTGGAAACAAATTTCTCTTCTAATAAGGATTAGGAACCATTAACTTACTTTATTTTTATAGAAATTTGCTTTGAATATAAACAATTGGACATCAATCAAGCACTTTTGCATTGAAATTACCATATCTCAGAAAGATGATCGATGATCGAATGCAACTCATAATAAGGGCCTTAATGTAAAATTTTTATTTTATATGTATGTGTTTAAAGAGAATTAATTTTAATAGAAACATTTGATAGCATTTTATAAAAAATACAACAAACATTTTTAATATTTTGTCCATATTTAATATGGAATGGGTGTTTTTTTTTTTTTTTTTTTCAGAACTTTAATTAAAATCAATTATCCAGGCTTTATTGGATATAATTTTTAATTTTAATTTTTAAATATGATTTGGGACAAAAAGCCTCCACGGCTGGCGCGGCCGCATTTCGACAATAAATTGTCGAATGTCGATTTCCAGTGCTCAGTTGTCTCTGGTTTATCGTCGTAGACGAGTGACATTACACAACCCTAAAGAAAATAATCCAATCTCACGATATTGGTGGTCAATTACCAGGACAATTAATTGAGGTACGAAAAAACTTGTACTCATATCTCTAAACTATTCACCGTTGATATTTTGCCCATCATCGTGTTTGAAGACATGAGAACCAATGATTCCGCTGGCCCATAAACCGCACCAAAAAGTTATTTTCTGTAGATATAATGGTGTTTGAACAAAAGCTTGTGGATTATTTTCACTTAAAATACGACAATTTTGCATATTTACGTACCCATTACTAAAAATCAAAATTAATATCAATTTGTGTTTGAGCTCATTGGTCGAATTGGCAGCGCATACGGTGGTCGTTTGGCTTTAATTCTTGCACAAGTTGAATCTTAAAAGCTCGTAAGGGTTTAACAAATAACTGCGTCTTCACCCAGGACAACGATACGAAGCAGACGGCACAAATACTAAGTTGTAGCTTTTATAAAAGTCACAATTGTTGCGCTGTTGTCTCAGTCCCCGGATAAAAAATATCTGCGATTATTTGGACAGAAGAGTTATAGAATGAGATATAAGAATCAAACATGTGTAATTAAAGACTTTCAGGAAGAATGGGACCAAATTTCACTACAGGTGACCAAAAATTTAGTTTATTCTATTCCTAGAAGACTAAAAGCAATAACTAAGAGTATCTATATATTAATACGTGAAGGAAAATGTTTAGTTCCCTTTTTAAGCAATATGCGGGCACGTAGGAGTGTGAAAATTGGCATAATTGTAGTTCATATGGAGGAGAAGCTGAGAATGATAAAATTTATGTTTAATCTGTCTTAAAAATATATTAAATTAAATAAAATAAAATATTTATAATAAAGGGTTTTTCAACAGGGACGCTACAAAAGTAGAAAGACAGGGACAGTAAACGACGCCCTATTTCTTGCCGCTCTTTTGACATTTCTCTTCAGCAAGGTTTGCCATTCCATGATGGAAAGATATACGAGCCAACAACGAGTCGAAATTATTAAAATTTACTACCGAAATTTGGAGTCAGTGGCCTCAACGTTAAGAGCGCTACGTCCAATTTATGGTCGTCATAATCGTCCTAGCAGATCAACAATTGAGCGTCTAGTGGAAAAATTGGAATCCACAGGCACAGTACAAAATGTGCCCGTGGCAGTGAGACAAAGAAGTGCCCGTAGTGTCGAGAATATTGCTGCCGCTGAGGCTTCAGTTGAAGAAAGCCCAAGTGTGTCTCTCACACGTCGTTCTCAATCAATTGTGACGTCATTGTGGAGAATTTTGCGAAAAGATCTTGGCCTACATCCTTACAAGATCAAATTGAAGCAAGAACTGAAGCCGCTTGACCACCAGAAGCGTCGTATATTCGTGAATTGGGCTGAGAAACAACTTGAAAATGATTCGGATTTTCATCGAAAAATCATCTTCAGCGATGAGGCTCATTTCTGGCTGAATGGCTTCGTCAATAAACAAAATATGCGTTATTGGTCAGACAGCCATCCACACGTACTCCATGAGTCATCATTGCATCCCGAAAAAATTACGGTTTGGTGCGGTTTATGGGCCGGCGGCGTCATTGGGCCATACTTCTTCCGTGATGATCAAGACCGGCACGTTACTGTGAATGGGAATCGCTACCGTTCAATGATAACCGAATATTTTTGGCCCCAGTTGGATGATATGGACTTGGAGGACATGTGGTTCCAATAGGACGGCGCCACAAGCCACACAGCGAATGTCACAATCAATTTATTGGAAACCAAGTTTGTAGAACGTGTTATCTCACGATATGGTCCAGTCGATTGGCCACCTCGGTCGTGCGATTTGACGCCGTTGGACTATTTCCTGTGGGGCTACGTCAAGTCTATGGTCTATGCCAACAAGCCAGCGACGATTGATGAACTTCGTACGAATATCGAACGTGAAATTGCAGCAGTATCGGCCGATTTATGCTTGAAAACCGTCGAAAGTTGGGTTCAGAGTCTGGACTTCTGCAAGCGTGCCCGTGGTGACCATGCAAAAGAGATCGATTTCCATACATAATGGCATCGAACATACTTTCACAGGAATAAAGAATTTCATTGATATCCAAAACCATTTTTGTTTTATTTAAAAAAACTTTTGTAGCGCTCTTATTGAAAAACCCTTTAATTATTTACACTCTGTTAATGCGAACGATTTAAGTTATACATGTTGTGTTGAATTGCGAATTGCTAAAATTGATTAACATACCTCTAGGCTCATTTAAATATTCATAAATCTTATACATATGTATATAGATTTCAAAAACATTGGAAGACAAAAATTGAATGAAAAAATAATATTTCCTAGAATCTGCACTCGAATGTCGAGTGCTGGGCTATACTAGTTAATATTAAAATATTAAAATTTATGTGTTCGAATTAACAACAAGTTCCCATTTTTTGAAGTGTAAATAAAGATTATTTTTTGTTTTTATATAAAAATAAAGTATATATAATAAAAAATAATAAAACATATTTAAAAAAAAAATGTTTAAAAACTTATTTTAAATATGAGACTCACTTTATGACTCAACTGTATGTCTAGAGTCAAGGTCAGCTCATAAAACAAAATAAAACAACATTATGTTTTACACAAAAATAAACTTGTTTTAAAAACTGTCATCTTCTTAAGCAGAAGTTTTCAATTATTTTTAAAAAAAACTAGTATAAGTGCTTACTTATGTTCATTTACCCAATTGGAAAGTTACTCATAAAGGCTGAAAATTTGTTAAATGATTTGCGGGTAAAACATAAAATATCAGTTATTACAAGCAAAATTTTAATTGTGAAGGTGCGGCTGCCATATTTTGTAAGCATTGAAATGCACTCTTATAGATTGCAAACAAAACTATAACAACAGTAAAATTTATGTTTGTGGGAGAGCATTTGAATGCAATGATCATATCACAACTTCATAATACACCAACACCATTCACCAAAGCCGCCTGTATAACTCTGAAAGAGACTTCAAAAGTATTATTAAAATTTGTATAAAGGTTTCTCACCAAAAAGTCTATGTAAGTATGAGTGATTCATTTATGAAATTTTGGTTCATTACACTCAAACAATTGTTAAATTCTTAACTAAAAATTTTTATTGCCAGTAATAGCACTTAAAATTTAATTCGAAAATGTTTAACTGTCAGTTTTTCTTAAATTCATTAAAAAGTCTTCAGTTTAAGGTCTAAACAAAATTATCACAACAGTAAATCTTATGTTTGTGAGAAAAGCAATTAACTTTAAAGCTCGTAAAAGCTTCTTTTATGCATTTGTGATTTGCTTCGAAAAAAAAATAGAAAATTTCCTTCCCATCAAATGGACTGTAAAGGTGTGATTGATGAAAAGTTGTATGCAGGAGGAAATAAAAAGAGACCTGTTATATATAAAAGGTAAATAAGTCATTAAAGTGATGTTTGTCTAATTGTAGGTAATACTGGTCAGTGCTGACGTAACATGAAATCGAGAAATTGCAAAATTGTAAAAAAAAAAGTTACTTTAATTGTACTGGAGTCAAAAATAAATGCTAACCATTTTTTTTAAAATTCATAAATTTTTAATACATAAAATAAATAATTTTCAAAATTGAAAATCTCATAGGGTTTCTTGACGGTTTTTAATGATTTCGAAGTTGTCGAATCCGAATCTAAAGTCAGTTTTTTCAGGTCACGTCATGTTTTTGTGCTACAGGGAGAGCAAGTCTCAACTGTTAACTAAATCAATAGGGAGAGTCGGAGAGGGTTAATATTACTTTTTCAAGAGGAACATTTTTTCCATTGGGACCTATCCCCTCCGGACCTTCCTTAGAGGGCCCCCCTAACAAATTTTTTGCTTTTTATATAACATAGGAAACACATTTTTTTTAGTTCAGTTAAATAGAACATAGCTTTTTATATCTCTAATATTTGTTTAGGTTTATCCCGGCTTTGGTTAAAAGGTACTGATGAGTGGCAGTAGTATGACCGAGTCTCAATCTTGAAAACGGAATCATCTCTAGATGTGAACAAGATATAGGGTATATAATATTTTCACCAGATGGGTTGAATATTTTGTAATGATGGTTGTATACTGTCCATTCTTTAACTTTACGAGTTGAAAGATTGTTGGTGATAAGAGTTTGTAAGTCCTTTTTTTCTTGTTTATGAAAAGTTAGTAATGAATGTCTTAATGCATTCCCCGCAAAGTTGCCTGCTGCAACATATCCTGAAATGTTTACGTGGCCTGGTACGCACATAATTCGAAGTTTATTTGGGAATTTAATTAATAAATTACGAATACCTGCCGCTATTTGTTCAAAGTATTTTGTGTTTAAAATTGCTGTAGATTTTCTACCAGTGCAAATAACAAACCAATACCCAACAATATGTTTGTATCAGTTTCTGAGCGGATAGTGAGGATAAATTTCCAATCTTTATACAGATATTTTATGGACAAAAACAATTGATGATATATTTCAGGTGATGTTATATGTTTTGGATTGTTAAATGCAACTTTTTTAATCTTCTCAGGCTGTTCTACATCTGCCAGAACAATGCCAACTATTAAATTTTGAGAGAATTTAAATTTTTAGAACGTATACACGATCCTTATTATTAAACGTGTCCAAAGGAGGGCTTTGGTGCTTATCAATGACACAAGGAAAACCAACTCTATTGTCACATTGGAGCATTGTCGGAATGTTGGTTGTGTAACACTGTATTATAGATATTACAATGGGAAGTGTTCTACTGAGATAAGTAAACTTATCTCTAGAGCCCATGTTTTTCTACGCACCACACGCTCATCTAGTAGATAACATCCATTTTCAGTCTATTGTCAAGTGGATCGAACAACACATTACCGCGAAAATTTGTTCATTTGCCGCACAAGCCGTATGTGGAATAAACTTTCCACTGAAGTCTTTCCTGTCACTTAAAATATAGATAAATTAAAAAAATGATGCGGCTGATCTTTATGGGCTAACGCAACCAACAGTATGCAGAATTTGTTTTTTTTTTTTTTTGATTATTTCAGCCATTTTCTTTGTTTTTTTTTCACATATAAACCAGTGTTGTTAATTTTGCTGTGCCATATTCCTTATTCGACTGCTTTTACTACCGCGTCGAACAAATGTGCGTAAAAAATTATCTTTTTTTATATTATTAAATTTCTGAAACGTGGCTAAATAACAAAATATCAATGAAACATAATGATTTTTACTGCTATAGAAGTGATCGTCAAAGTAGCAGAGGAGGAGGCGTTGCAGTACTAGTAAGGAGAAATATAGAACACACATTATTGCCACCACGACCAACAGTTGTTATTGAAAACATTGGTGTTAAAGTACGTCTGAGAAACGGAAATTATTTAAGTATATATTCTTGCTATTTCCCAGGTGGTTCTGCGGATAGTAATAATATTAAAAAACAACAATTCAAATTAGATCTTTGTAAATTATCGCGAGCTAACGAAATGTTCATACACGGTGGAGATTTCAACTGCAGGAACAACTTATGGGGTTGTCAAAGATCTAATTGTTGGGGAAATATTCTTTACGAAAAATTGGATTCCGAAAATTTTGATATACTTTTTCCAAATGACCATACCTATATCCCTTCTGATCCTCGAAGACAAGCCTCTACACTTGATCTATTTATAACGAATATCGCAAACTGCCTTTCTCCAGTAAGGGTAATCAATGATTTGAGTTCCGACCTGTACAAAGATCATATTTCGATTTTAATAGAGCAAATTGGTCCAGATATTCATCATTTACAAAAAAAAATTTAACTATTCCAAATGATAATAATTACAATGGTGGACAAATCGAGTCAAAGATTTCAACATTTAATGATGCTATCAAAGCTGCAATTAATCACAGCGTTCCTAGCAAAATAATTAAATCAAACTCACGAACACTACCGCAATAAATAAAGCATATGATTCAAATAAGGAATGTTTTCAGAAGGAATTGGAAACGTTTTCGAGATACATCTGATCTAATTAGTACAAAAGTGGTATAACAAGTGCATATCAGAAGAGATAATTAAATGGAAAAACAACTCTTGGAACAACTAGCTTTTAAAGCTCGATAAAGGATCATCTCCTTTTTGGAATATCTCAAAAATTTTAAAGAATAAAGCTCACACTATACCAATATTAAAACATAATAATGTAAATTTCTATACTCAATTTGAAAAATGTGAAATACTGAGCAAAATTTTAAGTGAGAACCATTCATTACCATCAAACCTCAGTGATGAATCAACTATATCCATGGCAAATAAAGCGGTTATCAATTTGGAATCAACCGTTTCGGACCCTCGAGATGATTTATCTGTTTCTATGGTTAAAGTCTATAACATCATAAAACAGTTGAAGTTAAAAAAATCGTCTGGGCTGGACGGAATAAGCAATAGATGTCTAAAAGCCTTGCCAAAAAAAGGGATTAGATATATTACTGATATTTTCAACTCGTGCCTTCGAATCAGCTATTATCCAAAAATATGGAAACATTCCAAGGTCATACCAATAAGAAAGCCAAACAAACCAGCCGATTGTCCTTATTCTTACAGGCCAATAAGCCTTTTATCCTCATTAAGTAAAATTCTGGAAAAAATATAATAAAAGAACATCTTACTAATTTTATCGATGTATATGATATTTTACCAAAACAGCAATTCGGATTTCGTAGACAACATAACACAGTTCATCCACTGGTCCGAATACGGGACTTAGTAACTTCAAATTTTAATAACGGAAAATCTACTGGTATGGTTCTGCTGGACATTAAAGCTGCCTTTGACTCGGTATGGCACAACGGATTGGTTTTAAAAATGATGAATTATAATTTCCCAACACAAATTATTAAAATGATCCATAGCTTTCTTTCGAATCGTGTTTTTGAAGTACACATTGGATACGAACATTCTACACAAAAAGAAATTTATGCTGATTGCCCACAGGGTTCGTGCATTTCTCCAATATTATACAATATCTATACAGCTGATTTCCCATCATTAAGTAATTGCGCTACTTCCATTTTTGCTGATGATACTGCTATTCTCAGTTCAGGCATCCTTTCAGCAGATGTTCTCTCCAGCCTTCAATGCGCATTAGCGGAAGTTCTTTCCTACTTCACAAAATGGAAAATAATCGTAAATTCGCAAAAAACCCACCGCAAAAAACCGACGAAAACCTTGCTTCTTACCTCAGCAACCAATTTCGTTTAATAATAATTTGATTCCGTGGTCGAACAAAGTAAAATATTTGGGTGTGATTTTAGATCCCAAGCTCAAATTTAAAGATCATGTCTCCTTTGTTATAGACAAAATTAACCCTTTAATAAACAGAAGATCTAAACTCAGCTCTGGAAACAAAACCCTTATATTAAAATCGATATTTCATGCCATTATGTTTTATGCTGCTCCTTTATGGTCTTCTGCAGCACAGTGTCATAAAAAAAATACAAGTAACCCCAAATAAACTGTTAAAAATGATTCATAATTTTCCTTGCCATTATTCCACCCAACGTTTACACAATATCGCCAACGTCGAACTAGTCAACACCCGTATTAAAAAGCTTACTTAAAATTTTTACAACAGATGTCGCAACTCTGAGTACAATCATATTAATGAGCTGATCTCATCGTAATTTTATCCTCTTACTTTAATTCTTCTTTTATAAAAAAAAAAAAAAAAAAACACAAAGGTTTTTTGAAAATTTTTGCCTCCATCTTCAAACAATGATAATAAAAAAGCAAATTAATTAATAAAAATTGTTATTTAATATTTAAGAAGAAAAGGAAATTATATCCTAAACTCTAAATATATATACTGTTAAATTTCTATTTACACTAATGATAAATAAAGAACCCCAATTGAAAAATTGAATTGATATTATTATCATTTGTTTACTAATATTTTTTATTCCTTTTTCTAAAGAGAATTTGTTTTTTTTATAAAAATTAAAATAATTTCTAATATAAAAGAAAATAAATTAAATATTTTTCAATTACAGAGTATATCATTTATTTATGCTGTGTTTACACTATATGTATTTTCCATATGTAATGACAGTTTTACGATCCATATGTAATTTTGTGTATATGTCAAAACTGACGTTATACATATGATTCATAATTTTTGCGTTCAAGCGTATATATGTAATTGTGCCTGACATAACCTCTGTTTGTTTGTTTTGTTTACAACAGCTGATTTTTTAATTTTTGAATTTACAAAATTAATTGTTAAAAATAAAGTTATATATTTTATATACTTTTTAATTGAAAATTAATATTAAAAAATATATTTTTCTTTTAATATTAATCATTATAATTTACTTTGTTCTGCCACATGCAGTGTTGTATTTTCATATGTTATGTCATGTCAAAATAGAACCTGTTCTAATTGAAAAATTTATTTAATTGCATGTCCTGTAAAATTAAGAAAAATACAAGTAAAACACATAGTGTGAACGCAGCTTTACTTTATTTATCACTACAAACAAACTGACAACTATAGAGTACTAGTGTTGCCACCATAAAACTATGAAACAAATGATACGTTTAAAAGCTAAATTTCTGTTATTACATGTTTATGAATAGTGTTTTCTAATAATGGTTTATAAGACAATATCAATATAATAACAAAAGTATACTTTAGAGTCATTTTACATGCTATTGATTGTATTTTGGTGAATGAATATTCGTATCCCCAAAATACGATAAAAGCAGAGACGTAACAGTTGTTTGAGAAATGACGAA
Organism: Cordilura impudica; assembly: GCA_963682025.1. Taxonomy (NCBI): domain Eukaryota; kingdom Metazoa; phylum Arthropoda; class Insecta; order Diptera; family Scathophagidae; genus Cordilura; species Cordilura impudica. Next base: position 102,854,544 of record OY821520.1, read on the forward strand.
AAAGTGTTATTTACCCATTAACATCGATGAATTCAAATAATGGTTATAATTAACAATTATCGTAAGATATATAGTATTTTGGTTATATATAGTATTTTGGTCGAAAGTAATTTTTTTTTTTTTTGTTTATTCCTACCCGGATACATATCGTATTTTTGATGAAATGGATGCATTTATAAGGGGGTTTGTAGTTTAATTCTAACTACTTAAAGTTTAATTATTAATCCACTTTTCCATTAAATAATATTCTATTTATAAAATTAATAAACAATTCTTACAAAACTGCCCGTTTTGTTTACTTTACCAAAGATATTTCAATTTCTTGCCCTACAAACCCCTTAGAAATGCTTACATTACATCAAAAATAAGATCCAAGTAGGAATAACCAAAAAAAAAATTACTTTCAACAATGTTATAATAGTTATTGATAACCAAAAAAAAAATATTTCTCACTTCAATTGGTTACGGTAACCAAAATACTATATATCTTATGATAATTGTTAAAATTTCCCTAAAACAAATAAACCGAATTTTAAAAAAAAAAGAATTAAATTCCGTCCGTGGATAAAAATAGATAATGGTATAAAATGTCTATTCTTAAAAAAATATTTTCATAATATTTCAACGGGTACGTTAAGTGCGTTACAACTCACACCAGAGCTGAATTAACGAACTGCTGAAAAATACTTCACAGAGTATAGGGTTTGATAGCACTATATCACCGCTTTAAAGAAAATCGCTAACGAAATCGTCATATCTCAAAAAGTCCCTTAATGATATATTTTTTTTTTTTTTTTTTTTTTTTTTGAAAGCGGTGATACAGTTCTATCAACCTTATACTCACTTTTGTGGTGTATTTCTTTCAGCAGTTCATCAATTCCGCCCAAGTGTGAACTAACTAGCTGCCAATATTTGTAATATCCTCGACAATGTACTTTTTGCAGTTAAAATTTTTTTTTATCAAACCAAGATTTTCCTACCAATTTTTAGACTTTGACGTATAAAAATTTATCTAGCTCCCATAAATATATATAGGATTTTAGAGAAATATTATGCGTGAAAATATATTTTTTGACGTCTTTTGATGGTTAGAAACTATTCTCCAAATTTTGAGTCTGTTCCAAAAAAAAAAAAAAACAAGTAAGAAAATTATAGTCGGTCTAGACCGACTATACGATGCCCTATACCATGTGTTTAGAGACCCTATCTCTAAGGCCCAACTAATTGGATATAGAAAATAAGCATAAACCAAATTTGAGTGGCATTTTTATTAATTTTTTTGGCTGCAGATATGAAAAAGTTCATATCGGATGCTATGTCTATATGGGGACTAGGTCCAAAAATGGACTGATCCTGACCATGGTTGGTAAAGTCTCTTGTATATTGCGAAAATATATACAAACAAAATTTGAGATGAATCAGTGCAATATTTTTGTTTTTTGATAGATTTAAGTGAAGATCGGGAAGCAGCTCTATATGGGGCCTATGACTAAGAGTTGTCCCATAGGGATCGTTTTCGGACTACTCATTAATGGATGTAATAAACACATACAAACCCAATTTGACTAAGATATATACAACAATTTGGATCTTATGGCAATTTATATCGATTTCATAGGGTTCATTTATATGGGGGCTAGGTCTGAAAATGGACCGATTCTCACCAATTTCATCCCATGGCCGATGAAAGCTTATAACCAAATTTAATCAAAACATATTCATATTTGCGACCTGCAGTTTGATTACAAGGTTTGCATGGACACACAGACGGACGGACGGATGGACATTGTTAAATCGACTCAAAAAGTGATTCTGATTCGATCGGTATAATAAAAGATGGGTCTAGGTCAAATATTTTTGGTAGTTACAAACAGCAGCACAAAGTCATCATTATATATCACATAGTGGTATAGGGTATAAAAACAACAAATATGATTACATTTAAAAATGTTTACATTTAAAAACAAGTAAGAAAATTATAGTCGGTCTAGACCGACTATACGATACCCTATACCATGCGTTTAGATACCCTATCTCTCAGGCCCAACTAACGGGATATAGAAAATAGGCATAAACCAAATTTGAGTGGGATTTTTATCAATTTTTTCGGCTGCAGATATGAAAAAGATCATATCGGATGCTATATCTATATGGGGACTAGGCCCAAAAATGGGCTGACCATGTTTGGTAAAGTCTCTTGTATTTTGCAAAAATATATACAAACAAAATTTGAGAAGAATCAGTGCAATATTATTGTTTTTTGACAGATTTAAGTGAAGATCGGGAAGCAGCTCTATATGGGGCCTATGACTAAGAGTTGTCCAATAGGGATCATTTTTAGACTACTGATTAATGGATGTAATATATACATACAAACCCAATTTGACTAAGATTTGTATGATAATTTAGATCTTATGGCAATATATGTTGTTTTCATAGGGGTCATTTGTATGGGGGCTAGGTCTGAACATGGACCGATTTTCACCAATTTCAATAGCGTTCATCCCATGGCCGATAAAAGATTAAATACTAAATTTCATCAAAATATATTCATATTTGCGACCTGCAGTTTGACTACAAGCTTTACATGGACACACAGACGGACGGATGGACATCGTTAAATCGAATCAGATAGTGATTCTGATTCGATCGGTATAATTAAAGATGGGTGTAGGTCAAATATTTTTGGTTGTTACAAACAGCAGCACAAAGTCATTATACCCAAACCACATAGTGGTATAGGGTATAAAAACTAGACTTTTTCGCTATTATATTCAGGAGCTTTTAAAAAAAAAATTCTTTAGTAAAATATATTTTCGACAAAAAATTTGTACAGCCTCAAAAGAAAATTTTGTTTAATTGTCAACAATATCATTAAGGGTATAAAAATATTCGACACTTTTTTTTTTGGTTTATATGATCTTTAGTTTAAAACATATTCATATTATTTAACGAAACATTTTCTACTGGGCATTTACAAATTTTCAGTATAGAAAAAACATATTTTGCGATTCAGTTTTTGTTTCGATCTTTTATGATTTTTGTTTTGACTGAAAGCTTTTCATCAACGTCAAAATGTCTGATTATCTGTATTTTAAAGTTAATTTCCAGTTATTAATGAGTTTTGAGTTCAGTGTCAGAGTATTAAATTTATTCTGACAATAACGATGAAGGTGTGCATATTTTTAACTGCAAAAATTTATTCCAAAGAAGAAAAAAATCTTTAAGTTTTTAGGTATAAAAAAAGAAACAAAAGGCCTACAAGTTAATGTTGGGAATAAATTAAGATGACTTTTGCAGCATGTTTCTGTGATAAGTTATTTTTTAATGTTTAGACTTGCAGATTTTGTGCAATTGTTTTTTGTTTTTTTTTTTCTTTCCTTGTGATAACGTTTGTTTGCATTAACAAGATTTTTATTTGCACCGGAATATGCCCAGTTTCCGTTTTAGTTCGGTACGAGTATTTTGTTCATTTATATGGATATTTTTTTTATTTTTGTCGGTCTTTAATATTTTGTTGCCTTTTCTGTTTTTGAATTGCAAATAATTATGGCTTCAAGTTAAAGGCTGAGTTGAGCTGCAAAAATTGCGTCTGACATTAAAATTGCATTAACATTTTTCGGAGAGGCCATATTACGAGTATGTATGCGTGTAATAAATTGTAATTTATTTTCATTTTCGGTTTACAGTTAGTTGGTGTTTAAAATTTAAATTAATTATTGTTGTAATTTTATTTTATTTTTATCTTTTTTTTGATGTTGCTGTTGTTGCTAGACATGTTTAAGCATGTTTACTACTAAATGTCTGCACAAGTGCACACATGCAATAGAGGTACATATACGAGTATGTACAAGCATTTGTAGAGATTTATATTTCATTCATATGTGTAAAAAATTTTTGTTGGACTTCCGTTAATTTTAAGCATCGTTTTGAATATCAACGTTGATTGCATAACGGTGTTTCAAATTAGTGGAAATAAAGGGTGATGGCGAATTTATTTTGCTGATTTATTTTTCGTTATTTAACAATCACTTAATGTGATTTTGAAAAGGTAATTTAAAAAATTGCTGATGTGTTAATGAATCCCAAATCGAATTTATGTTATTTACATCAGTAGCTTGACACAAAGATGTTAGCGTTGCCAGATATACACTTTTCAAAGAAATCTTAAATTTTTAAGTGGTGGAATGCAGTTTGATTTTTTTTAAAATCTATTTTTAGCGTTTTCTGAAGTATGATACTTTGAAAGTATTCTCTGGAAATGTAAAGTTAATCCGAATATTAGTTTCCGAGATAGCTTACACTTGTTGAAGGGGTCTCGCATCCTCATGGCAGGTAGCGGACGGAAGCTGCAAGCAACAGGTTTCGAATAGTCTCAAAATAGATTTTTAAAAAAGTTGAACTTCATCCATCGTGCTCGAAATTGAACGAAAATATAATACCGTGACTACATCGAAAAACTTTAAATCCATTTTTCTTGAAACTATGTTTTTCAAGTCGGTGACCACTGTAATTCAAAAACCACTGCATGGATTTTGATGAAATATTTACAGCTTATTAAAAACATTAAAAACTAGTCTTTGATCAAGGGATTTTTCTTTTTGTTCTAAACCTAAACTTTTTTTGTCGCCATTTTGTAAATTTTCAACAAAAAAAAGCTTCGATTAAAGACTACATTTATTAAACTAATGACTTTTTGTTTTGTTTTATTGATTTTAGATGATTCCGTGAGATGTTCTGATGATAACCGGGAAGTATTAATTGCGGAAGGGTTCCAACAAAGATGGCGATATTTTTATAAATAATAAATATTCTTAATTTTTTAATTTTGAAACGACATAAAAACTCTGTGTATTCAGTTTTATATAATTGTGCAATTCACAACAGGTGTTGTATGTTGTATTTTGTATTAAAATACACAAAAAATCATTTGTTGTGAACAGTCAGTTGTATTTTCATAATGTAAAACGTTTTCTTCAGTAATTATCGACCCAACGAGGAAAGGTCGCTTCGTCACTTCTGTTAATTCGTACAAGAGAAAGCACGTGTCGGTGTTTGCTTTTTGGTCATAAGATATACCCTGGAGTTTTAGTTACGTACATCTTTCATTTTAATTTAGAATACAAAAAAAAATTAAAATGTTTTGGTTGAGACTGAAATACATTCTAAAAATATAAACATTAATTTTTATGTAAATAAACCTATCGCTATTTACATTATTTGTCATTTTTATTTTATAATTATTTATGCTGTTAAAATTGTATGTATTTGTTTTTTCTTTTTCTTAAAAACTAGCATTCACTTGGGACTGATATATTATGATACAATATACAACATTTACTAAACAAGCAAATGAAGTTGTATCGCTGTATCAGATTTTTCAATGCAAATTACCAATAACAATTTTACACTATTGTAAAGTAATACACGATACCACAGATACAACGATACAACACCTGTTGTGAATTGCCCAAATATACAGTGACGAACTAAACTATTGGCACAGTAAGCACTAACAACTTCGCGATTGATTCAATGGCCTTATTAAAGCAATTTTTAATAAACAAAAATTTTAAAAATTCACTTTTCTCCATTTCAAAATATTTATTATATTATTTATTAAAAAAAGAAAACAAAAAAAGAACCCAACTCTGTCGATGTAGTAACATTTTTTTGAGAAATCACCATTATTTATACTTCTTTATTGTCATGTCAAAGTCCAAATGTCAGTGGATCAAAAAAATAATTGATTTTATCAACAATGGGTAAGAAACAGAAGGAAACCACCGAACCTCAGCGAAAAATTATTCTATACTTGTACAATCAAGCCAAATCTTATGCTGAGATAGGAGAAATGATGGATAGAAGTCGCTACACCAGTCAGAGCATCGTGTACAGTTTCAAGGGAGCCTCAACATTCGAAAGTGCAAAGCGTACAGATCTTTAAGCAGCCGTGAATATAAAAAAAAAACTTAAAGGAAGTCTCAAAATATCCTTAACACAGATGTCTGCTGATATTAAACAAGAGTTTGGTATAGTCGAATAGATTTGCACAAAATATTTCAGGAAAAGAAAATAAATAAAAATTGTTGTTCATATTCGGCTATGCCGAATCTTTGATACCATCCTCATGGGTTTTACGTTTACATTAATTTCTGGACTTATTGCATTATTTACAACAAATGTAAAGAAAATATTTGAAAAAGTAAACAATTTGGTAAACTTAATATTAAATTATTAATATTTTTATTACCGAATTTTTAGTATTTTTTGTAGGTGTCCTCTATTTTAGGACATATTTTGGCACAATGATACCCGATTTACCCCATTTTAAATACGAACTTGTTAGAGATAATGATAAACAATATTATCCTAAGTTTACCCACTAACTAGTTTCTTTTCTGAATGAGCGTGATTTTAACAGACATACGGAGAGAAGGAGAGACGGAGAGACGGACGGACGGACGGACGGACAGACTGTCATCGCTATATCAACTTGAGTTATTGTATGAATGAAGAATATACAATGAGTGACAATATAAGGGAAACTTTTGACAAAATATATTTTTGAAAAAGAACAGAAGAACAGAACTTAAGAGTATTAATTTTTATGCTGTAGACAAAACAATGGAAACAATAATTGTAAACTTTTTTTCAAATATTTTTGCTTTTAAAATTTTTTTTTGGTATCCATTATTTTTCCTACTGCTTCACAACGCCGAGTCATGGATTCAATTAAATTGCCTATGATATCCATTGAAATTTTTTGCCACTCTGAATTAACTGCCTCTATGAGATCTGTCCTGTTTGTATCATTTCGTCTCCGTATTTCTCGATCTACAGTTTCCCATAGATTTTCTATGGAATTGAGATCTGGTGATTGGGCTGGCCATTCCAAAACACTAACTGACTTAAAATCTAGCCATTCGGTTACAACTTTAGAGTTGTGTTTTGGTTCATTGCCATGTTGAAAATTCCAGACCAGCGTACAGTGGCGCCATTTGAGTTTTTTCGTTGCAAAAATCATATCTTTTGAACCGAATAACATAATTGAACAGTTTAAACAGCATATGATAGATAACTGTTCAGCCTATGAAATGAGCGTTAGGAAAGGGTGCTACGCTTTGTAGGGGCCTACTTATGGGTTATCAATGTTAAAATTTGTAGAAAATCAATTTTATGGTAACTAAAAAAAATTATTTTTACATTTTTAGATTGTTTTTATTTTTTTTTTCTTTAGGGTTTTATGTTTTAAATTATTAACCAACAAAATTAAAAAAAAAATTACTTCTTTTTTAAATTTATCTTTTCAATTTTCTGTAAAATATTCATCACAATTCGTAAGAGAAGGTATATCTAAAAGACTAATCATTTCTAAACTATAATTATTTTCTAACTCTATTCGTGACTTCACATGCCGCAGGGAAGAAATAAGTAGATCGGAAGATGCTGCCAACATGTTGAAGAGATCCTCATTTTGCCTTACCCTTGATGCTTTTTATAAAATTTGTTAAGAGACTCCTGTGATTCTTCAGAAAGCTCTCCAATTGGCAAAGACTGGTACTCAATTATATCTTTGCCATGCGCCAATATTTTATGGACGGTCGGGGTCAACTTCTTTTGTGGATATATTTCTGCTAAAAGAGATGCAGTTTTCGATGCATATTCTCCATATTTTGTAAAATTGACATTTTCTTTGCAGTTTAAAACATTCAAGATCGTTCCCAATCTTTTCACGATTTGATTGTCAATTCCAGTGATTCTAGTTACTGCCTCATCATTTTCAAAAAATCTCCTAGAAGTGTTTCCATCGTTTGAGTTACCGTATCCGTGCTTGGGACAGTCTACTTTTAGTCCAACTTGTTTAAAAAAAGCATCCTGTATTTGCTTCTTTCTGATCTTTTCCTTATCCTTTATTGATGTATTTTCATCGAAGTTTTCCTCCTCTTGTGGTAGGGTATACGCCAGTTTTAGCAAGAACTCCATACACCTTATCCTTGCGTGCAATGGTGACATTCCATATTCGTAATTCTCCTCGTTTGTAGAATTGTTTAAATTACCAAAGTTCTTCTGACTCTTTTTGCAAATCGGGCATGGCAATGTTGAGGTTGTTCCTGTCAGTTCGTTTACGACTTTTCCGTCAACCATGGTCAGGTGGAACTCGTAATTGCATTCAATATATTTTCCTTCTCCAATTTGCAGCTTTGTAGGCTTAATCTTGCTTATTTGTTCTTCAATGTCCTTCACCGTGGTCCTTATGAGTTCTGCCGATTCCCTTGCAAACTGAAACATTATTGGTTGGCAATAATGCACTGATGACGGACGTGGATTTTTCCAGTGTAGGGAAACATCAGATTTTAGCCGCAAACATATTTCCGTCCGATATTGTAGCGTCATCGGAAGATATCCTTTGCTTTGTCCGGATGATCCATCGCAGCCCCATTTGCTGATCAATGTCAGTTTCTCAGGAAGAATTTTCACCTCATTTTCAGGAAGACTCTCCAACAACCGTTTTGCTGTATGGCCCATGAGATCCTGCAGATTGGCTTTCACAGAGACTTCCGTAAACTCCGTATGCAGTGGTCGTGAATTTATTTTGGCTTGCGTAATATGCTTGTATCCTGGTAAAACGTCAGCCCCGTGTCGCATCAAGGATGCCCGTAGTATCTCATATTTTTCTTTGGAAAGTTGTAAGTCCATAAACAAGGCCAAGGCTTCTTCGGAACCATACTTTTTAATGTGTGCGTTTGTGGGCGTGGGAATGCTTTCCTTAATCCTTTTTAGTCGCAGTGGGTTTGCATCAGCAACAGATTTTGTAATCTGCGACCTAACTCTTTCACTCTTTTCCGATTAATGCTTCGTGGTCAAGTCATTGGTGGCATCGGCAAGTTTCCTCTTTCTTGTGAAAATTGAACACTCCTCAATACTTTTTTTTTTTGGCCTTCCTTTTGCTCCTCTGGTTGATGTGGTGGGTTTATCTACCGCCAATATATCCAGGATAGTGTCGTCATTAAGCCAGTCCTCGTATTTGGAGTTGAAGTTCTGAATGGTTCGATTAGATTTTACCCATTTTGCCTTAATATTTGCATATATCAGATAAAAATTATTTTTTATAATTTCGCTTCTCTCAATATTTCCGTATAAGCTATCAAGTTCTTCTAAAGCAGCTTCCGTGAAAAACTGTGGTTGACCTTCTAAACAGTTCAAATAATTTTAAATTGTTTAACGCCATGGTTTCAGTACTTGTTGCGCCAACTTCCAGTCGTAGACTAATCCAGGCATTATGCTTATTTTGCAATATATAGGCTTATGCTACCATGCCCAAAAATTTACCTGTTCCCTGCATACATATGGATTTAGGCTGAATTATGCAATTTTGATATTATGCTCGTGTCTAAATAAGATTTGTGCCTACCTCGAGGGACCATAAGTCAATATTGTTCTTGACTATTTGTACTCCAAAGTAATTTTTAAGTGAGGTGCGTACCTGCGAATTTCAATGAGTAGTTTTTTGTGCATCCTGTGTCTGTAACAGAATATTGGGAGTAGACTTTGGCAGAGGCTCACAGGTAGACAACCGATTTAAAATGCAATTTTCAAACTATTAGATCAAACTACTCTCAGTCAAAACATGTAAGGGATGCACGCCATACAATTTCTGCAACCATGTCTTTTTAACCTTTTTTACCTGTAGAAGCCAAACGGGCACGTACGGGCAGATAAAACCTTTTGAATTATGTAAAGAAATAATCAAAGAACATGTTTTGCAAATATGGCAAATATAGAAAAATACTGATTTTTTTTATTTTCCGTCAAAGTTGAAAAATAGTGAAAAAACGGATAGTTTTTAAATAGTGATTTACGAGGAGAAACACAAAGCAAACAGTTAATTTTTTTTTTATCATTATACATTTAATAAATACATCAATCAATACAAACAAAAAATAAGGCGATTCGTTACCTATTTTTCGTGATATTACACCTGAAATCGCAACAAATTGACTAAAAATTGTGTGTTTTTTTGAAAACCGAAAGTCGGTCAACTTTGAACGGTTATATCTTCTAAACAAAAAATGTGATATTATTAAGAGTAGGATATTTGAAATCGTTGAAAAGTTTCCTATAACATGGGTTTATTCAAAACTTCGTCGGCGCACATGAAAATTTTAATTTTTGCAACCTCGTTTGCTCTACGGGCGCCACTGTGCAGCGGTAGATTTTCTCCGCTTATAGATATAATACGTCATTGTATCCTTTACTACATGAATTTAACCAATTCCTTGGCCATAAAAGCAACCCCAGAACATAATATTCTCACCCCGCCAAACTTATTTTATTTGTATACTTTGGGTCTAGTCTTTTTCCCTTAAGTCGTCGTAAAAATATTCCTCTATCATGGCCTCGGGAAACAGTTCGAACACATATTTTTAGATTCAGATTGTTAATGACCTCTGTAGGAGCATTTATTGTAATTTTTTAAACTCTCTTGCTATCAAATTATTCTGTCATTGACTTGTTTTATGGGGTTGCCGCCTAAATTTTGAGTCATCAGAGTACCTCATACACAATATATCGTGATAATTTTTGCAATTATAGATTTATTCATAGAATAATTCTCACGAATTCTCCTTTGTTTACGACCAGCAGTTAAATTATCTATTATTTTGGTTTTTACCTGTTCACAATACGTTATTCTTGCTATTATTTCACAATAATTAATTATAAGATTAAAATATTGAAAAATACAATTATATTTAAAAAAGGGTTGAAGGAAAACGTCAGAGACTATAAATATTTAAATACTGGTTAAAATTGTATACATTTCCTTGCCTTTCATACCATCTTCTATCTTTATTGGTTCCATAAACTCTGGTACGGAAATTTAAAAGTTTCCATTGTTTTGGCATCGTTTATCTATTTCTTTAATTGTTTATTTTGTAACAAATTTTTTATCTTTCGATCGAGAACACACCAAAGAGTGATTTCGAAAAGAAAATATCTAATTTTAGGACTTAACACGAAAAATATCTAAAAGCAAAATTGGCAAATTTAGAATTTTGTAAAAGTTTTCAATGGTTTGTGACCCAATGTATATAATCATTGAAAAATTGGTCATTCACCTTTAAGAGTTAAGAAAATGTATAAGACTCAAGACTCGAACACATAATGCTTACCGGTTGTATTAAAATGTATAAACTACAAGTCACAGTTAAGGTGTCGTCTAAGCGATATAAATATCACTTTTAACATGGCTAATAGCAGCGATGCCATCGTAGCGTTTTTAGCGCTAGATTTAGAGTTTTTTCATAACCCAAAAAACGCATAACCCATTTAGCGTTGGCACTTTCTGTTGTTTTTAAATGCTTTAAGTGTCTTTTAATTACAATGTTAATGTTACACAAAATTTTATCTATTTGAGCTAAGTATATTTGTACAAGCAGAGCCCAGCCCTCGAAATTCGAGTGCAAATTCTAGGAAAATTTATTTTTTCATTCAACTATAAATATTTTTTATAAGAGCACATACAGCTTTGTACACGTGCAAGATGTTAATTGATAACATGAAATCTAGATCTTATTTTAAAACTGCCGCGAAACTGCACTAAAACGTCAGCAACGATATTATAAGTTTCTGGAGCACTCAAAAGGCTTTACCTATTGTAACGAAAAATATAACCAACACCATATATACCTACTAATGAAAACTCGTAAAGACCTTTTAATGCTAAATTCAAATAAATATGTATATCACCAACCAATCCACTCTATGTTCTTTGTGTAATCTGAATGAAGAAGAAACAATTTTGCATTTTATGGGAAGGTGCCCTGTAGTTGCAGGTATACAAAGAAGATTTCTAAGGTGTCCGGAATTTCCAGATTATAAAATTTACGATCTTCTAAATGGGGGAAGAGAGGAAAACTGGAATTCACTTCAAAGAATGCATTAACTTATAGAAAATTTTTAATAGAGGAATTAAATTTAAAAAAAAAAAAAACAATTATTAGTTAAACAAATTTAAGGACAAACTTCCGCCTGACGGTTAAAAAACCAAGCCGTAAATATTTATTAAATTTTTATTTTTAAATTTTTATTTTAAAGTTTTACATTAATCAGCCCTGTTCTTGAAACGTTGTTATTTGAATAAGAGTGAATTTAAAATCACATGAAATTGAAATTTTGGGTTTCTTGAAACCACTTTTTTTATTTATTTAATGGAAACATATGTTGGAGTAAAGAACCATATGTTTGAGTTAAGAACATATGTTATCTAGAAACCGAGGTGCCATATGGTTCTTTATTCAGTTTCACAAAAAACTTTTAAGTATTTTGTGCATGTTTTTTCTTAAGTTTATAGAAAAAGTATAAAGAAAAATATTTTCTTTTAAAATAACAACTTATTTGTTCAATTAATTGTTTTTGTTTTTCAATTTCATTCAATTAAAAATGACTTTTCTATTTTTAAAAAGTTAGGCATCACCAAAAAAATTTCGATATTCAAATAAATTGGATTTGACTGGCATCACTACTGTTTCGAACATATGCAAAAAAAATAAAAATATGATTTGATGAAAATTTTTTTTTTAAATTCCTTTATTTGCAATAATTAGTGCGTAAAGAATCTATGTTATAATTGAAAAAATTATAATGGAAAATAGATTGTGTAAATAAAAAGTTTTTATTATAGTTATAGAACAGCATCATCGCAAAAAGTGCGTTTTATTAACATCGACACTTATTACGAGTTTTTTTTTTAAATCAGGGCAAAATGTAGACGTTTTTTTAAATCGTTTTTTTTTTTCATAAAATTAATGTCTAATTTTTTAAAATAATGACAAGGTTCAATCAAAAACACGTTAGAGTTTAAATATCAATTAGTTTTTTTATCTCTTAAGACCTGCTTAGTAGAAAAAAGGGCATTTGTTTTGATTTCACAAAGCCTTTTCTATGTGTATTGAAACGAGAAAAAATATTCGTATTGAAATCATAGAACAGCAAAAAAATCGTAAATTTAAGATTTTTTTATTTAGAGTTTTTTTTTTGAGATAGTGGTTTCAAGAACAGGGGTGAATATTTTAAATATTGTAATACCAAATTATTATATTATATAATTCAATAAAGAAAGAATCTAATCTAATCTAATCACACAGCATTGTATAGTTTTTTATTTGAAGCTTAATTACGTGTTTTATGTATGTGTTAGTAGCAACTTTAAATGCATTTGACTCCAAAAAAAAAAAATGTTCCAGATGGTGCAGATCTGTAAATATGATGTAAAGCGAAAAAGAAATACCTTTCAAATGGGGTATGTTTGGTCAAAATCGATTGGTAACTAAAATTTTAATATCAGTCACAAGAAATCGCCTTGCTTATTAATATTATAAATTCATCAGATGTGTACAAAAGGTTAAAAGTTTAACAAGCAGGATAATTGCATGTGAAGGATGATATCGATTCTGCAATTTAGGTTATAGTTTTGAAAAAGTCTGTTTTGACAACAATATTGAAGAATCAGACAAACAAGTTATCAAACAAGAGTTACTTGAGTTCACAAAAACTCTTATTTTCACTACAAAAATTCAATTATTCATTGTAAAAAAAAATAATAATAAAATAAAGTTAATAAATAACTAAATAGTGATGATGTTATTAATTTCATAGAAGAAGGAAAAAGGTAAAAAAATAAATCGAACAGTATGAAAATTATATTAACAATTAAAAGCTAAGTAAATGGAATAATCAAGACGGAACTGATTTATTTTAGATTTTAGTAAATAAGTCAATTAGTATCCCCTTTTTTTAATTATTGAGTTTCGTTCTAGGTCTATTCACTTTTACATATTCAAACGTTGAAGTCAGAGGAGTGTTCAGTGATTTTTTTTTTTTAATTCTTTAATACATAATTCCATTAATACATAATAAATATTGACTAAAGTTACTGTTGTGCTAATTAATACCATCTAATGTTTGTACAAAAATTAATTTAAAAAGTAAAATCTTATTTAATCAATCTGAAGAACAAATGTTTTTACATTAAATAAAGCTTGATTAAATTCTAAGTCAACCATTAAAATGATAAAGATCGAAAATAATTTTTTTTTTGTATTTCTAAAAATAGAAAATAAAGTAAAATGATATATTTATATAAAAATAATACTACGGTCTGGAAATGGGGATATGATACAATTTTTTTTTTTTTAAATAAACAGTTATAATACAAAATTTTCACGTATTTTATATTTCCTTTCTGATATATACTTAATAAGTTATATCAAATGCTTGCCCATTTTAGCGCTTTTAATTTCATTCAAATTTAGCGCTTTCTATGGTACTTTTTTGTTCTTTTTCCTTAGAAAAACTTGGCATCGCTGGCAAATAGATTGATTGAACTAAATTTTTTACTTGAGTTTGCTAATAAAACAGACAACACAAGTGTAGAGACGACAATGAGCACCTGTGTTGTCAACTCGGAACGATTATTGCCAGATTTAATATTTTTTGAATTGGTTTAGCATCTAGCATTTTTTCGAAAATATTTAGCACTATTCAGATTATCTCTTTAAAAAATATATTCAATAGGTATATATATATACCTATATACCGATTTTCATCGAAATATATTTATATTGGCGACATGTAGTTTAATAAAAATGGACATACAGACTGACAGACGGACGGACGGATATCGTTAAAAAGATTCAAAAATTAATTCTGAGCCGATTCGAGTTTTCCTGGCAGACCGCTTACAATGTGGCCAAACAGTCGCTCGAACTGAAGCTCTGTGAACCTGGCACCCGACTTTTGAAAATCGGGATTTTTTTGCGATTCTTACAGAATTTTGTATGTAGTTGATTGTAATAATAAATATTCGTTTGTAGTTGCTTAAAAAAAAGTTAGAGGACTTTGAAACAGACCTATCCCCCGTATTTGAAGGCATTCAAATCCAATGGTTGATTCTTGTAGAGAATCGTTTGTAGTTGATTGTAGTGAAGGAATTTCCGTTTGTAGTAGCAAGGAAAAAAGTTATAGCCGATATATTTTTTTGAATTTTTTTTTCAAAATTGTGTTCGTGCTCTATAATAATTTGTAGTTGATTGTAGTGACTGCTAATTTGTTTGCAGTTCCTCAAAAAGCAACCGGAAGTCTAAATATATCGAGATCTCGCTCGGAAATCATTTGTAGTCAATTGTAGTGACCACTTATTCGTTTTTAGTTTCGCGAAAACTAAGCGGAAGTCAGAATGCATCGAAATCTAGCTCGGAAATCGTTTATAGTTGAATGTAGTGGTCGCTAATTCGTTTGTAGTTCCTCAAAACGCAACCGGAAATCAGAATACATCGAGATCTCGCTCGGAAATCGTTTGTAGTTGTATGGAGTGGTCGCTAATTCGTTTGTAGTTCCTCAAAAAGCAACCAGAAATCAGAATACATCGAAAATCGGAAATCGTTTGTTGTTGAATGTAGTGGTCGCTAGTTCGTTTGTAGTTCCTCAAAAAGCAACTACAAACGATTTCCGAGCTAGACATCGATGTATTCTGATTTCGATGTATTCTGACTTCCGCTTAGTTTTCGCGAAACTACAAACGAATAAGCGGTCACTACAATCGATTACAAATGATTTCCGAGCAAGATCTCGGTATATTCAGACTTCCGCTTAGATTTCGCGAAACCACAAACAAATTAGCAGTCACTACAACCAACTACAAATTATTATAGAGCACGAACACAACTTTGAAAAAAAATCAAAAAAATATTGCGGCTATAACTTTTTTCCTTGCTACTACAAACGGAAATTCCTTCACTACAATCAACTACAAACGATTCTCTACAAGAATCAACCATTGGATTTGAGTGCCTTCAAATCCGGGGATGGGTTTTTTGAAAGTCCTATAACTTTTTTTTAAGCAACTACAAACGAAATATTTATTACTACAATCAACTACATACAAAATTCTGTAAGAATCGCAAAAAAATACCGATATTCAAAAGTCGGGTGCCAAGTTCACAGAGCTTCGAACTGAACATATCTTTTTGAAGCAAATTTTAATGACCGACGAGGCTCATTTCGCACCCTGTATCGGCTTTAACAGGTAAAATTGCCGCATTTGGGGTACGGAAAATCTACACGATATACAGGAAATGCCATTGCATGACCAAAAAGTGACGGTGTGAGACACTTCTCTTCAGAATTGGCGAAACTGTCGACGAAAAACGATATCGGTGGATGCTGGCTCATTATGTCGTCCCGAAAATGAATTAAATAGGTCTGGACGGTTACTGGTTCCAATGGTGTGCTATGCCACACAGCAAATTAAACAATACAGCTCCCTGAACGTATGTCAAAAAAATGCGACATATCCTGACCACCCAGATTTCCAGATCTGACCCATTCGGACATGTTTTGGTCGGTTTATTTGAAAATCAAAGTATATACCAACAAGTCTCAAATCATTGACGAGCTCAAGGCAAAAATTCGTGCCGAAATCATCGCTATACCGCTCGAGATGCTCGAAAAAGTTATGGAAAATGCAGCAGAAAAGGCCGTGATCAATAGAAGCGGTCAATTGATTGATGTTGTTTTGAAAATATAAATAAAAATATCAAACATATGAAAATAGGTTGTTTTAGAGTTAAGAAGTAAGAAAATTATAGTCGGTTTAGACCGACTATATGATATCCTATACCATGGTTTAGAGACCCTATCTTTCGGTCCAACTACTTCGATATAGAAAATAAGCATAAACCAAATTTGAGTGGGATTTTTATTAATTTTTTTGGCTGCAGATATGAAAAAGTTCATATCGGATGCTATATCTATAAAGGGACTAGGTCCAAAAATGGACCGATCCTGATCATGTTTGGTAAAGTCTCTTGTATTTTGCAAAAATATGTACAAACAAAATTTGAGAAGAATCAGTGCAATATTTTTGTTTTTTAATAGATTTAAGTGAAGATCGGGAAGCAGCTCTATATGGGGTCAAAGGGATCATTTTTAGACTACTCATTAGTGGATGTAATGAATGCATACAAACCCAATTTGAGTAACATCTATATGACAATTTGGATCTTATGGCAATTTATGTCGATTTCATATGGGTAATTTGTATGGGGGCTAGGTCTGAACATGGACCAATTCTCACCAATTTCAATAGCGTTCATCCCATGGCCGATAAAAGCTTATATACCAAATTTCATCAAAATATATTCATATTTGCGACCTGCAGTTTGATTACAAGCTTTACATGGACACACAGACGGACGGACGGACGGACATTGTTAAATCAACTCAGAAAGTGATTCTGATTCGATCGGTATAATTAAAGATGGGTCTAGGTCAAATATTTTTGGTTGTTACAAACAGCAGCACAAAGTCATTATACCCAAACCACATAGTGGTATAGGGTATAAAAATATCAAACATATGTATGAAAATAGGTTGTTTTAGAGTTATTCAATATTTACATGCCGACATAAAAATATAAATTATCCTGTATAATAAAGTGGTTAATGTTTTTGATAGTTACAAACATCAGCACAAACTGCTTTTAAGGGTTAAAATTGAGCAAAATAGAAAATTCCTGCAATATTTTACCCAACACCAAGAGGGTGAGGTCGAAAAATCTTATTTTTCGTTGATTTAACTGAAACTCTCCAATTATTTGAAAAAATTCATATGAATTTGTGCATTTCTTGAAAAATTGTGGTTTGAACTTTAGAAATACTGAACTTTTACTTTAAGGTTTACCTTCAATAAAATTTTTTTAAGTAGGCTAGTACTGGTCAGAAATACTTTATCTGGTTTTGTGAGAATAAAACACGAGAAAACAAATTATGTTTCATAACCACATTTAACTAAATTTCAGCGACTTCCTACCGACCTTCAAAAAATCTAAAAATATTCTGAACAATCTCTTGAGCTTTAAGATTGCATATTCCGTTTTTGAGATTTACAAAAATTATAAACAGCCCCCCAATATTCAGCTAAATTCTTCAGAGGAATCGAATTCACGTAAACATTAGTAAATTTTCACATAATTTTTGGTAAAAATACTTTTAAAAGTTGTTGTTTGCCATAAATCGTATTCAATACTAAAAGAATGATGATTTTTGTTGCTCGATTCCATTCTTTTCAAAAGCTTCAATTTATTTCGATTATTATTAAAATAGCTTTATATATTAATGCATTCATATTTAATATAAATTGGTGTTAACGTTTCCATTTGATTAACTTTAAGCGTTTATACATATTTTTTTTTTTCATTTTCGTTTTTTTTCAACAAGTAAGGTCAACTACTATTTTGCGCAAAGCTTTATGAAAAAAAAAACTACATATTGAAAATAATCTTAACAGTTTCTATAAACTAGTTCTTATAAACTACGAGTTTACTTAGACTGGTAATTGCTTTTAAATTATTAACATTACTGATAAATGGGAAAGGTTGAAATTTCTAGTTATTAAATTATTAACGGAAAGAATCGTCTTCAAAGACGCCAGAACGTAAAAAAATATATAAATTATTTAAAATAATGCAAAAATGTTGTTTAAGAAAATACTTTAAACTTACTTTAAACTTAAACTTATAAAACTTATTATTTGTAATACTTTTGGAATACTTTTAACATTTGCATTTTTGTTTTCTTTGACACAAAACAATTTTTTTTAAGAGAAATAAATTTTCAGAGATAAACCTTTTTTAATACCCTCCATACCACAGTTTATCATTTCGTTTGTAACGCATCGATAAAATTATTTGCGATCCTTATAACAACGCGAGTCGACATAGCTACATCCGTCTGTCCGCCTATCTATTGAAATCAGACTCAAGGTGGAAACACAACTGGGACGAACGGCGAATTTCGCACAGCTCGAGAATGTGTCGGCAACAATTCGTTGCGCAAATTCATCGAATGAAATACAATTACGACGAATTCACATAACAGCTGTAACGTCATTTGAAATTGTTTGTAATTTATATAAATAAATATTGGAAAATATGAATAAAAGAATTTTTAACTTTGTACGAGTTATTACAATTGTAAACATCATGTTAACGATGGTAAAAGCCTTTACTTTTGTACGGCAGCGTTTATTTTTTAAATTCTGAAAAAATTTCATAAATTTTCATTAATAAATTAATTTTATGTCATTTTTGTTTACATGTTGTAGCTGATAGTGTGACCATATTTAAAAAATACGAAGCACTAAACGAAAAAGAATAAATATTAACAAAAAACTATGTAAAAGAAAATTATATAATTAAAAATAGATTTTATTTAACTTATAGTTATAAATAAAATATAAAACAATTCTTAAAGACAAAAATAACTTTATTTACTAAAACATTTAAAAAACTAAACTAATATACAGCCACTCTACACCAATTTATTCGTCGTTCGTCGGCGTAAGAAATAGAAATAAACCTATCGCACAGTTCATTATGCTCTACGTATTTCGTTTGTCGCACTGATTGTGTGCATTTTCATATACACAAATGTGTTTTATTTCTGACGACGAATATTCGGAACGAAAAATTCGGCGTTCGTCCCAGTTGTGTTTCCAACTTCACTCAGAAAATAAACCATTTACCTGCGTAAAATTAGGATTATATTGTAATGGATTAAGTTTGGAGCCTATGGACCAAATAGGTGAAGAATGACGTTCTAAAATGTAGAAATACTCCGATAAAATTTCATATAAAACAAGTAAGAAAATTATAGTCGGTCTAGACCGACTATACGATACCCTATACCTTGCGTTTAGAGACCCAATCTCTCAGGCCCACTAACTGGATATAGAAAATAAGCATAAGTCAAATTTGAGTGGGATTTTGATTAATTTTGTTGGCTGCAGATACGAAGAAGTTCATATCGGATGATATATCTATATGGGGATTAGGCCCAAAAATGGACCGATCCTGACCATGTTTGGTAAAGTCTCTTGTCTTTTGCAAAAATATATGCAAACAAAATTTGGGAAGAATCAGTGCAATATTTTTGTTTTTTGATAGATTTAGGTTAAGATCGGGAAGCAGCTCTATATGGGGCCTATGACTAATATTTGTCCCATAGGGATCATTTTTGGACTACTGATTAGTGGATGTAATAAACACATACAAACCCAATTGGACTAAGATTTATATGATAATTTGGATCTTATGGCAATTTATGTTGATTTTGTAGGGGCCATTTGTATGGGGGCTAGGTCTGAACATGGACCGATTCTCACCAATTTCAATCCTATGGCCGATAAAAGCTTATATACCAAATTTCATCAAAATATGTTCATATTTGCGACCTGCAGTTTGATTACAAGCTTTACATGGACACACAGACGGACGGACGGACATCGTTAAATCGAATCAGATAGTGATTCTGATTCGATCGCTATAATAAAAGATGGGTGTAGGTCAAATATTTTTGGTAGTTAGAAACAGCGGCACAAAGTCATTATACCCAAACCACATAGTGGTATAGGGTATAAAAACTAAACATACTCATTTTTGTTTGATTGTTGTTTTTGTTTTTTGTACATATGAACGTTAAAAAACAAAAACAAAAGCAGACAAAAATGTGTATGCATCGCCGATGAACAAACAAACAAAAATTTAAATATATGTGTTTACATTTATGCTCATTGCATTCGATAATTGCTTTCAATGAAAAAAGCACGCAAATACCAAAATTTATTTAATAATTGACTTATTAGCTCTTTTGCTTGTCAGGAAGAGCCTGGAAACATTTTAGATGGGTTGAATAAATGAACATTATATGTGTACCAAGAAAAATGAATGCTGAATCGATGACAGTATACGAGCTATACTTTTCACTTTATTGAGGTTTAATGACGCTTAGTACGTGAATTAGTGAAATGATCTCTACGGACCTTGTACTACTATTAGAAGAAATCTCTAATGAGTTTTGTTGAATTGTGATTTTTTATACCCTATACCACTATGTGGTTTGGGTATAATGACTTTGTGCTGCTGTTTGTAACAACCAAAAATATTTGACCTAGACCCATCTTTAATTATACCGATCGAATCCGAATCACTTTCTGAGTTGATTTAACAATGTCCGTCCGTCCGTCCGTCCGTCTGTGTGTCCATGTAAAGCTTGTAATCAAACTGCAGGTCGCAAATATGAATATATTTTGATGAAATTTGGTATATAAGCTTTTATCGGCCATGGGATGAACGCTATTGAAATTGGTGAGAATCGGTCCATGTTCAGACCTAGCCCCCATACAAATTACCCATATGAAATCGACATAAATTGCCATAAGATCCAAATTGTCTTATAGATCTTACTCAAATTGGGTTTGTATGCGTTCATTACATCCACTAATGAGTAGTCCAAAAATGATCCCTTTGACCCCATATAGAGCTGCTTCCCGATCTTCACTTAAATCTGTTAAAAAACAAAAATATTGCACTGATTCTTCTCAAATTTTGTTTGTACATATTTTTGCAAAATACAAGAGACTTTACCAAACATGATCAGGATCGGTCCATTTTTGGACCTAGTCCCTTTACAGATATAGCATCCGATATGAACTTTTTCATATCTGCAGCCAAAAAAATTAATAAAAATCCCACTCAAATTTGGTTTTTTGCTTATTTACAATGTCCAGTTAGTTGGGCCTAAGACATAGGGTTTCTAAACGCATGGTATAGGGTATCGTATAGTCGGTCTAGACCGACTATAATTTTCTTACTTGTTTTACCTTATTTCTTTTTTAATTTGAATGCCTGATAAGGAATTGTGGGGCCCAACCCATGCAAAGCCGCATTATCATAATCAACAGTAAAACTGCTGATTCGAAATCATTTTATCTCCTCAGTGGAATGATTTACTGTGGGAAGTTGCCTGGTCAAGAGCGTGAGGTAAATCAAGGGCAGAATGTTGTATATCAATTAGTGAAAATATATGTGAATAGAGGCCGCACAATTTATGATGACAATTTACAGCTCATTGTTTGGTTTCTACGAAGGCGATGTATCACTGTGCTCATATGCTCCAAAGAAGAATAAAGCGGTAATTCTGCTGTCTATAAAGCACTATACTTGCGATGTAGACACAACTGAAAAAAGAAATCCCACGGTTATTCTGAATTACAATGCTAATAAATCCGGCGTGGATCAGATGCTTGGCACATATTCTTGTAAACGATCAACAAACTGCTGGCCACTTGCAATGTGCTTGCATTTTTTTCTCCTTTATTCATTCCACTTGGAAACATAGGGCTTTTACAAGAAAATTCCAAATTATCCTATCATTACATAAAACTTTTAATTCGTCAAACGATTTGTTTTGGCTATTGAGTTCTTGTAGGACTGTTCTACGCCAGGTGTTCTTCGGGCGGCCTGAGCGGCGGCTACCTTGGGGATTCCATTCCAGTGCAGTCCTTGTGATGCTGCCAATTGGTCTTCGCAAAGTGTGGCCTATCCATTTCCACTTTCGTCTTGCTATTTGGCGAATTATAGGCTCTTCGTTTGTTAGTCGCCAGAGTTCAATGTTGGTGATGACGTTAGGCCAAAAGATGCGGCATATTATGCGCAAACATTTGTTTATGAAAACTTGCAATCTTCTCGCTATATTACTCATCATAAGCCATGTTTCGCTTCCATACAGCAGTGTGGACTTCACACAGGCATTGAAAATACGGATCTTCGTATTTTTCGAGATTTGGGGGGATCTCAACGTTTTATTTAACCGACCAAAAGCGGACCTTGCATTATTTAACCTGTGTGACACGTCTTCATCCACTCCTCCATCTATCGACATCATGCATCCTAGACAACAGAAGGATTTAACATATTTTATGCGTTGGTCTTGTACTACAAAGTGGTTATCAGTAGTGTCATTTATACGCATTGCATGTGTTTTGGCAATATTTACTTGCATTCCCACTCTATTTGCCAACACAACCAATTCGTTTATTTTGCTCTGCATATCGTTAAACTTGTGCGATATGAGACAAATATCGTCAGCAAAATCCAAATCTTCTAAATGGTTTTGGAGATCCCAGACAATACCCCTTCTTTTACTGCATACTTGTATCATAAGCTTATCCAAAACAACGACGAACAATAGTGGAGTTAGAGGGCAACCTTGTTTAACTCCGGCATTTGTCATGAATGATTCGCTGATCATGCCATTACGTCGAACTTGGAGTGTGGTATTGGTGTACATAGCTTTAATGAAATTTACCAATTTTGTTGGTTCACCTTTTGCTTTTAATGCATCCCATATTGCAGTACGTTTTATTGAGTCGAATGCTTTTCTAAATTCTATAAATACTAAATAAAGCGGTGTACGCCATTCGACCGATTGTTCTATTATTACACGGAGCGTATTGGCTTGATCCAAACAGTTACGGTGTGGTCGGAAGCCTGCTTGCTCATTCCGTAGTGATTTTTCGATACTGTGTAATCTGTTATTTATTATGGTAGCAATAACCATGTATACAGTGTTGAGCAGAAGTCTCTTGTGTTTAACGTGAGTACCCGTCTCGTTGACATAACCTCACGGTGCTCTGAACACTGGATCGGAATATGCGCCGACCACCGCCCCATTGTGTAGTGAACTACACTCCGGTACCAATTCAAGATTTGTGCATTTGGGCAACAAATCCCACTCCTTGGTGGGGAGTCGAGGCCTACAGTGTTGAGCAGAGTAATACCTCTCCAATTATCACACTCAGTCAGATCATTTTTCTTTGGTAGCTTTACTATTTCACCTTTTGTCCACGTATTAGGAAGTTGTTCATTTAACCAAGCATCACGTATATATGGATGGCTGATTTCCGCGGCTATTGCTGGGTTGGCTTGGAGTAGCTCTGGGGGTATACCATCCTCACCTGGCGCTTTGTTTCTTTTCAGTTTTTGTACAGCGCATGCAATTTCCTCAATGCTAGACGCATCAGTATGTGAGGAGCTTTCTGTGTTATCATCGAAAATGTTGCTGATTTCTGCGAAATGCTGCCTCCATCTTTGTGTTTGTTCTTCTACGTTCGTAAGCAGTTGACCATTTACATCTTTTACTGAATGATTTCTATTCATATTTTGGTTTGAGAGACAACCTATTATTTGGTGTAACTCTCTCATATTGTTCGCGCCTGCAGCTGCTTCTACTTCACTGGCTATTGTTTCAATATATTTTCTTTTATCGTTTCGGACTGATTTCTTTACGGCTTTCGCAGCGGTGGTATATTGTGGATTGAAATTTGGGTTATCAATATTCCGTTGTTTTAAGTTTTTCCTTTCCTGAATTAATTTCCAGGTGTTGTCTGACAGCCATTTTTTTCTCTCTGTTTTTTGTTTGTAAACTATTTTCTCTTCTGCAATGGCTCTGAGTGAGTTGCATGTTTCTTCCCATGTTGTGTTGATTGCTGGTATACATTCTCTTAGTTTTTCAACATCAAAACGTTTACGTATCTGTTGTGTGACTCTTTTGTAAATTTTTTTTAATTTTATTCTTATTGTCGCCACCACTAGCTCGTGGTCACTGTCTATATCAGCACCTCTTTTAGTGCGCACGTCTATTAATGATCCTCTCCATTTACGGCGAATGCAAATGTGGTCTATTTGATTTTGAATATTACCATTTGGGGATGTCCACGTGTATTTATGTATGTTTTTGTGCGGGAAGATTGAACCACCAATAACTAATTGGAAGGTCTGACAGAATTCTATGAACCGCTCACCATTTTTGTTTCTAGTTCCCATGCCATGTGTTCCCATAATTTGGGATATGCCATGGTTGTCATTCCTCATCTTTGCGTTAAAATCTCCAGTAAGGATAAGTATGTCGCGGTTTGGAATATAGTGTACCGTAGTGGTTAGTTGATTGTAAAATTCGTCCTTGACTGAGTCGTCCGCATCCTCTGTGGTTGCGTAGCATTGAACAATGGTGATATATTTTCCAACCTTACTAAAGAAACGAGCTGTTATAATTCGATCCGATCTAGGGTCCCATGAATGTAAGTTGGATTTTAAATCTTTGGATATTATAAATGCAACTCCACTTTCGCAACTGTTCTCCTTTCCGCTATACAATACCTTATTTCCATTTGTAGATACTATTTGCCCATTTCCACACCACCGCATTTCGCTAATACCCAGAATGGCAACATTAAATTTCAACATTTCAGCCTCCAGTTGAGCGAGTCTTGATGGTTCGTTTAGCGTTCTAACGTTCCATTGTCCAATTCGTATCCGTTTTCGTGTGCCAAAGGTTGTCATCAATGTAGGGGATATGTTTTCTTGCATTTAAAGTTAGTTAAAGTTTTAGGTACCAGAATCCACCGTTTTTGACACAACCCGTTTTTTGACACACTAGGTCCCTTTTCTCGGAGAAGGTCACATATACAGATGACATTGTTGAATCCATGGCCAACAAACAACATTGAGTCTTCTGCGCATTAAAATCAACCCTATTCGCTTTACCTCACTCGGAGATTGTTAACAGGTCTTGATAGTGTGTCATTGATTGTCCGCCTTTAGATGAAACCCCATCAATAACAACACGTATTATAGTGATGGTCAGCAAGCAGACAATTTCAAAGGAAACATCACATTATTGAGCAAATTCATAAGTTAAAATACGATATGATACATATTAGAAAAACTTTTGGGGAGAGAAAATATGCTTAGCTCTATCTATAGTTAACTCACAGACAGTATTATATTATCTGAATCTTAAATTTCTATTCATTTGTGTTGTTAACTACCGCTCCGCTACTTTCAGTTTCTCTAAAATGTGGTAATCTATATTATTAAATATTTGATTTTCATTCCAATCAACACCTTTGTCACGATTTGATTAAAACAATTATAAAAATCTCACCAAAAACTTTAACTGCTTTCTAATTTATTGAGATCTCAAACAAGACAATAACAATTATATTTATAAATAAGAGTAAAAAGCTTTAAAAAAAAATTGCCAAACTATATAAATTAATTCCATTTGAAACATGCTGTGAATAGATATAACTAAACATTTAGAGAGAAAAAAAAACTTTTACTTTCTTAGCCTTTATTATTAAAAAAAGAAAAAAAAAAGAAAATATTCAGCAAATATTGCACAATATTGAAAAAGAGTGATATGATGTTAAAAAAAGATGGGCGGTGGAGAAAGACATCAAACAGACAAAAATGTATAACAACATCGAATTCAAATTCATACAGAAATCAAATTTAAAATTTATGATGATGATGATGACGGTGATGATGATGGTGAGATGCCTTCCTTAATAAAATGTCAAATTTTACTGTGTAAACAGTAAAATACAGTCAACCTAATATTCATACTAGTTGCCATGCAAATCAATCATTTAATCTTCAAAGCGAATACTCATCATCGGTATGTTTGTTGGTATTTTGGATATTTGTTTTTTTTATATTTTTTAATTTAAAATTGGTTATATTTGTAAAATTATAATAGATTAAAATAGTTTTTTTCTTTTTTGCTAGCACGTTTTTTAAAATGTTAATAAATTAAATTATTTATTTGTGTTGTTGTTTTTAAAGCAAAACAAGTGTTTTTCTCCTAACACAAAATTCGAAACAAATCTAACTCGTTTTCTAAGTTTAAATTAAATTTTTGGGTATTTTTTTTTTTTTTTTGTATTTCAGCATTCATTATTATAATAATATTCATGATGATGATGACAATCATCATCTCTTGGTTTTACAAATTATAACCTTTCTTAGTACTCAACCACATTTTTGAGTTGTACATAAATGTGAAGTATTTCTGTTTTATATATACAGTTGACTCATAAAGTGCGTACTCATTTCTATCTCATAAGAGGGCGGTCCTAGAACAATCCGTTCTAACGTATAATTGTAAAAAAAATACTTTGAAACAGATTACTTTGTAAAAATTACTGGTGTAAAGCGGCAACGTTATAAAACATTCAAGGCGACACGTTGTTTAGTTTTTGTTTTTACTGTAGCCATCAAAAGTAAACGTTCTCAGTGAACTCGTAAACATGGGAAAATTGGTCGTCGTTATGTAATTCAATACATTCATCTGAAAGGCCTCAGTCCAATCAATATTAAGACCGAGCTAGATTCTACTCTGCGGGAGTCTGTTCCTTCGTTTATTACTATAAACAATTAGGTGGCAGAGTTCAAACGAGGCCGTAACAGATGCCAAGACGAACACCAGAAACGGTTAAAAAAATCATTAAATTGTATTGGGTGATCGTCGGCTGCAGGGTTTTTGGCACAGTGGACCATTTGACGAGAAGGCGGTCAAAAATCTATAACTTTTGATTGGATTGGAATTTTGATATCCGGTTTTTTTTTGTTTGGTAGGTGGGACTTTAGCCTTTAAGTTTTGCTATAAAACGTAATTCTCGACCGAAAATAAAAAAAGTTACGGAGGGTTTAAAATAAATTTTTATTTGCAGTTGAATTTTAGTACAAAAGTGAAGTGTTAAAAGGTAAAAAAAGGTTTTTTTTAATATAATGTCTTATTTTTTCAGTTAATTTTACAACTAATACTTTTTAACAATTTTTTAAGTTAATTTTTTCAGAAAATGCCAAACTTTGGCCCCCGTAAACTTTTTAGTCCTAATGTGCTCAAGGGCCAAAGGTTGTTTTTTTTTTTTTTTTGAAAGATCCCGAGTTAAAATATAATTTATTAAGCAGCGAACCTTATATTGGTTCAACATAGAGAAGTTTCAATGAAAAACTCGTATGTTTTTGCTTTAAATAGTTAAATTTTTTTTTTCTTGTCTTTTTAAATATTTTTATATCAATTTTTATGGTAAATTTATGAAATATAGCAATTTTTATTGTAAATTTACAAAATATATAAATTTTTAAATCAAGAAAATTTTTTAACTATGTGGGATCTGAGCCTAAACGGACTACCAGATCAGGAAGGGATTATTAGTGTTAATATGATTTGAAAGTGCAGCGTACATTTGGTGGACAGAGACAACAGGATTGTTTTTTATTATTACCAGGCGAGTACAGACAGACGTGAGCGGACAATGACAGACAGACATTTATTATTTTGAGAGAGTTCTGTTGCAGCAGCCGTAGAGTAAAGTTGAAATCGGAAAGTTGTATTTCTTTTCAAGTTGAATTAAAGTTGTAAAAGTGAATTTCTATAAAGTATTTTATTTCATTAATATTAAAATACTAAATCATATCCTAGACAATAAGCCATTAAAATTAAATAAAAAGTGTTAAACACCATACCTAAATTTAACCAAAAGTGTTTTAACTGATATAAATAAATAAAAGTCTATAAACTTCGAGATAAAATCCCACAACTATATAAAAAAAGTGTAACTTATTGTTAGTGTAATGAAAAAGTACTTTAAATCAACCAATTTTAGTAAAAATTTCTTCTAAATAGCCTTGATTTTCATCTTCTAGAAGTTGTTTAGCTTCTTCGTCTCTAATTCAATAGAGGTAGTTTTCCATTTTTGACGAATGTTGGACATATATGGATCTGAAGTGCACAACAACATAGTGATAAGGTCTTCATTAGTACAACATCTGGACATTTTCCTTGTGTTGTGCTCGCGAAAGAATCTGTAGTCTTTGTTGCTTTTTTCTTGCGCTTCTTCAGATAGATCTCCTATTGGTAGCATATTGTTTTGAATTATTTGTTCCCCATGGTACAAAATTTTATGAACTGCGGATGGCATATATCTCCAAGAGTATTTTTCATTACAAAGTATAGCTGTTTTGTTGGCGTACTCTCCAAATTTTTTTGCATTTATCTTGCATTTATCTCCTTGCAGTATTTTCATCATTTGTGTTTCCTTCCCCTTGTTTTGGTTGGTCGATTACGAGGCCTAGCTGTAGATATTTTTGTTGAATTTGTTTTTTTTTTTGCTTTCTTTTTTCTTCATTTTCTTTGTTTTTTCTCACTGTTTCGCCTAACGGACCAAATTCCAAATCATAACCCAATTTAAGAATATGCTCCATGAAACGTATTCTAGCATGAAGAGGGGACATTCCATATTCGTAGGCTTCCTTAAAACTATCGTCTTCAGGTGGGGGTTGGCTTAATTGACTTGATGTCTTTTGGCATATAATGCAGCTTGACGTTGACTTTGTTCCAGTTAAAGCTTATGCAACTTTTCCATCAATCATTGTGAGACACATTTTAAAATGTACTTCAATGTCTTGGTCATCAAATTTAAATATTACTGGTTGAAGTTCCTTAATTTGATCTTTTATTTTTTGAACTTCTTCAGTTATAGCAAGATTCAGATTGTTAATGACCTCTGTAGGAGCATTTTTTGTAATTTTTTAAACTCTCTTGCTATCAAATTATTCTGTCATTGACTTGTTTTATGGGGTTGCCGCCTAAATTTTGAGTCATCAGAGTACCTCATACACAATATATCGTGATAATTTTTGCAATTATAGATTTATTCATAGAATATTTCTCACGAATTCTCCTTTGCTTACGACCAGCAGTTAAATTATCTATTATTTTGGTTTTTACCTGTTCACAAAACGTTATTCTTGCTATTATTTCACAATAATTAATTATAAGATTAAAATATTGAAAAATACAATTGTATTTAAAAAAGAGTTGAAAGAAAACGTCAGAGACTATAAATATTTAAATACTGGTTAAAATTGTATACATTTCCTTGCCTTTCATACCATCTTCTATCTTTATTGGTTCCATAAACTCTGGTACGGAAATTTAAAAGTTTCCATTG
Source organism: Cordilura impudica (assembly GCA_963682025.1). Lineage (NCBI taxonomy): Eukaryota > Metazoa > Arthropoda > Insecta > Diptera > Scathophagidae > Cordilura > Cordilura impudica. Next base: position 102,884,244 of record OY821520.1, read on the forward strand.
TTTTGGCATCGTTTATCTATTTCTTTAATTGTTTATTTTGTAACAAATTTTTTATCTTTCGATCGAGAACACACTAAAGAGTGATTTCGAAAAGAAAATATCTAATTTTAGGACTTAACACGAAAAATATCTAAAAGCAAAATTGGCAAATTTAGAATTTTTTAAAAGTTTTTAATGTTGTGTGACCCACTGTATATAATCATTGAAAAATTGGTCATTCGCCTTTAATAGTTAAGAAAATGTATAAGACTCAAGGCTCAAATACATAATGCTTACCGGTTATATTAAAATGTATAAACTACAAGTTACAGTTAAGGTGTCGTCTATGCGATATAAATATCACTTTTAAAATGGCTAATAGCAGCGATGCCATCGTAGCGTTTTTTCATAACCCAAAAAACGGATAACCCATTTAGCGTTGGCACTTTCTGATGTTGTTAAATGATTTTAGTGTCTTTTAATTACAATGTTAATGTTAAACAAAATTTTATATATTTGAGCTAAGTACAAGCAGAGCCCAGCCCTCAAAATTCGAGTGCAAATTCTAGGAAAAATTTTTTTTTTCATTCAACTATAAATATTTGTTGAACACAGAGAAGATATTTAACATCTTTGGTTTCCTTTTTGAATGCAAATTTTATTGGTCTGCAATACTTTGTTGAAGAAGGAATTTCATTTTTCCATATATCAATTTCTGTTGCTCTACTAGTTGACGGCTCTAAGACGCTATACCTTTTTGTTAGCATCTGATGAATTTTCGGCATTAAATTGCTTGTATTGTTTCTGACCAGAGGATCCATCACGTCCCCATTTAGAAATTAAGGTAATGCTAATAGCAGATTGTGAAGGTAAGCATTCTTTTTTGGCAGAAACTAAATCTCGATACTCTCGAAAAATCCCACAATTCTTTTCATTGGTTCGCTTCCGCAATTCCTTATATTGATTTTTGGTCAATTTCAAATCCAAAAATAGGGCGAACGCTTCTTCCGGCGTAAATTTCTTATCTTCAATTGGTGTAGGAATGCTTTCCTCTTTGTGCGCCTTGGGCTCGATTCTACTATTTTTTCAATTATTTCAATTTAATTTTTTTTATTTTGGGTTGGTTGAATTTGGTGCAATAATGAATTCTTAATAATTCTTTGAGAAATTTTTTCATTGATATTCTCCAGCTTGCGCCTTCGAGATCTTTCACTACGTCCGTCAATTGGTTTTGCTGGTCGACCCTTTTTTCCACTTTCATTGCCAGTTGTAGATGCACTCTCAAAAATAAGTTCCTTTATTAACCAGACTTGGTAACGTTTGTACATCTTTGCCTTGCTATGAGAGCATTCAATGTACCGTCTTTTAAAATTCAATGCAAAATTAGTAATTTTTCCTTTGTGCATTTCAATGTCTTCTAGGTTACAATTCTTAAAGAAGTCGTTGCTCACTATGTGCAAAATTACATCGTCTACATCATTTCGTTGAAAATAAATATCTGCCAGATCTCTGTAACAGTACTTAGCCATTGCACAAATTGTAATGAATAATATTTGTGGAAACATTATTATAAATACTCTTTCTTGCAATTATGTAAAATAAAAATTTTTATCTTTTATTAGCACTTTTAGAAGCATAAAAACCCACACCCTAACCCCTTTTAAAAGGTAAAGCATACCTGCTCATATCTTAAAGGGCTATGTCGCAATATTTTTTTTTTACCATTTATAAATTTTTATCTTTTATTACCACTTTTAGAAGCATAAAAAACCCACACCCTAACCCCTTTCAGAAGGTGAAGCATACCTGCTCATATCTTAAAGGGCTATCTCGCAATAGTTTTTTTTTACCATTTACAAATTTTTATCTTTTATTACCACTTTTAGAAGCATAAAAAGCCCACACCCTAACCCCTTTTAAAAGGTGAAGCATACCTGCTCATATCTTAAAGGTTTTTTAGTTTTTTTTTACCTTTTACCTGTTATTTAAATTGTTTCCCATTTTGTCAGGTATTTAAACTTCATAACTCTAATTCAGACTATTAATGTTTTTGAAAGATACCTATGTAAATGTACCTGTAACAATTAAGCGCAACCCTTTTTTATAAGTATATAACAACTCCTGACAACTCTACCGACACGCAAAAAAATACATCGCGGTGCACCGGTACGACCAACTTTTGTATTCATAACACTCAGACGGACGCACGGACATCGTTTAATCGACTCAGAAAGTGTTTTTGAGTCGATCCGTATAATAAAAGATGGATAAAGGTCCAATATTTGTGGCAGTTACAAACATCACCTCAAACTTAATATATCCTAACCACATAGTGGACAACTTTTGTATTCATAAATTTTGCAGAAAATATCTAACCTTGGGTCAGAAAAATTGTTCTGGTGCACACGGGCGGGTATATAATGGGGTATTGGAGTATAGGGGAGGGTTCGGACTATAGAAGAGTGCAAGATTTTTTCTGACTGCTTTTGACTGGCAGGAGTTATGCTCTATTAAGTAGGAGATTTTCGGAAAATTTGGACCTTTTTTAAAATATTTTTTTTTTAATTTGGGAATGACTCAGTGATATTACATTTTTAACATTAATAGTATAGAAGCCACAGAATTATACAAAATTTATCTCAGTTCAAAATCTTTTAAATCAAAAAAGTTTCAGTCATTCAAAAATAAAAATTTACAAAGAAATTTTTAATTTTAGCCAAATACTGAGAAAACCCATTTTCGAAGACCCTGTTCGCTGTGATATAGTTGAGATAGAGTCGCAATTTTTTGGCTCCCGAGATTTACTAGTATTTACTTTCAAATGAATAACATAACTTTAAAATCGGTAACAAAAAAAAATGATTTTTGGCCGCCTTCTCAAAATATGGTCCACTGTGCGTGGCCTAGCTGAAATGACCGGCATTTGAAAAAGTGCAATACATCACATATTGACCGAAAATTTTAAGATGCGAAAGCTGTCCGCAAGATGGATGTCACGTTTGATAATAATATAAAACAAAACGCGTGAAAATGTTTCAATAGTGTTGCATCGATTCGCTACCATTGATGAGCCAACACTACTTCATACCTGAGGCAAAGGAACACTCAAAACAGTGGACTAATAGAAGAATCGTGTCCAAAGAAGGCGAGGACAGTTCCATCTGCAGGCACGGTTATGGCGTCTGTTTTTTGGGGTGCGCGTGGGATAATTTTTATTGATTATCCTTAAAAAGGAAAAACAATCAACGGCGAATATTATACTAACTTATTGCAGCGTTTAAGTAACGAAATTAACGAAAATATTCTGTATTGGGCGAAAAAGAACGTGTTGTTTCATTAAAACAATGCACCAGTTCCCACATCCACTATTGCGATGGCCAAAAACTGGGCGGGATCGGAGCTATGGGCGTGGCGACGATAAAAATGATCTAACAAATTTTCGTTAAAAAAATTTTAATTATAGTATAATTTTTGATTTTTCGAAATTTTAACGAATTTGAGATTTTTGGCATAGCTATTTTTCTAGACATGTTTCATTTTCAGTCGTTCTATTATTGAATTACATGATGGTAAACTTAATTTACAAAGAAATGGAGTATTATAAAGAAATGGAGTATTTATGTTTTATCTGGAAACCTATTTATTTCTAATTTTTATTTGAAAGTACGTTTATTACAGCTTGTGTGTTAGAATCGGTTAAAAATTGTTAAAATTACATTTTCATATTTCAAAATTCTGTGAATTGAAAGTATATTTTCACTACAATTTTACGTACGGCTTCCGTAGTTTTTTTTTTTTAATATTGAAGACATATTAAAGACATATCGAAAATATGGAAAGACAAGTACTTTTCTATGAATTTTCTGACACCAAATGATTTCTTAATTCGACGACTCACTTGCCAAATCGATTAACTCCACTTTCTGATTTATGAAAATTTTAAATCAAAGCGCTTCATTGACGGCTAACTGCTTATATTGGAAACAAATTTCGCTTCTAATAAGGATTAGAACCATTAACTTACTTTATTTTTATAGAAATTTGCTTTGAATATAAACAATTGGACATCAATCAAGCACTTTGGCATTGAAATTACCATATCTCAGAAAGTTGAGTTAATCGATTTGGCATCCAATTACTACTATTACATTATTTGAAGATCAAACTAACTTCCTGAAGGTCAAATTACCTAAGTTCTTTTTTTTTGCTATCGCACATAAATAAAGCAATAACTAAAGAGAAATAATGGAGTAACTGAAATATTTTTAAAATATTTTTGTTATAAAAAATCCATCCAAATTTTAAAAATAATTGTTGAGCACTCACTTTATGAGTCAACTGTATATAACGAACAACTTGAAAATGTTGATGTCATTTTCAGCTGTTTGCGGTGATATATAAAATGAATTGAATTTCCATTATATCATAAATTCTATATGTTATGTCTTAGTAATTATGACGTTTTTTTTTTTTTTTGTAAATGCAAGTGTTTGCCACAAAACGTGGCAACAGACTTTCAGTTGGTTGGATGGTAGTAAAAACGACAAAAGCTTAACAAAAAGTATTGCTGTCAAACCACTTTTTTAAATATATATACATATATATATATTTTTTTTTATAAATTAAAAGTCTGCAATCAATAAGAAATATTTTATACAAATATAACCTCAAAAAAGTAAATTTGAAGCGTTTTTCTTTTGTTTTCATACTGAAACTTTAAAAAATTAGTGTTGCTGAAAACAATAGCAGAGTAGGAAACGGATTCGTGATGACTACCAAATTTATTGCCAACTGGTATAGACCGACTATACAGCATAGCATTTATATAGCATTTCGAGAGAGGGTCTTGGATCCAACTTGCCTGAGGCAATAACTGCATGGAGAAAATAAGCATAATCCAAAATTTATTGCTAAGATATGAAAAAGCTCATATCTGATGACATTTTTATATGGGATCTAGTTCAAAAAAAAATGGACCATTCATGACCATATTTAGTAGTCTCTTATTTTTCTCAAAAACGTATATAAACCAAATTTGAAAAAAAAAAATCTATACATTATTTTTGTTTGCAGAGTTAATTTTTGGGCTGCTGATATATATAAGTATTTATATGACAATCTGTTAAATCTATTAAAAAAATCATAATATATTCCTTAGAAGAGAAGAGATCATGCATTTTACCCCTAAAGGGAAATTGATTTCGAATGAATTCTCGGGAATGTTTATTGATAATCCTTAACAAATGTGCAAATTTTTCTATTTTCGAAATTTTTTTATTGTTTACATTTATAACTTCAAAATTGAAACTCAGGACTTTATTGCAAACCATTAAGAAAAATGATGATGAGTAAATCGTGCTGTTCCACAACAGTGTACAGAGGCTATATATAAATTTGTTATTCTATTTGTAATAATTACAAAAAAATCTGGATTTGTTCTTGATCTTTGGAACAAGCGGAGTTGATATAGCGATATCCGTCTGTCCGTCTGTGGAAGTAACGATCACGCCCTCAATAGTTCAGCTGAGTTGCTCACATTTAGAGAAGGTGATTCACTGACATTCTGACCAGGTTTCTATTCAAAATCAACAAAATCACTTCACTAGGTCCCGAGATATCAATGAAAATGTTAAAATAATTCTTGAACAAAATATGATTTTTCTATGTTCTTGTTATTGAAAATTTGTTCACCAAAGCTGAAATTGTTGTTGTTGTTGTTTTTTACCCCGAAATAAATACAAAAATGGCCAATATGAGAGAAAAATAATAATAAAAAGTAAAAAAAAGTTTTAACAGCTTTTAATAAAAATAAAAATTGGTTTTTGCAATATTTTAGTGTTTCCTTTAAGAACTCTAAATTTGAACTTATAGAAAAATGTCTATACCACAAGATTTTTCATTTGAAAACATTTTCAATTTTACTAATTCAAATTTTTTTATGAAATTTATCATGTTTTGATGAATTCAAGATATTTGTCTGGCAGAAAAACTCTCAGATTAGAAACTTTAAGCATTTTAAATATATTTCCTATTATATTGTTGTAATGCATACACTCTACAAAGTGGTGTCGAGGATATAACAAATAATTACCATTATATGACAATGAAATTGATTATTATATATTTTATAAAATGTCTTTTCAGAAAAAGATATAAAACACGACGTGTTTTTTTACATATGTACTGTCAATATTTTTATCCATATAAAGGGTCCGCCATCTAACGTTTTTTTTTTTTTCAACTAGTACTTATTTCGTGAATGGTAACACTTAGCTCATGTCAGATTTGACAGATAATTCGTTTTATCCTTCCGCTGAACGAATATGGTTGTGTATACGCTTGAACAACGCTGGGAAATAATGCGACATTACTTTGAAAATCATGGTAATGTTGCACAATGTGTGCGAAAATTGCGTACGGATTTTGGAAGAAGAGAAGCACCGTCAGCTCCGTATGTTAGTTATTTTGTGAAAAAAGTGAAAGAAACTGGTATCCTCATCGATAAACCTAAGCGTGAAAAGCCAAAAACAGTGCGTACACCCGAGAATATTGCTGCTGTGGCAGAAAGTGTGCGTGAAGCGCCATCAACATCAATTCACCGTCGTTCTCAAGAATTGAACATTTCGGAGGCATCATTGAGACGAATTTTGCATAAAGACCTTGATATGACGCCATACAAAGTCCTGTTGGTTCAGGAGTTGAAGCCAACTGACCATCCAATGCGTTTTCGCTTCGCTAAGTGGGCCTGCGATCGACTTACAGAAGATGCCGATTTTGCCAAAAAAATCATCTTTTCAGATGAAGCTCATTTTGATCTTGGCGGGTATGTAAACAAGCAAAATTGTCGCATTTGGGGCACAGAAAACCCGCACGCATACATTAAAAAGCCGATACACCCAAAACGAGTCACTGTTTGGTGCGGATTTTGGTCCAGAGGCATAATTGGGCCATTTTTCTTCGAAAATGAGCAAGGAGTGGCCGTTACAGTCAATGGCGATCGTTATCGGGCCATGTTGAACGAATTTTTGTTCACAAAAATTGAAGAGGAGGATATTGGCAACATTTGGTTTCAACAGGACGGCGCTACGTGCCACACAGCCGAAGCTACACTCGATGTTTCGCGCCCTTTTTTTGAAGATTGCATTATCAGGCGCAGAGCTGATGTCGTTTGGCCACCTCGGAGCTGCGATTTGACACCGTTGGACTATTATTTGTGGGGTGCCCTCAAAGATAAGTGTTACGCCAACAAACCAGAGACAATTGACGCTTTAAAGGACAATATTCGTGAAGCCATTGGTGAAATACAGCTGCACACAATTGATAATGTGCTTAAAAATTGGACCAATCGTGTAGGCTACTGCATGGCCAGCCGAGGCAGCCCTTTGAATGAAATTATTTTCCATTATTAACCGGAAGGATTGTACTTTCAAATAAAAAAAGAAAATTGAGATAATATTCAGTAGTTTTTTTATAGCATTTTCAAAAAAAAAAAGTTATTTGGCGGACCCTTTATAATTCCGTATGTCTGTCAATATTGTCGTTTTACATACGATTCGTAAGTTTTGATATCACACTTGCATATGTATGACACAACCTCTAAATGTAAACAGCTGATTTTTTAATTTATGAATTTACAAAATTAATTGTTAAAAATAAAGTTTTATATTTTATAAATTTTTTAATTGTTAATTAATATTAAACAATTTATTTTTCTTTTAATATTAATATTTTTAATTTACTCCGTTTTCCTTTCGCCACAAGCAGTGTTGTATTTACATATGTTTTGTCATGTAAAAATAGACTTACCACATAAGCAATGGTTGAAAGGGGTTACACGATGTGTACAAATTGCATAAGAAAAAACACAAGCAAAACATGTCGTGTTATAGCACCTTAACCTTTTCAAGTCAGAAATAACAATAAAATAGAAATAAAAAATTGTGGGCTTGTTTTAATTTCAGAAACATCAAATTTTTAATTGTTTTGATATTTATCTCTGCTACAAATTTGTTTTTTTTTTTTTTTTTTTTTAAAGTTTGATAAAATGTTCATTTTACATTTTGCTGATACAAGGCTAATTGCAAAGTATGATGCGTTGAAAAAGTATTTCTCTTCGGTTTTTGATGAAGAGATAAATAATAGTGTGCAATCGTCCGTAATGATAATGATTTATGCATTGTTCCCATTGAAAATCATTTAAGTTTCCATTGTGTCCCTTGGTTACAGGAAGTATCTTAGCCATAAAATCGAATGCTGTTGGTTTAGATGAAATGTATTCTTTATTTTTAGAAGCCCTAATCCCAAAGCTCCTGCCGTTTCTTACTTATCTATTCAACACGATCCTTACAAAATCTGTATTTCCTAAAGGATGGAAACTCTTAAAAATTATCCTCATTCCTAAACAAAACAATGATTTCCGGCCTATTGCAATTCTCCCCTTTTTATCTAAAGTAATGAATGGCTATCTTGGTCAGAATAATATTTTGTCCGATTTCCAATCTGGATTTGTGAAGGGAAGAAGCCGTATTACAGCGCTAGCAGACGTGATTAAAGATTTAAGAGCTGAACTTGATAATAATATTGTATCATTATTAATACTACTGGATCATGGTAAAGTTTTCGACACAGTAGACCATTCCATATTAACGAAAAAACTTGAAAAATTGTGTTACTTTTCTCATTCAGCGCGCAAGCTTGTCATTTCATATCTCACTGGAAGATCACAAGTTGTAAGTTTGAATGGTAAAAATTCAAATGCCCTTAATGTAAGCAAGGGAGTTCCACAAGGATCCGTACTAGGACCTCTTTCATTCTGTTTGTATATTATTGACTTACCAGATATAATAACAACAACATTCATTCGAGTGTGAATAATATCAATTATGCTTTAGCCAACATATACAACTGGGCTTCAGCCAATGGATTATGCATAACTCCTTTAGAGTGCAAATGTATTTTTCTTTCAAAAAGTAAAATATCTTTAAATGATGATATTCAACTTTATATAAACAACGAAACTATTGATTTCGTAGATTCTTCGGAAAATCTGGGAGTGATATTCAATAATAAACTAACTTGGTCTAACCATATCAATTTCGTCGTTGGTCGCATATATGAAATGGTTCGAAATCTTTGGGTCGTAAAATCCTCCACCCATTTTAATATACGTATGTTGTTAGCTAAAACATATCTCATCCCCGTTTTATTACATGGCTGCGAAATTTATGCAAACTGTGATAGTAATGACTTTAGAAAACTCAACAATATTGCTAGATACATGTATCTACAACAAAGGATGCGGTGAATCTATGTCTATATTTATTCATATCAGATAAATCAAATAAGTTTTGAAGATCTTCTTAAATTTAAAAGCCTTATTTTTTACACAAAATTATTACATCAACGTTACCCATCTACCTTTATAGAAGGATACAATTTGCTAAATCTATTCGTGGCAAAAATATAATCCAAAAAAGATTTAAAAGCCTTTTACACAAAATCAGTTTTGCATTTACTCCACTAGTCTTTGGAACCTTCTTCCTAAGCGAATTCAAATCATAAGCAACGCTACAGTGTTGCCATAATTTTAAATTGAAAAGATGCTAAATTGCAAAAGAAAAAAAAAAGATGCTCAAACGTACTGGAGTCGAAATAAAAGATGCTAATATTTTTTTTTTAATTTCATTACCTTTTGATTGAAAAATTAAGTACTTATTAATAAATTATTTGGTTTTTAAATGGAAAAATGAATATAAAACATAAGTTTCGATTCATATTTTTTAAATTTTAAATAAAATTATTTTGAATTTCGTCTGTAATTTTTTTTAAATATTGAGCTTTTTTAATTTTAAATTAAATAATTTTAATTTTAGAGAGTTTTTTTTTATTTAATTTCAAATATAACAAAATTTACATTATCAAAAGATACGAGTATATTACAATAATTGGTTTATGGAAACTAATATTTCTGTGATATCTTCATCTTCAAGTTCTTCTTGCACTGATATTTTTCTGACGATCGACATTTATCAACGACATAACAGCACCCATTTTTCAATTTCAAACATTCTTTTATCCGTAATACAGAACATAACAACTCAGATTTTATTCTGTTGCAAAGTTTACTTTTAACTAAAACCATTACACTAAACGAACGTTCAACTCCGGCTTTTGAGAAAGACAAAACTAATAAAGACAATACAAATGTGGATAACTCTTTAAGTGGACTTTCGCCAATAGAATTTTTGTTAACTTCAATCCATAAAGAGGTTGTATTCAGTGCTGTATCCCAATATTGTTCTGTGATATAACTCAATTGGATTTGAATATTTTCTGTTTCAGATGATCTATATTTAAACTCTTCTAATATTTATATAGGTTATCGGTGTTTTGCCCGGTTTAATGTGTTTTTTAATGCAATTATATTTTTTGGCAATCGACTTTTTAATTCATTAAAAACTGTTGTTGCTGTTTACATTCTCCTATTTCAAAATGTTTCGTTATATTTGTTGAAAGAAACGAGCAGAGAAATTAAATCATATCAATACCTTTCAAATTAAGATTATATGTTCACAAATAATGAAAAAAAAAAATAAAAAAGATGCTAAAAGCAACTTTTTAGTAATAAAAGATGCTAAGTTAGCATCTAGCATCTTTTCATAAATTTTGGATGCTAAGCGACAAAAAAAGTTGCTAAATCTACCAACTAAAATGCTAAAATGGCAACACTGCAACGCTAACGAGTTAAAAATTAGCTGTTTAAATTCCTTTGGTAAATTCAATTTATCAACTAATTTCTTTTGTTTTTGATTAAATTCTTTATACATTTGTTACCTATAAATTTTAGTTTTATATTCTTTTTATGTTATTGTTAAATATGATTTATGTTGTCATTACTCACTAGAGCTATAATTGTTGTGCTAAGTCATCAAATAAATAAATAAATAATTATAATTATACATCACATATGACAACTCTTACGAAAACTGAGAATAGTGGAAATTAGAAGTATAAATGCAAAAAATATTCAAAATTCAAAAAATAACGATTGTTTGTTTGGACAGAGTTGTATCTTCTGAAATTAATACGAAGTAAAAGCTGTATGGTATGAAAACTGAATCTAACCACACTGCTCGTAGGCCTGACTTTAGGTGAGTGTGTTAAAGCGCTAACCAAGAAGTGCAAGTCCTAGTGTATGTGAAGGTTCATGGTTAAAACCTCACGGCCGCCCAAAGTAGAAAAATTTTCATATAGAAACAATATATTCAATAAAAACATAACAATTATCACAATGTTCAATAAATCGCTGATGAAGGCTGAAATGCCAGAAACCGTTCCGATTAAGAATACAGTGCAGTTATGAATTTTTCAAATATATGCTTTCTTCTTCTTTACCACGCACCATTTAAAAAAAAAAATAATTATAAGTTTTGCTGCTCTAATAATAGAAAAATATACCAAATTTCGGAAAAAAAAGTTAATTTTTTCTTTAAAAAAAGTCATCATTGTTTTTATGAAGAAAAAAAAACACTAAATAAGAAATTATAATAGTTACTGGCCAAAACATAAAGGGAATTAACTAATTTAAATGGTATTAAATGGTATTTAAACTGTATTATAAATGTAAATGGTATTATCGTCAACATTATTAAAATGGTAACCGTACCCAACTTTGGTTATAATATTGAGTTTAAAGCCGTTTTCCTTTCTGATAAAAAATGTCGCATTTTATTTGCACTTTTTTCGAAAAGTGTACTTTTTTATATATTCTGATTCAAGAAAAATCTTACACATCAATCGAAAGGTTTCAAAGTCGAGCACTCGTAAATCATAAAAAATTGCAGCCACTGACTTCCTTCAGGTCATAGTGTGAGAGTATTTCCCCATTGTTCCCCTTTTTGAATATTTTCACTCTATGACTTCAACGAGGTTGATAAACAACTTTTTTTTTTTGCATTTTATGAACATAGCACTTTTAGACCTTTCGAATGATGTATAATATAAGGTTGCTCTTAATTCAGAATATATAAAAAAATGGTCTGGTGTAATAATTTTGAATTTATTTTTAGTGTTTTTATCATTAAATAGAGAAAGTCCCCAGAGGAAGTCGACATAAAATCGACGAAATGTCGGGACCAACTGTAATTGATGCATTTTTAATTACATTATTAAAATTTAGGCCTTATTAGCTAAAAATAAAAATCTTTTAAAATATAAAAAAATACACTTTTCGAAAAAAGTGCAAATAAAATGCGACATTTTTTGCCAGAAAAGAAAACGGCATAAGACACAACAGGAAGATATTAAATATTCGGCACAACCGAATTTAATACTCTTACTTGTTTTAATTTATTTTTCACAAATCTGCTTCATAAAAATATAAAATGTTACCAACTCGTGATCACCCAATATTAAAAAATATATATATGCAATGTTAATTTTGTATCATCCCAATAAATACATTAAATCAAACAAAAATTCTATCTTACCTTCATTGAAGTATGCACATACATCGTATATTCAGTCTGTAAATTGCATAATTTGATGTGATGTCAATGTTAACATTTTCTGCAACAAGCATTTTCTTAATGCTTGCCCCCTCCTTAACACTTATATTTATTATAAATAGTTCTTGATTTCACTCTTCTCTACTTTACTCACGACATTAAATGACAGTTATTCTCTTTACACTAATAACAATTTGTAACATTCCATTAGCAAAGAAGACACAAACAAAAATACACAAAAGAAAGAAAAAGCAAACCGAAATGCAAGCAGCGCTGCTTATTGGAACTTTACTAAACTATTTTATTTCATAGATTTACATTTATTTTTTCTAATTTATAATTTAAGAACAAAACACATTTTAAAATGCATATTTTTATGTTACAAATTAACAGATTTAAGCATATAATCATTTTTTATTCGACAACAACAAAAAACACACACCAAAAAAAAAAAAAACACTAATACTTCTTCTATATTTATTCATCACAACATTTACAACACCAACTTTTTATTTAATATTTACGCAAATTGAGTAAGTATAAACAATTTAATTGTTTCTTTAGCTATTACAACACTATTTTTAAGTTAATTCGTTTTTGGTAAATTTCCCATCAACATGCGCACGCACCGGCCACTTAATAAATACTGATTAACACAACCTTTAAACTATTAACCTGTGCTGATGAATATTAAGAAATGTCAAATAAAAAATTAGCAAGCAATGAATGATAGAAGTTGTTGTTCCAATTAGTAAAGAGAGTGGTGTTGCCAGATGTAGAATTTTGAAGTTTTTAAGATGAGAATTGCAACGGCTTAACTTATTAACGCGAAATGGGTATTTAAGTAACCATAAATAGAGCAATTTTTAAAAATTCTAGCCAGAATTAGGATAGAGATATTTTCATTTAGTTTTCATTGAAATGTAGCAGAATAAAGGAATAATAAAAAAAATCGATCTCTTACGTGTGCTCAAGCCATGGAGGCAGATTGAGGGGCAAAAATCAGCAGATTTGAAAAAATTCTTAAAATGTTAGCAAATTTGATGACATTTTACGGATCATTTTGGTCCCCCAATAAAATTAGCTGTCTTTTACCCTACTTTTGCTTAGGTGAAATTTATTGTTATGCATATTTTAATGTTAGAGGATTTTAAAACTACAAACTTTTTTCAATTAAGTTAAATTTCGAAGTCTAATTGCTGGTAATTATAAAAATTAAGCTTTATAACAAAAACAAATTGTTATACCAAATACCACTCTGTGGTCAGGCTATAATGCGTTTATGCTTACCGCTCGACATAGAAACACTTTCTGAGTCGATTAGAAATATCCCTCCGCCCTTCCGTTTATCTGTCCATCTGTCTGTGTGTCCCCATAAACCTTGTAATCAAACTAGTACTATTCCCATACACAAGTATGATCTTAGATAAAGTTTTGCATATCTGCAGGAAACAAATTCATAACAATGGTACTCATTTTTGGTTTGTGCTTAGACCCACTACATTTGCATTACCTATATATTTAAAGAAATTTAAAATCTTTTTATACCCTATACCACGATGTGGTAATGATATAATGAGCTTGTGCTGATGTTTGTATACACAAAAAATATTTGGCCTAGACCTACATCTTATTATAACTATCGACTCAGAATCACTCTCTAATAGGGCCCATACACGACGCCAGCATGATTGACAATCGAGTGATTGAGCAATCATATTGACCATGTATGGGCTTGCTGTGTGATTGTACAATCCGATTGTGGCTGATTGAGAAAAATCAAAATGAATTTGATATTTTTGTAATTGATCAATCATGATTGTGTCGTGCATTATGGTATTTTCTCATTACAATAGAATTTTTCAGGAAGCAAACATCGCGCAAGGATGAATTTTATGAATGAATTTTATAATGAACATGAACAATTTATTTTTTAGCCTTATTTTTTTATTTTTAGCCTTAATAATTAATATTTTATAATTTAAATATAATAATAAGGTATGTAATTTAATAAATGGAAAAAACAAAAGAAAACATTTTGCATCGATATTTTCAACATATTTGCAAATAAATGATGATTGAACCAGCATACTGGTGTCGTGTGTGCTTCGAGCTTGATTGCCAATCATGCTTGTGTCGTGTATGGGCCCTATATGTCGGTTTAGCAATGTCTGTCCGTCCGTCTGTCTGTGTGTGTAACCATGTCGCAAAAATGGATAAAACCAACTATAATTTTCTTACTTGTTCTGAGAATGAGATAGGTAGTAAAAAATTTTTACATGACAATTCAATCAATAAAGTTCCCTAATTTCAAATTTTAAAAAATTGAAGCACTGCATTCTCTGTAGATTCGCCAAAGCTAAAAATCTCACCACGTAAACCTTTACACAATAACTGTCTGAACTTGAACGATTTCGAACCTCTAACAAGATTCATAATAGTGTAATCGCTTAAAAATACGACATTAAAAAATGATTTTAAACAACTTTACGAATACGACTATATGAAAGACTCAGGTGTAAAGTGTTTTTTGTACGAAAGCAGATCAACAAGTTAGCTGTGACACAAAGCTGTCATTATAGGTACTGAAATTCTCCAACTTGAGAAAAATCCTTTTATGAATATATTTTTTTTTTTTAGATTTATAGAGCAAGAAATAAAATTGTGCCAGTCCTGATTTTAATTACTCAGGAGCCCAATTGACGCAGTCGTGATCGAAGTAATTCCGTATCGAAATTTATTTCGATAGTGAAAATATTTCTAATAGCGTTACTCGTTACGAATAAAAGAAATATAGGCATTATTAGCTTAATTGAAATATAAAATATAAACGATTTATTGTTTCAGTATTGTAAAAGACGGAAATAAATATGTTTTACAACACTGCATTAATGAAACTGATTAAAGAGAAAATGTAAACAAAAAACATATGTTTATTCTAAAATTGAAAAAAAGTAAGACATTAAAAAGAAAAAAAATATATTAATAAAATGGATTCAACTTCGTTTTTTGTCCGTCATCATCTGATTCCGACGATTCAAAATCATACTAAAAAAATACGACGTTCCCATAGTAGGTTAGACATTGCACTTCCTTGTAAATTATTGAACAATATACTCTTGCTAAATCAGGTCTTTAATTTTCGCAGTCGTGATCGAAGTAATCCCGTATCGAAATTTATTTCGATAGTGAAAATATTTCTAATTTCCTTAATCGTTACGAAACGACTTATTGTTTAAGTATTGTACACGACGGAAATAAATATGTTTTAAAACACTACATAAATGTAACAGATTAAAGAGAAAATGTAAACAAAAGATATATGTTTATTATAAAATTGAAAAAAAGTGATAAAATAAGTAGAATATTAATTAATTGATTTAACTTTGTTTTTTTTTTTTATTCATCATCTTCCGATTCCGTACAAATTTGTATAAAATATTAGATATTTTTGAAGTTTATCTAAAATTTTTATTTTTAAAATTTAACCATATTCCTCTCGTTTGTCGAAAATGAAATCAACAATTTATCCACGAAGTATTCAAATAGGTCTTGCATATCGATTGTGGCAAATATACACAACAAAATGATTCACAATTGCTGGACATCGAATTGAGACCCCCGCCTTAAGCCCTGTGGTAAAGAAAAATTCATTTATTTCATATTGGCCGATGATCCCCAAAGACAGGCCTATGATATTTGGCTCTATCGTTAGTTGAGAAGTGAGAAGTATTGCACGATCAGTGAATATCTATATATATAAAATGGAATGTGTGTTTGTTTATTTTTTTTTTTTTATTATTATTTTATTTCAAATAAATTTATATTACAAAAAATAATTTAAATCCTCAGCACCAAAATTGGCATTAAAGAGGCTAAAAGGCAACTAGTGTTAATTCATTATTTACAAAAAAATATTAACTATTTAAATTTAATTATTAATATTATTTACAGTTTCTATTTACATTTTTAATATTTTATTAGTTTACAATAAAAATAAAGTTTATATTACAAAAAGAAATTACTCAAGAAGTGTTTCGAGATTGGTTAGCAAAAATTTTTTTAATTCGCTTTTAAATGTCGACAAAAGTTCAATGGTTTTCAAAAAAATTGGTAAATCATAAAATAAGTATTTGTTTGTTTGTACCTTATAGGAGACCAAACCTCTGGACCGATCTCCCTGAAATTTTCACAGCATTTAACTGGGACTCTGGCATGATTAATAGGGTACTTTTTCGACCACGCCCACTTTTACGCCCACTTTTTTAAAATTATGTAATTGCTCCCATATTGTTTTTAACAGATTTACTTCAAATTGTATATACATTATACTCCAGGCGAGGTAGAAACAAACATTTCTTACGCCACGCCCCCTTTCACGCCCCTTTTCACGCCAAATTTTGTTTGAAAGTTTTAAACTTTTTGTTCTCTGTACAAATTTGTTCCTTCCAACGGATTTTTTTTTTATTTGGTAGTATATTGCTCTTAATACTGTTAACGTCGCCATATAGCTATGAACCACGCCCACTTCACCGCCCCCTTTTTTTAATTCAGATTGTACCTTAAATTATAATCAATCTGCTTTCAATCTATATATATAAAAATGAATGTGTGTTTGTTTGTGCTTTATAGAAGGCCAAACCCCTGAACCGATATATAAATTTTTGATTGGACAAAGGGGCGGTGCCACGCCAATATAACCCAAAATTTGAAATCGTCATATCTCGGGAATTTTTTGACCTACGGCGGTCATTTTGGTACATATGGTATTGGCATGAATAGAAATACATACCAGAAGAAAAGTGGGCGGGACCACGCCCCGTTTTAGAAAAATAAAAAATTGTAAAATCTTCTAAACTACTGGAAGGATCGTCATGAAATTTTCACAGAAGGATATTTTTGCGAAATAATAAGTCCTTAACTATATAAAGTTGTTAGTGGGCAAAGGGGCGTGGTCCCGCCCATATAACCCAAAATTTAAAATCGTCATATCTCGGCCATTTTTTAACCTACGGCGATGATATTTGGTATATATCGTATTGAAATTAATAGAAATAGTACTACAAGAAAACTGGGCGGGACCACGGCCTTTTTAGAAAAATTAAAATTTATAATAACTTCTATTAAGCCCTTGACTATATAAAGTTGTTAGTGGAAAAAAGGGGCGATGCCCCGCCCATATAACTCAATATTTGGCATGGACTGATTTGCTAAATAAGGTGTTTTCTTTAATAGGTAAGTCGGTGGGCCACGTCCCTTTGTTTCCGATTTGTAGGAAGCCAGACCTGTACACCATTCTTCCTTAAACTTTCACAGTATGAAAGTTTCACTCACTCACCCAATTTTGTATATTCTGTGCAACTACAACGCAATGCATCAGCTTCCCGACGTTCAAAGCAGTTGCTGGATTTAGGAAACGGAAAAATGCTAACTGATCTAACAACAAACTGTATCTCATTTCCACCTGACTTTTGTAAAATGGCACTATCTGTTGAAGAATAAATCAATAGTGTATTTCCCAATATTGAATGCAATTTCAAAAACAAGGAATGGCTATGTGAACGAGCGTTACTTGCCGCTAAAAATATTGATGTTAATTCCATAATGTATATCCTAAAGCATTGCAATAATTAATTCTAAATTAAATAAATAATATTTTGTTAATGTATAAATACTTTTTTTTTTTTATTTTATTTTATAACGATGAGGGGTAGCGAAGCACACCGGGTTCAGCTAGTCTATAATATTAATTGAAAAGGAGATTCCTTGAAATCACTTTAAAACTTTTAGTTACCAACCGATATTGACAAAAATACACCATTTGAGAGGTACTTCTTTTTAGATATGCACCATATTTACAGATTTGTACCATCTGGTACATTTTTTTGGAGTAAAATTAATTTAAAGTTGCTATTATCACATACACAAAACTATACAATGCTTTGTGTGTGTTTCTTAAATTTGTGTTCAATTGTGAATTTGCTAAATTTGATTAGCATTATAAGATTATTTATTTATTATCTTCTGTGTGTTCAAAAAATATTTATAATGAAATTTAATGAATTTTAAAATTTTCTAGAATTTCCACTCGAATTTCGAGGGCTGGGCTCTGTTAGTTTATGTAAATTTAAAAATTTTATCATTTATATATAAAATCAATATTTTCTTCAAATATATTATATTTATTTGCACTAATATTTTCCTTTTTCCCCCATTTATTGGAGAAATTGTCTTTTCGCATGCTATTTTGCTAATGAATAAAATTTCGCAATGTTGCATTCCAATAATTACTCGCTATCGAAGCACAGAATCTGAAATTTGGTCACATATTATTTGTTATCGTATAAGAAAATCCCAAAAGTTCAAAAACTCGCACGTTCGTTTAAAAATTCATACGCTTACGACTGCAACAATCAGACTCCAGATTTTTCAATATACTGAAGTGTTTTTTTTTACAAACAACATTAAAATTATTAAAAATTTCTACAAAATAAAACTCTAAAAATAATTTTAAAAAACTTTATCTTATATCACAAAAACCAGGATCGTATTACAGAATGTATTATGTGAATTTTTGTGATATTTGCTTTGTATTGCCATACCAATTTCATTCATGCTCGTAAACAAATGTAGAGATATTCAGTTTCAGTTGGAGTTTTTAAAACAAAGATTATTTTCCGTATACGTAACACTAGAGGTAAGTAATGTAAAATTTATACCGACATAAAATATATCTGGTAGTACTCGTACTCGTATATAAAGTTGATATACACACATACAGACATATGTATGTATGAATGTCTGTAAAATGTAAATACTACATAATATTGTTGATACACAAAATGAGTAATTGTAATTGTATAAGAAATGTAAATGTACATCTAAAATGTACAAACATGTGTAAATCACCAGAATTGTTGTTGTCTAAAAGAAAACCAAATTGTGGGAATATTTGTTTTGTTGTTTTTTTTTTTTTAGTATGTTAAACTACTAAGGAATACCTGTTATAAGATTTTTTATTTAATCAAGTTATTATCAATTTATTTTTAATTCTTTTGATAGTTTAATTAAGTACATGTTGCTTTAAGACCAAGGATTATTTTTTACAGATTCTTTAACCAAACCGGTAAAGTTGGTTTGATTTTAATTAGTTGTGACGAATATATGACGAATTTCAAATTGTTTACTCTTTTAAATAAAATGTCATAAATTCAATTGTTTTGATTACACTTTCCAAATACACATTAACAATATTAAAATTAATAGAATTTATTCATAATTGAATTGATTTTAGTTAATTGGCTGCAATACATATTCTGAATTATTGATGGCCGATATTTTTCATTTTCTTCTTTAATTGCTTAAGCACATTAAGATAACAATAAAATCAATAATAAATTTAATAAACAAATAAGGATTGAGATAGAATGAAATTTCTAAAAAAAAATTTACTTTTTAATGTGTTTAAGCAACTAAAGAAGAAGAATACAAAAACTCGACCATCAATAATTCAGAAGAGCGTAATATCATTATTGAATAAATTAATTTCTTTAGTTACTTTACTAAAATCAATTCGATACATCTATTCAATTATGAATAAATTCAATTAATTTTAATATTTTTTATGTTTATTTGTTAATTTTACTGGAAAGAATTAACAATTTTAAACTCGTCTTTTACACAACTAATTAAAATCAAACCAACTTTACCGGTTTGCTTAAATATATTTAAAAAATAATCTTTATTCTAAAAAAACATAAGGTTAATTAAATTATCAAATAATTAAAAATAATTTGATAGTAACTTAAAAAATGTATTGTTTAGTAGTTTAACATAACAAAAAAAAAAAAAAAAAAAAACAAAGAAACAACGAAATGTCCATACGATAATGCAATTTCTTTTAAACAACAATAATTCTGGTGATTTACATTTGTTTGTACATCTTATAAATTTACATTTCTTATACAATTACAATTACAATTACTTATAGATACTTATGTACAGATTTATTTCTCTAATTATTACAAACGAAATGTCTAACTGATATATACCCCACCCTCGGCGCTGTGGAATGGAGTGCATATCAAGGTACTGTACTATTCCATTTCAATTGAAAATTCAAATTGAAAATTAAACCCAGTAATGAAGCTGAAAATGGAAAACCGTCGTTCAACTAAAATGAAATTGGACAAACAGCCAAACGGTAATTATAAAAAAAATTTTCCTACTTTTCGGTTTTTTTTTTCAAAACATAAAATCGTCATGAAATGAAAAATGTTTTTGTGCTACATTTTTTTGGGGGAGATTTTGAAATTTCTAATTAAATAATTTCACAAAACTATTTCATGAATGAAATTACATTAGCTTGTCCCGTAAAACATCATTTTTTGAATTTGATGTTGTACTCGTAAGTTATCTCAATCGGTTTCTGGAATTGATATGCTAAATACTTCAGGTCCCCCAAGCGCTTTTGTTTTTTTGACAAAATTGGGCACAATAGTTCCTTAAAATACAGCTAATTAAGGGAAAAATAAATTCTCATGAAGCAATTTTGGTCCAATACAGCATCATGAAGTTGTAAACAAGTAAAATTATCATACTAATTTTATAACCTATAGCAAAATGTGCTCAGAGTATAATGACTTTGTGTTGATGTTTGTAACAAACAACAATATATTATATAGATCGACTCCGAATCACTTTCTGAGTCAATTTAGCTAAGTCCGTCCATGTGCCCATGTAAACCTTGTAATCGAACTACAGGGCGCAAATATGGGTATATTTTGATGAAATTTGGTATACAAGTTTTTGTCGGCCATAAGAAGAGCACTATTTAAATTAGTGAAGATCGGTGCTTGTTCAGACCTATTCCCCATACAAATGACCCCTAAGAGATCGACTTAAATTGTCATAATATCCAAAGTATCGTATAGATCTTGGTCAAATTGGACAATTCTTACTCATAGCTCCCATATTAAAGCTGATTCTCTATCTTTACTTAAATTAATCAAAAAACAAGTAAGAAAATTATAGTCGGTCTAGACCGACTATACGATACCCTATACCATGCCCTTTCTCTTAGGCCCAGCTACCTGGACATAGAAAATAAGCAAAAACCAAATTTGAGTCTGATTTTTATTAATTTTTTTGGCTGCAGGTATGAAAAAGTTCATATCGGATGCTATATCTATATGGGGACTGGGTCCAAAAATGGACCGATCCTGATTATGTTTCGTAAAGTATCTTGTATTTTGCAAAAATATATACAAACAAAATCTGAGAAGAATCAGTGCAATGTTTTTGTTTTTTAATAGATTTAAGTGAAGATCGGGAAGCAGCTCTATATAGGACCAAAGGGATCATTTTTGAACTACTCATTAATGGACGTAATGGACGCATACAAAACCCAATTTGAGTAAGATCTATATGACAATTTGGATCTTATGGCAATTTATGTCGATTTCATAGGGGTAATTTGTATGGGGGCTAGGTCTGAACATGGACCGATTCTCACCAGTTTCAATATATTCATATTTGCGACCTGCAGTTTGATTACAAGCTTTACATGGACACACAGACGGACGGACGGACGGACGGACGGACATTGTTAAATCAACTCAGAAAGTGATTCTGATTCGATCGGTATAATTAAAGATGGGTCTAGGTCAAATATTTTTGGTTATTACAAACAGCAGTACAAAGTCATTATACCCAAACCACATAGTGGTATAGGGTATAATTAACAAGTAATAAAATTATAGTCGGTCTAGACCGACTCTACGATACCCTATACCATGCGTTTAGAAACCCTATCTCTTAGGCCCAACTAACTGGACATAGAAAATAAGCAAAAACCAAATTTGAGTGGGATTTTTATTAATTTTTTTGGCTGCAGATATGAAAAAGTTAATATCGGATGCTATATCTATATAGGGACTAGGTCCAAAAATGAACCGATCCTGATCATGTTTGGTAAAGTCTCTTGTATTTTGGAAAAATATATACAAACAAAATTTGAGAAGAATCCGTGCAATATTTTTGTTTTTTAATATATTTAAATGAAGATCGGGAAGCAGCTCTATGTGGGGTCAAAGGGATCATTTTTGGACTACTCATTAATGGATGTAATGAACGCATACAAACCCAATTTGAGTAAGATCTATATGACAATTTGGATCTTATGGCAATTTATGTCGATTTCATATGGGTAATTTGTATGGGGGCTAGGTCTGAACATGGACCGATTCTCACCAATTTCAATAGCGCTCATCCCATGGCTGATGAAAGCTTATATACCAAATTTCATCAAAATATATTCATATTTGCGACCTGCAGTTTGATTACAAGGTTTACATGGACACACAGACGGACGGACGGACGGACGGACGGACATTGTTAAATCAACTCAGAAAGTGATTCTGATTCGATCGGTATAATTAAAGATGGGTCTAGGTCAAATATTTTTGGTTGTTACAAACAGCAGCACAAAGTCATTATACCCAAACCACATAGTGGTATAGGGTATAAAAAACAAAAATGTTGCACAGATTTTTCTCAAATTTGGTTTGTATATGTTTTTACAAAAAACTAAGTGATCTTACCAAATATGGTCAGGATCGCTCCATTTTTGGACATAGTCCCTATGTATATATAGCATCCGATATGAACTTTTTCATATCTGCAGGCAAAAAATAAAAATGATAACAGTCCCACTCAAATTTGGTTTATGCTTATTTTCTTTATCCAATTGGTTGGACCTTATACCCCTTCTTTAAATGCATGGTATAGGGTATCGTATAGTCAGTCTAGATCAACTATAATTATACCCTATAATGACTTTGTGCTGCTGTTTGTAACTACCAAACATACTTGACCTAGACCCATCATTTATTATACCGGCCGACTCAGAATCATTTTCTTAGTCGATTTAGCGATGTCCGTCCGTCTGTCCGTCCATCCGTCTGTGTGTCCATGTAAACCTTGTAATCAAACTGCAGGTCGCAAATATGAATATATTTTGATGAAATTTGGTATATAAGCTTTTATCGGCCATAGGATGAGCGCTATTGAAATTGGTGAAATTCGGTCCATGTTCAGACCTAGTCCACATACAAATGACCCCTACGAAATCGACATGAATTACCATAAAATTCAAATTATCATATATAGTAGATCTAAGTCAAATTGGGTTTGTATGTGTTTATTACATTCAGTAATCAGTAGTCCAAAAATAATCCCAATAGGACAATTCTTAGTCATAGTACCCATATAGAGCTGCTTCCCGATCTTCACTTAAATCTATCAAAAAAACAAAAATTATTGCACAGATTTTTTTCAAATTTGGTTTGTTTTCAAAATATAAGTGACTTTACCAAATATGGTCAGGATCGGTCCATGTTTCGATCTAGTCCCCATATAAATATAGCATCCGATATGAACTTTTTCATATCTGCAGCCAAAAAAAATATAAATAATGCCACTCAAATTCGGTTTATGCTTATTTTCTCTATCGAATTAGTTGGACCGAAGAGATAGGGTCTCTAAACCATGGTATAGGGTATCGTGTATCGTACAGTCGGTCTAGACCGAACAATTTTTTACTTGTTTTTTTTTTTTTTTGTTAATTTATCGCGTTCGCCGCTCACCACTTTTTTGTGCTTTCAATAAAAACTCACGAACAAAAAAAATATGTCACGTATATGTGACATAAGTTTTCTAAACAATTTTCTTAAGAGAAACTGCGTGTCACGTATATGTGACATTCATAAAAGTCACATATAGGTGACATGAGTTTTGTGAAGACTTGGTGTCACATATGTGAGTCACTAAATGGTTTGATTTATATCAATAAAAAGAAATTTAAAAATTTTAATATTATATATTCAAAATTTTATTATTTGTTACATATGTATACACTTTATTGGCTGTGCCAAATTTTGAAACATGGATATGGGCATAATCCGATTACATCACCCTCTTTGTCTCTGCAGACTCCACATATATACTTGGTTGCGGTCCTCTTTTTATTTTTAGTGCACTGACGGCATAGTTTTCTTGAAGTGCTTATATCTGGAAAATGACCACAAGTAGATGTACCGGCTGTTACATCATGGGATGATCTTTGTGTTGGAGTCTCAGCCAAATATGCTTTTATAATCCTTTCTCTAAATGATAATAGTGTTATGGGATTATTAACATTTATTATGTTATAAATCCAGCAAGCATTCCAAAGTGATGTGTCTATCAGGTGAAAAAACACCTTCATATAACAGCGAATTGATCTCCTAGGGCAGGCATAATACGACACCATTTGATCAGATTGATCGATACCTGACATGTTTTTATTGTAGTCAACAACCATTTTCGGTTTGAGTGTACTTACTCCTCTTTTTGATGTTGTGTTAACCATGTCCGAATTATGCTTTGCAGAAATCATAAGTACGTCCCGTTTGTCTTTCCGTTTTATAACTATAACACCTTTTGCATTACGCCTCCATGCTGTTGTTCCTCTGGTGAGCTTACTTTTTATAACATAAGTGGGATTACGTTTTCTATTTGCTCTTAAAGTTCAACACATTGTTGTTTTTTATACAATAAATATTCTGCCAGATCTACGCTATTGTAATAGTTGTGCATATAAAGAGTGTGTCCCTTTTGCAAATAATTCTGCATTAATTAGCAACAACTCCAAATGAATATCCTTTTTCATTGCAAACGGTAGCTTTTCCAGTGTAAAAAACCATATTTAATAAAAACCCATCTGGATTACATAGTTCGTAAAACTTTATTCCATACTTATATCTCTTATTCGGAATATACTGACGAAATAAAAGTCTTCCTCTCCACAAAAGAAGAGCTTCATCCAAAGACAAGTTTTGCGGGGGACTGTAGATTTTGTTTATATTTTGAAGAATATGATTTACGACATTTTTAATTTTGTGTAGACGGTCTGATTTATCACATTGATCAGGGAAATAGAAACCCATACAACGAATTTTCAAACTTTATGCGACTCATAGTTGCACCGAAAATACTTTGAAAATAAAGCGGATCTTTGCTCCAAAATAGTCTCATTTCCGGCTTTTTATTAAGGGGCATTGTAATACACAAAGCAATTACCTTTTTTATTTCCTCAACGGTCACATCTTTCCATCTAAGAAGATTAGATTTTGCGCTTAGTTTCTTATTTTTAGACATATAATTAGAGCGTGCATTTGTCCACAAAACAATTTTTTTAACTAACTCGTCATCAAAAATCTGCATAAAATAATCTATTGGTTTTGCATTACGTGGTAAATCAATCGATATTTTCTCTTCACCAGTAAACTTAATATGTTGCGTTTCGGGCTCCACATCAATCCAATCATTTTAATTTGTAACAATTCCACCACGATCGCCTTCTAAAATATTATCATCTTCTGAGAAACTGTCTTCCCCAGACTCTTCACACTCAATATCTGCGGCAAAGCTGCTTCCAGAACCTTCAAAATCCATATCACTTTCACTGGAATTCAAAATAGCCTCAAGAATTTCCTCTTCAGAAACTAGTTTTTTTCTACGACCATCCATTCTAAACAATCAACGAAAAAATACATACATGTTTTCTATATAAAAATATATATGTACATAGACAGTTAAAACATTACAAAATTATAAAAAACTTACCTTAAAATTCTCGATATCAATAACAAAATTTACACTTTTAGAAAATAGAACCTTCTTCTATTGCTATTGCGACACGAATGAACTATTAACAAAGCATTCAAAGTTAGTTTTCATATCAATTAGCACATAAAAATTTTTTGGGGAATACCCGAACAAAAAACTAAATTTTAAAATAACTGCTTAGCGTATCCACAAACCGCAGCACTCATATATATCTGACACCTTGCCAGAGACTAAAACATACAAGAAAATTACTTCCGACAAACGTTCGTGAAATAAAAGCTTAATACATTTTATAATTATCCGACACATATATGTGACATGAGTTTTTATGAAAACTCCCACGTCACATATATGTGACGCTGAGTGGCGAACGTGTTGATCAAATCTCGTATATGTCGACTAATCAAACTACCTAAAACTTAATAGGAATAAATAAATAAAATAAAGATTACGTCTTGACGTAGTTCCCTCACAAGTGTTACCAAGTCTGTTGCATGTGTGAAAATTATAATTTCTTGCGAAAAATGTATGTTTTAAAAACGTAAATATAAACTGTACAGTGGGCAAATGAATGCAAAGCAAATACATTAATGAAAATGCTGAAATCGTGTGATGCAATATTTTAAAATTAATTAGCGAAAAACTGAAGCTTACAAGCGGATGTTTGCAAAACCATTTGTTAGAACTAAAGGACATTGAAGCAAATGCAGCAGTGAAAAAACTTTTTTTTAAATGTAGAACGTACTTTAGAATAGGGTTACTAAAAGCCGAAATTGCTCAAAGCATCAAGTACTTTTTTTATAAAAAGCATCCTTTTTCAAAAAAAATTACACTAAAAAAAATTACCCTTTTTAAAAAAGTACCCGTTTTCAAAAAAAAAAAAAAAAAAATACCGTTTTTTTAAAAAGGCTGTTTCCATTTTTAAAAAAAGACTTCTTTTTAGAAAATTACCTTTTTTTGAAAAAACTACCCATTATTAGAAAAAAAGTACCATTTTTAAAAAAGTACGCTTGTTTTTAGAGTACCTTTTTTTAAAAGTGCTCTTTTAAAAAGAAAAAGTAAGCTTGTTTTTAGAGTACCCTTTTTTAAAAGTGCCCTATAAAAAAAAACAGTACGTTTATTTTTAGAGTACCTTTTTTCAAAAGTGCCCTTTTTTAAAAAATTATCCTTTTTTAAATAGTAAATTTTGTGCCCTTTTTTTAAAATTACCCTTTTTTTAACTTACCCTTTTTTGAAAAAGTACCTTTTTGTTAAAAACGTGCACTTTTTTTAAAGTAATTTTTTGAGAAAATTAAGTGACTTTACTAAATATGGTCATGAGCGGTTCATGTTTGACCTAGTGCCCATATAAAAATAACATCATATATAAACTTCTTTATATTTACACCCCACAAATTCATAACAATAGCACTAAAATTTGGTTTATGCTTAATTTCTAGATCCTGTTATTGTCTCAATAAAGTTGCATCCAAGACCCTCTCCCAAAACGCATGGTATAGGATATTGCATAGTCGTTTCAGGCCGACTATAACTTTCTTACTTGATTATAAATATTTTATTGTACATTAAAAATTTGTAACTTTCAATTCAATGTAATATTGTTTTATTAAACTGAGATATATCTCTTTCGGCAAGGTTTATTTCTCAACTGTATACAAAAGGAGGACATAAAAATTGATTCATTTGACTTTGGTCGGAATGTGACTTATTTTATTTTGTTCTAGAGATCCTTATAGAAAGGCCCAAAAACAATTCTTTAGTTAATTTTATTCTGTGATTTCAACTTTTTATTGAAAATTACATCAAAATAAATTTTTTTTTCGAATTGGAATTTTTTATGTTGCTAAATATTAACTAAAAATAAATTCCATTTAATATATATAAATATTTAAGTATTTCAAATTTTGACAAAAATCATACTAATATACCAAATGGCCTTCAGGTAGATTTTTTTAAATTATAACAAGATTTTTAGTAAACTGTTGTTATTGTAACTTTTATATAAAACAGTTTGAAATTAAAACTGGTCTTTAAATGAAAACAAAAAAAAAAAAAATAAATAACAACGAACCGGCTAAAAGAAATATAAGTAAAGCTGCTTAAATTAAATTACGCGCATTTTAGTTTTACGTTACATAACATGCTCGTAATGAAGTTGCATCTTCACCCTATGGATAATAAATACTTGAAGGTCTTTTTGTTTCTTACAACAGGTTTTTATGTTTTTTATTTTCAATTTTTAATTTAAAAAGAGAAATTAATTGCAACTCTTTGTATAGTTTTGTTCGCTATTAATTTTATGATATTTATAACGGTACATTTATTTATTTTTCATTTTTGTTATAACTTTTTTCCATTGACTTAAATCGTATTTGTTTGCTTTTGTTATGATTTATCATTCAGAGTTGTTAAACAGAGCTTTAAATTAAATTTTTAAATTTCAAATTAGTTTTTTTTTTTTTAAACGATTTGTTCAAACAAAGGTTATCATTTTTGGCCATTATGACTTTGCTTATTAAAAAAGATTGAGTTGTCATTGAAGTATTTTGATTATTGTTTTTCAATAATTTAGCAAAATTATAATAAATAGAAATCACCATCATTATTATGGTCAATAAAACTGTATATAAAAGTAAAATGTCATTGAAAATCATGTTCAATAGTTGTAGGGTCTCATTTACACCTTCTTTGAATTCCACTAGATATTGAATGACACTTTTATTGTTATCCATGCTGGTTTTCACTTTCTGATTTAGTTGTGACAACCACAAATTGGTCGTTTACAATAGTTACAACAAAACAATGCAGAGTGTTAAAATTGGCCATGTCGAATATCTGATAACATCCAGTTGTGTATGATAAATTCACATTTATTTTAAAATCTCTTAGTGCCTTGATGAAAGATAACATACGTAGATTAATCGATTTTTTAAAAATTATTTTTAAGTTGAAGTTAAAAAAATTTTTTTTTTAGATAATGCATAAAATTATTTTGATGTGATGTGAGATTTTTGGGTAAACCAATATTTATGAAAAAAATATATATCTTCTCTTGAGGCAGCTAAAAGAGTGTATCACAGGTGGAGGGTATAACGGCACAGGCAATTCTTTGATACCCTCCACCCGTGTTCTAAACACAATATTATAACGAAGCTTGTCAACACTAAGAGACAAAAACGGGTCGATTTCACATTATAATGACTAGATTTTTTTATAATGACTAGCAGAGCCCAGCACTCGAAGTTCGATTGCAAATTCTAGGAAATTTTATTTTTTCATGCAATTTTTTCTTTTAATTTTTTTAATCTATATATATATATCAAAAAATTTATGAATGTTTAATTAAAATTCATTAAATTTCCTTATAGATTTTTGTTGAACACACAGAAAATATATAAATGGGTTTGTTAATTAATAATTTTAAAAGAGCCTACAGGTATGCTAATCAATTTTAGCCAATTCACAACTCAACACAGGGCTTTTGATATTTATAATAAAGACACACACAGTATGTGTTTTATGTATGTGTTACTAGTAACTTTAAATGAATATTTCTGTAAATCTGGTGGACATTTGCAAATATTTACCTTTGAAATAGTATATTTTTTTTTCAAAATCGGTTGAAAATTAAAAGCGTAGAAGCGGTAACAAGAAATCGCCTTGTCCATTATTATTATAGATGTTTAAAATTATTAAGATAATCAACTAAAATTTTTGTTATTTTCGTTCTTTTTTTAATTAAAACGAATTGTTAAATGCAATCAGCATAAAGAGAGTACTCTCATCGACACACATGTACATGTTCACATGTACAAAAAAAAAAACAAAAACAACAATCAAACAAATATGTGTATGCAAAGCTGATACATATCTATAAGCAGAAGGTCTGTTATGTAAAAAGATTTGTAACTATTTATACCCTATAGCACTATGTGGTTTGGGTATAATGACTTTGTGCTGATGTTTGTAACTACCAAAAATACTTGACCTAGACCCATCTTTAATTATACCGATCGAATCAGAATCACTATCTAATTCGATTTAACGATGTCCGTCCGTCCGTCCGTCCGTCCGTCCGTCCGTTTGTGTGTCCATGTAAAGCTTGTAATCAAACTGCAGGTCGCAAATATGAATATATTTTGATGAAATTTGGTATATAAGCTTTTATCGGCCATAGGATGAACGCTATTGAAATTGGTGAGAATCGGTCCATGTTGAGACCTAGCCCCATACAAATTACCCCTATGAAATCGACATAAATTGCCATAAGATCCAAATTGTCATATAGATCATACTCAAATTGGGTTTTGTATGCGTTCATTACGTCCATTAATGAGTAGTCCAAAAATGATCCCTTTGGCCCCATATAGAGCTGCTTCCCGATCTTCACTTAAATCTATTAAAAAACAAAAATATTGCACTGATTCTTCTCAGATTTTGTTTGTATATATTTCTGCAAAATACAAGAGACTTTACAAAACATGATCAGGATCGGTCCATTTTTGGACCTAGTCCCCATATAGATATAGCATCCGATATGAACTTTTTCATATCTGCAGACAAAAAAATTTATAAAAGTCCCACTCAAATTTGGTTTATGCTTATTTTCTATGCCCAGTTAGTTGGGCCTATGAGGTAGGATCTCTAAACGCATGGTATAGGGTATCATATAGTCGGTCTAGACCGACTATAATTTTCTTACTTGTTTTAGTTTTTTTATATGAAATTTTATCAGAGAATTTTTAAATTTTCGTACGGCATTCCTTGGATATTGGGCCTGAAGGCTCCAAATTCAATACCAACATGGTCGAAATAATGACCACCAATATTATTCTAATTTTTCCAAGATAAATGGTTTATTTTGTGAATCATCGTGGCTTTAACAGACAGATAGGTAGACGGACGGACAGATGGACGTCTCTATATTGATTCAAGTTGTTATAAAATCAAGTACATACATATATATTTCTGAGTTCGCAAATAATTTGTTCGATGCGTTACAAACGGGCTGACAACCTGATATATACCCTCTGAACAGTGGTGTGTAGGGTATAAAAAACGTTGCTATGTATGAAATCGTATCAATATTAACTAGTTAGTATAGAAAATATTGATCAATTTACATTATTACTAGCAAGTTTTTCAAAAAACAAACTTCCTATAATACTAGCAAGCACAAATCCGCCCGCCTATATACGGCGTAATTCCACCAAAGAGACAGACGGTAATCGCTAGATCGACTTCTCTTATTATCGATGCGCTAAAAATGGATTTCAAACTTGAATTTATCTTTTTTAAAATTATTTCTAAATTAAAATTTCGTCTTCTGCTGGTAAATTTTTTTTTTAACTTTTTCGAACACATATATAAGCAGTAATGCTTAATCTGGATAAGAAAAATTTTAAATTTGTTTTAAAAAAATGCAAAAAAAAAAATTAAAAATAGAATTTTAAAGAATTATTACCAACTTTTTCAAGCCGCGCTAAAATTTATTTACAATCGAATTGCATAATAAGAAAGCATAAAGTAATTTTTAACTTAATTTATGAAAAAGAAACTTTAATTATTTTACCAGGGTCCGTAACAGTTATAAGTTATATGTGAACAGGTCCATATTTCAGAATTATTTCTCATTTTTGCTATATGGATACTAAAAAAATATAATTATTTTCGATTTACATAATATCCAATGTAGTCAATTTGGTGCTTTTTGAGCTCGTTTAGCACTTTGTTGAACTTATTTACCAAAAGTGAATTGCGGAGAAAATCAAAAAAATTATAACAAGTTATTGATTTTAAGAATACCAGACAATATTTCTCAAAATCTATAATATTAATAGATAGGCGATTTCTTGTGACATCTCCTAAACTCTCAGTTACCAACCGATTTTGACAAAAAATATGCCATTTAAAAGGTAATTCTTTACAGATGTCCACCATCTTTACAGATGTGCACCATCTGGTACATTTTTTTTTTTTTTTTTTTTTTTAATAAACATTTCAAGCTGCTACTAACACATACATGAAACACATATTTAAGCTTAAAATAAAAAACTATACAACGCTATGAATTGGCTAAATTTGATTAGCACACCTTTAGGCTGTTATAAAATTATTTATTAACAAACCCATTTATATATCTTCTGTGTGTTCTACAAATACTTATAATGAAATTTAATGAATTTTATTCAAAAATTCACAATTAATATTCAATAATTTTATATATATATAGATTAAAAAAACATTGCAAGAAAATAATTTTATGATAAATAAAATTTCCTAGAATTTGCAGTCGAATTTCAAGTGCTGGGCTCTGCTAGTATTAATTATTTCTCAATTAGAAATATTTTACATACACAAAAAAAGAAGTTATTTCACAAATTTCAAAAATATTTAAAAATTAATGGTACTGAGAAAATAAATGTTTAAAATAAAACAAGTCGGTCTGGACCAACTATACGATACCCTAAGCCAAGCGTTCAGAGAAAGGGTCTTAGGTTCAACTAATGTAATAGAGAAAATAAGCATAAACCAAATTTGAGTGTAGATATGAAAAACTTCAAACGGATGCCATATTTATATAGTGACTAGATTGGAAAATGGACCGATCCTGACCATATTTGCTAGTCTCTTATTTTTCGCAAAAAGATATACAAACAAATTTGAGAAAAATCTATGCAATATTATTGTTTTTTTTTTTTTTTTGATAGATTTAAGTGAAGATCGGGAATCAGCTTCATATGGGGGCTTTGACTAAGAATAGTCCTACAGGGTTTATTTTTGGCTACTGATTAATGAGTGTAATATTAGGGTGGTCCTTAATTATATGGAGGGAAAAAAAAGTGTTAAAACACTCAGTCTCACGCCCTAAAAATATGCGAATAGCAAAAAAATTGCGATTGAAAATTTCAAGTGTGTTTATATAGGGAAAATATGACTTTTTTGGGATTTTACGAAAATTTCGTTCTACAGTTGAATTTTTCCGACAAGTTGTTATATCATTCGAAATCAGTATTAAATTATCCTTTCAAAAAGCTATAAAGCGTCAAAATCGAATAAAACCTCGCCAAGAAATAGCAAATGCCTCAGACCACTTTTATGCGAAACAAAACTAGGTCATGAAATTTTATGGAATTTTTTGAGAAATTGATTAAATCCAATATTTTTTTTTGTCTCTATACTTGTAAGGACTCAGAAATGAAGTATTGTTTTATTACCAAGTTGTTAACCTATTGCGCATTGAAACCGAACATGGGAAATTTTTTTGATAAAATTTTGAAAACTCCTTTTTCAAGTTTTAAAAAATTTTGTTAAACAAAATTTAAAAAACTGGATCTAAAACTTTAGGGTTTTGTTAAATACATATTACAGATAAACTGTGTGAATTTTTAAATAAATCCCTAAGCCAGAATTGTTTTTAAAAGGATTTTATTTTTGCGGATTTCGAGAAAAATGGGATTTTAGTAAAATATTCTGTAAATGTACTATTTCTAAATACTTTGTATCAAAAATTCATCACTTGTCTACTTTTAAATATTATATTTTATCTTAATAGCCTAGAGGTTTTGAAAAAAAAATAACATGACCCCATTGACCCTTTTGTAATTGGGGTCACATATGACTCCAAGCTAATAAAAGACAATTTATTCAAAATTTTAAATTTTGAATTTAATATAATGATATAAAATTAAAGAAAAGCCATACTTATTGCAAGTCGTACGTGATTACAGAAAGCAATATGAATCGCACACTAAATCATCCTTACATACATCAGAATAAATAGAATTAATTTTATATTTCATATTCTTTTGAATAAATTGTCTTTTATTAGCTTTGGTTTATTTGTCGGTCTTCTTATTTTATTTAGAAAAATATATATAGTTTTTATACATAAATTAATTTTATAACAAAATTGGTTAAAAGTTGTTTCAATTTATATTCGCGAGCAATAAGCAGATAATTGCACCAAATATATATCACAATGGATTATTTTGATCCCAGGAGCACTGAAGGGTTAAACAAATAAAAATTAACCGAATTATTTTTCTTAAATTCTAAATAGTGGTTTCATCGAATTTAACAGAAAAACTCGTTTTCGGTAATTTTTATTTAAAAATATTTTAAAATCCAAAGCTGGCCTTGGCAAATAATAGGTTAACGTTCCCGGAAAAACTCGTTTTCGGTCATTTTTATTTAAAAATATCTTAAAATCCAAAGCTGGCCTTGGCAAATAATAGGTTAACGTTCCCGGATTTATCCCAAATTTTAGGAGCAGAAGTCCTACACATTTGGTTATTATATTTTAAGCATCGCATTTAAAAATTCAACAGCACTTACAAAATATTTGAATTTATTGAATAAATTGTCTTTTATTAGATTGGGGTCATATGTGTCCTTATAAATATAGAGACTAAAAAAAATTATGGCTTTAATCAATTTCTCAAAGTTGAAAAAATGCCATCAAATTTCATGACCTAGTTTTGTTTGGCACCAACAACCATCTTAAAAAAATTACAACATATCTTAAACAAATTAGTTCAAAGAGTTCTTAGGATGACAACAACAATACCGAAAATGATATTGTACATGACTGGTTTTTTTGGAATTTCAATTTATAAGGTAATTTTAAATTTGAAAATCTAGTCTTTAAAGAATCTACTTATATTATTTTCATAAATTCATAAAATAATTTTTTAATATTATTGAGAAGGCTGGTTCGTGATCGAAGCGTCCCTATACCACTCTGTCAGGGTGTCATGAGTTTATGCTGATGTTTGTAACCAACAAAATGCATGATCTAGACCGATTGACTCAAAATCCATTTCTAATTCGATTTAACGATGTCCGTTGGTCTGTCTGTATTTCTGCCTGCATGTGCATTTATCTTGTAATCAAACTATAGGTCGCAGATATAAATATATTTCGATGAAACTGATCAAAAAGGGTGGATGCTCAGAGCTAGTACCCATATAACCGATCCCTATAAGATCGAATTAAATTGCCCTGATATCCAGATTATCTTACTGATCATGGTCAAATCAAAAACCAAAAAATATTGCATAGATATTCCTCAAATTCGGTTTATACCTGTTTTAGAGAAAAGTAAGTGAGTTTACTAAAAATGGTTATTATCGCTCCATTTTTCACCCTAGCATCCCATATGAATTATAAGCAAAATTGTGCCAAAGGCCATTGCTCAAAACTCCTGGTACAGTCTCAAAACTCATCGTACAGTCGGTACAGACCGATCATAACTCTAACTTATTTTGTTTTGTTAGATTTGACGTCATTTTTTCCGACACATTGCCATTAATACTGAAATTAATATGCAAATTTTGATTGTGTTTCAATGGTGCGTGGTAGAGAAGAAGAAAGCATACATTTCTAAAATTCATAATTAAATTCTTAATCAGACCGGTTTCTGGCATTTCAGCATTCATCAGTGATTTTATTCAAGATTGTAATAATTGTTATGTTAATTTGAATAGATTGTTTCTATATGATTTTTTTTTTTTTTTTTTTTTTTTTGGACAGAGTGGTATCTTCTGAGATTAATACGAAGTAAAAGCTGTATGGTATGAAAACTGATTCTTAATCACACTGCTCGTAGGCCTGACTTTAAGTAAGTGTATTAAAGCTCATGATCAAAAAGTGCATCTACGAGTGTATGTGAGATAGGCGCAGGTTCAAACCTCACGGCTGCCTTAAGTAGACAAATTTCATACAGAAATAATTTATTCAATTATAACATAACAATTATCATAATGTTCAATAAAATCACTAATGAAGGCTGAAATGCCAGCAACCGGTCTGATTATGAGTTTTGTTTTAATTTAAGCAAAATCATTAGACAAAATTTTTAAATTTCGTTCTTAAGCAAAAACATTTGACCTTAAACCAGAATAATTTCAATTTCATTGATTAATTTGAAACAAATATCTATATATTTTTTTGTTAATTAAAAAAACATATAAAATATAAAATAAATATTATCACAAATTTTTAAAAAGTTTTAAAATCTTTTTTTATATACATAATTTTAATAGAAACACAACTGAAGATGTAAGTAATGATCAAATGACAATTTCATTGTAGAAAACAATAAAATTTATTTTTTTAATTAATACGTTTGTTTATTTGAAAGAGTTTAAGATTTTTATTTTTTTTTAACATTAATTTTGTCAACAGGACTTAGCATTTTTTTTTTACTCTTTTGCCAACACTAAAAATATCGCTCAGAAAAACAAATATTTCTGATCTATAATATTAATAGGTAAGGCGATTTGTTGTGTCCGATGATTTCTTCAGCAGTTTTGACCAAACGTATCTTATTTGAAAGGTATTTCTTTTTACTGTCCACCAGATTTACAGATTTTTAAATTTTTGATGTGTAAACATCTATACGCGCAGGGGGGT
This sequence comes from Cordilura impudica, assembly GCA_963682025.1. Taxonomy (NCBI): domain Eukaryota; kingdom Metazoa; phylum Arthropoda; class Insecta; order Diptera; family Scathophagidae; genus Cordilura; species Cordilura impudica. Next base: position 102,920,813 of record OY821520.1, read on the forward strand.
AAATTTCAAAAACAGCGTACATGTGAGTCGTAAGACAAAATGTGATTGTATTGGTGAAAAAATTATGATATTATGATAACATGTTTGAAAATAAAAAATGAAAATATTATGAAAAATAAAAAATGAAAGATGAAAAATGAAAAAAAAAATTAAAAATTAAAAATGAAAAACCAAAAATTAAAAATTAAAAATGAAAAATAAAAAACTAAAAATGAAAAATCAAAAATGAAAAATAAAAAATGAAAAATGAAACATGAAAAATAAAAAATGAATAATGAAAAATGAAAAATAAAAAATGAAAAATAAAAAAATTAAAAATAAACAAGTAAGAAAATTATAGTCGGTCTAGACCGACTATACGATACCCTATACCATGCGTTTATAAACCCTATCTCTTAGGCCCAACTAACTGGACATTGAAAATAAGCAAAAACCAAATTTGAGTGGGATTTTTATTAATTTTTTTGGCTGCAGATATGAAAAAGTTCATATCGGATGCTATATCTATAAAGGGAATAGGTCCAAAAATGGACCGATCCTGATCATGTTTGGTAAAGTCTCTTGTATTTTGCAAAAATATGTACAAACAAAATTTGAGAAGAATCAGTGCAATATTTTTGTTTTTTAATAGATTTAAGTGAAGATCGGTAAGCAGCTCTATATGGGGTCAAAGGGATCATTTTTGGACTACTCATTAGTGGATATAATGAACGCATACAAACCCAATTCGAGTAAGATCTATATGACAATTTGGATCTTACGGCAATTTATGTCGATTTCATATGGGTAATTTGTATGGGGGCTAGGTCTGAACATGGACCGATTCTCACCAATTTCAATAGCGTTCATCCCATGGCCGATAGAAGCTTATATACCAAATTTCGTCAAAATATATTCATATTTGCGACCTGCAGTTTGATTACAAGCTTTACATGGACACACAGACGGACGGACGGACATTGTTAAATCAACTCAGCAAGTGGTTCTGATTCGATCGGTATAATTAAAGATGGGTCTAGGTCAAATATTTTTCGTTGTTACAAACAGCAGCACAAAGTCATTATACCCAAACCACATAGTGGTATAGGGTATAAAAATGAAACATGAAAAATAAAAAATGAAAAATAAAAAATCAAAAATAAAAAAATTAAAAAAATTAATAATGAAAAATAAAAGATGAAAAATAAAAAATGAAAAATAAAAAATGAAAAATAAAAAATGAAAAATAAAAAATGAAACATGAAAAATAAAAATTGAAAAATGAAAAACGAAAAATTAAAAATGAAAAATGAAAAACAAAAAATGAAAAATAAAAAAATGAAAAATAAAAAATGAAAAATAAAAAATTGAAAAATAAAAAAGGAAAAATGAAAAATAAAAAATGAAAAATTAAAAATGAAAAATGAAAAAAGAAAAATAAAATTTGGAAAATGAAAAATGAAGAAAAAAATTAAAAATGAAAAATAAAAAATTAAATATTAAAAATGAAAACTGAAAAATTAAAAATGAAAAATGAAAAATGAAAAATTAAAATTAAAAGACGAAAAATGAAAAATAAAAAATGAAAAATAAAAAATTAAAAAAAAATTAAAAATGAAAAACGAAAAACGAAGAATTAAAAATTAAAAATAAAAAATAAAAAATAAAAAATAAAAAACGAAAAATTAAAAATTAACCGGTTAAACTAATAAATAATAATATATATTTTTATATTAACAGAGCCCGTACAGTTGATTGCTATAAGTGATATGCTTTCTGTTTGATTTTAAGAAAGTGCTATAAAAAATCTTTAATTAATAGATCTGCCCTGCGATCGGACTCACATGATTTTTTTTTAGTAAAATGCATTTGAAGTTGCTACTAACACATACATTAAATTATACAATGCTATGTGTGTGTTAATTAAATTTGTTAATATGTTTGTGAGTTTGTTTTCTTCATTCGCAATAATAATTGTGTTGAATTGAAAAAATAATTTTTGAAATAAACCAAGAACATTGAAAAATAATTTGGGACATAAACCATATTTAAAAAGTGTTGAATTGTGAATTAGCTAAAACTGATTAGCGTAATAAAGAAATTTCCTAGAATTTGCACTCGTATTTCGAGGGCTGGGATCTGGGGACTAATCGCTGCATTCGATTTCGAGTAAAATCAATCGAAATTCCATATTTTGGTTTGTTATTAAGAGGAAACGAACAAACGTTAGACCTCGTTTCACTTTTACACTTACCTACGGGACATATTAGTTAGTTGTGTGTTAGTCGAATGCGACGATTAGACCCCTGCTAGTTTTTATTAACCGCTAAGGAACTGATGACTTTTTTAAATCAAAATCCAATCATTCACTTAAAGGCATTTTTCCTTTAGGACTTTAAAAAAGTCGTTAGTGAAAAATTATAGTGAAATTGACATGAAAATTTAAAAAAAATAATATTTCTTTCCGAAGTCAATAAAAGTTTACTAAAAAGAGATAAAAATTAATGCATATTGAATAAAAATAGTTCTTAAAGCATAAATAAATCTCTCCCAACGAGTTTTTCGCCTTGCCAAATCAATTCATCTCGTCGAGATGATCAAGGATATGTATAATTTTTTTTTTATTTTATTGAAAAAATACATTGCCGGATTTTTGATTTTAATTTTCAGTGACTGAGATTTAAAAAAAAAAATAAACTAAAAAATAATTATTAATACTGAGCGATATAATAATGATCAAAAAGAAATTTCTTTGTAACATCATTAAACAACTAGTTTTAATGTTTTAACAACTCAAGATTTCAAAATTTAATTGCCGAGCTAAATTTTAAATTTTTGTTATATAAATAGACATATAATTATAATTATTGGCTTAAACTACTAAAATATCAATGTAGCTAAACATTATAACAAATATATTCACTAACACTTTCAATTTTTAAATTTTTTTAACTGATGATATCACTTTTGAAATATTTGCTAATGCGATTTTTTTTTGCTCTTTTTTACAAAATGTGCGGGTTTCCCCAAGCAAATGATAAAAGTTTTTGGTGTTTCCAATAATAATGAAAATATCCAAGAAATGTTAATAGAAATATTGAAAATAACTTTAATTAAATGGAAAGCCGTAAACAATTTAAGTTTAGCTTAGTATTTCTACATGATTGCTTGCAAAGCTAAATGTTTTAAAAATCTCCAAATGCATCATAATCAATATTTTATGAGATTTTTATGAATCATAATTTACATTAATTGAGATGTTATTAAAACGATTAAGCACTAAAGCTCATTTTCTCGAGCTTTTTTTAAACAAATATTTTACCATTATTTTAGAGTAAACATCTTAGGTCCACTAATAGAATATAGTAAACAAGCATAAACCAAATTTGAGCGGGATTGTTAAGAATTCGTTGCCCACAGATATTTTTATATGGGCACTAGGTCGGAAAATTAAACGATCGTGACCATATTTATTAAGTTCACATATTTTTCCCAAAACTATATATATAAAGCAAATTTGAGAAACATTTATGCAATATTTTTGTGTTTTGATAGATTTAAGTTAAGATCAGGAAGCACCTAAATATATGGGAAATATACATAAGAATTTAATTTTTGGACTACGGATATAATCAGCACACATAAACCAAATTTGACACATAACAAACAATTTGAACAAGTTACAGCTGTTTTAGTGACGCTCTGGTCGCCCAAAAAAGGTAGTGATACCGGAAAACAACGAAGAAGTTTACAAAATTATTTTGGCAGACCGCAAAGGAAAGTTTCAGGAGATAGCTGATACCTTAAAGATATCGAAGGAACGTGTCGGCTTTATTTTGTATGAATATTTCCCCATGAAGAAGCTGTTTTCGAAATTGATATCCCGTTTGCTCCCAGTGCACCTAAAACAACAACGTATCGATGATTCTAAGAGCTGTTTGGAGCTGTTTCGGTGATATTAAAAGGTTTTTTTGTATCAGTTTGTAACAATGGACGAAACTTGCATCTGCCACTTCACCGCAGAGTCGAATCGGCAGTCAGCTGAGAGGTCAGCAATTGCCGAACCTCGCCCGAAGAAGTCAAAGGCGCAACAGTCAGCTGATAAAGTTATGGCATCTATATTTTGGGATGCGGCTGGGATTTTGTACATTGACAACCTTGAAAAAGGCCAGACCATCAATAGTGATCGCTACATAGGCCAACTGGTGCCTTTGAAGGAGGAACAAAAAAGTGCCATTTCACCAAGAGAATGCACTGTGTCACAAATCGTTAACTTCCATGGCCGAATTGCTCGAATTATACTTTCAATTGCTTTCGAACCCACCATATTCGCCAGATATGGCTGCCAGCGATTTTTTCCAATTTTAAGACTTAAAAAGAAATGCTGGCTGGAAAGAGATTTTGTTCGAATGAAGAGGTGATTGTCGAAACAAAGGCCCATTATAAGGCCAAAGATAAACCATTTTATAACAAGTAAGAGTGTTAAATTCGGCTGTGCTGAATCTTTGATACCCTCCACCTCGGTTTGAGTCTTGATAATAAATGTAAATTAAAAAGTAAACAATTTGTTAAACTTAATACCAAATTATTTCAGCAAATTCTTTTTGTTGGTTTTCGTCTTTTCTATTATTTCGGATTTATTTCGGTGTTTGCTTTTTGGTCATCGTGGTTGCTGATCGGCATGCATTTAGATTATATACCTATATGCATGCGTTTCCGGTTATATGACATAACTTCTCGTTTTAGTTTTTGCTAATTAAATAGCTCGCCCTAACCCCCATTGCAAAGGTAATGGTTGTGTAGGGTGGCTATATGCATTAAATCGTGCTAATTAGAGATGGCTGTATAGTTTCTTTTAACTGGCGAAATATTTTTTCATTGCGGTCATGTAGGTCGGATGGAGTAACAAATAATAACCAAAAAAAAAAAAAGCTCTCTCAACTTTTTTATTAAAACATTGCCATATTTGGAAAACATAGAGCATAAATTTATAATAATAAATAGTCAAATTAGGGATGCCAAACGCAAAAAACCAAATATCCCAAACATTTTAAATAAAATAATTTGTTATCTTTATTTCCTGAAAAACTTCAAATATTCGTCCGAAAAAAATTTTGAAAATTTATATATAAAAAACATTCTCACCAAATTGCGTTTATATATGTAACAGTTTTTATGTTCGCAATTCTTAAATATCATTTGACGTTTTCTAAGATTCATTGAATATAAATTAATGTTTTCTGTAGTGTGATTCTGTAAATTTCATCGATCCGACAATCGCAAAATATATCAACAGCTATTGTTGTTTGCACTAAGGATTAAGTGATTCACTAAGTACATACATCATAACGACAGTCGACCAATCTATTTTTCTATTTATTTAAATTGTAAACGAGTGGCATCTCTGTCAAAATAAGCGAAAAACACAAAGAAGAATAGAAAAAAAAACAAATTACTTCGTGTTTGACAGGATGATTTTATGTTGATGTTTAATATCTTTATGTTGTTTACTAATATTTCTTTTTATTTGAAAATGAAATAATGAATTGAATATGCTATTTAATTTTTTTATTTATATAAAAAAGTTTTTTCAATTAAAGCAAAATATCTTCACTATTTTATGATTTTTATTTATGTATGACGACATTTCAAACTAAAAATTTAAGTTTTTATCGATTGAATAAACAACACAAAAATGGTTGTCGTTTAGATAACAACAACAGCTGACTTTAACAATAGCGAATATCGTTTACAAATTTTACTGATAATTTTGCTATTTTCTTTTTTTAGCGATTCGACTATCGTTAAAAGAAGTTACTGAATCGCGGTACTGAAAAGCTATTAATTTCTCCTGAATGTCAATATTTTTTTTAAATGTAAAAATTTTTCAAATGTAAACATAGGTAATTGGTGTTTTTTTTTTTTTTTGAATTTCAATTTGTGTTTAACGAATAAAATTGATATATTAAAGATGCAATTGATGTCTTCTAAATTTAAAATTATAATTTCCGACGTTTTGATATGATTTTCTGAAATTCAATTAATTGTAATTTATAATTGGAAATTTTAAATTTTAGTTTTTAGAATTGATATTTTCTTAAATAATAATGCTTTAGTAATTATAAACAATTTTTAAAAATTAGATGTAATCGCAATCAGATATTTTGTAGGTAAAGCAGAATAATAACTCTATTTTGTAAAGACAACAAAAAGTTAATATGCCAAACTTATGTTCATATTTGTAAAAGAATAATGAAAAAACGTATGAAATAAAAGACCAGCCCGTGTATACTCTTAACATTGTTCTGATATCATATATCTAGTTAAAAATATTAACATTCATGTTAAAATAGAAATAACTATTGCAAAGCTAATTAGAACAAACAAAAATTGTGGCGCCATCTACTGTGGCATAGTCACGCTGAGCAAAATGAAGTGACACTCTGTTAATGCAAAAGAAATGTATTTCCCCACAACAAAATATTGCAGAATTTTATGTAAATAAAATAATATACCAATTTATTTCTAACATGCAGTTGTTTTGGATATACATATATAGAATATATATATATAGAATATATGTATATTATTTGTATTATTTAATATATTCGTGTATGTATACATATGTAAATATTACACACAAAAAATACAACAACAAAAGTTATTTTTGTGTTTTTCTCTTTAAATAAATATATACATAAAATATTTTTTTTCTAAATTTACATTGTTTTTTTTTATTAACAACTAGGTATTTTAGCATTATTTGCTTTAGATGCTTGTGAATTTTTACTCCCTTTACATATATGTATTAACTCGTAGTGTCTGCTTGTCGAAAAAATTTTGGATCGATTTTAACCCTTTTCCCGTGACCCATTCGATCTGAAATTTTGCAGGCAGGCTCGTGGTAATAACAGAAATGATCCAACAAATTTTTTTGTCTGATGCCAAAACAATGGAAACTTTTAAAATTTTCTACCAGAGTTAATAAAAAAATGTCCAAAGGGTTAGTTTTTATTATAATATTACCACAACGACCACAAAAACAACAAGACCAGCTATGACAACAACACAACATTTAGAATAACAACAAGAACAATATAGAAACATCATATTTTTCATTTTTTTTTTTTTACTTTTTCAGAGATTTCCCTCGACCTGTTCCACCGATTTTAATGATTTTTGAAACAGGAATCTTCCCATGAATTTGGTGAATCATTCTCACTAAAAATGATCACTGTAGCTGCACTATTGAGGTCGTGATTGTGACAAGAACAACATAGAAAATTATATTTTTTCAAGACTTTTTTTAGTTCTTTATTCAAATCTCGGGCCCTAATCGACCGATTTGGACGATTTTAAATAGCAAACTTTTCAGGATGTTAGTGAATCAGTTCTTATGTCAACGAGCACCCTAGCGACCCGATTAATGCCGTCATCGTGATTTCCACAGACGGACAGACGGACAGACGGACATCGCTATATCAACTCCGGTTGTTATAAGGATCACAAATATATATATTTTATGGGGTCCAAAATTTTTTTTCTAATTAATACAAATGGAATGACAAACTTATATATACCCTCTGCACACTGGAGTGGAGGGTATAAAAAAGATATCTAAATATTACAAAGGCGTTAAAGTGATTGTATCGCTCTTGAAGTAGACTATGTTCATAAATAAAGTCGAATTTTGCTTTAAAAGAATTGTTATTTTATTGGTTATAATACGGACTTTTCAGCCGACGTGTTACATATATTTAAATTTCGAATCTGTACTTTGTTACAAGTTTTACATGGACACACAGAAAGACAGACGGACGGACGGATATCGCTAAATTAACTCAGTAGGTCATTCTAGGTCGGTCGGTATAATAATAAGTGGGTCCTGATCAAATATTTTTGGCAGGTACAAACATCAGCACATACTAATTAGGGTATAAAAATATTAATATTATTTCAGCGATTATAACTTGAATTAGTTTGCTAATAAAAGGTAAATTAGTTTTTGGTGCAGTTTTTAATTACGAATAGTCGTAAAATTCGAAAGTCAATTATAATGTACTGCAATCTATAGAAGTTATTATTACATTATTTATTCATTTGATTTTCAAAGAATAAAAATAGTGTAAATAAATGAACTTTTTTTTTTTTAATTTGTACCAGTTATTAACTTGGCAGGCAGAAATTACCGATACACAGAGGAAAATTGGACCTTAAAAGCAGCCTAAAAGAGGAAAATTATTCATTAAAAACTCTTATTAAATATGATTTCAGTTCGATAGAAAAATTTTGCATTTGCCTTAACTTTTTGAGGTGCTAAGCTTAAGTCCATGGCTCCAGCTCAATTTCAATGTCAGTAAAGTCAAAAAATCCATGCATTTCTATGCTTTTTATACCCTCCACACCACTGTGCAGGGGGGTATATATCAGTTTGTCATTCTGTTTATAACACATCGAGATATGTATTTGCGACCAAATCGAATCAATATAGCGATGGCCGTCTGTCTGTCCGTCTGAGAAATCCGTTCATTTACAAAATAATCCATTTACTTGGGTAAATGGGGTAAATCGAACGTCATTCTGCCAAGATATGTCCTAATATGTGAAAAATGTTTCTACGTAACAGAACATATACATATTATATATTAATATGTGAACCAGTTCAACCAGTTTTTAAGCAAAATGCGCACACGGAGGAGTGTGAAATTTGGTATAGTTATAGTTCATTTGGATCAGAAGTGCAGAATGATAAAGTTTCTGTATAATATGTGTTAAAAATATATTAAATTAAATATTTATAATAAATAATTTTATAAGAGCCTAAAAGTATGCTAATCAATTTTAGCTAATTCACAATTCATTTCCTGTGCATTTATTACAATTTTAGCTAATTCACAATTCATAGCCTGTGCATTTATTCAAAAAAGGATACATTTTAATCGCCCTGTGTTGAATTGTGAATTGCCTAGAATTGTTCAGTATTTAGGCTCTTATAGAATTATTTATTAACAATTCCATTTAAATTTCTTCTGCTTGTTCATCAAATATTTATAATGAAATTTAATAAATTTTATTTAAAAATTCACAATTTATTGCATTTTATTTAAGTATTCATATATTTTTTTATATTTGGATATAGATTATAAAAACATTGAAAGAAAAAATTCAAGGCAAAAATAAAATTTCTTAGAATTTGCACTCGAATTTCGAGTGGTGGGCTCTGTACATGTGAACGATGACAGTAAGAGTATAACAAGAATAACATATATGCTGATTGCATTCAATTATAAAAAGTACATTTTTGTTAATTATCTTATTTATTTTAAACATCATTGTAAAAAATCTATATGAAATCTATTGTTTTTTTGGTTCTTAATATTGACAACGTCGTTTAAATATTGTGTTTAGAACACGGGTGAAGGGTATCAAATATTCGACACAGCCGAATGTAACAGCCTTACCTACTTTTTTTTTAACGTATTGATATATTTAATGAAATAAATTAGTTTTTAAATGTGAAAACCGATTGCATAACAGAATTTCGAATTTCTTAAAAAAAAAAGATGTTTGTAGTTTTTTGCAGATTTTTTAAAAATTTGGTTTTTTGCCAATAATTAAGGATTGAAGCTTTCATAAAAAATAAAAGTAAAAAAATCATTTTACTGGAAATTTTGTGATGGGATTTAAGATGAAACAGCGCAAGAATATTTTTTTTTAATTTCAATCTACTAGATAATCCAAAGGGTAAGTGGAGTTTAAAACACTCTCCTTAAAATCATATAAAAATATTTAAAATCAAAAAAAGCACGGATTTTTATTTAAAACCATGTTAAAGCCTTTAAGGACAAATACTCCTCTGCGCCATGGTTAAAAAAAAAGCGTTGGCAAAACATTGTTTTCCAATATTACAAAGAACGTTTTTAAAAATGTCCCAACTGTTTAATCAGTATTAATAGTTTAAAGAAGTCATAGCAATTGTTTCGCCAGAATACTTTTTACACTTCTGCATTACAAATATTATTTCGCTGTTGTTTTTATATAAGTAAAAATTTTTTTTTTTTTGAAAGTGAGTAACTAAATAAATCGATTTTTCTTTAAAATTAGTTAAAATTTATCCTAAATAGGCCGGCCTAGGATTTTTATGCAATGTGCTTATGTTAAATGTACTTAAAATCTGCATCAAAAATCGAAAAAATATTCATTTGCCATTTAAAAAAAAACAATCTATATAAAAAGCATATAAAATGCGCAAGTAAGAAAATTATAGCCGGTCCAGACCGACTATATGATAACCTATACTATGTATTTAGATACCCTTTCTATTAGGTTCAACTAATTGAATATAGAAAATAAGCATAAACCAATTTTGAGTGGCATTGTTAATAATTTGTTTTTGCATTCGAATATAAAAGCTTATACTCGTAAGTTCGTAGGTCAAAAAATGACCATAAGCCACTTACTTACTTTTGCAGAAACATGTACAAAACAAATTTGAGAAAATTCTGAAATATCTATTTCTTTTCTGATAGCTTTAAGTGAAGATCGGGAAGCAGATTCATATGGAGTTTTTCTTTTTTTTTTTTTTTTTTTTGAACTACTGATTAATATATACTAGTAGATCCCAGCCCTCGAAATTCGAGTGAAAATTCTAAGAAATTTTGTTTTTTCATTTAATAAAGACCCTAAAGGTATGCTAATCAATTTTAGAAAATTTAAATATCGATTGCGTTATTGGTTTATGACCAAAATTATTTTTCAATTCAACGCGATTATATTGTGAATGAAGAAAACAAGCTCACAAACATATTAACAAATTTAATTAACACACACATAGCATTGTATAATTTTACGTATGTGTTAGCAGCGGCTTTAAATGCATTTTTCTCAAAAAAAAAAAAAATTAAAAATTTTAAAATCTGTAAAAAGAAATACGTTACAAATAAGATATGTGCTGTCAAAACTGTGGAACAAATCATCGGTCACAAGAAATGACCTTACCTATTAATATTATAGATAATAAACACACAGAAACCAAGTTTGACCAATATCTGTATAATAAATTGGATCTTAAGTCGATCTTATAAGAGTCATTTATAAGGGGAAGAGGTCTGAACATGAATCACTTACATACAAAATATCGTCAAAAAAAATTAATACTCGCAACCTGTAGTTTGATTACAGTGTTTATATGGACACGCAGACAGACGGACGGAAGGACGGAAGGACGGGAGAACGAACGGATATTGCTAAATCGACTCAGAAAATGATTCTGAGTCGGTTAGTCAAATATTTTTTGGTAGTTACAAACATCAGCACAAACTCATTTTACCCTGACCACATGGCGATATAGGGTATAGAAACTTAATTTAAACTAGCATATTCCAGCCCTCGAGATTCGAGTACAAATTCTAGGACATTTTATTTTTTCATTTAATAAAGACGCTAAAGGTACGCTAATCAGTTTTAGCTAATTCACAATTCAACACTTTTTAAATATGGTTTATGTCCAAAATTATTTTTCAATGTTCTTGGTTTATGTCCAAAATTATTTTTTCAATTCAATACAATTATTATTGTGAATGAAGAAAACAAACTCACAGACACATTAACAAATTTAATAAACACACACAAGGCACTGTATAATTTTATGTATGTGTTAGTAGCAACTTCAAATGCATTTTACTAAAAAAAATTTAAAAATCTGTAAATCTGGTGAACAGTTAAAAAGAAATACTTTTCAAATAAGATCCGTCTGGTCAAAACTGATGAAGAAATCATCGGTCACAACAAATCGCCTTAGCTATTAATATTATAGATCAGAGATATTTGTTTTTCTGAGCGATATTTTTAGTGTTGCCAAAAGAGTAAAAAATGCTAAGTCCTGTTGACAAAATTAATGTTAAAAAAAAATAAAAATCTTAAACTCTTTCAAATGTATTAATTAAAAAAATAAATTTTATTGTTTTCTACAATCCAATTGTCATTTGATCATTAGTTATATCTTCAGTTGTGTTTCTATTAAAATTATGTATATAAAAAAAAAGATTTTAAAACTTTTTAAAAATTTGTGATAATATTTATTTTATATTTAATATATCTTTTTTTAATTAACAAAAAAATATATATAGATATTTGTTTCAAATTAATCATTGAAATTGAAATTATTCTGGTTTAAAGTCAAAATTTTTTGCTTAAGAAAACAAAATTTAAAAATTTTGTCTCTTGATCTATAACAACGCTTTTTAAAAACAATTCTGCGGTTTTCTAGAATAACCGCGTATGTCATAAAATCAAAATGTTCAGGGGAGCCAAAAAACGTTATATTTGAAATTATGGGCTCGATATAAAGTTTTTAGAACTTTTTTTTTAACAGTCCTGTAGATATGTGCAATAAATACTTTATATAAAATTGTGAGTCAAAAATCTTCAGAGGAATGGATCCTAGAGAAGGACGAAAAACCAATATGTAAATAACACTTAAAGTGTGTGCAGATAAAACAACTTATGTCGACAAACGTCGTCAAGAATAATAGTGACAGAAAATAAAAGAAATAAACACAAGTTTTTATAAGTGGTTATAAACTGAAAAATAATCCAAAATAATTTAGCATTTTTTTTTTTTCATTAATAAAAACGTATGCCGCTATGTGTAGTTTTCTGAGAAAATAATTTGTCAGCGATCAAACGTAGGTTGATATACGTCGATAGTGCTGCAAATTAATTTAATAAACATTTAAGTTAAAGAAAAAACTCAGAAATGGTCAATATTTCTTTTAAAAAAATTTAACACATGTAAGAGCGTTAAAAATTAATATGTTTGGCATCGTTAACTCAAAACTGACAAAAATGGACATACGCGGTTATTCCAGAAAACCACAGAAATCTGCTAATGATTTTGCTTAAATTAAAACAAAACTCATAATCAGACCGGTTGCTGGCATTTCAGCCTTCATCAGCGATTTTATTGAACATTATAATAATTGAGTAGATTATTTCTATATGAAATTTGTCTACTTAAGGCAGCCGTGAGGTTTGAACCTGCGTCTATCTCACATACACTCGTACTTGCACTTTTTGATCATGAGATTTAATACACTTACCTAAACTCAGGCCTACGAGTTGACAGTTTTCATACCATACAGCTTTTACTTCTATTAAAAAAAAAATTATGTATAAACAATCTATTCAATAATAACATAACAATTATCACAATGTTCAATCAAATCACTGAAGAAGGCCGAAATGTCAGAAACCGGTCTGATGAAGTATACAGTTTAGTTATGAATTTTAGAAATGTATGCTTTCTTCTTCTCTACCACGCACCACTGAAACCAAATTAAAATTTTGCATATTAATTACAGTATTAATTACAACTAGCAGATTCCAGCCCTCGAAATTCGAGAGCAAATTCTAGGAAATTTTATTTTTTCATTAAATAAAGACCCTAAAAGTGTGCAAATCAATTATAGCCAATTCACAAATCAACACAAAAAACAAACTCATTTTTATTACAAACACATTAACAAATTTAATAAACACACACATACAATTGTATATGTGTGTAAATCTGCAAAACGGCTAAAAAGAAATACTTTTCAAATAATATACGTTTTGTCAAAATTGGGGTAAAACGGTAGAACAAAACATCAGTCACAATAAATCGCCTAGCGTATTAATATTATAGATTTGTATTTATGTAAATAAACTAATAAACAAATATTCAAAAATGCAAAAATAACGATTGTTTGTTTGGACAGAGTTGTATCTTCTGAAATTAATACAAAGTAAAGCTGTAGTGTACGAAAACTGAATCTAACCACACTGCTCGTAGGCCTGACTTTAGGTGAGTGTGTTAAAGCGCTGACCAAAAAGTGCAAGTACGAGTGTATGTGAAGGTTCATGGTTCAAAACCTCACGGCCGCCCTAAGTAGAAAAAATTTTCATATAGAAACAATCTATTCAATTAAAAACATAACAATTATCACAATGTTCAATAAATCGCTGATGAAGGCTGAAATGCCAGAAACCGGTCCGATTAAGAATACAGTGCAGTTATGAATTTTTGAAATATATGCTTTCTTCTTCTTTACCACGCACCATTTAAACAAAATTAAAATTTGCTTTAATTGCAATATGCCTGAAAAATGACTAAAACTAACAAACTAGTTTTTTTTATTTGTCAAAAGTAAAACTTCTACGATTTAGTCTCAGAAAACAAAAAAAATAACCGTCCACATAGACGGAAGTTACTGGTACATACATATATAAGTGTTGCTAATTAATTTGTGGAATATTTGTTTCAATATTTTCTATGTTAGAACGCAAAGTAAAAATACAACTTTTACACTTTTGATATTTACTAAATTTAAAATTTCCATAAATTTTTTTTGTAGATTATCATTTAAATCTTCAATAACATTTTTAAATTGGTTAAAATGATTAGCGTAATATCCGACAGCCCCCAACCAATTTTCCAATGTTGTCAAATTGATTTTTTTTTGTTCTTCTGCTACGCAGATCATCGAACCACATTCTGAGTCGATTTAGCGATGTCCGTCCTGCTGTCCATCTATCTGTCTGTCTGTCGCTTATATAAATATATTTTGATTAAATTTGGTATACAAGCTTTTATGGGCCGATTCCCGATCTTCACTTAAGTCTAATAGAACACAAAAATTTTTCGCAATTTTTTTTTTTTTTAAATTTGGTCTATATAAGTTTTTGACCTTATTAAATAGGTTATGATCGGTCTATTTTTTTTGACCTAGTACCCAATAAAAATAAGATAAAATAAAAACATTTTCCTATCTGCCACAAATTAATAACAATACCTTTAAAATTAGGTTTATGCTTATTTTTTATATCCAATTATTGCTTCACCAACGATGGATCCAAGACCATCTCTCAAAACGCATGGTATAGGGTATCGTATAGTCGGTCCAGATCGAATACCATTTTCTAACTTGTTTGTGCTCCATTTGTCATTTTAGAATTGAATAATCTCAAATTAAAGGCATACAAAATTAAATTACTAACAAAATATGCATTTTAATCATTTATAGTAAGTATGCAGAAATATGCATTCATAGCAATATATACACAAATATCTACTTATCGCCAAATATGCAAAAATATACACTAACAAATGTTATCATTCGATGTTATCATTTCAAACGCAGAAGTCAATTGCTTTTCCAGCATTTCTACAACCTCCCAGGAAAAACAAACATTACAAAATAATGGGTTTTAGAATGAGGTGTAACTGGTTGAAGTTTGCCTGATAAGCTAATTATTTTAACACGGGGATGTCAGTGGAGGTAGCTAGTTGCCTAGGAACTCATTATTTTCACTTTGAAAGTAATGCAGTATGCAAGGAGCTGACATGAAATATAAGTAGCTGCATAACACATTATTAGTAACGCCTTATTTTCAATTTAGAAGTAATGCAGTAGGCAGGGGTAGGTCATTATTGGTAATGCAAAAATCAATGAGCTGCTATTACGAAACTTTTCCTGGGCTTATGTTTAAAATTAATGAGAAAATTAACACATATTTTAGATGTTTCGTGCTTCTTCATTTGTGCTTTTTTAAATGCAAGCGATTATTAAATACAATGATCATACATGTAAACACATACAATTACATTTCTGTTTGATTGTTTATTTGTGCTGCATACACAATTTGGGCTTGTTGATTTTTTCTTTTGTAAATGTGAACGTTCAACAAAATATGTATGCATCGCTGATATATATCTACTCTATATATGCACGTTTCCTGTTACGCATATACATTTTTCACTATTTTAAGATTATTATGAAATTTTTCGGCCGTCAATCATCATTTAATTTTTACGTTATTTTATATTTTTTATATTTTTTTGGTATTTTTTATATTTAATATAGTATTGAACAATTTATGTATTGTCTGGCATTGGCTGGACATAATATTAAGTTTTAAGATTTGTAAAAATATTGTAAGGTTGCAAAATATAAAAAGTGAAGATTCAATAAATAAAAACATGAAACACAAAAAAGCCATCACTTATTTGCTTTAGAGGCTCGAAATTCAACACCAAACTGCTTCAGATTATGGCGAACATTTTAAGCATAAGCATTGCGACCCACTTGACATATTGCGAATAGAAGAATATTTTCAACAAGTATACAGACAGATAGAGAGACGGACGGACATTACCAGATCGACTTTTATTTTTATGATGATCAAGAATATGTATAGCTTAACAAGAATATATATAGCTTAAGAGGTCTCCGGAAATTATTTCGATGAGTTACAAACTACTATATACAGGCGGGTGGAGATTATAAAAAGATATCTCAACCCATATCTTCCTTACATTTTTTTCTATTTTTATATTCTTTTCAATAAATAGAATTTCTCAACTGATCAAATGATCATTTAAAATCAAATCCACAGAGCTATATGATGTGTCTATTGTGTCAACAAACTCGCATGCTTTCATTCTATATATCAATAAATTTTACGACATTTTCGGGTGAAGTTGGATAATGTGTATATATTGGAAAAATATGGCTTATGAGAAGTGAAGTAATATATCATGAAAATGTATCTATCTATAATTCGGTTCAAAAACTATCATTTATCATTAATTATCGGCAAAAAACTAATAGCTTTTGTACAGAAAACCGCTACAGCCGAAAACAGCCTGTCTGGTACAACACTTGGAAATAGGCCAATTCTCACTATTTACCTCGAACATCTTCATTATCAAACTACGTCATTTCTATTTCGAAAATTTTATTTATGTTCCTATGCTCCTTGTGGATTTTCGAGATTTAAATTTGATTTATTTTGTATTTCTAGGTGAAGTGTATTTTCTGCAATGAAAATATAACATCAGGAACAGGAATGTGTGGCACCTATAAAACGTCCTCTAGAACATCATCTGTGTTATCAAAAAAGTTTTCATCATTTTTATCATAAATGTGATGTTAAGCATGGTGTGTTAAGTGGTGTGATGTTAAGCATGAAGCCTATCGGCATCGGTTGGACACGTTCTGTTCGTCCCGGTGATACTAACTAATACCTCTACGATGCGATATTAAAATTCATGCTTAGTATTCTAAACATCACTCACAATTGTGTCATTGACGATCCTGCCCATCAATGAACATTCAATATAAAATGCTTTACACCTTTACACGCTGTTCCCATTGTGCAACACTCAACAACAACCTCAACCCCTTTTACAGTTCCAAAAAGATGTGGATCCGAAACATTCCTCCAAAATTGTTAAAAAATTCAGATCAGAAATTTCAGTTAATTCAGTACCAAGCACAAAGCCCCGCCCTTATCTTAATTGAAAATTTGTGGGCGCTTTTAAACAAAATATTGGTAGTATATGAAAGAGCCACTGAGAATATGAACATGAGCTTTGGCTCACCCATCCAAAGGGTTGTGAAGTATTAAAAATGTCTTAACATTTGCATTTTTTGGAACAACGTGCAAATAGAGGATATAAAGAGTATAGAATATTTTTGAAACTTTTTATGTTATAAATTAATATAATAAATAAGTACCCAACTCTGAAAATTTTAAAACATTTGCCTTTTACTAAAGACTAGTATGCCCTGTCGCACTTCGCTAAGACCTATCGAGATTTATTGATATGTTTTATTTCATAATCAATTTATCCTACGAAATTTTTGTATTGTGCAACTAAATTATTTTATTTTATTTTTTTATTTCAATGCTTGCTGATATACAATATTTTTTATTTTTCCGTTCGCTGCAACAACTATTAAATTTTTCGGTGTTCCTACTCTGGAGCAAGACACATATAGCTGCCCATAAGACGAACATGGATTATGAATATAATTTGTCAATTTTTCATTTCAGCGACATATGATTTCGCCCATTTTTGATATTGACGATTTTTGTTTTTGCCATTTTTTGTTTTTCACGATTTTCGGTTTTGGCGTTTTTTGATCTTTGATTTTGGCCACGACTACTCATATTGCTAATTATTGTTCTTGTCAAAAGTTTAAAGATTGTCATTTTCCTAATACTTTATATCTTTATATAAGAGGTGCCACGCCCCCTAATCCTATCCCGCCCATTTTTTATCTGACTATTCATATTAATGTCCGATGGACTCATACAACGTGTCAAGGCTTTCCCTTTTATAGCACTCCAATACGGACGGTGCCACGCCCATTGTTCCAATTCTGCCCTTTTTTTGTCCCACTAATCACATGAATAACTTTCGTGCTCACGCAAAGAGCCAAGGCTCTCACTATTACAGTACTCGAGATATGACTTTTTATATACCCTTTAAATGGGAAGTGCCATGCCCATTGCTCAGCAATTTGCCAACCGTATCTTTCTCATTCGATAAGTAGAACTTTTAAAGAAAACTTTTGTTAAAGTTTGTTAAATTTATAAGTTTAACACTGAACCTTCAATTATTGAGCTAAGGCATAAGATTGTCATATACTTCTTCATTTTTAGCCTAAATTTAACGAGAATTTACTTGTGGTTTCCAACTTATATGTCATTTTTAGTAAGCCCTTTTTGGTTTTATTTATATGCGTTTTTTCTTTGTTGTTGTTGTTTTCATTGCCATATTATTTTATAAATCTTTTAGCGTTTATCTATCATTGGCTATATTTTCACCGCCTTAATTACTTTTTATTTCAGAAAAACCAAACAATAATTTCAAAGAAATTGTTTACTATATAAAACGCAAACATCATTCCCTGGAACTTTTTCATTAATTTTTATGATTTTCCTTTTATTAATTTTTTTTTTTTCAATTTCTAGTTCATAAAACTAAAATGTTTCTCTTTTTTTAAGTTTTTTTTAATTAACATGCATTTTATTGTTAGTTTTGTAAACTTTTGTTTGAAACAAACAAACATTCAATGAATGCACCGAATAGAAAAACAAAATGTAATGTAAATAAATTGTTTGATTTCTTTTGTGTTTTACTTACCGGAAGCATTTTGGTGTTTTTTATGTGTATAATTTATTGGTAAAACGTCGACTATGACGATGACGACGGTGACGACCACTGGGTAGTAATTTGGTGTTGACGGCTAAAACCGTGTACTTGCTGCTGTTACTTTTGTAGTTGCCTGAATTGCAGTTTAATTTTGGAAAAAAATTTTCTCAATAGAAAAAGGTTTTTTGGTTTGGTCTAGTTGTTGATATTGGTTGCTTTCAATATATATTTTTTTTCTTTTGTTGTTGTTGTTGTTATGTGTTTGTTTAATTGTGGTTTATTAAAACTGTAAAATACAATAAAATTGTTTGGTTATTTAAAAAGATATTAAGATTGAATTTTGTTTTTTTTTAACTAAAATTATTTTTGTGGGTTTTATGCAACATTTTTGTGATTTAATAAATTTTAAGAAAAATATTATCGAGCGCTTATATTCAAAAAGTGCTATCTACATTTGACAGCAATATTAATTGTTGATTTCAAACTGTTCTCTGATATAACTGTCAAATATAATATTAATTTTGATATCATACATGATTAGTACGACTGTTTCTCAATAGATAATGTAGCAAATCGATCGACAAATACTTTTAGATCATATTAATAAACTAAATAATTTTTGATGCAGATAGCACTTTTTGAATATAAGCCCCCGTTATATTGAATGGAAATTTATGATTACAACTAAAAATTTCCTTCAAATCGAAATAAATATTGATACTCAATGACTGTGAGCTCCGCCTGCGTCATGATAACAGAATTGTATAAAACATTAAAATAACCCAGCAAACATTTGGACCTGCAACAATCTATAACCTTTGAAATCATACATAAAATCTGAATTTTTTATTTAAAGTTTAATTTAAAAAAAAAACTATTTTACTTATAAAATTAAAAAAAAAATTTTTTTAACCCATCAAAAGTAAACAAGTAAACGATCTCGGCGAATTTGTCAACATGGAAAAACTTGATCTCGTTATGTAATTCAATACTTTTATATATTCAACTCTGGGGGAGTCTGCTTCTTCTCTTACAACTATAAAATATTGGTCGACCCATTGAGGGAGGTGCCATGCCAGAAACAGTTAAAAATTGATATAATGCTATTGAATGAGCTAGTTCAAATTTTAGGTACTAGTATAGCCCAGCACTCGAAATTCGAGTGCAAATTCTATGAAAAAAAAAATGTTTCATTCAATTTATGTCCCAATGTTTTTTTAATCTATATATTTAAAAAATTTATGAATATTTAAATGAGCCTAAGCATATGTTAATAAGCGTCTAATATATAATTTAAATTATTCGCATTAACAGGGTGTAACAAATCATTGTAAATATTTTATTTTATTTAATTTAATACATTTTTAAGACAGATTAAACCTACATTTTATCATTCTCAGCTTCTCCTCCATATGAACTATAACTATGCCAATTTCAACACTCTTCCGTGCCCGCATATTGCTTAAAAAGGGAACTAAAAATTTACCTTCATGTTTTAATATAGATTTCAAGAAGTGCTATACATCGCACATTGACCGAAAATTTGAAAACGAGAAAGCTGCCCTCAATATGGGTATCGCGTTTGCTGACAATGGCGTTGTATGACCACAATAAAGCCGAGTGTTTGCGTTGATTCGTAACCATGGATGAGACATGGGTCCACCACTTCACACCAGAGGCGAAGGAACAGTCAAAACAGTGGACTGAAATGGGAGAAGAGTCACAAAAGAAGGCAAAGACATTTCCATTTGCAGGCAACCTTATGGCGTCTGCTTTTTTGGGACGCGTATGGGATAATTTTTATTGATTATCTTAAAAAAAAAAAAAGAAAAACAATTAACGGCGAGTATTATGTTAACTGTTTAAGTTATGAAATTAAGAAAAAGGACCGCACTTGGCATAAAAGAAAGTGTTCTTTCATAAAGAAAAAGCACCAGTTCATACATCCATTATTGCGATGGCCAAAATCCTTGAATAAAAGTTCGATTTGCTTCATCACGTACCTTATTTGCCTAATTTAGCTCCCTCGAATGTTTTTCTATTTTGAAACAACGGCTGGGTGGTAAAATATTTGGCAACAATGAAGAGATGAAGTAATTTAAGGAGATATAAAGAAAATTTTTCTTTGTCAGGTCGGGTTGTTCTAGGACCGCCCTCGTACAACATGTATACACTTTATATATTAGAGCTTTATAAATTAGCAAATTTAAGAGTTTTTTAAAAGCCATAAGTTCAAAGCGTTCACTAATTAGATCGCTGTGTAACTTAGAGGCAAGTCATTAAATTGAGGTCAAAATATTTATAAATTGTTTGTAAGTATTAAAAAACTGCATTTAAAAAAATCAAAACTTGAAATTTTGAAAGCACATTGACCCTCTATTTGACCTGGTCAGAGTAGGTATGTAAAAATACAAATATATAGACTGAAAGTCGAACACTATGGAAGAGTAAAATTCCAGTTAAGTCTATCACATAGGGGCTAGGTCTGAACATGCACCTATTTTACCAATTTAAATAGCGATTTTCCAATGGCCGACAAAAGTTCATATACAGAATTTCCTCAAAACATATTTTTATTTGGACGCACAGACAGACACAAAGAAGGACGGTCAGACATCGCTAAATCGTCTCGAAAAGTTTTTGGTATTTACGAACACCAGAACCATTGTATTATACAGAGTGGTATGGGGTATAAATATACCCTTTGCTATAATTATGCCAAATTTCATCAATGTATACGTATTGATTTCTGAGTTGTAATTAAACATTTTATACAAAGAACTAAATTTTAAAATTTAATCAATCATAAAAAATTGTTGTTCCAGCTTTTTTCCAACTTAATATAAGCTGCAAACCGAAATAGTAAGCCAAATACATAAACAACAAATAAGAAAATTATAGTCGATCTAGTCCGACTATTCGATGCCTTACACCATGCAGTTAGAGACCCTATCTCTTCCGTGCAACTAATTAGATAAAGAAAGTAAGCATAAACCAAATTTGAGTGTCATTGTTATTAATTTTTTTGCTTTCAAAAGTTCATTGCGGATGCTATATATAGGGACTAGGTCGAAAAATGGACCGATTCTGACCATATTTGGTAAGGCCACTTATATTTTGCAAAAACATTTAGAAACGAAATTTAAGAAAAATCTGTGCAATATTTTTTGATAGATTTAAGTGAAGATCGGGAATTGCCTTCATATGGGGGTTATGACTAAGGATTGTCCTATAGGATTTATTTTTGGACTACTGACGTTTTTTTTTTTTTTTTTTTTTTTTTTTAAAGCCTAGTTCCGCGAAGCCGATTCTAATTTTGCCTAGTTTTTTTTTTTTTTTTTTTTTTTTTTTTTTTTTTTTTTTTGCAGCGACACACCAAAGCCTCTGGTGGGAATCGAACCCACGACCCCCGCATAATAGACGAGCACACTACCTACTCACCTACTGGGGCGCTTGTGTAAACATACACAAACCCTATTTGAGCGAGATCTAAATGATAATTCAGATCTTATGGCAATTTAAGTCGATCTCATAGGGGGTTGGTCATTCGTAAGGGGACTAAGTCTGAACATGAACCGCTTTTCACCATTTTCAATAGCGTTCATCCTATGGCCGATCTAAGCTTATACAATAAATTTCATCAAAATATTTGCGACCTGTAGTTTGATTACAAGGTTTACATGAACACACAGACGGACGGACGGACATCGCTAAATCGACTCAGAAAGTGATTCTGATCGATCGGTATAAGAAAAGATGGGTCTAGTTCAAATATGTTTGGTAGTTACAAATATCAGCACAAATTCAATATACCCTGACAACTTTTTTCATAACTCTTAAACCAATATGAACTCACTAATGAAATTCAACACAAGTTTAGAGAAGACTGTCGACAACAATATCTAATATTTAAATAATTTCAAAAATATCGCAAAATTTCAATCATGCGACCTTCCACAAATAAAACTTTGTTACTTGCCTTTGGCCCAATACCTTTCAAATGTGACCTCGATTAGAATTATAGTTTAAAAAATTTTTTAAATAAAACGCAATTATTCAGATTTTATCACTTTTCGCAGGGTTATGTCTCAGGAACTGTTTAGCTATAGTTCCCAAATTATAAATATTAGTTTAGTAAGATAGAACATTCCAACATTTATTAAATTTAAAGATGTTGAGGTCTAAGGAGCAAATTTTCTTCGTTGCTTATAAAAATAAATTCTCAGAGGCATATATTTTAGGCATTATTCCTATCGTATCAAATGAATAACACTAGACGTATTTATTTTATTTATTTATTTATTTATTTATTTATTTTCTTTGCTGTATAACAAGAATAAATCCTATAATAACAGTACAGGAATGATTATGCTAAGGCATGACAATTGTAAGTTATAACTTGGCTTTACAAAATATATACATATTTAATCACAGAAATACAGAAAATATTTAAGAAAATATGTTAAAGAATAACCAAGAAAACAATACAAGATTAATAAAAAATATAAGTATATTTAATTAATTAATAAAATTGTTGCGCAAAATATTCAAAAAGGATTTTTTTTAAATTTGAAGCGTTACTGTTAAGTTGCTGAGATTGTGGAAGCGTATTTATGTGGTTCGACCAAGTTAGAGTGTTATTAAAAGTTACTCCAACGGAAGACTTCAGTTTGAAAAAGTGGTTAAATTTAAAATAATTAGTTTGTATGAGAAGCACCATATCTACTATTTCGAATTCGCTCGACTACTAATAATATTCTGGCCTAGAACAATCTCAAATTATCGTCTCTGGTCAGAAACTGGTCAACAACCTATCCAAATTGAAATCCACAAACGTAAGTGGAATTGGATTGGACATACTCTGCGTAAATACCCCAACGACATTGCTAAACAAGCCATAGACTGGAACCCGCAGAGCAGTCGTCGAATTCGAAGACCATCCACCTAGCCCCTATTTAATTATAGCAGCCGATATGAACTTTTTCATATTCGAAGGCAAAACAATTAATAGCAAAGCGACTCAAATTTGGTTTACGCTTATTTTCTATATCTAAGTAGTTCGACCTAAGAGATAGGTTATCGAAACGCTTGATATGGAGCATGGGTTCCCACCTTAATTTGCTTCACGGACCCCTTGAGACATTTTTACAAGCTCGCGGACCCCCAAATATTTTTATTTTAAAAAATATGTGAAAATAATGAGAAAAAAATATGTTTATTATTAAAAAAAACGTTAAAACCTAAATAAAAAAAATTTTAAAAAGTGTTTTGTAAAATAAAAAAAAAACAAATAAAAAAACATTTATAATTCAAAAATAAATAAAAATAACAGAAACTTTTAAAGTTCAAAAAGGCACTTATTCAAAAAGGAACAAAACATTTCAAAATAAATGCATTTATCCCATTTCAGGAATACTAAATAAAAATTAAAATATATCGATGGCTTAATATAGAAAGGCCCTAACTCGATTTTTTGTTACTTGACAGGAGAAGGAACAAACTTAATAAAATCCGTAAAATTTTAGATACAAAAGAAGTTTTATACAAAATCCAAAAATGTGTTGCCTCTTTTTATTAAAAAATTTCAACCTTTTCATCATATTTCCTTTTGAAAGCCAACGCACCTCTTTGTGGAAAAAAAATTTTGTTTGCTCTGCATTGAGATCTTGACATAGCACTCCAAAAATTCTAGTTCTCAATGCACTGGTCTTAACAACATTACCGACATCTATTGCAGTCTGCAGAGCACTTTTCAGTTCATCTGGAAGGATTTTAGCAGCAAGTGATTGTCGATGAATTATGCAGTCTGACACAATCATATCTTTGGCTAATTTTAAAAACCCAGATCGAGAACCCATCATTGACGGTGCACCATCAGTGCATGTTCAGAAAGTGTTTGAAAAATATCAGTTCCTTGTGATGTTGTAAGCAACGCATTCATAAATAAAAGCTCTTCACAAAATTCATTTTCTGCAATAAATCTGCAATAAAATATAAAATAAAAGTTGGATTGAATAAGAAACGTCTCTGGTTTCATCACATTGAAGAGCAATGAATGGTGAATTCTTATTTTATTCTAATAACTGCTCCATAATATTTTGTGCCATATCATTAACTTTTCTTTGGACATTGTTATTTGACAGAGCTACTATCATCAGCTTATCTTTATTGGCTGTATCAAGCATTACGTTACAAACTGCGGCAATACAAGATTTGATCAAGTCTTCTCCAATTGTGTGTGGCTTTTTGTTTTTAGCAATTAACATTGCTATTTTATAGGAAGCTTCCATGGCCCTTTCCTGTTCAACATGTAAATCACCTGTGGAATCCAATCTTACTTTATTCAGTGATCTGATTTTAGAAGCAAAAAAATCTGAATGTTGATCTTTAAATTGTGGGTGGTTTTAATTAGATGCCTCTCTAATTTTGCTGGTTTCATAGCATCATTGGAAAGGGTTTTGAAGCAAATTACACACTGAGGCATTACAATGTCGTTATTTTTTACAAATGTAAATCCGAAATTCATATAACTTTCGTCATATTCTCTTTTTTTACATTTTTTGGATTTTATTACTAGTTAAAAACACACATACGACTAACGACAATAAATATGAAATGAAAATAAAAACAAAATCAGCTGATGGTAACATGGTATATGTGATATCAGTGTTGATCGAGAGGTACTTTATCAATTTTACTACACAATTATCAAAAGCTCTTTTTTATTGCAAGAGATGTAATATTTTATATAAATTACTTATATGCTTAACAAACAAATATTTATATTTTGCAAATACATTTTTTATCATAATTTTTTCAAATTAACTATTTTTTTTAAATTATTTTAATGGGTTGGATATCTTTATCAAGAGTGCTGTTTCGTTTTAAAAGTTAATTTTGGCAGAACAGTTCGCGGACCCCCTGGAAGGCCTCTACGGACCCATTTGGGAACCATTGATATAGAGTATCGCATAATCGGTCAGACCGGCTATAACTTTAATACTTGTTTTATTTACATGTCTTTTATCTTTAGTATATAGATGACTCACTTGTCAAATCGGTTTACTCCACTTTCTTATTTCTATATATTCTATTGTTAAAGTGCTTGATAGTAATAGTACCTTATAATTAGAGAAATTTCGTGTTGAATATAAACAATCAGAAAGTGGAGTAAATCGATTTGAGAAGTGAGACATCCATATAAAAATATAAAGAATGAACTGCGAATGATCGTGAATTATCGAATAAAAATGCTTGTGTCTGCATTGATTGATATGGCTCGATATACAGATAGAGCATTGAAAAATATATTTTCGAAAGATATATGATGGTATGGATAGGTTTTTTTCAATCGAATATATATATTCGCGTCGCTAGAAAAAATTCAGCTCTGAAGAAAATTGAACTTAATAGGAATTTGTGGGACGTCAAATGGCAAGAAGAATGCTCAGAAAGACTGAACAGTTTTTGAAAGGTCTGAAAACTCTTAAATAAATTTAAATTAAAATAATTTGTAAAAATTTCTTTTGAATCAATTATTTGAAATAGAAAACAAGTCAGATAATTATAATCGGTCTAGACCAGCCATGGCCAAACTACGGCCCGCCAATATATTTTGTATGGCCCGCTGTGTATAATAAAAAAACAGAGTTTATATGGGCTTAGTTAATTAAAATTCTAAATTTGATGTTTTTATTTTACAAAACAGAAAAAAATTTTTTGTTTTTCCAAAACTTCTAGTACAATTTATAGAAAAAACATTTAAACTCGCTAATGTTAGCAATAATATCATTAAGAGGTGTTTTTTGAATTGCATCAATATTGAACTTGAAACTGAAACTTGGGGTACAAAAAGAAAATAAATACTAAATGAAAAAAAAAAATTGGAACTAAACGAAATTAAAATTTCGGAACTTGGAAGTTGGAATGGAATTTCACAAAAAGAATATTAAAATTTGGAACTTGGAACAAAAAGAGTATAAAAATTAGGAACTTAAAGAAAATAACTAAATGAGCAGCTGTCAGAAAAATTAGAAAATACAAATAGACCATACTGTGCTATAGCTTTAGACGAGAGCTGCAATATAAAATATACTGCACAACTACTGATTTTTGTTCGGTCAATTAATGTGGACTTTGAAATTACACAGGAGCTGTTATCCATGGCTGCAATGAAAAATAGAACCACCGGGCAGAACTTTTTAACGAAGTTGAAAAATGTCTTCTGAAATATATTATTAAATGGGAAAATCTTGTTAATGTGACTACCGATGGATACCCAAACTTAACGGGTGCAAATATCCGCCTGCTGAAAAGAATTCAAGACAAGGTTCACACAATTGATCTAAATAAACAGCTTATTGTGATTCACTGTATTATACATCAACACGCATGGAGTAAAAATGTATTGAAAATAGAATACGTAACTAAGGTTATAATTAAACTGGTAAACTTTCTGAATACTCAGATGTATTATACCACAACTATGTGCGATGGTTAAGCTTAGGTGAAAATTACAACCTTTTTTATATTACACGAAAAAGAAGACTTTCCTGAGTTAATTGATTCATAATGGCAGTCCGATTTTGCCTTTTCAGTCGATCTAGTGTACCATTTTAATGAACTAAATAAAGTTTTACAAGACAAAAATATTTGGGTTCAAACTATGATACAAAGCTTAAATTCTTTCAAGATAAAATTAAGACTTTTTGAACAGAATTTATTGGAAAAAATTTTGAATCATTTTCCTATGGTTAAAACATTTCAGGATGTCTCTCAAGAAAAAGTTAAGCTTTTTGCTGAAAATGTACGTGCCTTAACAAATGAATTTAATCGAAGATTTGATTGTTTTCGTATAATTGAAAATGATCTGTCAATTATTTGCAACTCATTTGCTACTAATGTCGAGACTGCTTCAAGTGATATTCAGCTGGAATTAATTGGTTTACAATGTGATGCGTCTATGCAAGGTTTATTTAATCATCAAAGGGAAAACTTACCAAATTTTTATCGTAAATAAAATATTCGAAATCGGCAAAAACAAAAATTGGCTATATTTGGATCAACATACATTTGCGCACAAACGTTCAATATAATGAACCTAAGTAAAAGTCCATCACGATCTAGTATAAGTGATGAACATTTTTATGCAATACTAAGAATTTCATCAAGTAATTTGATCCAGATATTGAAAAATTAAGCACTATTTCTAAACAACTATTTTTATCACATTAATTAAAGATTTTCTATTAAATTTGACCATTTAGTTACTAAAAATTTTAATTAACTTTATTTCAGCTTTTCTGAAAAATATTTTTGGCCCCCGAGTAATTTTCTAATTAGAAAATGACACGTCAGTTGAAAAGTTTGGCCATCGCTGGTCTAGACGGACTATACGATAGCCATTACCATAAATTTAGAGGTTATCAGTTGGAAGCAAAAATAAGCATAAACAAAATTTAAGTGGCTTTATTATGAATTTATATCCTGTTGATGCTATTTTTTCTGATTAGGTCAAAAATGGACATATGTATATAAATCAAGAAAAATCTATGCAATATTTTTGTTTTTTGATAGCTTTAAGTGAGAATCGGGAAGCTGTATTCTATGGGAACTATGACTACAAATGGACATATAGGGTGTATTTTTAGATTACTGATTACTTAGACAAACTTTGCCTGATACTGATAAGATTGATTTTCTAGTTTTTCTTCAATTTCAATAATAATATTCTAAATTTCATCAAAATAGATAAATTTGATTTCAAAGTTGACATGAACACCCAGACAGACGGACGGACGGACGGACATCGCATAATCGACTTAGAAAGTAATTCAAATCGATCGGTTAAATTAAAGGTGCGCCTAGGTCAAATAGTTTTGGTAGTTAGAGACATTAGCGCAAACTCATTTTTACCCTGACCACAGAGTGGTATAGGGTATATAAATATACGAGGGCGGATCAATAAGTTCGTGACTTTTCAAACTTCCCTCGTAGTTATATGAAATGCAACACTGCTCCCATCAAGTACCACCTATTAACAGACTACTGTAAATTTTTGAGCAAGTTCCGTCATTTACTTTGCGTTTAACAGCTGTTCAAAACATACAACCTTGTGGTTTTTTAAAAATGGATAAAAGTGAATTTCGAGTGCTCAGTAAACATTATTTTTTGCGAAAAAAAAACCATCAATCAAACCAAGAAAAAACATGATCAATACTATGGGGTCTCTGCACCATCAATTTCAATGGTAAAAAAGTGGTTTACTGACTTTCGTTGTGGTCGCACAAATACAAATGACGCTGAACGTTCTGGACGACCAATTTAGGTCAATACACCCGAAAATGTCGAAAAAATCCACGATATGGTGTTGGCCGATCGAAGAGTAAAAGTGAATTGGGCTACAAATTGGTACTTCAGCCGCCATATTCTCCGGATTTAGCCCCCAGTGACTATTTCCATACCTAAAGAAATGGCTCGGTGGAAAGAGATTTAGCTCCAACGATAAAATTATTGATCAAAACAATGCCTATTTTATGGACCACGAAAAATACTATTGGAAGGGATACAAAAATTGGAGAAACGTTTGCCTAAGTGCATTGAGCTAAAAGGAGATTATGTTGAAAAATAATTTTTTTTTGCAAAAAAAAATCTGTGTTTCATTCTAAAAGTCACGGACTAATTGATCCGCCCTCATACCATAGACTTTGTGGTGTAGTTTTCCTAGCAGTTCTATTTATTGTAATTAATTTATTGTAAATCAAAATCAGGATCGGTCCATTTTTGGACCTATTCCCCATATAGACATAGCATCCGATATGAACTTTTTCATATCTGCTGTCAAAAATATTAATAAAAATGCCACTCAAAATTGGTTTATGCTTATTTTCTATATCCAATTAGTTGGGCCTAAGAGATAGGGTCTCTAAACGCATGGCATAGGGTATCGTATAGTCGGTCTAGACCGACTATAATTTTCTTACTTGTTTTAGCAGCAGATATGAAAACGTTCATACCGGATGCTATATTTATATGGGGGCTAGGTCGAAAAATGAACCGATACTGACCATATTTGGTAAAGTCACTTATATTTTGAAAAAATATATACAAACCAAATTTGAGAAAAATCTGTGCAATATTTTTGTTTTTTAATAGATTTAAATGAAAATCAGGAAGCAGCTTTATATGGGGGCTATGACAAAGAATTGCCATATGGCGTTTATTTTTGGACATATAATAAATATAAGTAAAAACACACACAAACCCAATTTGACCGAGATCTATATGATAATTTGGATCTTATGGCAATTTAAGTCGATTTCATAGGGGTCATTTGTATGAGAACTAGGTCTGAACATGGACCGAATTTCACCAATATCAATAACGTTCATCCTATGGCCGATAAAAGCTTATATACCTAATTTCTTTGAAATATATTCATATTTGCGACCTGTAGTTTGATTACAAGGTTTACATGGACACACAGACGGACAGAGGGACGGACGAACGGACATCGCTAAATTGACGCAGAATCACTTTCTTTCGGTATAATAAAAGATGGGTCTAGGTCATATTTTTATTTTTAATTTATTTTATTTTATATTAAATTTGTATTCTAATTTGGGTCCAGGGATAAGCCGAGTGACAAAGACCATATGGCTGGTGTTTTTGCAGCGACAGACCAAAGCCTCTGGTGGGAATCGAACCCACGACCCCCGCATGATAGGCGAGCACGCTACCTACTCACCTACCGGGGCGCTTAGGTCATATATTTTTGGTAGTTACAAACAGCAGTACAGGCATTATACCCAAACCGCATAGCGGTATGGAGTATAAAAATTTAATAAGAAAGTTAGTAAAGAAAAACTTAGATAATTATGTATTGAAAGAAAAAAACTTAATTAGGTTAAAAAAAAAAACTAAAATTAGGTAAATTTATGTTAAGGTTTGAAATTTTAACAATGGGCGCTGTTTATTTAATCAAAAACATCATTTTAGAACCCAAGAATTTGTTAATAAAATAGGTAGAACATTTTGTACCGGTTTTCACTATGTCATTTTCAATGCTAACTGTTGCCAATTATTGTCAGTTATGTTGAAAACGGGTTGTAATGTCTTGTCATTTTCTACCTCTGGCAACATTTGACATCTCAAATAAAACTGCCAACATGTTGGTAATTTGTTTTTGTTTTACAGCCGGATATTACCGTAATTTATAAGATGTAATGCAAACGTTATCAATAGAAGAGTTAGTTGAAGCAATTGTTTGTTGTCAGTCTGTATGAGATAGTGAAAACCAAGCATTAGTTTTATTTATATGCTGATTTTATAGACAAAAATGTTTATGAAGTCGTATTTTATGCAAGGTTTTAGCTAAAAAAAAGTTTTATGAGTTCACTAGGAAAAATATATACCCCTGTTCCAGAATTCACTTTCACATTAAAAAAATTTATTTAAGAAAAATCATTAAAGATCTGAGCAAAATTAATCCCTTTCTCAACCCTTCTGTATATAAGGGCTTTTACAAGTTTGTTATTCCGTTTGTAAATCATTTAGCTATATTCACAAATTACACAAAGTATCTTTTTCTATCTGTCCGTCTGTCTTACTGAACAAAATTTTTGCTGTTCCAAGATATCAATAAGAATAAAACAGCCTGACAAAATAAAATTTTTTGCCATTTACTTGACATTTGATGACTGTTTTGCGTAATATTTGAGATCGCATATCCGCCATAGCTAAAATCTACTTGCAATTTCTGAATGCAGGCCAATGTTGGTAAATAAGAACACACGCACAAAAACGCATAAAAATAGCCCTTTTTCAAAGTTTCTTTACACTCTATATCGAAAGCTAGAGTTGAAATTAGCGTGTCAAAGTTATCCAAAATAACAGATCTCAGGCAAAACATTCAGTATTTTCTTGTGCAGAGGATATATATCAGTTTGTCAATCCGTTTGTAACTCATCGAAATAAATTCCGGAGACTCCATAAGCTACATATATTCTTGATCCTGCCGATGTCCGTCTGTCTGTCTGTCTGTTGATAACATTCTCCTGCCTAGTTGTTCGCACTACTTAGGCTTAAAATGTTCGTCATAATCTGTTTCAGTTTGGTATTGCATTTGGAGCCTCTAGACCAAATAAGTGGGGAATGACATACGAAAATGTAATTACACTCCGATAAAATTTCATATATAAGTATAAAAATAATGAAAAATTTGTATGCGTAACAAAACATGTGCATATAGATATGTATCAGCCATGCATACACATTTTTGTTTGCTTGTTGATTTTGTTGTTTTTTTTTTTTGTACATGTGAACAATAATGTGTATGCCTCGCTGATAAACAAACAAAGATGTAATTGTATGTATTTACATTTATGTGCATTTAATAATTGCCTTCAATTAAAAAAGCACGAAAATACCTAACATTTCTGTTAATTATCATATTAATTTGAAATCCAGCCTTTTTTGTCTCTTAGTGATAACAACCTTGGTTATAATATTGTGTTTAGAACAGTGGTTGAGGGTATCAAAGATACCAATTTGAACACTCTTACTTGTTTTCTACTATATAAATATTAAGGGCAAAATAAATTGTATTTAAATTCAAATATGTTCTATACTTCTACTTGTTTGTAGAAGGTAATCTCCGTAAATACTCATCTGATCTTCATGAAATTATCACAGAGTCTTACCTTCCATACAAAGTAATACTCAATATAATATATTTCAAGTATTATGACAGAGACACCAAGTGTTTACAAACAAGTGTCTACGAATAATATGTCGAATATTTTGGCCAAATAAAATCACAAACTCAGAGCTCTGGAGGCTGACAAAGGAAGAACCAATCGTTCGTCAAATAGCAAGAAGAAAATGGAGATGGATAGGACATACTCTCCGTAAGCCTATTGGCAGCATTACGAGAGCCGCCTTAGAATGGAATCCCCAAGGAAGTCGGCGCTACGGTCGTCCAAAAAATACATGGCGTAAAACAATTTTTTTAATTAACTTAAGAAAGTAAACAAATCTTTTGATGAAATTAAATTAATTTGTAATGATAGAATTAGAAAAATAAAAAATAAAAAAAAACTATGGCAGAGACAGATTTACAAATTT
Source organism: Cordilura impudica (assembly GCA_963682025.1). Classification (NCBI taxonomy): domain Eukaryota; kingdom Metazoa; phylum Arthropoda; class Insecta; order Diptera; family Scathophagidae; genus Cordilura; species Cordilura impudica. Next base: position 102,953,898 of record OY821520.1, read on the forward strand.
GTCTTCCGTCACCTATTATTAACGAGAGTACTCAGACCAAAAATGGGCGGGATGGACAGAGGGGCGTGGCATACAAAGTAAATATGAAATGTCATTTATCTGGAGTACTGTAATAGTGAGAGCCTTGGCACTTTGCGGGAGCCCTTTAATTACGATGGGGTGAAGGGAGGGTAGCGAAGCACACCGGATTACATCAAGTTTATTTATAATTGGCATTTTAATGAAAAATTACAAAAAAAAAAATTATTTTAACAAAAAATTTGTAAAAATTCGTAAATATTAACAAAAAAAAAACATTTCGAAATGAAGTTGAAGTACTTGATACAGAGGAATTTGTGAGTTGGTTAATTGGCTCAATTTAAATTTCATGTGATTTATCGATTTTTTTCCAACTGAAAAACAAATATTTTCTAGAACAGGGCAAAACACTCAGAAAGGAACATTTTGTCTGGCAAAATGCTTGTAAATAATCTTAAATAAGCTTTTATTGTAACTCCAAATGCTTACTGGGTTGTTTTCACTTTCAAAATTTATTACATAATATCCAAATTGAATTTTTTTATTTTATTTTTTTATATTCAAACAAAAATAAGAGAAATATTTTTCATAAAATATTTTTGTTATTCAAAAATAACTGCAAATATTTAAAAAAAAAAATATGTATTCCTGCAAAATTCGAGTAAAATGTTTTTTTAAGATTAATTTAAACATTATTTTTCTTTTTGCTATATAAAATTTGTTCAAAACTTAATGAATGCGTTTACGCAAGCTCATATAAGCGTTTTTTCGATAGCTTTTTTTTCTAGCAAGTAGTAAAAGTCTACGAGACAAGTTTGATAGAAAATGAAAACAAATGTTTAAAACTAATTTTGCTTTCTTAAAATTTTACAAACAAACTAGTGAAAATAAAACATTCGTGAACAAGTAAGGAGAAGTAGTAATTTCGATTATTATTTTTGTTAAACGCATGCGCGCAGCAGCTTATAACTGTTTAATAGTGCAAGACAAATGGGCGTGTTTTGTTTTTTTTTTTTTTTTGTTTCTTAAACATTAAAAAATGTTAAACACTTTGAAGAGTTATAAACGTGCTATTAATTTCTAGATCTTTATAGTTTGTGTTATTTTTTCACTTTTGTTTTTTTATAAATTGTTTTTTTTTTTTTTTTTTTTCAATTTAATTCCATAATAAAGCGCTTTTGTCCAAAACGACTATGCTAAAACCCACACATTGTTTTATTTCTTTCTTCTAATATTTTTTAGTTACCAATTTTTAAAATAATAATTAATTTTTTTAATATAAGTTGTTTTTTACGCGTTATTTAATAACCACTTTTTTTAATTTCTTGAATATCAACCGTTTTTCTTTTTCTTAACCGCTTAACCAACAATACCGTTCAAGAGCCGACGTTGCACTGATTTCAAATGTTACCAACTCAAAGACTTGAAGCCAATATGAGTGGAGTTGAACACTGCCATGTGAAGTGGTAAAGTGTGGTGTGTAGTGTGTGTGCGAGTGTGACTATGCGCAGCCGCAATAACCCTCCACAGGTGGTTTTTACCGACAAGTGTTTATAGATAGTCGTTGCTTTGGTATTGGTTTCACATTTCTTACCAGTTCCACTAGTTTTAATCTTTGTATGACTACTGTTAATACAATTTTTTTTTTTTTTTTGTAATTTTTGATTTTAGCAAACAACAAAAAGAGAGTCACATTAACTCAAACTCTTCTGTTGTAGCGTGTGTGTGTGTGTACTTAAATTTAAATGATGTTTTTTTTTTTTGTAAAAAAAGAAACGAAGAAGGTAAAAGCCGGTTGTTGGCTAATGCAGCAGCAATATTAAAAAAAAAAAAAATATCTAGTAACACTAAGTCTTTGTTTGTTGTTGCTTGGTTGGACATATTAATAAACAACGATTGCCTAACAATGATTGTTGTACGTACTCTCAATTTAAGGAATTTTTCGTTACAATTTATTTGTTTATTTTTACAGTGATTGCAGTGGTGGCAGTATGGTGGCTGTTTATATTTTTTAACATTATAATGTTAACAGCAGCATTATGTTAATTTAAAGTATTTTTGGTTTTGTTATAACACTGCTACAAGTAAATACTTTATGTTTGTGTGTGTGTGTAAGTGTGCGTGTAAGTGTGTTTGTGCATGTTCTAATTTTCCCTATTATAAAAGCATAATTCAATGTCATTCATACGTCATGGTGTGTGCTGCTTAAAAGACATGTGAATTAGATTCTTAAGACATTATTTGAATTTATGTGTTAAACCGCGAAAAGACATTCTAATATTTAAGTATTAATTTAAAGAAAAAACAACAACCCGTACCATGTGTTTCTAGAGCGGGTCTTGGATCCAACTTTGCTGAGGATGTGGAAGATAAGCATAAACCAGATTTTAGTGCTATTATTTATGTGTGAATAAGTTCATATCTGACGCTATTTGTATATGGGAACTAGGTCAAAGAATGGACCGATCATGAACATATTAAATATAGTCACTTACAAACCAAATTTGAGCAAAATCTATGAGATAGATATGTTTTTTAAAAGAGTTAAGTGAAGATAGGCAATCAGCTTTATATGGGGATTAACGGACCTAGAGGATTTGTTTTTGACTACTGATTAATGGGTGTAATAGACACACACACACACCCCAAATTTTATCGATATACAGTGAGTGCAAATACAAAGGAAACTTTTGACAAAATATATTTTTGACGAAGTAAACGGTTATTTTACCAAAAAAATAAAAAAAGTGGATCATAATACTAAAAAATTTTTCTATTTATTTATTTTATTTATTAAATTTGGTATCCCACTAAACAAGACGTCCAATCTTCAAACAGAGCAGGTTTTAATATATATGCTAATTCAAATATGATGTATGATGTAACGGGTGATTTTTTTGAGGTTAGGATTTTCATGCATTAGTATTTGACAGATCACGTGGGATTTCAGACATGGTGTCAAAGAGAAAGATGCTCAGTATGCTTTGACATTTCATCATGAATAGACTTACTAACGAGCAACGCTTGCAAATCATTGAATTTTATTACCAAAATCAGTGTTCGGTTCGAAATGTGTTTCGCGCTTTACGTCCGATTTATGGTCTACATAATCGACCAAGTGAGCAAACAATTAATGCGATTGTGACCAAGTTTCGCACTCAGTTTACTTTATTGGACATTAAACCAACCACACGAATGCGTACAGTGCGTACAGAAGAGAATATTGCGTCTGTTTCTGAGAGTGTTACTGAAGACCGTGAAATGTCGATTCGTCGCCGTTCGCAGCAATTGGGTTTGTGTTATTCGACCACATGGAAGATTTTACGCAAAGATCTTGGTGTAAAACCGTATAAAATACAGCTCGTGCAAGAACTGAAGCCGAACGATCTGCCACAACGTCTAATTTTCAGTGAATGGGCCCTAGAAAAGTTGGCAGAAAATCCGCTTTTTTATCGACAAATTTTGTTCAGCGATGAGGCTCATTTCTGGTTGAATGGCTTCGTAAATAAGCAAAATTGCCGTATTTGGAGTGAAGAGCAACCAGAAGCCGTTCAAGAACTGCCCATGCATCCCGAAAAATGCACTGTTTGGTGTGGTTTGTACGCTGGTGGAATCATTGGACCGTATTTTTTCAAAGATGCTGTTGGACGCAACGTTACGGTGAATGGCGATCGCTATCGTTCGATGCTAACAAACTTTTTGTTGCCAAAAATCGAAGAACTGTACTTGGTTGACATGTGGTTTCAACAAGATGGCGCTACATGCCACACAGCTCGCGATTCTATGGCCATTTTGAGGGAAAACTTCGGAAAACAATTCATCTCAAGAAATGGACCGGTAAGTTGGCCACCAAGATCATCCGATTTGACGCCTTTAGACTATTTTTTGTGGGGCTACGTCAAGTCTAAAGTCTACAGAAATAAGCCAGCAACTATTCCAGCTTTGGAAGACAACATTTCCGAAGAAATTCGGGCTATTCCGGCCGAAATGCTCGAAAAAGTTGCCCAAAATTGGACTTTCCGAATGGACCACCTAAGACGCAGCCGCGGTCAACATTTAAATGAAATTATCTTCAAAAAGTAAATGTCATGGACCAATCTAACGTTTCAAATAAAGAACCGATGAGATTTTGCAAATTTTATGCGTTTTTTTTAAAAAAAAGTTATCAAGCTCTTAAAAAATCACCCGTTACATACAATGGAACTTAAAACTATTATCTCAATATTTAAACTTGATATAAAAAAAACAGAAAACAAGAAATAAAAATAAACTGAGTTACTAGTACAAGAAAAGCATTAAACATTAAACAAAAAAATTAAACATTAAACTTATAAACACACATATAAGTCAGAAAAGTGAAATAAAAAATAAATAAAAAATTAAAACAAAAATAAATTAAAATAAAAATGAAATTTTGATGTATAAATATAGAAAAATTACCGGTAATATTGCCGATATTTTAATTTTGTATCTAAATGACACCTAGGAATTTAACTTTGAAAAAAATTTTTCATAAATTTTATTTTTTTAATATTTATTATCTATCATTTAGTATGCGACTGAATTTAAAAACTGATATCTTTTATTTAAAAAAAAGAAAAAATATTACCAAAAAAATAATATTACCAAAATATAAGTTATAAGTTATATTTATTGAGCCTCTTTTAATACAATAATAGAAACTTAAACATAAAAATAACAAGAGAGTAAATAACTTAAGACTATAAAGTATTATCTTAATTACAACAAATTTGAACAGCACCATGCTTAATCGATGAAATTATTACAAAAATACTCTTGCTCCCGGAGCTAACATATCTGGAGAGTGAATCTCTTAAAATAATCTTAAAACTACGACTTAAAAATAAACTAAAAACTAAAAGAAAATAACACAAATCACAACAAAATAATAAATGATAATAAAAATGTACTATCCTCTATGATTACCTGGTGTACTTTTTATATAAAAACTAGTGGATAGTGTGGTGCCTAGGCTTTGACTTTAACAAACAAATTTTTTTTTCCATTTCAGAAACTCAGTAATTTTAGTCTTATTTAATAATTTAATTTATGTTAAATAACTTTATAAAATGCATCAAAATAAATAAACTTTTCAACTAAAAAATGTTTTTAAACCTTTCGGAAATAAAAATAGTACGGTTATAACGAACTTAGTCTATAACGAACTAATTTGGCCGGTCCCGCCGAGTTCGTTATAACCGAACTCCATTTTGTTGTAGAAAAAATAGAATAGCATAGAAAAAAACCGTTTTAGAGCAAGGTTCCTAAAAGTTTCTTAAGGGGTGGGGGGAGGGGGGGGGTAAGGTTTTAAAAGTTAATAAAAGTCGTATTTTGCATAATTCTTTTTTAAAGACATGAATACACGTTATAGCATAACATTTGAAGAATCTTTGAAAAAATTTTCAACTATAAATTTAAATAAATAAGTCCGTGACAGCCAATATCCTGAGGCGTTCTTGTTTTGCGGTGAACATCATAACTCGTTACCAAACCATGTGAAATAATCGAAATGCGTTTAAGAGGTGACATGTTTCTTGCAGTAGTGACGAAGAGTTTTTCAATTTTTTTTTTTTTTTTGCAGCATTTTGAAGTGAAAAACGATTTTTGCTATACAATTTCGGGAATTTGTTGTTAAAAAATGGGGAAGAAAATGGAATTAAAAAAATACTTCGTGGTCCAACATTTCAAAAGAATCGGTCAAGTAGATCTTGAGTTATGATGTTCACGGACTTCGAACATTTATTTGCGAGAAAATCGGTTTAAAGTTTTCTAAAAACTGATTTATATACTATATACCGTATGAGGCCGGTCGCTGGAAACGCTGTATCTTCTTAAGATTTGCTCTGATTTACTTAAAATTTTGACACAACACTCTCGACATGTTGTGCATTCAGAAAGAGAAATGCAAAAAAGGTTTTAAAACCTACCACCCCTTAAGGAAATGCAAACACCAATACACCTACACAAAAAGAAAAAAATATTTCATATTTCATCATACATGTAAACTGAAAAAAGTGAACTACATTTTTTGCAAAGTTATCTATAAATCCAAAAAATAAAAATAAAAAATAAGCGCGTATTAGTTTAACTTAAAAAAAATCGCCTTTAATTCTTCCATCATAATTTCAATAAATTATTCAAATTAAAATCTTAAATAAACCTATTTACGTAATCCATGTTTGTCTAAATTTTTTTAAAAGCAAATTATGCAAAAATTAATTAAATTAAATTAAATTATGCAAAGTTACAATAATTTAAATTTTAAGGCCACTACATACTTGTCAACCGCTTGACATCAAGCATCGTGTACGCGTGCTTGACGTTAGCATATACATTTGCTCTACGACCTGTACAGCATGAGAAAATACAATACATTCATCAAAATCTCTCATCCAGCATGCCAAAAATCTAAAATATTTGATTTTCCATCCAGCATCGTCGGTGTCGCACATCCTAACAAATTTTCACTAATACCATCATAATGCTGGATGGGAATTTGATTAGTGTATGTTGCCCTTTAAACTGAATATTGCACTATTTTTTCAAGGGCTTTTCAATACAGAGCTATAAACGAAATCATACGTTGGACAACAACAAAATCCACATTGAAGATCTCTTTTTTCTCAAATATTTATCAAAAAAAGCTTATACTTTGGTAACAATACAATACAAAACAATTTTGAGATGAAAAACAAAACAGACGAACGGATAAGTTTAGTTTGATAAAAGAAGCATGTATGCATATCGGACGACGTTAAATGAGAAAAATAAAAATGTTTAAAATTCCATTCATTACTTTTTTTGCAGAATTTTCTCATTGACCAACAATGGGAATTTAAAGCAGAATTTGAATAGATATTACTTTTTTTATGCATTTTTGCCGCTCAACTTATTCCATATGTAACACGAAATCTGCATATGTACTGCTATTGTCGTTAGCAGTGTTGCCAATTTTGACAACTTATTGTAATTTCGACGATTGTTCAATTTGTTAAAATGATGATTGAAGATTTAAAATTTTCAGTAGTATAAAAATTGCGATTTCAAGGGTTAACAATTAATGGGTTGTTTATCGAAAATTGATAGTTTTTGTTCAGTGCAAATGGAAATTACAAAATATGTATAGATTTAATTCTGGGTCAAGTAGTTTCAAAACGGAAATACCTTGAATAGCATCTCTATTTAAGATTTAAATTTTACTTTAAACCTATATTATATGTTTCAGCTATAGATACATGTCAATAAAATTATTTAGTTGATTGCTGTGTTAAATTTTTTTCATTGAAATTTCACCACTAATACATTTTTATATATAGAAATAACCAATGCTGTAATAATATTCGTAATATGAAAGATTTAAATAAATTTTATTGTTTTTTTTTAATATTTTGTCGAGTTTTATTTTTATTTTCTTGACAATTTCTTGTTTTAAAAATGACGATTTTGGCGATTTAGTTTCCAAAATTGTCGATTTTCAGAAGATTTTATTAGCAGCACTGGTCGGCAACATAGAAGAGAGAAAATTGTGTGTGGGTTTGTATAAAATGAGAAAGATTAAATTTTGTTTGTGTATTTCGCATAGCTTTGCAGGGAGTGCTATGTGTATTATTTCAGCGTTACAGAATCAGTCAGTCAGTCAGTGAGTCAGGGATCAGCGTAAATATATTTAAGATTAGCGGATAAATTTGTATTCAAATCAAAATAGGTGATAAGTAGTTTGTATTTGACCAACTAAAATATCTTTGTTCAATAAAAATGTTTTTAATAAAATTATTTTCATGATTTGATAATCTTGAAATGAATTTTCTTAAAATATCACATATAGTATAAGCCAATTGGAGTAGTATTTGATTGATTATAAATAAAAATGTTAGAGTATAGCTTAAAAATTGATTCAAAGTTTTTACCAATACAACATCCTATAATATTCCGTTCAAAAATTTCCATTTCCTTTATGACCGTAGGTGAAATATTGAACCAAATAGGAAAACCGTATAAGAAAACTGGTCTAATACTTGTTTTATATAATAAGAGCTTAGTTTTCATTGGTAAACTCTTATTAAACAAAATTTTTGAAAATGCACCCATAATTTTGTAAGATTTCTTTAAAGCTATCCTGGCATGTTTGTTGAATTTTAGAAGATTGTTAATATTGATTCCTAAATATTTGATATTTTCTTTGAAGGGAATTTCATAACCACAAAGAAAAAGTTTTAGCGTTTTACTTTCTGGCACAACAAAATTTTTACATTTTCCTGAAGCATTGCGTAAACAAATTGCTTCGCATTTAGATGTATTAAGTTTAATCCCCCAATTATCATAAAAAATTTTAACTTTTTTAAGGTGACTTGAAACCTGTCTTAAGGCAACAAGTGGAGATTCATGATGTGAATATAAAAGAGAATCATCAGCATACAATAGACCAATTGAATTTGTAAAATTATGAGGAAAATTGTACATAAATATATTATATAAATGTGGAGCTAAAATTGAAACCTGTGGAACGCCACAGGTAACATTTCCAAAATCTGATAAACCATCATTAAATTGTACGCAAAAGGTTCTATCAGAAAAAAAAACTTTTAATTAATTTAATAATAAAAGGATTAAACCCTATTTCAATCATTTTATGAAGTATACCATTGTGAAAAGCATGATCAAATGCCTTTTCGCAAATCGAAAAATCGTTTACTAAGATTACAAATGACATCATTTTGAAATTTTATTAAAGCGTCAGTTGTTGAATGTCCATTCTTAAAACCAAATTGTAAATCTGGAATGTAATTTCCAATAATTCCTATGTCCATGTACTCTCGAATTGTTCTCTCAAAAAGTTTTCCCAAATTTGAAAGCAATGAAATAGGTCGTAAATTGTTTATATCGGTTAAGTTTGGTTTCTTTTTTAATGATATTATTTTCGAAATTTTCCAAGCATCAGGAAAATTTGAATTATTTAAATAATTATTAAAAATAATAGTTAGAAATTCAAATGCTTTTAACGGAAGTTTCTTTAAAATGAAATTGGAAATTTTGTATAAGCCGAAAGATTTTTTCTTAATTAAATTTTTCGAATGAACTACTAGTTCTTCTAAAGTAACAAGACTTGTGCGATTTTGTGAATTTGTGGCAGAAAAATTTTCGTTAAAAAAATATTGAAAATTTGCAGTTTTAGAAATAGTATTATTAATATTTATTTCAATTTGTGAGATATCTCTATTAGGAAATGGACTATTATAAATATTTAAAAAATGATTTTTCAATTTTTCCCATTTCAAAGTTTCATTCTTTTATAACCTATTATTTTATAACCTATTAAATTATAAATCTTTTTATGAGCTGTTGGACCAGGTTTTATTTTTTCAAGATGCTCCATAAAAATTTCTGATTGTTCAAGTTCTACTTGTCTTTCAAGAATAATATTCAGCAGCTGTATTTGTTTTGAAAGCAAAAAATAATTTAAATCGAAACGATTTAAAGTTCTATGGTAAATTTTCTTTAGATTTCTTTGCCAATCATATTTAATTTTAAACAAAGTCTTAATTCTGTCAGAAACTATGAATTTTCGATTCCTCAATTCAATTTTTTCCGAATGTTCATTAGCAATCAAGTTCAGAGTTGTTGTAAATTCCTGAATGTACTGATTAATTTCTAAATTTGAAAGATTTCTAATTGATGTTGGGTAGTTTTGTAATATGCTTTGATTAACATCATTTTTAAAAGAATTCCAATTTGTTTTTTGAAAACTAATAAAAGTAGGTTGTGTATTTAAAATAAACTCAGGGTTTCGAAGTTTGATTTGAAGATGAATAGGAAAATGATCAGAAAATGATGGTAGTGTAGAAATTTTGAAATTTTGATTTGGAGTATTTTTAGATGTAGTACTCACTAAGAAATGGTCAAGTAATTAAGACCCATTTGGATATGACGCACTATAACTAGAAATGCGTTTGAAAAATATTGAGTTACATTGTAAAAAATTAAAATATATATTTCCATTTGCATTAGCTATAGAATCACCCCAAGAAGTATGTTTTGCATTGAAATCACCTCCAATAAAAGTTTTATCAAAATTTTGTGAGAAATTCGATACTTATGATAGATAGATAGATTCTTTATTTAATTTTTTCTTCTCTTATAACAATATTAATATTTTATATAATAATACTAATAATAAAGATTTATTTATACGGCTTGGCTTAAAACCGTCAGCCGGAAGTTTAACTATATCAAAATAATTTAACTTTGTTTATTAATCTAATAGTTAAATTCATTTATCAAGAATTTCCTATAAGCAAGAGCATTTTTTATATAACTAAACAGAGGATGCCAATTTCCATCTTCCCCACCATTTAAATATTGAATAATTTTATCGTCTAAAAGCACTGAGTATCGAAGAAACCTACATCTTATTGTATTTAATACAGGACATCTTCCTAGAAAATGCATAAGAGTTTCCTCTTCATTAAAGTTACATAAAGAACACAGTATTGGCTGGTCAGTTCTATACAGACTCCCATTTAGCCACAGAAGGTCCCCTCGCGTCTTCATTATAAGGGATATTTCTCTTTGATTATATCGTTCATTACAATACGTATGACCTATATCATGTTTCAAATGTTTGTATATTCTATGCTGGCTTTGTAATGCATTTAAAAAATGTTCCTTTTCCTTTTCAACTTTCATTAGCTTAATCAATTCCAAACATGCACTGTTCCATAAGGATTTATTTTGATTTCCATTAATAAAACTTACTTCGTATTTGTTTAATCGCTCAATTAGTTCTTTATACTAGAATATTTTTTACGCTATAATAAGCTTTGACAATCTATGAGGTAATCTTTTGTTGTTATATTCGAACAGAGTTTTAGCAATATATTTTAAATGAAGGCTGTAAGTGTATATATGAGCATCTTCCTGACCCGTTTCGAGGGCATTAACATAATTGGGTGTATTTTCCGGTAGATTTAACCACTCTTTTTGTAAAAAACCTTTGAAGTTTGTCTATATAGCTGAACCCTGAGAATCCCCATATTTGTGCACCATATGACTGAACAGATCTGCACTTAGCTTTCAGTGACACATCTTTATTACCAACAAAATTTTTTCACGTGATGTTAACACAAATTTTAGCAGCTTCATTTTTTGCATTTATATGTTTTGTAAAAGACATTGATGGTGTTAATAATATACCTAAATATTTGTACTCGTTTACGATTTTTAGATTTTCTCCATTAAATTTCATCTTTCGTTAGCAGCTATACGACCTCCTTTCCTCAATATCATTATCTCCGACTTTGCTAAATTTACTTCCATTCCCCATGTATTGCAATAATCTTCCAGTTTATTGATCATATTTTGTAAAACAATTGCATTATCAGCTACTATAACAATATCATCCGCATACATAAGTATTCTTAAATTCATGTTATCTATTAATAGTCCGCCTTTCAAGTTATCATGCAGATCATTTAAATATAATGCGAATAATAGCGGTGACAATAAACAACCTTGTTTAACGCCTGACTTAGTCTCAAAGTAATCTGAAAGTTCACTCCCAGTCCAAATTGCAGACTTTGAATTTTTGTACACGCTGTCGATAAAAGTAACGACTTTTGAGGATACTTCCATCTGTGGAGTTTGTAAATCAAAAGTTTTCTAGGAATACTATCAAATGCCGCACGGAAATCCACAAAAAATGCATAAACCTTTTTGTTTTCATGAAACTTTATGTTGATAATTGCTGCCAGATTATAAACGTTGTCGATGGTGGAGTAGCTCCTACGAAAACCAGCTTGATATTCATTTATTATTTGATGTTTGTTTGTCCACTGCGTCAACCGTTCCAGTATGGCACCCATCATAATCTTTCCAATACAATTCATAAAGGAGATTCCTCTATAATTACACGGTTCATTGTTATTTCCTTTTTTATAAATTGTTAGAACTATACTTCGTTCAAACATTTCCACTGAAGCCTTTCCATCTAATATCCTCGTGTAAGCATCCGCAAGAGCATTAAGGTATTCATTGCTGGCATTAATAAAAAATTCAAAAATACTTATGACAGACCATCATTTAACTGTGTCGCGTTACAGTTACAAGGGATATATACTGACCCTAGTAAATATTTTTTTATTGAACCATCAGTTAAAACTTCTATAGTAATGAAAACATTTGGAAACCCTAAACTTGAAATATTAACTACAGAATATTTAAAAGAATTTCTTAAAACAATAGCAACTCCTTGTGAGCTTTGATCTTTTATAAAGGTATAATTCTCAAATTTAACTTTATGACTAGCTGTCAAATGTGTCTCTTGGATGAACGCAATATCTATCTTATTAAATTTTAGAATATTTAATAGATTTATTCTACGACTTACTTCGATTAAAGATCTAACATTAAATGTCAATAAATTTAAAGCATTATGGGTTATAAGTCTTATTTACTTCAGCCAAAAGATCCCGACATTGCTTAACGGCATCTTCTTTTGAAAGTTTCTTGTAATTTTTAACAAATTTGCCTATTTTCTCATCTAAAGAGAAGGCTTCAGGTTGGCAAAGAACTTTTGCAATTTTTAAGAATTCTTCAATTAAAGGTGGTTTTAAATTAGGACGATAAGTTGGAAATAAATTATTTTCAAAAGGACTAGCAAATAATATTCCCTTATGTACAAAATTATTATTATTATTTAAAGATGTTAACACATTATTAGAAATTTGTTTTTTTTCTAATGCATCCAGTTTAGTCCTTTTCTTCATATCTAAAAACTTTTTATAAGCAGAACATCCTTTAAAATTTGACGGATGACCGTGTTGTTTGCAATTATTGCAAAATGGTGAATTATCTTCATTCGAAATAAATTGACTCTCACCAGGAGCGTGATCTTTGTCGCATTTAACGCAAGTATAAGGTCTGTTACAATTACGTGACATATGACCCCATTGCTGACAACGCCAAGATTGAATTTCCCTAGAGTTCCTCTTAGGAGATTCCCATGAGATCATTAATATGTTTTCCGGAAAGTAAAGTTATTAAAAATAGACCAGTATCAAAACCATTTTTTCTAGAAAAAGGGGTCGAAAATTTTGAAACAAAATCAATCGTATTTGGAACCAATGAATCAATTTCAGTTTTAATTGAATTCAAATCAGTTTTATAATATAATCCTCGTAGGACTATATTTGCACGTTTCTGTTCAATTGGAGTATAAGAGTAAGATTCGATCTTCTTATCCCTGAGAAGTTGCATCATTTCTGCATGAACTAATGCATCTTTTAAAAACAACTTGCTTTTGTGTTTATTTTTATTTATAATTTTATAACTAACTTTTTTAGAATTTAGTTGTTCTGTAAGATGTTCTATGTTAACATTGAACAAAAATATTGGAGGGCAAAATTTATTTTCTTTTTTGGAACTTATCTTTTTTTTATCAAATATTTTTCAATTTTCAGAAATATTCTCTTCTTCCTCTATGTTAAGCTCACCTAATATGTAGAATCTATTTTGTGTGCTTTGTGTTATTTTATTTAATAATTCTTTTTCTTTTATATTTTTTAAGTCAAAACAAGTAAGAAAATTATAGTCGGTCTAGACCGACTATACGATACCCTATACCATGCGTTTAGAGACCCTATCTCTCAGGCCCAACTAACTGGATATAGAAAATAAGCATAAACCAAATTTGAGTGGGATTTTTATTAATTTTTTCGGCTGCAGATATGAAAAAGTTCATATCGGATGCTATATCTATATGGGGACTAGGCCCAAAAATGGACCGATCCCGACCATGTTTGGTAAAGTCTCTTGTATTTTGCAAAAATATATTCAAACAAAATTTGAGAAGAATCAGTGCAATATTTTTGTTTTTTGATAGATTTAAGTGAAGATCGGGAAGCAGCTCTATATGGGGCCTATGACTAAGAGTTGTCCAATAGGGATCATTTTTAGACTACTGATTAATGGATGTAATATATACATACAAACCCAATTTGACTAAGATTTGTATGATAATTTGGATCTTATGGCAATATATGTCGATTTCATAGGGGTCATTTGTATGGGGGCTAGGTCTGAACATGGACCGAATCTCACCAGTTTCAATAGCGTTCATCCCATGGCCGATAAAAGATCAAATACCAAATTTCGTCAAAACATGTTCATATTTGCGACCTGCAGTTTGATTACAAGCTTTACATGGACACACAGACGGACGGACGGACGGACGGACGGACATCGTTAAATCGAATCAGATAGTGATTCTGATTCGATCGGTATAATTAAAGATGGGTGTAGGTCAAATATTTTTGGTTGTTACAAACAGCAGCACAAAGTCATTATACCCAAACCACATAGTGGTATAGGGTATAATTAGATAAATCTACCTTAGTCTTGTTTGGCCTTTTGCGTTTATTTAGAATTTCTTGAAAATCATTATCGTCAGAAAGTAATGAATCTTCATATTCCATTGTATTGTCGGTATTATTTCTATTTTGTATAGACGGTTTATTTAGCAAGTTTTCTTCTATTCTTAATTGTTTTCCAAATTGTAAGTTAATTTCAGGATGGGTTTCAGTCCTAAAAGATTGAACTTTAATATCAGCAAAATTGGCACTTGAATTTGCGTTCTTTGATCCAATTTTAATTTCATTTAAAGATGTACTTGAAGTAGAGTTGTCCATTGACGCAGCATTTGTTAATGTCTTAATTGATGATTTTGATGTATTACCCTTAAGATATTTAGCGGAAGGTAAATTCTCCAACGATTTACCTGGTGGTGATTTATCTCCTTCAAATGAGTGATGTCCAACCATTGTGCAAAAATACAATTAAATTATTTTCAGTCAAATATATGAAAATATTTTGAAATATTGAAAAATATTTTGAAAACTTATTCTTCGATTTTTTTATTATTTTTTAAGGCACAAAAACATGTCTGAACTCTATGAAATCCAATTTTTTTTTTTTACCAAAATATAACAGAAATAAGGATTCATTTTTATGTTGTTGACATAACATTGGAAACCTTTATTTTACAGTGCCAGCTCGCTAATCCGAAGGTCTGTAATCCGAATTATCCAGAAATGCGAATTACATTTATGACGCTTTAGATAGTCTATAGTCCGCATTGATTACAGCTCGCTAAACCGAATTTTTATTTTTTTATATTCTTCAGTTTATACCCTATACCCAGGGCCGGCTCCAGTAGTTCTGCCACCTAGAGCGGAATTTACGTTCGCCGCGCCCCAGACAAACATCAAATAATTTTTCAAATACATTTTTAAAAGACAAAGATTAAAAATTAAAAATTTTTTAGAACGCTTATTATGTTTATATATTTATGATTCGGAATCGTTGATCTTAGATACGTTTTTATGAGTTTCAGTTTCGAAAAACTTCCTTTCCCGCTATGACAGGTAGTGTCAACAATATTCGTAAAGCAATACTTACATTAGGCGCAAACCCATACTCTCTTGTTATTTTTAAAGTCTCTAAAGGTGTACTCTTAGATGTCACAATAGTTGAAGGAATTTTGCTTACATCATATAGAAAACCAAAAAGTACACTATGGCTTTTAATTTGTTGAAATCTTACACTTGATGCACTAATGGTGATGTCTAAAACTCTGTAGTAAAAATCAACTTTGTACCGCATTTCTGGGTCGTCTATAGATTCAACTCATCCTTCATAATCAAATTGGGCCTCAATGTTTCTCCTCTAGCCTGTTTTTGTACAGTGGCACCAATGTTAGGGTTTTCCATCTCAATTTTAGAGGCAAGCGTCTACTTAATACCCATGAAATTTTAAATCGTTTCTCAGACATGAAAAAACATATTTTTGTTCTTTCTAAGAAATATACAGCTTTTAATACTTCTACGTCAATTTGTCGCTAGTGAATCAGTAGAATAGAAAAATTACGATTATAAAGAGTCTCTTCTTACAGCCTTCAAGTTTAGTTAGGCTCGCTGCGAGACTCTCGGCACTCAAAAGGTTATTTGCATTTTTATACCCTCCACACCTCAGTGGCAGAGGGTATATATATGTAGGTTTG
Source organism: Cordilura impudica (assembly GCA_963682025.1). NCBI lineage: Eukaryota > Metazoa > Arthropoda > Insecta > Diptera > Scathophagidae > Cordilura > Cordilura impudica. Next base: position 102,969,988 of record OY821520.1, read on the forward strand.
TCATTCCGTTTGTAACGCATCGAAATAAATTCCTGCGACCCCAAAAAAATATATATTTTTGATCCTTATAACAAGGGAAGTTGATTTACCGATGACCGTCTGTCCGTCTGTCTGTGGAAATCACGATCACGCCGTCAATATGTAAGCTAGACCGTTCGTTTTTGTATAAAATCGTTTACTAACATCCCAATGGAGTTGCTATTTAAAATCGTCAAAATCGGTCAAAGGGTTCACGAGCTATGAATGAAACTTTGAAAAAACTCTTGAAATAATAAAATTTTTCAGTGTGTTTGTTGTTTTTCTTAAGATACATATGTTGTATATGTTGTAATTCTTCGTATTGTTGAAGTCATTACAGTTGTGTGTATATTAATACTGCACGTGTCGCAGGCCTAAGAAAGTTTTAACACATATTTTTTATCATTAAAATTAAATATTAAAAATTAAAAATTAATATAAATAAAAAATGGAAAATGAAAAGTAAAAATTGAAAAATGGAAAATGAAAATTGGAAATTGAAAAACTAAAAATGAAAAATGGAAAATGAAAAATGAAAAATGGAAAATGGAAAATGGAAAATGAAAATGAAAAATTGAAAATCGGAAATGAAAAATGGATAATGAAAAATTAAAAATTAAAAATTAAAAATTAAAAATGAAAAATGAAAAATTAAAAATGGATAATGAGAAAAATGGAACATGAATAATTAAAAATGAAAATTCAAAAATGGAAAATGAAAAATGAAAAATGGAAAATGAAAAATGCAAAATGGAAAATGGAAAATGAAAAATTAAAAATGAAAAATGAAAAATGAAAAATGAGAAATGAAAAATGAAAAATGGAAAATGGAATATGGCAAAATGAAAAATTAAAAAAGAAAAATGAAAAATGGAAAATGAAAAATGAAAAATGAAAAATGGAAAATGAAAAATTAAAATTGAAAAATAGAAAAATAGAAAATGAAAAATGGAAAACGGAAAACGAAAAATTAAAATTGGAAAATGGAAAACTAAAAATGAAAAATGAAAATTGAAAAATGGAAAATGAAAAATGATAAATGGAAAATGTAAAATGAAAAATGGAAAGTGAAAAAAGGAAAATGAAAAATGAAAAATGGAAAATGAAAAATGGAAAATGAAAAGTGGAAAATGGAAAATGAAAAATGGAAAATGAGAAATTAAAATTAACAACTAAAAATGAAAAACGAAAGATGAAAATTGAAAAGTGAAAAATAGAAAATGATAAATTAAAAATGAAAATGAAAATAAAAAATAAAAAAGTGGAGGGTATCAAAGATTCGGCCCAGCCGAATTTAACACTCTTACTTGTTTTTATTTTGCTGTTGCAAATTTTTCCGCCCCCTAAAATATGCCGCCCTAGGCGACGGCACAGTTCGCACATCCCTGGAGCCGGCCCTGCCTTGAAAAACATGCTCGTTCCAACGAACATCATATTGAATTCTCATACCCAAAACATTAAGAGTATCCGATTCCTCAATACCTATACCACCCATATATACAGATGACATTGTTGAATCCATGGCCCTATGGGTCAACATAAAACATTGAGTCTTCAGCGTCCTCATCAATAACAACACGTAATGTTCGGTCTCTGAGAAAACTCGATATAAATCGAGAGAAGTCATTACCGACACCAAATGCAATAAGCTTTGATATCAATGCTATATTGCTGAGCGCGGTGACGATACAATGTTGATGAACGATGTGGACGATCCCCCACTGACCCATGCTCAACAAAATTTGGCTCTAAACGACGAATAGAGTTGAGTTAGTACAATTGAACGAGTATTTTCAATGTACAGCGTCACTATTTTAGAGCGTTGTTTTGGTGTAAAAATTTTACTGACTTGACGTTTCAAAAACATGTGTTTTTAAGTCAATCGGTTGACACATGTCAAAGTTATCAAATGTTGATATACGGTCATAAAAGATGACGCACCCTGTATATATTTTATGTGTAACGGCTTTTGATTAATCAAAACAAAAATTTTAATTTAGCAATAAATTTTTGGAATAGACAAATTAAAAAGAAAAAAAAAACCTTAAACAACCAATCAAACAATAAATTTTTCTAAAAGAAAATATTACAAAAAAGTTATATTTACAACTATTACAACAATATATTGGAATTTATTGATACTAAAAGACCATTACATACAATCAGCAACAAAAACAAACAATATATACAATATATGTATATTGAAAAACCGGTTTTAAAGAAAATGTAAGTCAAATATACCCTTTGGCATTATGCGTTTATACTCTACTCAAATAGTATAAAGTTTTTTTTATATATTTTTTTTTTTATTTTACTTTATGGTAAACTTGAAACACAATTTACTTTATTATACGTTTTTACATCATTTCCTATAATTTGCATTAATAAATTATAAATACAAAATGAAACAATCATGTTTTTTTTTTAATTTTTTGCATAAAAAATATATTTAAAAGCTTTTTGAATAAATGTACGAATAGTACATTGTTGCTGTTAAAACAGATTATAGCTTTCATTTTTGATTTCAGTTATTTTAGTCTTCGAATTAAATTAATTGTTGTCACATTTTATGGATAAAACGATAATTTGGATGTGAATCATATACATTGATCGAAGTTGCGTGCACCATTTTATTTACGAATGGCAAAATTTAAAAAAGAGAAGATAATAATAATTCCTAAACCAACCGGTCAGTTTTTTATAAAAATTATTTTTTTTTATGTATAAAATATGTGAGATTCATCGCAAATTCGAAAGCTTGTATATAAACTTGATCAGTCACTTCATCTGCTTAAATAGTGGAATTTAGAAAATCTTTGTCGAACTCTTAGTCGTAGTTTTGATATATTTACATGGAGCGGCATAACATTTGCTCGAAATTCCTTAGGCTTTCTTAAAAAGTATTCTTGAAAAAGTATTTATACCCTATACGACTTTGTGCTGATGCTTGTAACTATCAAAAATATTTGACATAGACCCATCTTTAATTTTACCGAACGACTCAGAACCACTTTCTGAGTCGTTTTAGCGCTGTCCGTCCGTCCGTCCGTCTGTGTGTCCATGTAAACCTTTTAGTCAAACTACAGGTCGCAAATATGGATATATTTTGATGAAATTTTGTATATAAGCTTCTACAGATTTTAGCATGAACGCTATTGAAATCGGTTCATGTCAGACCTAGTCCCCATACAAATGACCCCTATGAAATCGACTTATATTGCCATATGATCCAAATTTTATATGGTCAAATTGGGTTTGTGTGTGTTTATTACACTCATTAATCAGTAGTCAAAAACTAAACCCTATAGGACAATTCTTAGTCATAGCCCCATATAAAGCTGCTTCCCGATCTTCACTTAAATCTATCAAAAAACAAAATTATTGCACAGATTTTTCTCAAATTTGGTATTTATATACTTTTGCAAAATTAAGTGACCTTACCAAATATAGTTAGGATCGGTCCACTTTTTGACCTAGTCCTCATATCATTATTGCATCCAATATGAATTTTTTGATATTCGAAGGCAAAAATTAATAACAAGACCACTCAAATTTTGGTTTATGCTTATTTTCTATATCCAATTAGCTGGGCCTTAGAGATAGAGTCTCTAAACGCATGGTATAGGGTATCATATAGTCGGTCTAATCCGACTGTAATTTTCTTACTTGTTTTTTTTTTGAGTACCTTTTCCTAAAGCAGTATATTTTCTTAAAATAGTACCTTTCTTAAAAAAGTACCTTTTTTAATAACTAACCTTATTTAAAAAATATAAATTTCTTCATAAATTACCTTTTCTTAAAAAAATACTTTTTCTTATACTTTCTCGTAAAAGAGGACATTTTCTTAAACAAAAGATTTTCCTTAAAAAAATACATATTCTTAAAAAATAACCTCTAAGAAAATATTATTACCTTTCTTAAATAAGTAACGTTTCTTCAAAAAGTAAAATTTCTTAAAGAATTACGTTTTCTTAAATAAGTACCTTTTCTTGAACAAAAAGTTTTTATTAAAAAAGGATCTTTTTTAAAGAAAGAACCTTTTCTTAAAAAGTAACTTTTCTTTAAAAATTGTCTTTTTTAAAAAGCACCTTTGCCTTTTCTTAAAACGTAACTTTTCTTAAAAAATTGTCTTTTTTTAAAAAGCACCTTTGCCTCAAAAAGTACCTTTTCTTAAAAAATCCCTTTCTTAAGAAAGTATCTTTTTATAATAAAGTACTTTTTCTTAAAATAAACATTTTCTTCAAAAAAAAAAGTGCCTTTTCTTCAAAAAGTACTTTTTCTAATAAATAAGCGCCCCGGTAGGTGAGTAGGTAGCGTGCTCGCCTATCATGCGGGGGTCGTGGGTTCGATTCAGACCAGAGGCTTTGGTCTGTCGCTGCAAAAAAAAAATTAAGACACTATTCCCTCTTTCCTCCTTCCTATATCTATATCTTTCCTGAGATCAACACAATGCACTGCATCTGTAGGGGCATCCCCTGAGTGTTGATTATTAATAAAAAAAAATAAAATAGTACATTTTCTTAAATAAGTACCTTTTCTTAATTAAATAAGTACCCGTTCTTAATAAAGCACTTTCTCTTAAGTAAGTACCTTGTTTTAAAAAAAAGGATATTATCTTAAAAAAGTAATTTTTCTTAAAAAAGTACCCTTTCTTAAAGATTTATTAAATTTCTTAATAAATTACCCTTTCTCAAATAAGCGTCTTTTCTTAGAAAAGTCCTTTTTCTTAAATAACTACCTTTTCTTAAAAAAGGACATTTTCTTTATAAAAAAATTTTTCTTAAATTGTACCTTTCTTTAATCAGTACCTTATCTTAAAAAGTAATTTTTCTTGAAGAAGCACTATTTTTTAAAAATGCAAGTCTTAAAAAAGTAAACGGTTCTTGAAAAAGTGCCTTTCCATACCTCTTGTACTGTTTTAAGAAAATGTAATTTAAGAAAATTTACTTATTAAAAAAATTTACTTTTAAAAAAAGTTACTGTTTTAAGAAAAGGTAATTTCTAAGAATAGGTAATTTTTAAAGAAAACCTGCTTTGTTAAAAAATGTAATTTTTTTAAAAAAGGTAGATTTTTTTTGAAATGGTACTTTTTAAAAACGGGTATTTTAAAAAAAGGTACTTTTAAAAATAGGCACTTTTATAAAAAAAACGGTACTTTTATAAAAAATTAATTTCCGTGACTTTTCGAACTTCCCTCGTAGTTATATGAAATGCAACACTGCTCCCATCAAGTGCCACCGTTAGAAGATTACTTTACTTTGCGTTTAACAGCTGTTCAAAACATACAACATCGTGGTTTTTTTAATGGAAAAAAGTGAATTTCAAGTGCTCATTAAACATTATTTTTTGCGAAAAAAAAAACGTGAATCAAATCAAGGAAAAGCTTGATAAATACTATGGGGACTCTGCACCATCGATTTCAATGGTAAAAAAGTGGTTTACTGACTTTCGTTGTGGTCACACATATACAAATGACGCTGAACGTTCTGGACGGGCAATTGAGGTCAATACACCCGAAATTGTCGAAAAAATCCACGATATCGTATTGTCCGATCGAAGAGTAAAAGTGCGTGAGATTGTTGATAGCTCCAACGATGAAATTATTGATCAAAAATGCCTATTTTAGGACCTCGAAAAATCCTATTTTTTGGAAGGGATACAAAAAGTGGAGAAACGTTTGACTAATGCCGTTTTCTTTTCTGACAAAAAATGTCGGCCTTTTTTTGCCCTTTTTGCGAAAAGTGTATTTTTTTATATGTTCTGAATTAAGAGCAACCTTATCTTATACATCAATCGAAAGGTCTCAAAGTCGAGCCCTCGTAAATCACAAAAAATTCCAGCCATTGACTTCTTTCAGGTCATAGTGTGAGAATATTTTCCTATTGTTCCCCTTTTTTGAATATTTTCACCCAATGACTTCCAATAGGATAATAATCAAAATTTTTTTGCACTTATGGACACAGCACTTTGAGACCTTTCGATTGATATATAATAAAAGGTTGCTCTTAATTCAGAATATATAAAAAATACACTTTTCCAAAAACGGGCAAAAAAAGGGCGACATTTTTTGTCAGAAAAGAAAACGGCATAAGTGTATTGAGCTAAAAGGAAATTATGCTGAAAAATAAATTTTTTTTGCAAAAAAAAAAACTGGGTTTAATTCTAAAAGTCACGGACTTATTGATCCGCCCTCGACATGTTGCCCTTCTTAATTCCTTATACATCCATAAACTAGTGATCTTAGCAGAATACTGATTTCTGGGGAAATGTGTGCAATTACTTGGCAACTTTATAACGGAATTTGTTTTTGTAATTTAAGTAGCATGATATTCGATTTTCGTTTTTTTTTTTAATCAATAATTACAATCATTTGAATCATGTATCAATATTTCATAGGTGTACGAAGTACCGGCACAAAATTACAGCATTAGCAATATTAGCTTAGTATATTAACATACTAAAGGCAAAGAGAAGATAACTTAAAAAAAACTTTCTCCCGTAAAATTTTTAATTTGGTATTTAAGCTATTTTCGTGGACATGACTCGATATATTTGTACAGCGAACATAAATTTTGCAATAATTGAAAATAATTTCAAAGAAAATATGAGAAAAAATGGTACATTAATTACACATGGCAACACTGAGTCCGTGGCATGGGGTTTGTTAGTCAATTTTGGTTCATATGTCGATGAACACCTAAGCCTATAATTTGCATTATTTAAATTGACTCTGATTCTCGCAATGATCCGCTATTTTAGAAATTAAGAAAGTTTCACGTTTAGAATACCGATGGCGTGGGCAGATCCACGGAACTATCTTGATGATTGCTACTTTTGCGCTCTGTAAAAGGTATGAACCGATGTAAAAAACGGTTTGGTTGTACCCAAACGTTCAATCCGTTCAATCCAATGCTGCATATTGAAAATTTACCAATACCGGTATTTACTGCATTCATTTTATTCATTCAGCCGAATATTGTTGAAATGTTAGATAGTCAGAGTGAAAACAACAGTGAGACTGAGTTCGAAGAATGCCGTTCTACAGTTGAAGGGTTTTCTCACGGTAAGGTGAATGACTTAATTCCAGTTATAAATTTATCTAAGAAATCAGCTGAAAGAAAAACGTTGCTTTAAGCCTGACGTATAACTAACAACTTAACGAAATAGAGAGCACGAAATTCTTCCATTCTTTGCCGCGGCGAATGATAATGCATATTGTTATGGTATTTCTGGGCTTTTAAATTTAATGGGCCTTCCAATATACCAGTCAAAAGACTGGAGACTTTTTATAGACAACTCAAAAAAAAAAGATTGAAGTGTGTGTTACTACATAATATAATAAATTAGCTGATATTCATATAGGGCGTTAAACTAACCTTAGGTAAAACTATCACAATGTCAAGCTCGTTTTATAGAAAATTTCATATGATCAACATCAGTGGCCCATCTATGTAGATTTAAAGATGGTAAATTTTTTATTGGGATACACTAAAGAATAAACATGACTGTAGGAACCTTTCTTTCATCTTATATATTAAAAGAATTTATGAATAAACTTTGCATTCAAGGTTTTTTTTAATATTTTTCTTCTCTCAAACCTCTATAACTAAAGTTCTAATTAACGTAGGCTGTTGACATAGGTCTAAGAACACTCAGTGGATCAAGCTCCTTCTTTTGAGCTGTTAACTGCTTAAATTCGTTGGGTTTGAGGAAAGTTATGCGTGGAGAATCAACTTTACTTTTACTGTACGTTAACTTATCTTGGCATATTTTGGCATTACTGTACGTTAACTTCTCTTGGCAAATTCGTTGGGTTTGAGGAAAGGTATGCGTGGAGAATCAACTTTACTTTTACTTACGTTAACTTATCTTGGCATAGTTTGGCATTACTGTATGTTAACTTCTCTTGACAAATTCGTTGGGTTTGAGGAAAGTTATGCGTGGACAATCAACTTTACTTTTACTGTACGTTAACTTCTCTTGGCATATTTTGGCATTACTGTACGTTAACTTCTCTTGGCAAATTTTGGTATTATATTATAAAAATTAATATAAAATAAAATAATATAATGCTGCGGAGCAGCAGGGGTCCTCTAGTTTTTATTTATTTTTATTTATTTATTTATTTTTATTTATTCAATTTTTGTAATTCTAACACAACGAGAATAAATTCTTATAAGTTACAGTGTCTGGGCTCTCCAAAACCATCTAGAAGATTTGGATTTTGCTGACGATATTTGTCTCATATCGCACAAGTTTAACGATATGCAGAGCAAAATAAACGAATTGGTTGTGTTGGCAAATAGAGTGGGACTGCAAGTAAATATTGCCAAAACACATGCAATGCGTATAAATAACACTACTGATAACCACTTTGTAGTACAAGACCAACGCATAAAATATGTTAAATCCTTCAGTTACCTAGGATATGATGTCGATAGGTGGAGGAGTGGAAGAAGACGTGTCACACAGGTTAAATAAGGCAAGGTCCGCTTTTGGTCGAAGATCCGTATTTTCAATGCCTGTGTGAAATCCACACTGCTGTATGGAAGCGAAACATGGCTTATGACGAGTAATATAGCGAGAAGATTGCAAATTTTCATAAACAAATGTTTGCGCATTATATGCCGCATCTTTTGACCTAACGTCATCACCAACATTGAACTCTGGCGACTAACAAACGAAGAGCCTATAATTCGCCAAATAGCAAGACGAAAGTGGAAATGGATAGGCCACACTTTGCGAAGACCAATTGGCAGTATCACAAGGACTGCACTGGAATGGAATCCCCAAGGTAGCCGCCGCTCAGGCCGCCCGAAGAACCTGGCGTAGAACAGTCCTACAAGAACTCAATAGCCAAAACAAATCGTTTGACGAATTAAAAGTTTTATGTAATGATAGGATAAGTTGGAATTTTCTTGTAAAAGCCGTATGTTCCCAAGTGCAATGAATAAAGGAGAAAAAAAAACAGTGTTAGACGATAGTAGGACTTAAGTTACATTTATTACAAATGGGTACAATTTCAATTTATTTTTAATAGTGTATAATTTGAATTTCCAAGAATAAAAGAAAGTACAAAAAAGCAAAACAAATTTACCAAGAAACATTGCAATATTAAACTTTAAAACTGAAACTTTAAATAATATATACTACTTTAGACACATAATTTTAATAATTCCTTTTTAAAACGATGTGTGTTGTATTAGGTAGTTTGTTCCAAAGACCAATTGTATAGATAAAGAATTGTCTCTTTGAGACGTCATAATTAAAGAATGGATTGACAAGATTCTTTCCGCGAGGTGATCTTGCAAAATTTATTAACTTAAATAAATAATCTGGTTCAGCCAAATGAATAATCTTATGCATCAGAGTAAGACATCGGTTTTTTAGTAGGTCATCAAAGCGCACATTATACAGTTTGTATGAATATAACGATATACTATCAGTTCTTTTCTTTCTAAAAACGTATCGAGCTATATTATGCCACATTAAGCTTTCTGGTATCAACACTATTACAGTTTGCAAATATTTCACAGCCATAAAGAACGACAGGTATAAAATAAGTTTTTGCTGAAAGCATTCTTATCTCAAATGGCGTTGACAATTGGACTGCCCAAGGATTCCTTAACATCGCATGTACCTTTCCAACAACAGAGTTTATGTGGTTTGTCCATGAAAGTTGAGTATTGAAAATTATTCCTAGATTTGTTGTGCTTTGAACGAAAACAATATTTGTATCGCCAACTTTTATATTCTCGCCAAATTCGAGTGTCACATTATTTCTCGATATGAGTATACATTTTGACTTAGCCCAATTAAACCTAGCCCAATTATGAATGTTCGTTAAGTCGTTGTTAATAGATCCTACACAGTTGTTGACATCCGTACATTTAGCACTAGCATATAGTTGAACATCGTCTGCGTACATACGGATATTGCAGTATTGAGGAACATTTGATATATCATTTATGTACATGCAGAAAAGTAAGGGCCCAAGTACTGAACCATGTGGTACTCCTCTTTCAACATTTAGTGCTTCAGAGGTTTTTCCATTGAGAGATACAGATTGATATCTATTGGAGAGGTATGACCGTATAAGTCTACAGGCAGATATAGAAAAATTGAAAAGTTTATCGAGCTTAGAAATAAGTATCGCATGGTCGACGGTATCGAATGCTTTGCTATGATCCAAAAGCACAAGAAAAGAGATCATGTTACAATCAAGTTTGCTTCTCAGATGTTCAACCACGTCGACCAATGCAGTAATACAACTCCTACCCTGTCTAAAACCCGACTGTCTTTCGGATAGGAGACCAAGACGGTTGATATAATCATCCATTTGCCTGTGTATGAGGTTTTCTAGGAATTTGGAAAGGAAAGAGAGAATTGCAATAGGACGAAATTCGTTATTTGCTTTAGGAATTGGTATTATTTTGGAATCTTTCCACATATCTGGGAAGGTAGATTTCATAAGAGCGGTATTGAATATGTGTGTGAAAATAGGTAATAATTTTGGAAGAACTATTTTTATAAACTTTGGGTTTACTTCGTCTACACCAACAGCATTTGACTTAATAGCTGAAAAACTTTTCACGACCTCATACTGATCAACACATCGAAAAGAGAAACTATTTTCGATGTACACAGTGGATATACTCTCATAGGGATTCTGGTTGGGTTTATCTAAACAAATTTCAACAAAACTCCGGTTCAGGACATTTACATCAATATCTACATTAATGTTATGTATAGCTTTGGAATTTAAACCAATTTCCCGTATTTTCTTCCATTTTTGTTTACATTCCGAATTTGTTTGTAATATGTTGATTTTGCGACGCTAATCAGATGTACTACTTTATTTCTCAAGTTTTTAAATAATGGATGTAGTTCGGAAGTTTTATATTTTTTCCATCTTTTATATGCTAGTTCCCGCTTATCAATAAGATTTTTTATAGCGGAATTGAACCAAGGAGGTTGTTTAGCTTTAATTATTCTCGTTTTTTGTGGTGCACATTCATTGAAGATTGAAGTAATATTGTTTTGCAAGAATGTAACTTGATCATTAATATTATCCATACTGTATATTAAATTACATTGAACACTATCAAGACACTGGTTTAGAAACATTTCATTTAAGTTTCGAAAATCACGAAAGGGATAGTAGGTATCTTCATTGTTGACGAAGTATCATATGTAAGATATATTAAGTCATGCTTTGAAAAAACAGGCGCAGGTAACTGATCATAAAGTAAAACTTTAGATTTTTGGCTCACAAAAAATACATCTATCAGGGAGTTTGATGTTTTAAAATAGTGGGTTGGAATAATTGTATTGTATTGACAAAATCATTCCACCACTACACATTAAGCTTGTGCTGATAGAACAGTTTGTAAAAGTTTTAGATAGGAATGGCAATTGCTTTAAATATATTTGTCAATCATTTCCTGGTCTTAGTATAGAAAAGTTAAAAGCTGGCGTTTTTGGAGGGCCACAAATACGTAATATTATAAACGACTTTGTAACAGTTGGTAACAATTTTTTATAGATAATGTTGTTCTATAACTATAAAAACAAGTAAGAAAATTATAGTCGGTTTAGACGGACCATATGATACCGTATACCATGGTTTAGAGACCCTATCTTTCGGTCCAACTAATTCGATATAGAAAATAAGCATAAACCAAATTTGAGGGGCATTGTTAGTAATTTTTTTGGCTGCTGATATGAAAAAGTTCATATCGGGTGCTATATATATATGGGGACTAGGTGGAAAAATGGACCGATTTCGGCCATATTTGGTAAAGTCACTTATATTTTGAAAAAATTTATACAAAGCAAAGTTGAGAAAAATCTGTGCAATATTTTTGTTTTTTGATAGATTTAAGTGAAGATCGGGAAGCAGCTTATATTGGACCTATGACTAAGAATTGTCCTATAGGGATTATTTTTGGACTATTGATTAATGGATATAATAGACACACACTAACCCAATTTGACTGATTATAATTTGGATCTTATGGCACTTCATGTCGGTTTCATAGGGGTAATTTGTATGGGGGCTAGGTCTAAACATGGACCGAATTTCACAAATTTCAATAGCGTTCCTATCCTATGGCCGATGAAAGCTTACATACCTAATTTCATCAAAATATATTCATATTTGCCACCTGTAGTTTGATTACAAGGTTTACATGGACACACAGACGGACGGATGGACGGACGCACGGACATCGCGAAATCGACTCAGAAAGTGATTCTGAGTCGATCGGTATAATAAAAGATGGGTCTAGGACAAATATTTTTGGTAGTTACAAACAGCAGCACAAAGTCATTATACCCAAACCACATAGTGGTATAGGGTATAAAAATGATTTCGGAAAATACTTCGAAAATATAAAATTTGAGTTTTCAAGAAACCCAAAATTTCAATTTCATGTTATTTTAAATTCAGAACAGGGCTATATATCTTTAATTGGTGCCTAAGAAGTGGATACTTTCCTAAACAATTTAAAACGGCTAAGATAATTCCAACACTGAAACAAGGAAAGGAGAAAAATCACCCAAAAGCTACCGGCCCATCAGTACTCTTTAAATGAATGAATATAAAAACGAATTTTTTGACTTAAATTGAATGAAATCGATATAGGTCGTATATCCCTTTCGAACCGAAAAAAAACTGTTGGATATACAATATTGGCGCTAGGTGAACCTTAAAGACCAGGAAAAAGTTAACATTTGTACCGAGCCAGAATTTCAGTTTTCGCCACCAGAGGCGCTGGGATATTTAGTCCCAATCGGTGGTTTTGATTTGAAATTTGGGATATAAATCCCAGTAGGGCTCATTGTTAAAAAACACTCAGTAGTAAAAGTTTATTATTTTATTGATATCTAAAAAGTTTTTTACATATGATATGGTGAAAAACACTTAAAACATAGTGGAACTTCGCATGTCTTATATGTAAAGAAAGTACGTTTGTCATTCTTTCCGCCTTTCTTATCCTTTGAGCACTTTACGCATCGGCGTCGCGTTTTGCCTTCAATGGGCATTTGATCGCCAACTATACCATAAATGACGTCTCGATTCTTCAAATGACGTCCAGATTTTTTCTTCTTGGGCACCTTACTTTTCTCCAGCCCAGACTTTATCATATCCTCCGCCAATGCAGCTATAAAATCAATATAGGGAAGATTTGCCAAGTGATGCGTTCCTTTATATAGTATCCAGGCGTTGACACAGGTAGTCTGTAGAAGTTTGTAGAACACCTTTTTCCACCACTTTGTGGACTTCCTGTTGATATCGTATAGTTGAGACATTTGGTCGGATAAATCAACCCCATCCATGTTTTGGTTGTAGTCGACAATGGACTTTGGACAATTCAAGGTAATTTTTTCTCCGTTATTCTGTTTGCGTTGAATCATCCCCATCTCTGTGACATGACAATTACTCATTACAGTCACCAGTTTCGTATCCTGCCAAAACGAGCATGATGTTCCAAATTGATTTTCATAGCACACGCTCTCTCCTCTTTTCAATTTCTGTGTACGTGAGGGAATCTGCTTCCGATTGGAAATAATAGTACCGACAGCAGGGAATGGTAAGCTGTTGAAGCGGTATACTGAGGAAAAGAATCTATCAAAGAAAAGTGCCACGCTGACTCGCTTTATTGTTTTCGCTAACGCTAAGACTACCCTCTAGTCCAATGTCGAGTTGTCGACTACTTTTTCTGATTCATTTTTTCCACAATATATATTGAAGTCATATACATTGCCAGAGGATGAGTCAGATCTTTCCCGTATTTTTATTCCACGTTTGATGGGTTTCATTGGAAGGTAGGCTTCATTGTCGATCTTCCCTTGAACTTAACCATTGATTCATCTAAGGCTTGAAACGAGCTGTCTTCGCGGCACGCATCGTAAGTCTGTTTTAGGCAACTGACTACTTCCTCAATATAGTAGATTTTTTAACAGCCGTTTGCCTTTTCAGGAGAGTTACAATAATTTTTTGAGTGGAGCAACAGGAACCGATCACTAGACATGCTATCTCTTATCAGAGCGTTTCCAACGGACTTTCTTTTAGACCAGTACATAGCCCTTTTCGTTAGCCTATTGTAGGAAGTCACAAGCATTATGCCTATCATTGCCAAAATTTCGTGCTGGTCTGGTCACGATACTGATTCTTTCGTTTGTGCACTGGCTTATCCATATGAGCAGGCTTCGAGGAAACAGTTTCAAAAAAGTTTCCAATTCAGTGGAAACTAGATTTGTATCGCAAAGCACAGACGGATTGTATTCTGGAGGCATTTCTTTTCGTGGATGGCAATTGCCGTCGACCGTCCATATATTCTCAGTAGCAGGTTTTACTGCAATGGCGCAATCTTCTTCCACGTAATCGGGACCGATCTCTTCATCACAACTAGACTCCTCATCACTAAGATCAGCATATTCCATATTTCGACACTCTTCTCTCTCTGTAGATGAATCGCCATCCTTCGACGCTAGATACTCGGATCCGCTGTCATCAAATGGCTCTGACTCGTCTGAGGAATGGTAGAGCAGATTTTCGTTGTCGTCGTCAGTCAGCTTAGCTCTCTTGCTGGTCATTATACCTATTGGGTGCAAAAATTTTAAAACTTTGAATGTGACTTTATTTATGAAATTATACACAGTTTATATACTCCTGGGATATATAATCCCCAGTCAAAACACTACCGGGACATATAATCCAATGACCAGAAAATCCTAGTTATATCACGAATTCGTGTAGTTCCAAACTTGAATTGTAAATGTATATCACAAATTCATGATAAACACACGATAAAGAATATAAAATATAATATTTACCGCTTTTTCCGAAGTTAGTCTTATAGTTTCCTTCAGAATTTCGCAACACGTGCTCACTTATTCAATGATTACTATTAATTACAGCTGCCATATGTCAAACAAACGTCAATATTTTGTACTAAAGAGATCACAAAGAACGGAACAAATACATTTTCATGCATACTATTCAGTTAATATTACCAATAAGTTTTTTTTAATTTTTTGGGATATATTGTACCGACCGGGTCGAAAGGGATATGGGTAGCCCACATAATTTTCAGCGCAGAATATTTTGGGCTATTTTAGATATGGAAAAGTCAAAGATTCGTCGATTTGTGCAATAATTTCGTCAATTTTGTTAAAAATAAAAATAGTTTTTGAAAAATGAATTTCCCGACCCAAAAGAACCCCCGGAATACACATTTTCTATAATTTTATTTTACATTTGAATGAGTATTATGGAAAATATCATAAAAATATCTTCATCGAAATTTTGGTAGGCTCGAAAATGATTTTAGAGGTATGGTTCCTTGGGGCAATATACTTGCTATGGCCCATAGTACCAGCATCGCGATGAACCCAGAAGGTAAAAATAATTGACCCACCCTAATATATATATATATATATATATATATATATATATATTTATATAAATTTTAATGATGATAGTATATAATAAATAAAAAAATAAAAAAAAAAATAAAAAATAAAGAAGTAAGAAAATTATAGAAAATACCATGCTTTAGAGACCCTATCTCTCAGGCCCAACTAACTGGATATAGAAAATAAGCATAAACCAAATTTGAGTGGGATTTTTATTAATTTTTTCGGCTGCAGATATGAAAAAGTTCATATCGGATGCTATATCTATATGGGGACTAGGCCCAAAAATGGACTGATCCTGACCATGTTTGGTAAAGTCTCTTGTATTTTGCAAAAATATATACAAACAAAATTTGAGAAGAATCAGTGCAATATTTTTGTTTTTTGATAGATTTAAGTGAAGATCGGGCAGCACCTCTATATGGGGCCTATCACTAAGAGTTGTCCAATAGGGATCATTTTTGGACTACTGATTAATGGATGTAATATATACATACAAACCCAATTTGACTAAGATTTTTATGATAATTTGGATCTTATGGCAATATATGTTGATTTCATAGGGGTCATTTGTATGGGGGCTAGGTCTGAACATGGACCGATTCTCACCAATTTCAATAGCGTTTATCCCATGGCCGATAAAAGATCAAATACCAAATTTCGTCAAAATATATTCATATTTGCGACCTGCAGTTTGATTACAAGCTTTACATGGACACACAAACGGACGGACGGACAGACGGACGGACATCGTTAAATCGAATCAGATAGTGATTCTGATTCGATCGGTATAATTAAAGATGGGTGTAGGTCAAATATTTTTGGTTGTCACAAACAGCAGCACAAAGTCATTATACCCAAACCACATAGTGGTATAGGGTATAAAAAAGCATACATATAGTTACAAATCAAAATGCAAAAATCTTTTTAAAAAAAAATTAAGACATGGGCTACAAAACTTTTTACATCGCGTGTATGTGTATATCTCCTATTAATGTTAATTATTATCACATCTTGTGGGTCTACAAATACATTGAGGTGTGCTATGTGAATACTTTTATTACTTATTTAGGGAAAACATGACTTTTTTAAGTTGCATGTCACAAATTAACAAATCCGTTATAGTTTTGAAAAACAAACTCAAACAAAAAATAAATAAAAATAGAAATAATATGAACAAAATAGCATTAAAAGAAATCAAAAGTGTTATATAAACAATCATAACAACTTATACGGTCATCAAAATATTAAATATTTTTGTTGGCACCCTAAAGACACACACTGCAAAAATTCACTTAAATAAATATTTATTGTTGACAAATAACCTACGGAAATAGATACGTAAACAGATGTTGTATTTGTTGTTGTTAAAAAAAATGCTCTACTTTCGGTAGTGGTTTAAGTAAATAAGATTTGTGAACGTGTTTCAGAAAACCAATGATTAAAAACTAAGAAGATTTTAAACTTTAAAACGTTTGAGTTAAGCTTTAATAAACCAGGTTCTCCTCCACAGAAAATATACTAAACATAATATAACCGGGAGTTAGTATTAAGAAAGAGCTTTTTTCAAAATTTTTGTACCGCAGCAAGTCTTAAATTTGTGAAATTTTACTTTCCATTCAAGTATTATTAATGCCAAAGATGTTGACTTAGAAAACCCCAGATAAAACCTAACTCACAAAAAACTAACCCATAAAAATCAAATTTTCTTTGTAAATTAAGTGAAGTTTGTTTACTACTTGAACACCCAATTGAAACTCAAAATTAAAACTCACTAAAACTAGAGTTCAGAAAAAAAACACACACTGAATAAAAAACTCGTACATATATGTAAACAAACATAGCTCAGACCAACAAACACATATTTTTATTGTCATATCAATTATGTGTGTTTCTAAATTTCGTACGGTGCCCAACACAATCATGACTGTGTTTCGTTTTAATATTTCGTTATATACACGAACATTTTTCTATCACGTATTTTTTGTTTCGAACACACATAAACCACACAGATTCGAGTGTAGCTTTATTTTAAGTTCGTTGTCTTGCACGTGTTTTGCTTAAAAAAAACAGAACATGTTCGTACATCTAAAAATGAAAACATTATCCACTCGCGATCGGAAAAATCTGTAAAACCCCTATAATAACGACAACAATTGTTTCAACCTAATTTATTCAAAAAATCTAAAATAATTCATTAGCAGTTATAAAAAAAATAAAAATCAAAAGATAATAATAAAAATAAAATTAAAATTAAAAGATAGTAATAAAATCGAAAACAGAGAAATTTAATAAAGGGTTTTTCAATAAGAGCGCTACAAAAGTTTTTTTAAATAAAACAAAAACGGTTTTGGATATCAATGAAATTCTTTATTCCTGTGAAAGTACGTTCGATGCCATTATCTATGGAAATCGATCTCTTTTGCATGGCCACCACGGGCACGCTTGCAGAAGTCCAGACGCTGAACCCAATTTTCGACGGTTTTCAAGCATAAATCGGCCGATACTGCTGCAATTTCACGTTCGATATTCGTACGAAGTTCATCAATCGTCGCTGGCTTGTTGGCATAGACCATAGACTTGACGTAGCCCCACAGGAAATAGTCCAACGGCGTCAAATCGCACGACCGAGGCGGCCAATCGACTGGACCATTTCGTGAAATAACACGGTCTCCAAACTTGGTTTCCAATAAATTGATTGTGACATTCGCTGTGTGGCTTGTGGCGCCGTCCTGTTGGAACCACATGTCCTCCAAGTCCATATCAACCAATTGGCCAAAAATATTCGGTTATCATTGAACGGTAGCGTGCCGGTCTTGATCATCACGGAAGAATTACGGCCCAATGACGCCGCTGGCCCATAAACCGCAACAAACCGTAATTTTTTCGGGATGCAATGATGACTCATGGAGTATGTGTGGATTGCTGTCTGACCAATAATGCATATTTTGTTTATTGACGAAGCCATTTAGCCAGAAATGAGCCTCATCGCTGAAGATGATTTTTCGATGAAAATCCGAATCATTTTCAAGTTGTTGCTCAGCCCAATTCACGAACATACGACGCTTCTGGTGGTCAAGCGGCTTCAGTTCTTGCGTCAATTTGATCTTGTAAGAATGTATACCAAGACCTTTTCGCAAAATTCGCCACAACGACGTCACAGAGATGCCCAACGATTGAGATCGACGTGTGAGAGACACATTTGGGCTTTCTTCAACTGAAGCCTCAGCAGCAATATTCTTGACACTAGGGGCACTTCTTTGACTCACTGGCACGGGAACATTTTGTACTGTGCCTGTGGATTCAAATTTTGCCACTAGACGCTCAATTGTTGATCTGCTATGACGATTATGTATTGCAATAATCTTCCAGTTTATTGATCATATTTTGTAAAACAATTGCATTATCAGCTACTATAACAATATCATCCGCATACATAAGTATTCTTAAATTCATGTTATCTATTAATAGTCCGCCTTTCAAGTTATCATGCAGATCATTTAAATATAATGCGAATAATAGCGGTGACAATAAACAACCTTGTTTAACGCCTGACTTAGTCTCAAAGTAATCTGAAAGTTCACTCCCAGTCCAAATTGCAGACTTTGAATTTTTGTACACGCTGTCGATAAAAGTAACGACTTTTGAGGATACTTCCATCTGTGGAGTTTGTAAATCAAAAGTTTTCTAGGAATACTATCAAATGCCGCACGGAAATCCACAAAAAATGCATAAACCTTTTTGTTTTCATGAAACTTTATGTTGATAATTGCTGCCAGATTATAAACGTTGTCGATGGTGGAGTAGCTCCTACGAAAACCAGCTTGATATTCATTTATTATTTGATGTTTGTTTGTCCACTGCGTCAACCGTTCCAGTATGGCACCCATCATAATCTTTCCAATACAATTCATAAAGGAGATTCCTCTATAATTACACGGTTCATTGTTATTTCCTTTTTTATAAATTGTTAGAACTATACTTCGTTCAAACATTTCCACTGAAGCCTTTCCATCTAATATCCTCGTGTAAGCATCCGCAAGAGCATTAAGGTATTCATTGCTGGCATTAATAAAAAATTCAAAAATACTTATGACAGACCATCATTTAACTGTGTCGCGTTACAGTTACAAGGGATATATACTGACCCTAGTAAATATTTTTTTATTGAACCATCAGTTAAAACTTCTATAGTAATGAAAACATTTGGAAACCCTAAACTTGAAATATTAACTACAGAATATTTAAAAGAATTTCTTAAAACAATAGCAACTCCTTGTGAGCTTTGATCTTTTATAAAGGTATAATTCTCAAATTTAACTTTATGACTAGCTGTCAAATGTGTCTCTTGGATGAACGCAATATCTATCTTATTAAATTTTAGAATATTTAATAGATTTATTCTACGACTTACTTCGATTAAAGATCTAACATTAAATGTCAATAAATTTAAAGCATTATGGGTTATAAGTCTTATTTACTTCAGCCAAAAGATCCCGACATTGCTTAACGGCATCTTCTTTTGAAAGTTTCTTGTAATTTTTAACAAATTTGCCTATTTTCTCATCTAAAGAGAAGGCTTCAGGTTGGCAAAGAACTTTTGCAATTTTTAAGAATTCTTCAATTAAAGGTGGTTTTAAATTAGGACGATAAGTTGGAAATAAATTATTTTCAAAAGGACTAGCAAATAATATTCCCTTATGTACAAAATTATTATTATTATTTAAAGATGTTAACACATTATTAGAAATTTGTTTTTTTTCTAATGCATCCAGTTTAGTCCTTTTCTTCATATCTAAAAACTTTTTATAAGCAGAACATCCTTTAAAATTTGACGGATGACCGTGTTGTTTGCAATTATTGCAAAATGGTGAATTATCTTCATTCGAAATAAATTGACTCTCACCAGGAGCGTGATCTTTGTCGCATTTAACGCAAGTATAAGGTCTGTTACAATTACGTGACATATGACCCCATTGCTGACAACGCCAAGATTGAATTTCCCTAGAGTTCCTCTTAGGAGATTCCCATGAGATCATTAATATGTTTTCCGGAAAGTAAAGTTATTAAAAATAGACCAGTATCAAAACCATTTTTTCTAGAAAAAGGGGTCGAAAATTTTGAAACAAAATCAATCGTATTTGGAACCAATGAATCAATTTCAGTTTTAATTGAATTCAAATCAGTTTTATAATATAATCCTCGTAGGACTATATTTGCACGTTTCTGTTCAATTGGAGTATAAGAGTAAGATTCGATCTTCTTATCCCTGAGAAGTTGCATCATTTCTGCATGAACTAATGCATCTTTTAAAAACAACTTGCTTTTGTGTTTATTTTTATTTATAATTTTATAACTAACTTTTTTAGAATTTAGTTGTTCTGTAAGATGTTCTATGTTAACATTGAACAAAAATATTGGAGGGCAAAATTTATTTTCTTTTTTGGAACTTATCTTTTTTTTATCAAATATTTTTCAATTTTCAGAAATATTCTCTTCTTCCTCTATGTTAAGCTCACCTAATATGTAGAATCTATTTTGTGTGCTTTGTGTTATTTTATTTAATAATTCTTTTTCTTTTATATTTTTTAAGTCAAAACAAGTAAGAAAATTATAGTCGGTCTAGACCGACTATACGATACCCTATACCATGCGTTTAGAGACCCTATCTCTCAGGCCCAACTAACTGGATATAGAAAATAAGCATAAACCAAATTTGAGTGGGATTTTTATTAATTTTTTCGGCTGCAGATATGAAAAAGTTCATATCGGATGCTATATCTATATGGGGACTAGGCCCAAAAATGGACCGATCCCGACCATGTTTGGTAAAGTCTCTTGTATTTTGCAAAAATATATTCAAACAAAATTTGAGAAGAATCAGTGCAATATTTTTGTTTTTTGATAGATTTAAGTGAAGATCGGGAAGCAGCTCTATATGGGGCCTATGACTAAGAGTTGTCCAATAGGGATCATTTTTAGACTACTGATTAATGGATGTAATATATACATACAAACCCAATTTGACTAAGATTTGTATGATAATTTGGATCTTATGGCAATATATGTCGATTTCATAGGGGTCATTTGTATGGGGGCTAGGTCTGAACATGGACCGAATCTCACCAGTTTCAATAGCGTTCATCCCATGGCCGATAAAAGATCAAATACCAAATTTCGTCAAAACATGTTCATATTTGCGACCTGCAGTTTGATTACAAGCTTTACATGGACACACAGACGGACGGACGGACGGACGGACGGACATCGTTAAATCGAATCAGATAGTGATTCTGATTCGATCGGTATAATTAAAGATGGGTGTAGGTCAAATATTTTTGGTTGTTACAAACAGCAGCACAAAGTCATTATACCCAAACCACATAGTGGTATAGGGTATAATTAGATAAATCTACCTTAGTCTTGTTTGGCCTTTTGCGTTTATTTAGAATTTCTTGAAAATCATTATCGTCAGAAAGTAATGAATCTTCATATTCCATTGTATTGTCGGTATTATTTCTATTTTGTATAGACGGTTTATTTAGCAAGTTTTCTTCTATTCTTAATTGTTTTCCAAATTGTAAGTTAATTTCAGGATGGGTTTCAGTCCTAAAAGATTGAACTTTAATATCAGCAAAATTGGCACTTGAATTTGCGTTCTTTGATCCAATTTTAATTTCATTTAAAGATGTACTTGAAGTAGAGTTGTCCATTGACGCAGCATTTGTTAATGTCTTAATTGATGATTTTGATGTATTACCCTTAAGATATTTAGCGGAAGGTAAATTCTCCAACGATTTACCTGGTGGTGATTTATCTCCTTCAAATGAGTGATGTCCAACCATTGTGCAAAAATACAATTAAATTATTTTCAGTCAAATATATGAAAATATTTTGAAATATTGAAAAATATTTTGAAAACTTATTCTTCGATTTTTTTATTATTTTTTAAGGCACAAAAACATGTCTGAACTCTATGAAATCCAATTTTTTTTTTTTACCAAAATATAACAGAAATAAGGATTCATTTTTATGTTGTTGACATAACATTGGAAACCTTTATTTTACAGTGCCAGCTCGCTAATCCGAAGGTCTGTAATCCGAATTATCCAGAAATGCGAATTACATTTATGACGCTTTAGATAGTCTATAGTCCGCATTGATTACAGCTCGCTAAACCGAATTTTTATTTTTTTATATTCTTCAGTTTATACCCTATACCCAGGGCCGGCTCCAGTAGTTCTGCCACCTAGAGCGGAATTTACGTTCGCCGCGCCCCAGACAAACATCAAATAATTTTTCAAATACATTTTTAAAAGACAAAGATTAAAAATTAAAAATTTTTTAGAACGCTTATTATGTTTATATATTTATGATTCGGAATCGTTGATCTTAGATACGTTTTTATGAGTTTCAGTTTCGAAAAACTTCCTTTCCCGCTATGACAGGTAGTGTCAACAATATTCGTAAAGCAATACTTACATTAGGCGCAAACCCATACTCTCTTGTTATTTTTAAAGTCTCTAAAGGTGTACTCTTAGATGTCACAATAGTTGAAGGAATTTTGCTTACATCATATAGAAAACCAAAAAGTACACTATGGCTTTTAATTTGTTGAAATCTTACACTTGATGCACTAATGGTGATGTCTAAAACTCTGTAGTAAAAATCAACTTTGTACCGCATTTCTGGGTCGTCTATAGATTCAACTCATCCTTCATAATCAAATTGGGCCTCAATGTTTCTCCTCTAGCCTGTTTTTGTACAGTGGCACCAATGTTAGGGTTTTCCATATCAATTTTAGAGGCAAGCGTCTACTTAATACCCATGAAATTTTAAATCGTTTCTCAGACATGAAAAAACATATTTTTGTTCTTTCTAAGAAATATACAGCTTTTAATACTTCTACGTCAATTTGTCGCTAGTGAATCAGTAGAATAGAAAAATTACGATTATAAAGAGTCTCTTCTTACAGCCTTCAAGTTTAGTTAGGCTCGCTGCGAGACTCTCGGCACTCAAAAGGTTATTTGCATTTTTATACCCTCCACACCTCAGTGGCAGAGGGTATATATATGTAGGTTTGTCATTCCGTTTGTAACGCATCGAAATAAATTCCTGCGACCCCAAAAAAATATATATTTTTGATCCTTATAACAAGGGAAGTTGATTTACCGATGACCGTCTGTCCGTCTGTCTGTGGAAATCACGATCACGCCGTCAATATGTAAGCTAGACCGTTCGTTTTTGTATAAAATCGTTTACTAACATCCCAATGGAGTTGCTATTTAAAATCGTCAAAATCGGTCAAAGGGTTCACGAGCTATGAATGAAACTTTGAAAAAACTCTTGAAATAATAAAATTTTTCAGTGTGTTTGTTGTTTTTCTTAAGATACATATGTTGTATATGTTGTAATTCTTCGTATTGTTGAAGTCATTACAGTTGTGTGTATATTAATACTGCACGTGTCGCAGGCCTAAGAAAGTTTTAACACATATTTTTTATCATTAAAATTAAATATTAAAAATTAAAAATTAATATAAATAAAAAATGGAAAATGAAAAGTAAAAATTGAAAAATGGAAAATGAAAATTGGAAATTGAAAAACTAAAAATGAAAAATGGAAAATGAAAAATGAAAAATGGAAAATGGAAAATGGAAAATGAAAATGAAAAATTGAAAATCGGAAATGAAAAATGGATAATGAAAAATTAAAAATTAAAAATTAAAAATGAAAAATGAAAAATTAAAAATGGATAATGAGAAAAATGGAACATGAATAATTAAAAATGAAAATTCAAAAATGGAAAATGAAAAATGAAAAATGGAAAATGAAAAATGCAAAATGGAAAATGGAAAATGAAAAATTAAAAATGAAAAATGAAAAATGAAAAATGAGAAATGAAAAATGAAAAATGGAAAATGGAATATGGCAAAATGAAAAATTAAAAAAGAAAAATGAAAAATGGAAAATGAAAAATGAAAAATGAAAAATGGAAAATGAAAAATTAAAATTGAAAAATAGAAAAATAGAAAATGAAAAATGGAAAACGGAAAACGAAAAATTAAAATTGGAAAATGGAAAACTAAAAATGAAAAATGAAAATTGAAAAATGGAAAATGAAAAATGATAAATGGAAAATGTAAAATGAAAAATGGAAAGTGAAAAAAGGAAAATGAAAAATGAAAAATGGAAAATGAAAAATGGAAAATGAAAAGTGGAAAATGGAAAATGAAAAATGGAAAATGAGAAATTAAAATTAACAACTAAAAATGAAAAACGAAAGATGAAAATTGAAAAGTGAAAAATAGAAAATGATAAATTAAAAATGAAAATGAAAATAAAAAATAAAAAAGTGGAGGGTATCAAAGATTCGGCCCAGCCGAATTTAACACTCTTACTTGTTTTTATTTTGCTGTTGCAAATTTTTCCGCCCCCTAAAATATGCCGCCCTAGGCGACGGCACAGTTCGCACATCCCTGGAGCCGGCCCTGCCTTGAAAAACATGCTCGTTCCAACGAACATCATATTGAATTCTCATACCCAAAACATTAAGAGTATCCGATTCCTCAATACCTATACCACCCATATATACAGATGACATTGTTGAATCCATGGCCCTATGGGTCAACATAAAACATTGAGTCTTCAGCGTCCTCATCAATAACAACACGTAATGTTCGGTCTCTGAGAAAACTCGATATAAATCGAGAGAAGTCATTACCGACACCAAATGCAATAAGCTTTGATATCAATGCTATATTGCTGAGCGCGGTGACGATACAATGTTGATGAACGATGTGGACGATCCCCCACTGACCCATGCTCAACAAAATTTGGCTCTAAACGACGAATAGAGTTGAGTTAGTACAATTGAACGAGTATTTTCAATGTACAGCGTCACTATTTTAGAGCGTTGTTTTGGTGTAAAAATTTTACTGACTTGACGTTTCAAAAACATGTGTTTTTAAGTCAATCGGTTGACACATGTCAAAGTTATCAAATGTTGATATACGGTCATAAAAGATGACGCACCCTGTATATATTTTATGTGTAACGGCTTTTGATTAATCAAAACAAAAATTTTAATTTAGCAATAAATTTTTGGAATAGACAAATTAAAAAGAAAAAAAAAACCTTAAACAACCAATCAAACAATAAATTTTTCTAAAAGAAAATATTACAAAAAAGTTATATTTACAACTATTACAACAATATATTGGAATTTATTGATACTAAAAGACCATTACATACAATCAGCAACAAAAACAAACAATATATACAATATATGTATATTGAAAAACCGGTTTTAAAGAAAATGTAAGTCAAATATACCCTTTGGCATTATGCGTTTATACTCTACTCAAATAGTATAAAGTTTTTTTTATATATTTTTTTTTTTATTTTACTTTATGGTAAACTTGAAACACAATTTACTTTATTATACGTTTTTACATCATTTCCTATAATTTGCATTAATAAATTATAAATACAAAATGAAACAATCATGTTTTTTTTTTAATTTTTTGCATAAAAAATATATTTAAAAGCTTTTTGAATAAATGTACGAATAGTACATTGTTGCTGTTAAAACAGATTATAGCTTTCATTTTTGATTTCAGTTATTTTAGTCTTCGAATTAAATTAATTGTTGTCACATTTTATGGATAAAACGATAATTTGGATGTGAATCATATACATTGATCGAAGTTGCGTGCACCATTTTATTTACGAATGGCAAAATTTAAAAAAGAGAAGATAATAATAATTCCTAAACCAACCGGTCAGTTTTTTATAAAAATTATTTTTTTTTATGTATAAAATATGTGAGATTCATCGCAAATTCGAAAGCTTGTATATAAACTTGATCAGTCACTTCATCTGCTTAAATAGTGGAATTTAGAAAATCTTTGTCGAACTCTTAGTCGTAGTTTTGATATATTTACATGGAGCGGCATAACATTTGCTCGAAATTCCTTAGGCTTTCTTAAAAAGTATTCTTGAAAAAGTATTTATACCCTATACGACTTTGTGCTGATGCTTGTAACTATCAAAAATATTTGACATAGACCCATCTTTAATTTTACCGAACGACTCAGAACCACTTTCTGAGTCGTTTTAGCGCTGTCCGTCCGTCCGTCCGTCTGTGTGTCCATGTAAACCTTTTAGTCAAACTACAGGTCGCAAATATGGATATATTTTGATGAAATTTTGTATATAAGCTTCTACAGATTTTAGCATGAACGCTATTGAAATCGGTTCATGTCAGACCTAGTCCCCATACAAATGACCCCTATGAAATCGACTTATATTGCCATATGATCCAAATTTTATATGGTCAAATTGGGTTTGTGTGTGTTTATTACACTCATTAATCAGTAGTCAAAAACTAAACCCTATAGGACAATTCTTAGTCATAGCCCCATATAAAGCTGCTTCCCGATCTTCACTTAAATCTATCAAAAAACAAAATTATTGCACAGATTTTTCTCAAATTTGGTATTTATATACTTTTGCAAAATTAAGTGACCTTACCAAATATAGTTAGGATCGGTCCACTTTTTGACCTAGTCCTCATATCATTATTGCATCCAATATGAATTTTTTGATATTCGAAGGCAAAAATTAATAACAAGACCACTCAAATTTTGGTTTATGCTTATTTTCTATATCCAATTAGCTGGGCCTTAGAGATAGAGTCTCTAAACGCATGGTATAGGGTATCATATAGTCGGTCTAATCCGACTGTAATTTTCTTACTTGTTTTTTTTTTGAGTACCTTTTCCTAAAGCAGTATATTTTCTTAAAATAGTACCTTTCTTAAAAAAGTACCTTTTTTAATAACTAACCTTATTTAAAAAATATAAATTTCTTCATAAATTACCTTTTCTTAAAAAAATACTTTTTCTTATACTTTCTCGTAAAAGAGGACATTTTCTTAAACAAAAGATTTTCCTTAAAAAAATACATATTCTTAAAAAATAACCTCTAAGAAAATATTATTACCTTTCTTAAATAAGTAACGTTTCTTCAAAAAGTAAAATTTCTTAAAGAATTACGTTTTCTTAAATAAGTACCTTTTCTTGAACAAAAAGTTTTTATTAAAAAAGGATCTTTTTTAAAGAAAGAACCTTTTCTTAAAAAGTAACTTTTCTTTAAAAATTGTCTTTTTTAAAAAGCACCTTTGCCTTTTCTTAAAACGTAACTTTTCTTAAAAAATTGTCTTTTTTTAAAAAGCACCTTTGCCTCAAAAAGTACCTTTTCTTAAAAAATCCCTTTCTTAAGAAAGTATCTTTTTATAATAAAGTACTTTTTCTTAAAATAAACATTTTCTTCAAAAAAAAAAGTGCCTTTTCTTCAAAAAGTACTTTTTCTAATAAATAAGCGCCCCGGTAGGTGAGTAGGTAGCGTGCTCGCCTATCATGCGGGGGTCGTGGGTTCGATTCAGACCAGAGGCTTTGGTCTGTCGCTGCAAAAAAAAAATTAAGACACTATTCCCTCTTTCCTCCTTCCTATATCTATATCTTTCCTGAGATCAACACAATGCACTGCATCTGTAGGGGCATCCCCTGAGTGTTGATTATTAATAAAAAAAAATAAAATAGTACATTTTCTTAAATAAGTACCTTTTCTTAATTAAATAAGTACCCGTTCTTAATAAAGCACTTTCTCTTAAGTAAGTACCTTGTTTTAAAAAAAAGGATATTATCTTAAAAAAGTAATTTTTCTTAAAAAAGTACCCTTTCTTAAAGATTTATTAAATTTCTTAATAAATTACCCTTTCTCAAATAAGCGTCTTTTCTTAGAAAAGTCCTTTTTCTTAAATAACTACCTTTTCTTAAAAAAGGACATTTTCTTTATAAAAAAATTTTTCTTAAATTGTACCTTTCTTTAATCAGTACCTTATCTTAAAAAGTAATTTTTCTTGAAGAAGCACTATTTTTTAAAAATGCAAGTCTTAAAAAAGTAAACGGTTCTTGAAAAAGTGCCTTTCCATACCTCTTGTACTGTTTTAAGAAAATGTAATTTAAGAAAATTTACTTATTAAAAAAATTTACTTTTAAAAAAAGTTACTGTTTTAAGAAAAGGTAATTTCTAAGAATAGGTAATTTTTAAAGAAAACCTGCTTTGTTAAAAAATGTAATTTTTTTAAAAAAGGTAGATTTTTTTTGAAATGGTACTTTTTAAAAACGGGTATTTTAAAAAAAGGTACTTTTAAAAATAGGCACTTTTATAAAAAAAACGGTACTTTTATAAAAAATTAATTTCCGTGACATTTCGAACTTCCCTCGTAGTTATATGAAATGCAACACTGCTCCCATCAAGTGCCACCGTTAGAAGATTACTTTACTTTGCGTTTAACAGCTGTTCAAAACATACAACATCGTGGTTTTTTTAATGGAAAAAAGTGAATTTCAAGTGCTCATTAAACATTATTTTTTGCGAAAAAAAAACGTGAATCAAATCAAGGAAAAGCTTGATAAATACTATGGGGACTCTGCACCATCGATTTCAATGGTAAAAAAGTGGTTTACTGACTTTCGTTGTGGTCACACATATACAAATGACGCTGAACGTTCTGGACGGGCAATTGAGGTCAATACACCCGAAATTGTCGAAAAAATCCACGATATCGTATTGTCCGATCGAAGAGTAAAAGTGCGTGAGATTGTTGATAGCTCCAACGATGAAATTATTGATCAAAAATGCCTATTTTAGGACCTCGAAAAATCCTATTTTTTGGAAGGGATACAAAAAGTGGAGAAACGTTTGACTAATGCCGTTTTCTTTTCTGACAAAAAATGTCGGCCTTTTTTTGCCCTTTTTGCGAAAAGTGTATTTTTTTATATGTTCTGAATTAAGAGCAACCTTATCTTATACATCAATCGAAAGGTCTCAAAGTCGAGCCCTCGTAAATCACAAAAAATTCCAGCCATTGACTTCTTTCAGGTCATAGTGTGAGAATATTTTCCTATTGTTCCCCTTTTTTGAATATTTTCACCCAATGACTTCCAATAGGATAATAATCAAAATTTTTTTGCACTTATGGACACAGCACTTTGAGACCTTTCGATTGATATATAATAAAAGGTTGCTCTTAATTCAGAATATATAAAAAATACACTTTTCCAAAAACGGGCAAAAAAAGGGCGACATTTTTTGTCAGAAAAGAAAACGGCATAAGTGTATTGAGCTAAAAGGAAATTATGCTGAAAAATAAATTTTTTTTGCAAAAAAAAAAACTGGGTTTAATTCTAAAAGTCACGGACTTATTGATCCGCCCTCGACATGTTGCCCTTCTTAATTCCTTATACATCCATAAACTAGTGATCTTAGCAGAATACTGATTTCTGGGGAAATGTGTGCAATTACTTGGCAACTTTATAACGGAATTTGTTTTTGTAATTTAAGTAGCATGATATTCGATTTTCGTTTTTTTTTTTAATCAATAATTACAATCATTTGAATCATGTATCAATATTTCATAGGTGTACGAAGTACCGGCACAAAATTACAGCATTAGCAATATTAGCTTAGTATATTAACATACTAAAGGCAAAGAGAAGATAACTTAAAAAAAACTTTCTCCCGTAAAATTTTTAATTTGGTATTTAAGCTATTTTCGTGGACATGACTCGATATATTTGTACAGCGAACATAAATTTTGCAATAATTGAAAATAATTTCAAAGAAAATATGAGAAAAAATGGTACATTAATTACACATGGCAACACTGAGTCCGTGGCATGGGGTTTGTTAGTCAATTTTGGTTCATATGTCGATGAACACCTAAGCCTATAATTTGCATTATTTAAATTGACTCTGATTCTCGCAATGATCCGCTATTTTAGAAATTAAGAAAGTTTCACGTTTAGAATACCGATGGCGTGGGCAGATCCACGGAACTATCTTGATGATTGCTACTTTTGCGCTCTGTAAAAGGTATGAACCGATGTAAAAAACGGTTTGGTTGTACCCAAACGTTCAATCCGTTCAATCCAATGCTGCATATTGAAAATTTACCAATACCGGTATTTACTGCATTCATTTTATTCATTCAGCCGAATATTGTTGAAATGTTAGATAGTCAGAGTGAAAACAACAGTGAGACTGAGTTCGAAGAATGCCGTTCTACAGTTGAAGGGTTTTCTCACGGTAAGGTGAATGACTTAATTCCAGTTATAAATTTATCTAAGAAATCAGCTGAAAGAAAAACGTTGCTTTAAGCCTGACGTATAACTAACAACTTAACGAAATAGAGAGCACGAAATTCTTCCATTCTTTGCCGCGGCGAATGATAATGCATATTGTTATGGTATTTCTGGGCTTTTAAATTTAATGGGCCTTCCAATATACCAGTCAAAAGACTGGAGACTTTTTATAGACAACTCAAAAAAAAAAGATTGAAGTGTGTGTTACTACATAATATAATAAATTAGCTGATATTCATATAGGGCGTTAAACTAACCTTAGGTAAAACTATCACAATGTCAAGCTCGTTTTATAGAAAATTTCATATGATCAACATCAGTGGCCCATCTATGTAGATTTAAAGATGGTAAATTTTTTATTGGGATACACTAAAGAATAAACATGACTGTAGGAACCTTTCTTTCATCTTATATATTAAAAGAATTTATGAATAAACTTTGCATTCAAGGTTTTTTTTAATATTTTTCTTCTCTCAAACCTCTATAACTAAAGTTCTAATTAACGTAGGCTGTTGACATAGGTCTAAGAACACTCAGTGGATCAAGCTCCTTCTTTTGAGCTGTTAACTGCTTAAATTCGTTGGGTTTGAGGAAAGTTATGCGTGGAGAATCAACTTTACTTTTACTGTACGTTAACTTATCTTGGCATATTTTGGCATTACTGTACGTTAACTTCTCTTGGCAAATTCGTTGGGTTTGAGGAAAGGTATGCGTGGAGAATCAACTTTACTTTTACTTACGTTAACTTATCTTGGCATAGTTTGGCATTACTGTATGTTAACTTCTCTTGACAAATTCGTTGGGTTTGAGGAAAGTTATGCGTGGACAATCAACTTTACTTTTACTGTACGTTAACTTCTCTTGGCATATTTTGGCATTACTGTACGTTAACTTCTCTTGGCAAATTTTGGTATTATATTATAAAAATTAATATAAAATAAAATAATATAATGCTGCGGAGCAGCAGGGGTCCTCTAGTTTTTATTTATTTTTATTTATTTATTTATTTTTATTTATTCAATTTTTGTAATTCTAACACAACGAGAATAAATTCTTATAAGTTACAGTGTCTGGGCTCTCCAAAACCATCTAGAAGATTTGGATTTTGCTGACGATATTTGTCTCATATCGCACAAGTTTAACGATATGCAGAGCAAAATAAACGAATTGGTTGTGTTGGCAAATAGAGTGGGACTGCAAGTAAATATTGCCAAAACACATGCAATGCGTATAAATAACACTACTGATAACCACTTTGTAGTACAAGACCAACGCATAAAATATGTTAAATCCTTCAGTTACCTAGGATATGATGTCGATAGGTGGAGGAGTGGAAGAAGACGTGTCACACAGGTTAAATAAGGCAAGGTCCGCTTTTGGTCGAAGATCCGTATTTTCAATGCCTGTGTGAAATCCACACTGCTGTATGGAAGCGAAACATGGCTTATGACGAGTAATATAGCGAGAAGATTGCAAATTTTCATAAACAAATGTTTGCGCATTATATGCCGCATCTTTTGACCTAACGTCATCACCAACATTGAACTCTGGCGACTAACAAACGAAGAGCCTATAATTCGCCAAATAGCAAGACGAAAGTGGAAATGGATAGGCCACACTTTGCGAAGACCAATTGGCAGTATCACAAGGACTGCACTGGAATGGAATCCCCAAGGTAGCCGCCGCTCAGGCCGCCCGAAGAACCTGGCGTAGAACAGTCCTACAAGAACTCAATAGCCAAAACAAATCGTTTGACGAATTAAAAGTTTTATGTAATGATAGGATAAGTTGGAATTTTCTTGTAAAAGCCGTATGTTCCCAAGTGCAATGAATAAAGGAGAAAAAAA
Source organism: Cordilura impudica (assembly GCA_963682025.1). Taxonomy (NCBI): domain Eukaryota; kingdom Metazoa; phylum Arthropoda; class Insecta; order Diptera; family Scathophagidae; genus Cordilura; species Cordilura impudica. The sequence continues at coordinate 103,002,488 of OY821520.1, forward strand.
AACAGTGTTAGACGATAGTAGGACTTAAGTTACATTTATTACAAATGGGTACAATTTCAATTTATTTTTAATAGTGTATAATTTGAATTTCCAAGAATAAAAGAAAGTACAAAAAAGCAAAACAAATTTACCAAGAAACATTGCAATATTAAACTTTAAAACTGAAACTTTAAATAATATATACTACTTTAGACACATAATTTTAATAATTCCTTTTTAAAACGATGTGTGTTGTATTAGGTAGTTTGTTCCAAAGACCAATTGTATAGATAAAGAATTGTCTCTTTGAGACGTCATAATTAAAGAATGGATTGACAAGATTCTTTCCGCGAGGTGATCTTGCAAAATTTATTAACTTAAATAAATAATCTGGTTCAGCCAAATGAATAATCTTATGCATCAGAGTAAGACATCGGTTTTTTAGTAGGTCATCAAAGCGCACATTATACAGTTTGTATGAATATAACGATATACTATCAGTTCTTTTCTTTCTAAAAACGTATCGAGCTATATTATGCCACATTAAGCTTTCTGGTATCAACACTATTACAGTTTGCAAATATTTCACAGCCATAAAGAACGACAGGTATAAAATAAGTTTTTGCTGAAAGCATTCTTATCTCAAATGGCGTTGACAATTGGACTGCCCAAGGATTCCTTAACATCGCATGTACCTTTCCAACAACAGAGTTTATGTGGTTTGTCCATGAAAGTTGAGTATTGAAAATTATTCCTAGATTTGTTGTGCTTTGAACGAAAACAATATTTGTATCGCCAACTTTTATATTCTCGCCAAATTCGAGTGTCACATTATTTCTCGATATGAGTATACATTTTGACTTAGCCCAATTAAACCTAGCCCAATTATGAATGTTCGTTAAGTCGTTGTTAATAGATCCTACACAGTTGTTGACATCCGTACATTTAGCACTAGCATATAGTTGAACATCGTCTGCGTACATACGGATATTGCAGTATTGAGGAACATTTGATATATCATTTATGTACATGCAGAAAAGTAAGGGCCCAAGTACTGAACCATGTGGTACTCCTCTTTCAACATTTAGTGCTTCAGAGGTTTTTCCATTGAGAGATACAGATTGATATCTATTGGAGAGGTATGACCGTATAAGTCTACAGGCAGATATAGAAAAATTGAAAAGTTTATCGAGCTTAGAAATAAGTATCGCATGGTCGACGGTATCGAATGCTTTGCTATGATCCAAAAGCACAAGAAAAGAGATCATGTTACAATCAAGTTTGCTTCTCAGATGTTCAACCACGTCGACCAATGCAGTAATACAACTCCTACCCTGTCTAAAACCCGACTGTCTTTCGGATAGGAGACCAAGACGGTTGATATAATCATCCATTTGCCTGTGTATGAGGTTTTCTAGGAATTTGGAAAGGAAAGAGAGAATTGCAATAGGACGAAATTCGTTATTTGCTTTAGGAATTGGTATTATTTTGGAATCTTTCCACATATCTGGGAAGGTAGATTTCATAAGAGCGGTATTGAATATGTGTGTGAAAATAGGTAATAATTTTGGAAGAACTATTTTTATAAACTTTGGGTTTACTTCGTCTACACCAACAGCATTTGACTTAATAGCTGAAAAACTTTTCACGACCTCATACTGATCAACACATCGAAAAGAGAAACTATTTTCGATGTACACAGTGGATATACTCTCATAGGGATTCTGGTTGGGTTTATCTAAACAAATTTCAACAAAACTCCGGTTCAGGACATTTACATCAATATCTACATTAATGTTATGTATAGCTTTGGAATTTAAACCAATTTCCCGTATTTTCTTCCATTTTTGTTTACATTCCGAATTTGTTTGTAATATGTTGATTTTGCGACGCTAATCAGATGTACTACTTTATTTCTCAAGTTTTTAAATAATGGATGTAGTTCGGAAGTTTTATATTTTTTCCATCTTTTATATGCTAGTTCCCGCTTATCAATAAGATTTTTTATAGCGGAATTGAACCAAGGAGGTTGTTTAGCTTTAATTATTCTCGTTTTTTGTGGTGCACATTCATTGAAGATTGAAGTAATATTGTTTTGCAAGAATGTAACTTGATCATTAATATTATCCATACTGTATATTAAATTACATTGAACACTATCAAGACACTGGTTTAGAAACATTTCATTTAAGTTTCGAAAATCACGAAAGGGATAGTAGGTATCTTCATTGTTGACGAAGTATCATATGTAAGATATATTAAGTCATGCTTTGAAAAAACAGGCGCAGGTAACTGATCATAAAGTAAAACTTTAGATTTTTGGCTCACAAAAAATACATCTATCAGGGAGTTTGATGTTTTAAAATAGTGGGTTGGAATAATTGTATTGTATTGACAAAATCATTCCACCACTACACATTAAGCTTGTGCTGATAGAACAGTTTGTAAAAGTTTTAGATAGGAATGGCAATTGCTTTAAATATATTTGTCAATCATTTCCTGGTCTTAGTATAGAAAAGTTAAAAGCTGGCGTTTTTGGAGGGCCACAAATACGTAATATTATAAACGACTTTGTAACAGTTGGTAACAATTTTTTATAGATAATGTTGTTCTATAACTATAAAAACAAGTAAGAAAATTATAGTCGGTTTAGACGGACCATATGATACCGTATACCATGGTTTAGAGACCCTATCTTTCGGTCCAACTAATTCGATATAGAAAATAAGCATAAACCAAATTTGAGGGGCATTGTTAGTAATTTTTTTGGCTGCTGATATGAAAAAGTTCATATCGGGTGCTATATATATATGGGGACTAGGTGGAAAAATGGACCGATTTCGGCCATATTTGGTAAAGTCACTTATATTTTGAAAAAATTTATACAAAGCAAAGTTGAGAAAAATCTGTGCAATATTTTTGTTTTTTGATAGATTTAAGTGAAGATCGGGAAGCAGCTTATATTGGACCTATGACTAAGAATTGTCCTATAGGGATTATTTTTGGACTATTGATTAATGGATATAATAGACACACACTAACCCAATTTGACTGATTATAATTTGGATCTTATGGCACTTCATGTCGGTTTCATAGGGGTAATTTGTATGGGGGCTAGGTCTAAACATGGACCGAATTTCACAAATTTCAATAGCGTTCCTATCCTATGGCCGATGAAAGCTTACATACCTAATTTCATCAAAATATATTCATATTTGCCACCTGTAGTTTGATTACAAGGTTTACATGGACACACAGACGGACGGATGGACGGACGCACGGACATCGCGAAATCGACTCAGAAAGTGATTCTGAGTCGATCGGTATAATAAAAGATGGGTCTAGGACAAATATTTTTGGTAGTTACAAACAGCAGCACAAAGTCATTATACCCAAACCACATAGTGGTATAGGGTATAAAAATGATTTCGGAAAATACTTCGAAAATATAAAATTTGAGTTTTCAAGAAACCCAAAATTTCAATTTCATGTTATTTTAAATTCAGAACAGGGCTATATATCTTTAATTGGTGCCTAAGAAGTGGATACTTTCCTAAACAATTTAAAACGGCTAAGATAATTCCAACACTGAAACAAGGAAAGGAGAAAAATCACCCAAAAGCTACCGGCCCATCAGTACTCTTTAAATGAATGAATATAAAAACGAATTTTTTGACTTAAATTGAATGAAATCGATATAGGTCGTATATCCCTTTCGAACCGAAAAAAAACTGTTGGATATACAATATTGGCGCTAGGTGAACCTTAAAGACCAGGAAAAAGTTAACATTTGTACCGAGCCAGAATTTCAGTTTTCGCCACCAGAGGCGCTGGGATATTTAGTCCCAATCGGTGGTTTTAATTTGAAATTTGGGATATAAATCCCAGTAGGGCTCATTGTTAAAAAACACTCAGTAGTAAAAGTTTATTATTTTATTGATATCTAAAAAGTTTTTTACATATGATATGGTGAAAAACACTTAAAACATAGTGGAACTTCGCATGTCTTATATGTAAAGAAAGTACGTTTGTCATTCTTTCCGCCTTTCTTATCCTTTGAGCACTTTACGCATCGGCGTCGCGTTTTGCCTTCAATGGGCATTTGATCGCCAACTATACCATAAATGACGTCTCGATTCTTCAAATGACGTCCAGATTTTTTCTTCTTGGGCACCTTACTTTTCTCCAGCCCAGACTTTATCATATCCTCCGCCAATGCAGCTATAAAATCAATATAGGGAAGATTTGCCAAGTGATGCGTTCCTTTATATAGTATCCAGGCGTTGACACAGGTAGTCTGTAGAAGTTTGTAGAACACCTTTTTCCACCACTTTGTGGACTTCCTGTTGATATCGTATAGTTGAGACATTTGGTCGGATAAATCAACCCCATCCATGTTTTGGTTGTAGTCGACAATGGACTTTGGACAATTCAAGGTAATTTTTTCTCCGTTATTCTGTTTGCGTTGAATCATCCCCATCTCTGTGACATGACAATTACTCATTACAGTCACCAGTTTCGTATCCTGCCAAAACGAGCATGATGTTCCAAATTGATTTTCATAGCACACGCTCTCTCCTCTTTTCAATTTCTGTGTACGTGAGGGAATCTGCTTCCGATTGGAAATAATAGTACCGACAGCAGGGAATGGTAAGCTGTTGAAGCGGTATACTGAGGAAAAGAATCTATCAAAGAAAAGTGCCACGCTGACTCGCTTTATTGTTTTCGCTAACGCTAAGACTACCCTCTAGTCCAATGTCGAGTTGTCGACTACTTTTTCTGATTCATTTTTTCCACAATATATATTGAAGTCATATACATTGCCAGAGGATGAGTCAGATCTTTCCCGTATTTTTATTCCACGTTTGATGGGTTTCATTGGAAGGTAGGCTTCATTGTCGATCTTCCCTTGAACTTAACCATTGATTCATCTAAGGCTTGAAACGAGCTGTCTTCGCGGCACGCATCGTAAGTCTGTTTTAGGCAACTGACTACTTCCTCAATATAGTAGATTTTTTAACAGCCGTTTGCCTTTTCAGGAGAGTTACAATAATTTTTTGAGTGGAGCAACAGGAACCGATCACTAGACATGCTATCTCTTATCAGAGCGTTTCCAACGGACTTTCTTTTAGACCAGTACATAGCCCTTTTCGTTAGCCTATTGTAGGAAGTCACAAGCATTATGCCTATCATTGCCAAAATTTCGTGCTGGTCTGGTCACGATACTGATTCTTTCGTTTGTGCACTGGCTTATCCATATGAGCAGGCTTCGAGGAAACAGTTTCAAAAAAGTTTCCAATTCAGTGGAAACTAGATTTGTATCGCAAAGCACAGACGGATTGTATTCTGGAGGCATTTCTTTTCGTGGATGGCAATTGCCGTCGACCGTCCATATATTCTCAGTAGCAGGTTTTACTGCAATGGCGCAATCTTCTTCCACGTAATCGGGACCGATCTCTTCATCACAACTAGACTCCTCATCACTAAGATCAGCATATTCCATATTTCGACACTCTTCTCTCTCTGTAGATGAATCGCCATCCTTCGACGCTAGATACTCGGATCCGCTGTCATCAAATGGCTCTGACTCGTCTGAGGAATGGTAGAGCAGATTTTCGTTGTCGTCGTCAGTCAGCTTAGCTCTCTTGCTGGTCATTATACCTATTGGGTGCAAAAATTTTAAAACTTTGAATGTGACTTTATTTATGAAATTATACACAGTTTATATACTCCTGGGATATATAATCCCCAGTCAAAACACTACCGGGACATATAATCCAATGACCAGAAAATCCTAGTTATATCACGAATTCGTGTAGTTCCAAACTTGAATTGTAAATGTATATCACAAATTCATGATAAACACACGATAAAGAATATAAAATATAATATTTACCGCTTTTTCCGAAGTTAGTCTTATAGTTTCCTTCAGAATTTCGCAACACGTGCTCACTTATTCAATGATTACTATTAATTACAGCTGCCATATGTCAAACAAACGTCAATATTTTGTACTAAAGAGATCACAAAGAACGGAACAAATACATTTTCATGCATACTATTCAGTTAATATTACCAATAAGTTTTTTTTAATTTTTTGGGATATATTGTACCGACCGGGTCGAAAGGGATATGGGTAGCCCACATAATTTTCAGCGCAGAATATTTTGGGCTATTTTAGATATGGAAAAGTCAAAGATTCGTCGATTTGTGCAATAATTTCGTCAATTTTGTTAAAAATAAAAATAGTTTTTGAAAAATGAATTTCCCGACCCAAAAGAACCCCCGGAATACACATTTTCTATAATTTTATTTTACATTTGAATGAGTATTATGGAAAATATCATAAAAATATCTTCATCGAAATTTTGGTAGGCTCGAAAATGATTTTAGAGGTATGGTTCCTTGGGGCAATATACTTGCTATGGCCCATAGTACCAGCATCGCGATGAACCCAGAAGGTAAAAATAATTGACCCACCCTAATATATATATATATATATATATATATATATATATATTTATATAAATTTTAATGATGATAGTATATAATAAATAAAAAAATAAAAAAAAAAATAAAAAATAAAGAAGTAAGAAAATTATAGAAAATACCATGCTTTAGAGACCCTATCTCTCAGGCCCAACTAACTGGATATAGAAAATAAGCATAAACCAAATTTGAGTGGGATTTTTATTAATTTTTTCGGCTGCAGATATGAAAAAGTTCATATCGGATGCTATATCTATATGGGGACTAGGCCCAAAAATGGACTGATCCTGACCATGTTTGGTAAAGTCTCTTGTATTTTGCAAAAATATATACAAACAAAATTTGAGAAGAATCAGTGCAATATTTTTGTTTTTTGATAGATTTAAGTGAAGATCGGGCAGCACCTCTATATGGGGCCTATCACTAAGAGTTGTCCAATAGGGATCATTTTTGGACTACTGATTAATGGATGTAATATATACATACAAACCCAATTTGACTAAGATTTTTATGATAATTTGGATCTTATGGCAATATATGTTGATTTCATAGGGGTCATTTGTATGGGGGCTAGGTCTGAACATGGACCGATTCTCACCAATTTCAATAGCGTTTATCCCATGGCCGATAAAAGATCAAATACCAAATTTCGTCAAAATATATTCATATTTGCGACCTGCAGTTTGATTACAAGCTTTACATGGACACACAAACGGACGGACGGACAGACGGACGGACATCGTTAAATCGAATCAGATAGTGATTCTGATTCGATCGGTATAATTAAAGATGGGTGTAGGTCAAATATTTTTGGTTGTCACAAACAGCAGCACAAAGTCATTATACCCAAACCACATAGTGGTATAGGGTATAAAAAAGCATACATATAGTTACAAATCAAAATGCAAAAATCTTTTTAAAAAAAAATTAAGACATGGGCTACAAAACTTTTTACATCGCGTGTATGTGTATATCTCCTATTAATGTTAATTATTATCACATCTTGTGGGTCTACAAATACATTGAGGTGTGCTATGTGAATACTTTTATTACTTATTTAGGGAAAACATGACTTTTTTAAGTTGCATGTCACAAATTAACAAATCCGTTATAGTTTTGAAAAACAAACTCAAACAAAAAATAAATAAAAATAGAAATAATATGAACAAAATAGCATTAAAAGAAATCAAAAGTGTTATATAAACAATCATAACAACTTATACGGTCATCAAAATATTAAATATTTTTGTTGGCACCCTAAAGACACACACTGCAAAAATTCACTTAAATAAATATTTATTGTTGACAAATAACCTACGGAAATAGATACGTAAACAGATGTTGTATTTGTTGTTGTTAAAAAAAATGCTCTACTTTCGGTAGTGGTTTAAGTAAATAAGATTTGTGAACGTGTTTCAGAAAACCAATGATTAAAAACTAAGAAGATTTTAAACTTTAAAACGTTTGAGTTAAGCTTTAATAAACCAGGTTCTCCTCCACAGAAAATATACTAAACATAATATAACCGGGAGTTAGTATTAAGAAAGAGCTTTTTTCAAAATTTTTGTACCGCAGCAAGTCTTAAATTTGTGAAATTTTACTTTCCATTCAAGTATTATTAATGCCAAAGATGTTGACTTAGAAAACCCCAGATAAAACCTAACTCACAAAAAACTAACCCATAAAAATCAAATTTTCTTTGTAAATTAAGTGAAGTTTGTTTACTACTTGAACACCCAATTGAAACTCAAAATTAAAACTCACTAAAACTAGAGTTCAGAAAAAAAACACACACTGAATAAAAAACTCGTACATATATGTAAACAAACATAGCTCAGACCAACAAACACATATTTTTATTGTCATATCAATTATGTGTGTTTCTAAATTTCGTACGGTGCCCAACACAATCATGACTGTGTTTCGTTTTAATATTTCGTTATATACACGAACATTTTTCTATCACGTATTTTTTGTTTCGAACACACATAAACCACACAGATTCGAGTGTAGCTTTATTTTAAGTTCGTTGTCTTGCACGTGTTTTGCTTAAAAAAAACAGAACATGTTCGTACATCTAAAAATGAAAACATTATCCACTCGCGATCGGAAAAATCTGTAAAACCCCTATAATAACGACAACAATTGTTTCAACCTAATTTATTCAAAAAATCTAAAATAATTCATTAGCAGTTATAAAAAAAATAAAAATCAAAAGATAATAATAAAAATAAAATTAAAATTAAAAGATAGTAATAAAATCGAAAACAGAGAAATTTAATAAAGGGTTTTTCAATAAGAGCGCTACAAAAGTTTTTTTAAATAAAACAAAAACGGTTTTGGATATCAATGAAATTCTTTATTCCTGTGAAAGTACGTTCGATGCCATTATCTATGGAAATCGATCTCTTTTGCATGGCCACCACGGGCACGCTTGCAGAAGTCCAGACGCTGAACCCAATTTTCGACGGTTTTCAAGCATAAATCGGCCGATACTGCTGCAATTTCACGTTCGATATTCGTACGAAGTTCATCAATCGTCGCTGGCTTGTTGGCATAGACCATAGACTTGACGTAGCCCCACAGGAAATAGTCCAACGGCGTCAAATCGCACGACCGAGGCGGCCAATCGACTGGACCATTTCGTGAAATAACACGGTCTCCAAACTTGGTTTCCAATAAATTGATTGTGACATTCGCTGTGTGGCTTGTGGCGCCGTCCTGTTGGAACCACATGTCCTCCAAGTCCATATCAACCAATTGGCCAAAAATATTCGGTTATCATTGAACGGTAGCGTGCCGGTCTTGATCATCACGGAAGAATTACGGCCCAATGACGCCGCTGGCCCATAAACCGCAACAAACCGTAATTTTTTCGGGATGCAATGATGACTCATGGAGTATGTGTGGATTGCTGTCTGACCAATAATGCATATTTTGTTTATTGACGAAGCCATTTAGCCAGAAATGAGCCTCATCGCTGAAGATGATTTTTCGATGAAAATCCGAATCATTTTCAAGTTGTTGCTCAGCCCAATTCACGAACATACGACGCTTCTGGTGGTCAAGCGGCTTCAGTTCTTGCGTCAATTTGATCTTGTAAGAATGTATACCAAGACCTTTTCGCAAAATTCGCCACAACGACGTCACAGAGATGCCCAACGATTGAGATCGACGTGTGAGAGACACATTTGGGCTTTCTTCAACTGAAGCCTCAGCAGCAGCAATATTCTCGACACTACGGGCAGTTCTTTGTTTCACTGGCACGGGAACATTTTGTACTGTGCCTGTGAATTCAAATTTTTCCACTAGACGCTCAATTGTTGATCTGCTAGGACGATTATGACGACCATAAATTGGACGTAGCGCTCTTAACGTTGAGGCCACTGACTCCGAATTTCGGTAGTAAATTTTAATAATTTCTACTCGTTGTTGGCTCGTATATCTTTCCATCATGAAATGGCAAACCTTACTGAAGACAAATGTCAAAAGAGCGGTAAGAAATATGGCGTCGTTTGCTGTCCCTGTCTTTCTACTTTTGTAGCGTCCCTGTTGAAAAACCCTTTATATTGTTTATGACTTAATTTCGTTTTTTTTTTTTCTTTATCACATTTTAATCTTATCACTATTTTCTTTTCATAACTTATGAACTTCACTACTAATTTAAATTTCGTATCGAAAATTTCGGCAGTAACATTTTAAATTTTAACGGTTTCACGTTTTTTTTAACCTATCGGTCAGATTTTTACATTTGTCTGGAATATTTTGCCTTCTTCTGTATTCTAAACCACTGTTTTTCGGTAAGAAGTTTACCAATTCTGTGACTGCTAACAAATAAAATCTGAGTCCACCGCTGTATCTTAAGTGTGGTAAAAAAAAAAATATGCTCTATTTTTTCTCGGAAGGTTCAAAATTTTTCGATTTTTCCCTTTTTAGTTATATTCTATGGAGTTTTCCGGCTCAGGTTTTTGACTAAATTGTCACTCGAAATAAACCTCGACGAATGCATACCAACGAATAGAAAGAAATGAAGTAAGAGACTGTGGTGTTAAAAGAACCTATGGGCAAGGGACAATTACGATTACAAAAAGTTCCTAAAGTTCAAAATACGATTTGATTTAAAGAAAACTCTGAGTTTAGGGCAGGATTTGGATTAGTAAAATAGAATCAATGAAGATTTAAACAATATAAGGAGCGAGATCGAAAAAATCTTGACACACTTTTTATACCCTATACCACTATGTGGTTTGGGTATAATGACTTTGTGCTGCTGTTTGTAACAACCAAAAATATTTGACCTAGACCCATCTTTAATTATACCGATCGAATCAGAATCACTTTCTGAGTTGATTTAACGATGTCCGTCCGTCCGTCCGTCCGTCCGCCCGTCCGTCCGTCCGTCCGTCCGTCTGTGTGTCCATGTAAACCTTGTAATCAAACTGCAGGTCGCAAATATGAATATATTTTGATGAAATTTGGTACATAAGCTTTTATCGGCCATGGGATGAACGCTATTGAAATTGGTGGGAATCGGTCCATGTTCAGACCTAGCCCCCATACAAATTACCCATATGAAATCGACATAAATTGTAATAAAATCCAAATTGTTATATAGATCTTACTCAAATTGGGTTTGTATGCGTTCATTACCTCCATTAATGAGTAGTCCAAAAATGATCCCTTTGACCCCATATAGAGCTGCTTCCCGATCTTCACTTAAATCAATTAGAAAACAAAAATATTGCACTGATTCTTCTCAAATTTTGTTTGTATATATTTTTGCAAAATACAAGAGACTTTACCGAACATGATCAGGATCGGTCCATTTTTGGACCTAGTCCCTATATAGATATAGCATCCGATATGAACTTTTTCATATCTGCAGCCAAAAAAATTAATAAAAATCTCACTCAAATTTGGTTTTTGCTTATTTTCTATGTCCAGTTAGTTGGGCCTAAGAGATAGGGTTTCTAAACGCATGGTATAGGGTATCGTATAGTCGGTCTAGACCGACTATAATTTTCTTACTTGTTCTTCTTCATTTTTTATTTTCTAGACAAAGTCCAAAAAGTTCTGGACAAGTACGCTGCAAGAAAATTTGAGGACTAAAACAGAGCACTGAAATTAAAATTGTATTTCATAAAAAACAAGTAAGAAAATTACAGTCGGTCTAGACCACTATACGATACCCTATACCATGCGTTTAGAGGCCTTATCTCTCAGGCCCAACTAACTGGATATAGAAAATAAGCATAAACCAAATTTGAGTGGGATTTTTATTAATTTTTTTGACTGCAGATATGAAAAAGTTCATATTGGAAGCTATATCTATATGGGGACTAGGCCCCAAAATGGACCGATCCTGACCATGTTTGGTAAAGTCTCTTGTATTTTGCAAAAATATATACAAACAAAATTTGAGAAGAATCAGCGCAATATTTTGGTTTTTTGATAGATTTAAGTGATGATCGGGAAGCAGCTCTATATAGGGCCTATGACTAAGAGTTGTCCAATAGGGATCATTTTTGGACTACTGATTAATGGATGTAATAAATACATACAAACCCAATTTGACTTAGATTTGTATGATAATTTGGATCTTATGGCAATTTATGTTGATTTCATAGGGGTCATTTGTATGGGGGCTAGGTCTGAACATGGACGGATTCTCACCAATTTCAATAGCGTTCATCCTATGGCCGATAAAAGCTTATATACCAAATTTTATCGAAATATATTCATTATTGCGACCTGCAGTTTGATTACAAGCTTTACATGGACACACCGACGGACGGACGGGCGGACAGACGGACATCAGCTAGTGATTCTGATTCGATCGGTATAATAAAAGACGGGTCTAGGTCAAATATTTTTGGTAGTTACAAACAGCAGCACAAAGTCGTTATACCCAAACGACATAGTGGTATAGAGTATAAGAATATTATGTTATGTAAAACGAATGTTATGGCAGATTTTTCGCAGATTCCGGGAAGAAAAATTTATGCTCCAAGAGCAGTAAAAACTTAAAAAAAAAGTTAGTGGTATGGCAAAAAATATGCAGTTGAGGAAAAAGAAGCTAGTCATTTGTTGCAACGGTCTCTACAAATACCAAAATTTATATTAAGGAGTGCTTGCAGAAAAAACTTCCTCCTTCCATAAACCAACATAATGTGTCGACATATATTTGGTCGGATTTGACATCTTGTCACCACGGTAAAAAATCTGTTGAGTGGTACAAGAACAATAACTTGGTTTTTGTAACATGGGTAGCAAATCATCCAAACTGTCCGGAGCTTAGGCCAGCGTTGAGATATTGGGCTCTTGTAAAAAAGTGTCCCAATATGTGGCACATTTTAAACGGAGATGGACTACCGGTTCCAAAAAACAAAAAAAAGTGACAGAAACCACTATAAAATCCCTAATAGAAGGTTTCCGGAATAGGCCAATAAGTTCATAATTTGTGATTAGAACTTTAAAAGTTGTATTGTTTTGTAAGCTTTAATAAAATTGTATTTATATAAAAAAAAAAAAATTCTAAATTCTTTTTATTACATTTGATGTATGTGAAGATTTTTTCGATATCACTCCTTAGAAATTCAAAATGCTAAGATAAGGACCGAGTAAAGCTCGAATTTAGGCATCAAAAAATAACTATTATCTAACCAAGATTCGAACTAAACAAGTAAAATCCTAAAATATCTTTTATATCCATTTTAAGCGTGTCAAGCTGTCGAACACGACCACATTGAAAATATTTGCATTATTCTTTGTCGAGGTATTTAACTTTTAACACCAACGCAACGTAATGATGGTGGCATACAAACATAAAAAGTAAATTTGATTTACGTGTTAAAATCAACAACAAACAGAAACAGAAACAGCAACAACAAACAAATATTATCGTGTCATTATCAGAAGCATCAGCATTGTTATCAACAACTCTTGTGTTAAATAAGAAAGAAGAAAAATATACATTTGTAAAGTTGGTAAAAAGCAAAAAAAAAAAAAAGGTGAATTATTAACATTATGCTGGCTTCATAACTCTCAGATGTTGTTGTCGTTTGTTCGTTTGTTTGTTTGTTTGCAAAGTGTAAAATGCAGGGCACGCTTCAAAGTCATCAACATCAAACATAACATGCCACTCCACTCCCCAACTGCTTTTTACACTCCATACAATCATCAACAGAGTTCACTTAACAACTAGTCATTCAGTATGCCGAGTTGTAAGTGCGAATGTTGTTTGTTTCATGTGTGTGTGTGCTTGTGAATGTGTGAATTTACATTCATATAAAAGTACTAACATTTGTACGAATATTTAGTTTGCATCCGTTAGCTGTAACGGATATAAAACATTTGAATGTATTCTAGAAATAAAACCATGCACACTTGTAAGTTAAAATAGACGGATCTGAAATTTAAGGGCCAAAATAAGGTTTTCTTCAAAGATTTTAAACATATTATTGTATCGAAAATTGCAATCGCAATAAGTTGCCAGCAGCAATATTTTAAATAATTACTCGTATGTTATAAAGAGTGAAAAGGGGTGAAGTGTATAAGTGTAAAATAAAGAAGATGTCTTAGTGGATGATTCTTTAGGTCCGTACATTGAACTGAATGCTTATGTAATTTTTATTTCGAAAAAAGAATTTCTCTTTGAAACATAACGTCTTTACACAAGTTCTTCGAATTGTAACTATAAACAAGTAAGAAAATTATAGTCGGTCTGGATATGAAAAAGTTCATATCAGATGCTTACGCTATGGCGATTAGGTCGAAAAATTAACCGATCATGACCATATTTGGTAAGGTCATTTACTTTTTGCAAAAACATATACAAACCAAATTTGAGAGAAATCTGCGTAACATTTTTGTTTTTTGATAAATTTAAGGGAAGATCGGGAATCAGCTTTATTTGTGGGCTATGACTAAGAATTGTGCTATAGGGTTTGTTTTTGAACTACTGATTACTGGATATAATAAATATACACAAACCCAATTTGACCGAGATATATATGATAATTTGGATATTATGGCAATTTAAGTCATTTGTATGGGGACTATGGCTGAACATGCACCGATCTTCACCAAATTCAATAATGTCCATCCTATGGCCGATAGAAGATCATATACCAAATTTCTTTAAAATATATTCATATTTGCGATCTGTAGTTTGATTACAAGGTTTACATGGGCACACAGACAGAGGGACTGATGGTCGAACGGTCGGACGGACATCGCTAAATCGACTCAGAAAGTGAATCTGAGTCGATCATTAAAATAAGTTTGGTAGTTATAAACATCAGCACAAAGTCATTATATCCTGACCACATAGGGTATAACAAGAATACGTCACATATGTTTAGCGTAGTTATCCATTTTTAAAATATTTCCTTGTACATGATATGGTTGCTTTGGTTTCTGTACTACACGCGATTGGAACCGAAGGTTTTTCATTGGTCTTATGTAGTAAAACCGCATTCAAGCTGCACATTTCCATTATTCGCTTTAAATTGAATGTTTATAGCTAAAGAACTAAGCAAACAAATATCAAGATAAGGAAAAAATATAAAAGGTCATAACGTCAAGCCCTTTGTAAGTTTTACTATACTGACCTAGAACTTTCACCCCGTCTTGGAATTTCTCACCCCCCAAACAATAACCTCGAAAATATTCCACAGCGTAATCAAAGGTGTCTGTAATGGAATTACTACATTGAGTTGGTAACGATGAAAGTTGGTACACGATCGTTTTCGTCTATACCTGGTTTATTTTTGTCTCTCTACAACTATAACTACAAGCTATTCGATTTTAAGAAAATTTCAAAGAAATTTTTTCTTCCGTGATCAGGATAAATGCCTGCGCAAGGTCTCCCTGCAACGACAAGTAGTCGGGTTCTACGATAAAAAAAAAAGAGTGCCTACGGCAGGTTTCTGTTAGCGATCTCGAGAAGTGCCTACGTCAGACCTCTCTACAACGACAAGTATTCAGTTTGTACATTAAGCAGAGTACCTACGCTATGTTTCTCTCTCGCGATTAGGAGAAGTGGCTACGCCAGGCCTCCCTACAACATAATACTCGGTTATTAGACAAAAGAAGTGCCTGCGAAAGGTTTATCTACCGTGATCAGGTGAAATGCTAGGTCTATCTGCAATAACAAGTATTCGAGATTTATAAAAAGAAAAGTGCCTACGATCACAAGTGTTTACGCTAGGTCATCACTCTGTCCCAAGAAAGCTGTATCTGCACTTAAGTAGTAAATTCTGCATATTAAGTTTTACTACTTACTAATAATAATAATCTATACTTAATAATCTATACTAATATAATAAAGAGTGTGTTTGTTTGTTTGTTTGTAGGAGGTAATCTCCGTAACTACTCATCTGATCTTCCTGAAATTTTCAGAGTCTTACTGCGGATATGGGAAGTGCTATAGGCCATAATTTTTTTAATATTTTTAGTGGGCGTGGCACCTCCCATACAAAGTAAATTTTTAATATCCTATATATTGAGTACTATATGGAGAGCTTTGCAAATTTGTGTGAGGTCACCTATTATTGATGTATCCGGTATCGGATAAGTGGGCGTGGTACCTCCCATACAAAGTAATTACTCAATATCATGTATCTCGAGTACTATGACAGAGGTATCGGATAAGTGGGCTTCGAAAATTTTTCTTAGATCATCTATTAACGTGAGTAGTCGGACTTAAAATTGGCGGGATCGGACAAAGGGGAGTGGCACCCCCATACAGATCAAATAATAAATGTCATGTACAATCTGGAGTACTGTAATAGTGAGAGCATTCGGACTTTGCGTAAGCCCTTTCATTACGATGCGGGAGGGGGAGGGGCAGGATGTGGAGGGGGTAGCGAAGCACTACTGGTTACATCTAGTAAAAAACTCTGAGAATTATAACCATCTTGTTTTAGTTTTCATCTCTATCTTATGCAAATATAAATTTCTGCAACGACTCCGAGCTTCATACCAGTAACCAGAGGAAAACTGGTCGTTACAAGTTGTACAGGCATTAAATCAGCTCGGAGATTATGTACTAAAAAGTATTGTCTGTGTCAGTAGCATACAGAGAAAAAAGTTCTCAAATTCCACAAGACTTATCCTGGAACGAGTACCGTATTTGCCGGACGATAAGACGCATCGGACCATAAGACGCACCCCAAAATTTTATCTATAAATTTTTAGAAATAAGTATGGTTTGGACGATTTTTACAAAAAAAAAAATCCATTTTTTAATTCCTTTATTTATTTTAATTCACTTTATTATTGTAATACATAGGTAGGTATTTATTTGTAATAAGTTTATTTTTCTACATCATCTACGCTCGACTCGTTGCTGTCACTTATTAAAATGTTTTCTGAACTGCTATCGTCATCCTCACGTTGCTCTAAGACAAAATCATCTTCTGTACCGTCCATCGCGTTACTAATTCCACATTTTTTAAAAGACTTCACAATTGTTTCTTGTTTTATTTTTTCCCAAGAATTCTTTACCCAGGTGCACACTTCTGTAATTGTAGGTCGTTTCATTCTTCCTGTTGTTGTCAAATCGTGATTCGGTTTTGTCATCCATATGTTCCACTCCTTCCTCATCAAATCTTTAAATGGCTTATTTATTGATACATTAAGAGGCTGTAAGTGGCTTGTAAGGCCTCCAGGAATTACCGCTATTTCTGTGTTCATTTTTTTAAAAGGTTTTTGGTTGGATCTGTTAAATGTGCTCTAAATTGATCCCACACTAACAACGCGCGGCTTTTTGACAACGCACCCTTACTATTCGCCCATATCCTTTGTAGCCATAATTTAATGCCCATTTCATCCATCCAACCTTTATCTTGAACGTGGATTACAATTCCACGTGGGATTTCATCTTGGTAAAGTTTTTCTTTTAAAGATTATCATAGGTGGTAGCTTGCTGCCGTCCGCGCAACATGCTAGAACTACAGTATAGTGAGTTTTTTCATGACCTGTTGTTTTTATTGTCACTGATCTGGTACCTTTTGAATCCACAGTACGATTTGAAGGAACATCAAATGTTAGAGGCACTTCATCCATATTAGCAATTTGGCTAAGATCAAAGTTAAAATTTCTTCTAGCTGATTTGATAAATCTATCGAAATCAATAATTTTAGCTTCATAGTCAATCGGCATTTTTTGAGCTAGACTGGTTTTTGTACGCATTGATATCCCGTGCCTCTTCATAAATCTGGTGCACCAAGAAGTTGATCCTGTGAAATCACCAATACCGTTTGCAGACGCCCATTGCTTCGCTTCAAAAATTATCATTTTTGTAGAAACCGATATTCCATTGCTTCGGTGATTGGTTATCCAATTTTTTATTTGTATTTCAAGTCCCGGCCATTTTGCTAAGTGTGAACGAAGTGTTTTCTTGTGTTTACTGAGCCCTTTCAATTGCTCTTCTTGTTTTTTCCACTGACGAATCATTTTTTCTGTAGGTGGTGGACCAATATGTCTTTCTGCTGCTCGGTTTCCGTGTTCTTTTGCATATTTTATAACTTCTAATTTAAAGTTCACATAATAAGAAATTCTCTTTTTTTTTACACTCATTTTCTGACTTTTTAACAATTAACAAATGAATTTAAATTATCCCGTATAAAAATACTTGACTAAACCATGCGAAATACGCTACTATACTAAGTGACTATTAGAAGTTTACTCATGAAACCCTCATAAATAACATCAACAAGAGAATTCTGTGAATCCCCGATTTGAAGACGACGACAGCGTAAGCAATAACACCAACACACATAAATACTGAACGAAATAGGGAATTATGAACGAATGCATCAAAGCAACTCAAAAAAACATAAAAACAAAAAAATATTAATATTTGCCGGACGATAAGACGCATCGGACCATAAGACGCACCCTGATTTTAGGTCAAATTTTCAGAGTAAAAAGGTGCGTCTTATCGGCCGGCAAATACGGTACTTCTCAACCCCCCTCCCCTAAAGAGGTAATTTTTAAACATTCGAAAATGTTGCGACACAATAAACGAGACTTTAACCTCCCCCATTTTAACTTGCCCAAAACTTAACATATCACACCTGTACCTCTAAAGTGAGTCAACACAAAATTTACAAATTTTCAGTAGAGGCAAAAACGGTTTTTTTTTTTAATATTTACTATATATTTCATTGTAAAGAATTGCGAATAATAAGTATACAACAATAGTAGTTGGAGCGATTTTTTCAGTGATCATCAAAAATAGCTAGTTTTTTGGGTGCAACTCAAAATATGTCTTTTTAGTGGATTATAAAGAAGCTACTCCTATAACTGTATTTTTTTTTTACGAAAGACTAGAAAAACCGATGTAAGATTTTTACAGTGGATAGATATGACCACTGTGTATCGTTTTCTTGCAAAAAGTGAAAATTCAAAAATATTAAGTTGACTCACTTTAGAGGTACAGGTGGGATATATGCTCCTGATTTCATTGAATTTCGGTTTTGATATTCAGTTCGCGTTTTATCACTGCTGAAAATTACGATTTAAATGGAAACTCCTGAGATTTGTCCACTGTTTCGATGCTCATATTTTTTGAACTAATTATATGTCATTTAAAACTAGAAAACATGAATCGGATGACGCGTTCAAAAGAATTTATGAATTACCAATAAAATATCAACTTTTAGCAGCGAAATTCGGTAGAATCTATAAGCCAAGTTTCTTGAAAATCCAAAAACCTTAATTGAAAAGGTGTTTGATTCAGATTAGTGCCAAAATTAATCGAAGAATATGAATCTAAAGCACTTTGCTTTCCGTAATTCGCCAGATGAAGCGAATCTAGCCACAACGGTATAGCAATTCGCAACCGGTACAAAATTGAGCGGGTACTGAAACAGAAACTTTGAAAAGTATCACGTCTTTGGCAATACTCTTTTGCATGTTGTTCTGTGTGGGGTATCATTCCCTTGTATTGGCAATGTTCAATTCTTAAAATTATTGCCAAATTAAAATTGTTTTTGTGTTCTTGATAGTTAAAGAGAACATCGTATACTCCCATCTTCCATTATTTGGAGATGCCATTCATGATCACCGATCGACAATACATTTTCGTACATTTCCCTTAGAACTGTAAGGCAAACAGATTGCCTTTCTTTCCGATTGTTGGGCATTTGAACCTGCATGTTTCATAGTTATTATTACAAATGAGTCTCTCAATTGATCTCATGATTTCTGAAAAACCGCTCAAAATTTTTGTTTCACTACTCTAACAATCTGGAGGCTAATCGCCACATTCGATATCGAGTAAAATCAATCGAAATTCCATGTTTTGGTTTATTATTTAAAGAACATGGACAAATGTCGGATCTCGTTTCATTTTTATTCTTAACTAGGGGCCATAACTCACTAACTATGAAAGAGTAATATTATTTTTAGTATTTTATTTTGGAAAATAAGAACGAAGAAATTCGATAACGAATGCGACGATTAGACCCCTGTTATTCATTTTTTACGTAGCCTGTTTTGTATTATTATTCTCTCCAAATGCCGTATTTTACGAGGTGTTAGGGAGGAAAGCTCCTCATTTAAATTAGGAGCAATTTTTGGAATTTTTTTTATTTTTAAACTCTTTCTTTTAACTCATAATCTCTGTCTGTCTGTCTTTCGTGGGGCAACCCCATTGCCCATTATCCAATTGATCTGAAACTTGGCTCATAGTCCTGTTGTGACTACAGATTAATTTTGGGGTAGTCACGCACAGTCACGGAGTGATCTAAATGTAATTTCCCCTCATCCGATCGATCTGAAACTTGGTCCATACACTTGCTGTGAGAAGAGATAAACTTTGACTCACGCAGAGATTTAAAACGGGTTTCCCGTCATTAAATCAATCTAAAACTTGGTCGACATACTTGCTGTAAAGAAAGATTAACTCCGACATAGTCACGCACAGTCACGGAGTGGTTTAAAACCCATTTTCCCTTATCCGATTGATCTGAAACTTGGTCGATAGACTTGCTGTGAAAAAAGATTAACTTTGACATATTTACGCACATTCACGCATAGTCACGCACAGCCACGGAGAGATTAAAACCTCACTTCCCTTCATCCGATCGATCTGAAACTTGGTCCATAAACTTGTTGTGACCAAAGATTAATTTTAAAATAGTCACGCACAGTCACGGAGAGATTCAAAACTCATATGCATAAGGAACGAAAGAGTTTTAATAAAAACTTTGTTTTTATGGGTTAGGTTATTTATATGAGAGAATAGAAATGAATAGAAGATCTAATCAAACGTGAATCCCAATCAAAGGTCGGGTCTTTTTCGTGTTCTATAACAGAACCAAGTTTCATCGCGATCTGCGGATACCCCTATGTAATTCCAAATTGAGCGTTTTTAAGGGCTAATAAGAAACAGGTAAATATTGTTCGATCCAAAATGACAACAAATTTTCAAATTGTATTTCAGAAAATCTCAATTGACTTCCTGTAATTATCTATTGATTTTCAGAATACATCAATTGACTTCCAAATATTATCTAATCAATTTCAAAAAGATCTTATGTATTTCAGAAATTGTGAAATGTGTTTCAGAAAGTATTAAATTTGTTTCATAATTATCAAATTTATTTCAGAAAACATAAAATGTATTTCTGAAAATATCAATTTATACCTTACAATACAGAAAAGTTGTCATTGTGTCTATTTGTGATTAGCTGTCACAGAAAATGTTTACATACATTTGGACTTACAATACCATTTTGTAATCAGCTACGATATAAAAAACCGTAAGGAAACCGGGATTTAAGTTTTGTCTGCATCATGGCCAGTGTTGCAGTAATTTTAAATTCTAAAGTTGCTAAATTGCATCTTAGGGTTTTAAATGGAAAAATGAAAATAAAACATAAGTTTCGATTTATATTTTTTAAATTTTAATTAAAACTATTTTGAATTTATGAGATTTTATGATTTCATCGGTATTTTTTTATTATCGAATTGAGTTTTTTTAATTTCAAATTAAATATTTTTAATTTTATAGAGATTTTTCAGTTCGATTTGTGTTATCGAGTGTGACGTACGTGTCTGTGTCTGTGCGAAAAATTGAACTTAAAAATTAAATACAACTATTTCAAAAATTCCTAAACGTAATTTATTTGATTGCGATGTTGACGATATGTCTTTATCAAAGTTTCAAAAAACAAACTCTAATAATAAAAATCCAAGAAGCAATTATTGGATACCCTTACAGGGTCTGGCAAACAATATAGATGATTCCGATGACATGGAAGACTCTTATGATAACCAGAACAAAAAATTAAATAAAATCACTTTACCCCCAATAAAAGTACTGGCACAAAAAATTAATTACATTCAAGGTATCTTTAGAAAAAACGAAATTCTCAATTATTTTGTTTATAAAAAATGTCAATTGGTGTAAAAATAACATGTGACTCTCTTGTAACACACGAGTTAATCAGAAAAGTACTTGCTGAAAACAAATACCAATTTTTTTCTCATGAAAATAAAAGTGAGCGTAAATTTAAAGTTGTTATGTATGGTTTAGAAGGCCGCACAGCTGATGAAGTGAAGTCTTCTCTAAATTCACTTGGTTTCAAATGTACTGATGTTAAAGCAGTTATTAAAAAATTCAATAATTTTGATGACACTCTCTACAGTGTTTCTTTTGAGAGAGGAACGGTAAAACTTAACGACCTACGTCAACAAGTTAAATTTCTCTTTCGATGATGATTTGTTCTCCGAGCAAATAATAAGCTTAACTTCAGATTTAGTTCTAGGTCTTAAGAGTTGTAAAAATAAACATGATCAATTTAATGTAATTGCTCAATTAGCTGTTAAGTAAACCACAATAACAAACAAGTAAGAAAATTATAGTCGGTCTAGACCGACTATACGATACCCTATACCATGCGTTTAGAAACCCTATCTCTTAGGCGTAACTAACTGGACACCGTCCGTCCGTCCGTCTGTGTGTCCATGTAAACCTTGTAATTAAACTGCAGGTTACAAATATGAATATATTTTGATGCAATTTGGTATATAAGCCTTTATCGGCCATGGGATGAACGCTGTTGAAATTGGTGAGAATCGGTCCATGTTCAGACCTAGCCCCCATACAAATTACCCATATGAAATCGACATAAATTGACATAAGATCCAAATTGTCATATAGATCTTACTCAAATTGGGTTTGTATGCGTTCATTACATCCATTAATGAGTAGTCCAAAAATGATCCCTTTGACCCCATATAGAGCTGCTTCCCGATCTTCAGTTAAATCTATTAAAAAACAAAAATATTGCACTGATTCTTCTCAAATTTTGTTTGTATATATTTTTGCAAAATACAAGAGACTTTACCAAACATGATCAGGATCGGTCCATTTTTGGACCTAGTCCCTATATAGATATAGCATCCGATATGAACTTTTTCATATCTGCAGCCAAAAAAAATTAATAAAAATTCCACTCAAATTTGGTTTTTGCTTATTTTCTATGTCCAGTTAGTTGGGCCTAAGAGATAGGGTTTCTAAACGCATGGTATAGGGTATCGTATAGTCGGTCTAGACCGACTATAATTTTCTTACTTGTTTGGAATTGTCGCAGTGTTCGCAATAAATTTATTGAACTTTTTGATTTCCTTCAAAGGAATAATGT
Source organism: Cordilura impudica (assembly GCA_963682025.1). Taxonomy (NCBI): domain Eukaryota; kingdom Metazoa; phylum Arthropoda; class Insecta; order Diptera; family Scathophagidae; genus Cordilura; species Cordilura impudica. The sequence continues at coordinate 103,025,617 of OY821520.1, forward strand.
AGATATTTGTTTACTGTCTGAAACGTGGTTAAAAAATACAAATGTTTTGTTTCATCCTAATTTCAACATAGTTCGTTCGGATAGGGAGGCTTCAGTTGGAGGAGGTGTTGCAATTTTAATAAAAAAAAATATATTTCATACACAGAGTTGCCTATAATAAATACTAAGGTTATTGAAAATATTGGAATTGAATTACGATCCAACAATTTAACAAATGTGAAACTATACAGCATTTATTTTCCTGGTGGATCTTTTATTTGTTGTGGTGATCTTAATAGAAGACACCGAAATTGGGGTTGTCTGAGAGCAAACAACTCGGGTAATATTTTAAACGAATTTACCACCTTTTTTCCGAACTCAGTGATAAGTCCTGATGATCCCACATATATTCCTTCATCCTCTACCTCATCTACTTCAAATATTGATTTAGTTTTGACAAATACTCCTCATTTCGTTTCACAGCCATTTGTTTTAAACGATCTAAGTTCAGACCATCTTGCGGTTGAATTTTTATTAAACTTCAACTCAGAACGGAATAAAAACGTAGACCTAGACTATAATAAAGCTGATTGAAATAAATTTAGATCTTGCTTAAAAAACGAATTTAGAAACTTACCAATGAATTTTTAAGAAGATAATATTTCTAACATCGATGTAAAAATAAATATTGTAAATAATAAATTGTTAAAGGCTGAGACTGATTGCGTACCACCTAAAACTGATTTGGGAAATTATATTAAATTGCCAAACAGCATTTTAAATTGAATAAAAATTAAAAACTATCACCGAAGACAGTGGCTCAAGTACAGGCAGCAATCTAACCATCATTATTAAAAATAGTATTTCTGAGTTACAAAACAGGGTCTGGAACAATAGAATTTCTTCACTGAAAAAAGGAGATAAACCTTTTTGGAACATTTGTAAGGTTTTACGTAAGAAACATCCTTCTATACCACCACTTAAGCTACATAACAATACCGTAGTTTCAAACCTAGATAAAGCTAATGCGTTAGCTGAAGAGTTTACGTCTAACCATACCGTATCTTCAAATCTTGGTTCTCCATCTTATAATCATATGACATCTATTTTTATGGATCGTTTTAATAATTTCAATATTCAAAACTTAAATGATGATTTTGTGAATTATGCTTATATTATTCATATTATAAAATATTGCCCTAATAAAAAATATTGTGGTTTGGATGGAATCAAAATGATTTTAATTAAACAGTCTCCGAAATTTATCGAATACCTTATTTATGTTTTCAACTGTTGTATTAAACTTCACCATTTCCCTTCCAATTGGAAAAGGGCCAAAGGTATCCCTATTCTTAAAAACGGAAAGCCTCCAAACATGATAAATAGTTACAGACCTATCAGTTTACTTAGCTCTATAGGAAAAATCTTTGAAAAATTATCCGAGATAAACTATTATTTCATATAAATAATAAAAATATTATACCTAATGAACAATTTGGCTTTAGGAGTCTACATAGTACTTCACATCAAGTTAAAAGATTTTGTAAGTTCGTAAAGCAGGCATTCGATCGTAAAGAATCAGCAGCTCTTATTCTATTAGATGTAGAGAAAGCTTTTGACTCAGTTTGGCATGATGGTCTTATTTTTAAATTGGTTAATTTTGGGTTTCCCTTAAATCTTGTTAAACTTATAAAAAGCTTTTTAGAAAATCGTTTCTTTTGTATATCCATAAATAACGCTTTTTCGCACAATCTTAATATTCCCGTGGGAGTACCTCAGGGTTCTATAATAGGGCCTCTCCTTTATATTATATTCTGCGCAGATTTCCCGTGTCTTGAAAACTGTAGTTATTCATTATATGCTGATGATGTTGGAGTTTACACAGTGCATAATTTACCACAACAAATTATTTTAAACTTAGATCGTGCTCTAGAAAAGATTAATGGTTTCATGTTTAAATGGAAAATAAAACTTAGTGCAAATAAATCCAATTCCATATTTTTCACTAGAAAAAGGAAGCAATGTAGTTTACCACAAACGTCGTTGAATATGTCAGGATATAATATACCTTGGTCTGAACAGGTTAAGTACCTAGGAGTTGTCCTAGATACTAAATTAACTTTTCGTGATCATATTTCTTTTGCTAAAAATAAATTTAACATAGCTATAAAAATGCTGTACCCAATAATCAACAGGAATACAAATTTATCACTGGATAATAAAATTATTTTATACAAAACCATTTTTCAAGCCATACTTTTGTATGCATGCCCTGTAAGGGGTAATTGCGCAAAAACACATATTAAAACCTTACAAATCTGTCAAAACAAACTCTTGCGTATGATGTTAAAGTTGCCATGGGACTACTCCACAAACAGACTGCATTATCAGTCAAATATTATCATTATTATCATTTATTACCAATGATAAATTTAACGATCGTTGCACTATTACGGATAATCCGCTAATTTCAGGTCTTGTCGAGTGATTCTCGACATTTATTTCCTTAAAGTCAAGTAATACTAATACTATATCTAATAACTATAAGTTATGTTTTCTATTGTATACTATGTATGTATATATTGATATATGTATTGTAATTTATGTATGTATATTTTTGTTTCCTTTTTTCTTTTTCTTTTTCTTTTTTTCTTTCCTAAATTCGAAGGTTTTTAACTAGTAGCATTTTCCTTCGTTATTCTATTTTCTAAATTATCTTTTTTATTTCCAGTATTCCAATTCTGTAAATTGAGCGATCTACCAAAAACTATGTATCAAAAACTGATTTTACTACTTAAATAAATAAATAAATAAATAGAGATTTTTTAATTTCAAATATAACAGAATTAAAACATATCAATACCATTAAATTTAAAATTATATCAAGGTTCAGAAAATACACACATGAAACACACAATGTTCTGTTCAAAAGCAGCCAACACATATCTTTATTTTCATATCAATTATGTTTGTTTTTAAATTTTCTTTGGTGCCCAACACAACCATGACTGTGTTCGTTTTAATATTTCGTTATTTACACGAACATTTTTGTATCACGTACTTTTTGTTTCAATCACACATAAAGCACACATTTTTTAGTGTTGCTTTATTTGAAGTTCATGTTCTGGTACGTGTATTGAAAAAAAAAAAACAGAACATGTGCAATAAACAGGTTCGAGTTCAGTTATATTTTAAGTCGTGTTGTGGCTCGTGTAGTAAGAAAAAACAGAACATGTACAATAAACAGGTTCGAGTTCAGTTATATTTTAAACACGACTTTAAACACGACTTAAAATATAACTGAACTCGAACCTGTTTATTGTACATGTTCTGTTTTTTTTTTCAGTACACGTACCAGAACATGAACTTCAAATAAAGCAACACTCAAAAATGTGTGGTTCATGTGTGATTGAAACAAAAAGTACGTGATACAAAAATGTTCGTGTAAATAACGAAATATTAAAACGAACACAGTCATGGTTGTGTTGGGCACCGAAGAAAATTTAAAAACAAACATAATTGATATGAAAATAAAAATATGTGTGTGTTGGTCTAAGTTATGTTTGTTTACATACATGTACGAGTTTTTTATTCAGTGTGTGTTTTTTTCTGAACTCTGAATTATATATTCAAAAATAATAAAAAAAAATAATAAAAAAAAATTAAAAAAAAAAAATGTTAAAAGCAACTTTTTATTAATAAAATAACTAAGTAAGCATTTAGTATCTTTTTATAAATTTTGGATGCTAAACGACAAAAAAAAGTTGTTAAATCTAGCAACTAAAATGCTAACACGGCAACACTGATCGTGGCACCAAATTTTGAAGACGTTATTTAAAAAATGAACACATTTAAAGTTTACAAGAAATGCTACAAATGCAGTGTAATACAATTTTTTTTGAAATTCAATTTATATTTTCTGAAATGCAATTGATATTTTCTAATATACATTTTATAATTACGGAACACCTTTCATAATTTCTGAAATATATTTGATATTTTCTAATATACATTTGATCATTTCTGAAATACATTCGATAATTTCTGAAATATATTTGATCATTTCTGAACTGATACTTTCTGAAATACATTTGATATTTCTGGAAATCAATTGAAATTTTCTGAAATACGATTGATAATTACTGAAAATCGTTTGATATTTTCTGAAATACAATTGTAAAAGGTTGAAAATAGCAAGGTTAGTGCTAGAACAAAATTTCGACATGAAAAAATGGAAGAGATTGGAAAAATTTTGATAGAGATACAACAAAAACAAGCCATTTTGGAGGGAAAAAAATATATGATTCTGAGTTGATTGGTATAGTAAAAGCTTTTTTTGTACTCGTAGTTACAAACGTCAGAACCAACTTAAAATTACCTGACCACAGACTGGTGTAGCGCTTAAAAACGAAAGCTCAATTATTTGTGATCAATCATACATACTTTGATTAAATAAACAAACTACATTTAAATAAGGCCTTTGGACATTATGCCCTTGAGTTTTTGTTGTGGTAACCAAACTTCTTGCTTTGTAATTTTTTCTTTTTTTTTGGGTTATTGCCAAAAAAAATTTTAAAAAAGTTTCGAAGTGTTAATGCATTTTACAGTCAGTCATATATGCAACAACACATGCATACGTCCAAAGTACTTGTATGTATGTATGTATGTATATACGAAACTATTTTTTACGTTTACTGTTGCTTTTGTTTGGTATGCATGTTTATAACCAAAATGACATAACCGCATTCATCTTTTTTGTTTTTATTATATACACACACTAACCGTTACACTAACATCGTTACTTATTCACATATGTACGTGTGTTTGTGGGGGACTTCAAAGCCCTAACATGCATGGAAAATGATGTTAACCACCCACAAAAACAAAAATAAGTGTACAAAATAATAATAAAAAAGCTAAACATTCCCATGTTATTATTCATCCAACGTTTTATTTTTTTTTTCGAATTGAGGTACTTCCACGTGCATTTGTCGGAAAAATCGTATTTATTTAAAATTTAGTTTCTAGTAGTTTGTTGTGTCGTTGAATGAAGAATGATTGTGTGACTGTGTAGCAGTTAGATTTGTATGAACAGTAGTGTATATTTTGTTTATATTACGAGCACTAACCACTATTAATTCGTACAACAAGAATTTTTTTGACTGTGTAACATTTAAGGCCAACTTTATAATGAAATAATATTAACTACACCAACAAAGCGGTACTTATCTGGAAGTTTATTCTGTTTTCTTAAAATTCATTTAAAATGTTTGTACATTTTATAACAAAATTTTTTTAAAACTCAAATTAACCGATAGTTCAATATATTTTATAAAAATTGTTGGATTACTGATAACACTGTGGAACAAATTCAGCTTAGCAAAAGTTAGGTCGATTCTGACAGTGAGGCTAAATTAGAAGACCCGTATCGCGGCGTTTGTTTATATTAGTTCGAATTTTTTTTAATCGACCTTCGAACTTTGCAGTCAAATGCCGATTTTCAGCATATTGTTTATATGGTTTTTTGGCTATAACTCGTCGACTAATTGATATTTTTTCAATCTGTAAAAGCCAAATTATTGCTAGAGACCTGTGCAACAATTAAAACTTTTAAAAAATTGATTTAGAAAATTTTTGTGGTGGTTATGAAAAAAAATGTTGGAAAAATTATTTTGTTTTCATGCTTTTTGAAAATTTTTTCCACAAAACTAAGTCTTTTTTGCTTTCTGTTTGATCAATAATATGCTTCTCAGTTTCTTCAATAAATTTCATTTGAAAAGAAAATGGTCTTAGTCGATAATTTGCGTTAAAAATCCCAAAACCATTAAATAAATAGCGGTTTAGGTAGAAGTAATTAAAAAGGGAAGTTCCAAGAATTAGGAATTAGTAAAACAACTTTTTTGTTTTCAACCACCGCACAGGTAGCGATCTTTTTTTATTTCGTACAAGCAAAATAATTTCAAAAATGAAGATTCAGTTAAGACTCGAAACTCAGCCGAAGCTGATGTCTTTTAATTTTCGCTCGGTCGTGATAATGGACCATTTTTGTAATGTTTGCGGACGTTTCATAGCAAGCGATGAAAAATGTGACAATGCGAGAGATTTTTTTTTTTGGAAGCCTATAAACAATATTTCTCGCAAGAGTTTATCACTGACGTATACTATGCCCCTAAAAAAGTTTGCTTTAATTGCTATTCAACTCTTATGCAATGGAAAAGTGAAAAGAAGAAAGCTATGCCTTTTGGTATACCAATGATGTGGTTAGATAACAGCCCGCATCAAGAAGAAAATTGCTATGGATGTATCAACTACCATAAAACTTTGAATAGAAGGAAAGCAAAGAATAAAACTTATGTAGCAGTGCCAAGTGTCCAATTACCATTACCGCACTCAGAATTCGTTCCAGTACCAACATACCGAAGTATTGATCTTCAAACAGATATCAGTACTACAACCGCCGCTGCTACATCCATGGATTTCTTCTCAGAATACGACCTTGGTGAAGGTACATCCTATGAAACATCAAAGGACCCAATCCTAGTCACACAAAACCAATTGGATGGAATTGTTGCAAATTTGTGTTTGACTCAGAAAAAATCAGAACTACTGGCTTAATTTTTGAAATGAAATAATTTGCTGGCGAAAGGTACCAAAGTAACAGCATAACGAAAACGCCAAAAAGAGTTAGAAAAGTTCATCAATGTGAATGATGCAAAAAATTTCGCTTATTGCAACGATATTGAAAAGTTAATGGAGACGATAGGGTTAACCTATAAAAAAGATGATTGGCGTTTATTCATCGATAGTTCACTAATCAGCTTAAAAGTTGTGCTTTTGCACAAGACAAATAGAATGCCTTCTATTCCGATCAAGGTTCAGAAAATACACACATGAAACACACAATGTTCTGTTCAAAAGCAGCCAACACATTTCTTTATTTTCATATCAATTATGTGCGTTTCAAAATTTTCTGCGGTGCCCAACACAATCATGACTGTGTTCGTTTTAATATTTCGTTATTTACACGAACATTTTTCTATCACGTACTTTTTGTTTCGATCACACATAAACCACACAGATTCGAGTGTTACTTTATTTGAAGTTCGTGTTCTGGTACGTGTACTGAAAAAAAACAGAACATGTACAATAAACAGGTTCGAGTTCAGTTATATTTTAAGTCGTGTTCTGGCTCGTGTACTAAGAAAAAATAGAACATGTACAATAAAGAGGTTCGAGTTCAGTTATATTTTAAATTCGTGTTCCGGCTCGTGTACTGCGAAAAATTTAAACATCAATTCGCGATCTGATACACCCCGATAAAAACGACGACAATTGTTTCAACCAAATTTATTAAAATTTTATTGACCCTTTTTTATGACTTACATTGCAAATTTTTTACAATTGTCAAATATTTTAAAATTTTATTGGCCATTTTTTTGTGATTTACGTTGAAATTATTTACAATTGTTTTTATTGACTGGTTTTTATTTTAATAAAAGATGGTAATAAAATACTTAAGACACAAAAACTGCACACTGCACTTAAATCTTTCTTGCAGGTTTCAATCAGACATGTAAATTTTTTCGTTTCGCTATTAAAAGTTGCGTATTTTTTATAGCAAAACTTATTTCTGTTATTGCTTTCCAATTTTTTTAATTTTCAAAAAATATTTGCAATTTACACAATAACACAGTTCACTTATAGATCACGATCTAATGAAAACTGAACCACTTTTAATGAATAAATGACTCGCTATTTATCGCAAAATCAATTGCGTGAAATTGTAACACTTGCAAGCAATTGTAACGTAAGTCATAAAAAAGGGACAATAAAATATGAAAATATTTTTTTGGGTTTTTTTTATTGACACTCTATTGTGTTTTTACGCAAAAAATCCCAAAAAATCATTGAGAAAAGGATTGTGCATTGACACTAATTGGTTCGCATATTAAGGGTGGGTGATTGTGTTTTTTATAATGCAAACTTTGTTTGTGTCTAAAGTTATTTCTTAAAAAAAAAAAATGTTTGCAAAAGATCCTAACAACCAACAAGTGTGTCTTTTATGCCGCAAAATTGGGTTTTTCGTCTATGACACTAATTGGTTGCGCAAATAGGGGTGGGTAATGCAAAAAAACCTAACAACCAACAAGTGTAACTTTTATGATGCTAAATAGTTTTTGTGTCTTAAGTATTTTATTACCATATTTTATTAAAATAAAAACCAGTCAATAAAAACAATTGTAAATAATTTCAACGTAAATCACAAAAAAATGGCCAATAAAATTTTAAAATATTTGACAATTGTAAACAATTTGCAACGTGTCATAAAAAAGGGTTAATAAAATTTTAATAAATTTGGTTGAAACAATTGTCGTCGTTTTTATCGGGGTGTATCAGATCGCGAATTGATGTTTCAATTTTTCGCAGTACGCGAGCATGAACACGAATTTAAAATATAACTGAACTCGAACCTCTTTATTGTACATGTTCTAGTTTTTCTTAGTACACGAGCCAGAACACGACTTAAAATATAACTGAACTCGAACCTGTTTATTGTACATGTTCTGTTTTTTCTTAGTACACGATCCAGAACACGACTAAAAATATAACTGAACTCGAACCTGTTTATTGTACATGTTCAGTTTTTCTTAGTACACGAGCCAGAACACGACTTAAAATATAATTGAACTCGAACCTGTTTATTGTACATGTTCTGTTTTTTTTTTCAGTACACGTACCAGAACACGAACTTCAAATAAAGCAACACTCGAATCTGTGTGGTTTATGTGTGATCGAAACAAAAAGTACGTGATAGAAAAATGTTCGTGTAAATAACGAAATATTAAAACGAACACAGTCATGATTGTGTTGGGCACCGAAGAAAATTTAAAAACAAACATAATTGATATGAAAATAAAAATATGTGTGTGTTGGCCTAAGTTATGTTTGTTTACATATATGTACGAGTTTTTTATTCAGTGTGTGTTTTTTTTCTGAACTCTGATTCCGATTGCGTATAGCACTGACACTAGTGAAAATTTCGATAATTTGAAACACATTCTGGAAGTAGTCAAATATAACGAACACCAGTGGCGCATTTGCTGCGACCCCAAAATAGTTTCATTGATTACAGACTTAACAGCATCTGGCCGTCCAAAATATCCGTGTTTTTTGTGCGATTGGGATTCACGATATGGAGAAGGTATTAAAGGAAGAAACCAGTACAAACAGCATAACTGGAATAGTCGCATTGGATGGAATTGGCCTAAAGACAATAGGCTACATGAAAGTCTTGTTCCTGAAATGAAAATTTTGTTGCCGTTGCTCCACATTAAACTTGGCATTGCAAAAAATTTTTTCAAATGTATCGCAAAAAGACCAGCAGTATTCAACCGCTTAAAAGACATTTTCCCAAGACTAAGTAACGCCAAAATTCAGGAAGGGGTTGTTAATGGTCCCGACATACGGAAACTAATGAGTCGAGAGATTTTGACCAAGTTCTGACAGACCGAGAATTAAATGCATGGCTCGCATTGAAAGCAGTCATTAAAGGACTTTTGGGTAAAGAACGCAAAGAAAACTACAGGCAATCTGTTGCAAACATGTTGGCAGCTTTCGATGAAATTCGGGTTAATATGTCGTACAAAATTCATCTCTTGCATCAGCATCTTGATCAACTCGCTCAACAGTTGCGAGCGAACGTTATCACCAAACTGCGCTTCCATTTGAAATAAGGTAACTATAGAGTGTGCATATTTTGAATTCCTAGATTTTTCTAATATCTTTGTCAGAGTGCACAATTTAAACATGTTAACGATTGAAAACTATTTTCGTTTCAGGTACAGAGGAAAGAAATCTCCAGATGCAATACTCGCTGAAATTTGTTGGTGGTATGAAAACACCTTTGAAGAAGAGGAAGACGAGGAAAAAGAGGAAGAAGGGGAAGACAAAGATGAAATTCCAGAATATCTGTTGGACGAAATTATCGACCTTTCTGATGATGATGACGATGACCAAGATATTAGAGAGAGTAGTGATGTTGATCCACAGCCGCCTGCTAAAACGGCAACTGGCCAAATCATTAATTTAATTTATTTAATAACTAACATTTCAAAAATATATTTCTTTTCATTTTTTTATAATTTCTTTTTCAATGTTTCTTCAAAACCAACACTGAACAAAATTGGTACATAAAAAATGAGAAGTAAATTAATATTAACCTGGAAAACGCAAGTTTTGTATTATGATTGTTTTCCTTTCAAATGAAATTTATTGAAGAAACTGAGAAGCATATTATAGATCAAACAGAAAGCAAAAAAGATTTGGTTTTGTGGAAAATATTTTCAAAAAGCATGAAAAAAAAAATAATTTTTCCAACATTTTGCTTCATAAGCACCACAAAAATTTTCTAAATCAATTCTTTAAAAAATTTTAATTGTTGCACAGGTCTCTAGCAATAATTTGGCTTTTACAGATTGAAAAAATATCAATTAGTCGACGAGTTATAGCCAAAAAACCATATAAACAATATGCTGAAAATCGGCATTTGACTGCAAAGTTCGAAGGTCGATTAAAAAAAAATTCGAACTAACATAAACAAACGCCGCGATACGGGTCTTCTAATTTAGCCTCTATTTTCATCCCTCACTCTCAGAATCGACCTAACTTTTGCTAACCTGAATTTGTTCCACAGTGTAATTCGCTCAGTGTAAATAATTTCGGCTTAGAAAATTTCTAACATTTAAAATATAAATAAAAAATAAAATTTATCGTTATAAAAGAGTAAAGAAATGACAGAGAAGAAAAAAACGCGATCTTCTTCATGTTGTTTCATTTTCAATTATGATTGCTTGTAAAACGATGCCACGTGATAAGCCAGTTTCTGAACAAATTCGATTTTTAGTTATTGACAAATTCAAATCGGAAAAGAGCTATTTCAAAATATCGATTGATCGTCATAACTCAAAAATATTTTAACGTAGTCAGCGAACATTAATATATTGGAAAATTTTATTACATTTGATTGTTCATTTATAACAAATAAGAAAATTGTGTTCGGTGTAGACCGACTATTCGATACCCTATATTATACGTTTAGAAAACTTGCCTTAGGTCCAACTAATTTGGTATAGAAAATAAGCAGAAACCAAATGTGAATGGAGGTTTTTATTAATTTTGTACCTGCAGATCGTAAAAAGTTCATATCGGATGCTATATTTATATGGGGACTAGGTCGAAAAATGGACCGATCCTGACGATATTTAATAGTCACAAATTTCTTGCAAAAATATACAAACTAATTTTTTTTTTTATAGATTTAAGTGAAGATCGGGATGCAGCTTTATAGCGGAGCTATGACTAATAATTTTCCGATAGGGTTCATTTTTAGACAACAGATTAATATGTGTAATAAACACACATAAACTAAATTTGACCTAGATCCTACATTACAATTTGAATCCTTTGGCAATTTAAGTCGATCTCATAGGGGTCATTTATATGGCGACTAGGTCCGATAAAAGCTTATATATCAAATTTCATCAAAATAACATCATATTTGCGACCTGAAATTTGATTCCAAGGATTACATGGATACACAGACGGACAGGCGGACGGACGGGCGAACATCGCTAAAACGACTTAAAAAGTGATTCTGAGTTGAACGATGTAATAAAAGGTGGGTCTAGTTCAAATATTTTCGGTAGTTACAAATATCAGCACAAACTCATCATATCCTGACCAGTATATCCAAAGTTTAAACCTCTATGATTCGAGCAATATACAATATTTCTAAATAAAATTAAATACGTTGGATAGACCTTCAAAACACCCGTGAGAGATGTTTACAATTTCGTGAGAAGTTTAGGTTTGAGAGTGGAAAATACTTAATTTTTACTTCTAAGTTTATCAAAGTGCCCCTTAGACTACAAATTTTTACCGTGAATAATGTTTTTTAGGAAGGTCGTACTCTTCGGAAGCGATTTATCTGGTTTTGTGAAAACAAAGCAGCAAATAAAAACAAAATAAAAAAATTTATGTTCATAACCTCATTTTTTGGATAAAATCTTTTTAAGCGACTCTGACCTCTGACCTGAAAAAAAAATTTAAAAAAATTCTGAAAAGTCTTATGGGCCATAAGAATTCATATTTCGCATTCAGAGTTGCAAACATTATAAAAAAAAACCTTGGCTTTAACCCTTAAATGCATAGCGTAGCCATTTAATAACCAACCCAATTTTGCATTAAAAACCCCCTTTGGGACATAAAAACGTAATTTCGTGAATTTGGGCCTCTTTCATACACACTCTTCTAATATTTTGCTAAACTGGTTTGGGCAATTAACGAAAAAATAATAGTTTTGCTGTTTATATTCGTTGAAATTCTTACATACTTGTTTTTTCCGAAAAGTGCAATTAAAAAAAATTAAAATGTCTGAAGTGTGTTATTCCTCCCAAAAAATTCATTTTGGATTTGACTAAGGTATATTTTATTAATATCAATAATAAAACTTGTAAAAACATTATTAAAAACTATTAGTAATTCGTTATTACTGTTTGTAGCCATTTGGCTACATCGTGTATTTATTGATAAAGTAATGTGACAATTTTTCCGTTAATTTATTTTGTTTCGTTATTTGTTATTACTTATTAATATTTGCTTTAATTTTCTAGATAGTGATACAGAATATTTTTTGAAAATTTTCATTGGTAATGACATTGAAGACGAAACAGATTTTTCCGATTATGACAGTATGGAAGATCCAAATTTTCAACCTGATATGAGTATTTTTGATGAGCCAGAATATGCAGACAAGATTTCTGGGACCGCTTCAACTAGTTCATCAAACTGTACCCCTTCCACATATTCGGCGGCAAAGTCAAAGAATATTGTCTGGAAAAAAGATGGAACAACGCCTTTCCATTGATAAGCAAATGTGTTCTACAAAAGTGAGGCATTACATGAAGCAATATATGCCGAGGAAGCCTCATAAATCGGGATTTAAGCTTTTTTTTATTGGCTGGGGTTTCTGGATTTGCGTACAATTTTGAGATTTATTCTGGCCTAATAGTGAACCTGATCTTGATGCCAAATCAAATATTATTCTACGTTTATCACGGATTATTCCTAAAAATCAAAATTATAAATTATAGCAGGATAACTATTAGTCAGCTCTTCCGTTAATGGTGCATTTGATCAAAGAGGGAATCTACACGTTAGGTACCATACGGAGAAATCGACTACTAGATTTGAATATGTGAATATGTGCAAGGACAACAAGTGTGTGACCCTTATTTCGTCATTTGCTGGAACACAGCCAGAAACTTCTGTTAAGAGACATGATAGAAAACAAAAAAGAATATTGAGGTAAAATTTCCACATGTAATAATGGAATATAATCGTCGTATGGGCAGTGTTTATCTTTTGGACAGCCTAATGGGACGTTACAAAATCCACTTAAAAAGCAGAAAATGGTATCTGAGACAATTTTACCATTTGCATGATTTGACAAAGGTAAATTCTTGGTTAGCATACAAAAGCGTTCTTAAGCAAAATGGGATTATGGACTCCGAAATTCTTAATCAAGCAAAATTCCGAGCTAAGGTAGCAGCGTGCTTGTGTAAAAAACAAAAAACAGCAAATAAAAAAAGACAAAATAACCTGCACTGCATACTCCGCCTCAAGATATTCGACAGGACCATTATGGTCACTGGCTCGTTACTGTGGACGATATGAGATGCAAATTTCCAAATTGTAAAGGTTTCACAAGAATAAAGTGCGAGAAATGTGTGCTTTTATTAAGCGATATGAAAATTTTTAAAGCAATTTTTATACCCTATACCACTATGGGGTTTGGGTATAATGACTTTGTGCTGCTGTTTGTAACAACCAAAAATATTTGACCTAGACCCATCTTTAATTATACCGATCGAATCAGAATCACTTTCTGAGTTGATTTAACAATGTCCGTCCGTCCGTCCGTCTGTGTGTCCATGTAAAACTTGTAATCAAACTGCAGGTCGCAAATATGAATATATTTTGATGAAATTTGGTATATAAGCTTCTATCGGCCATGGGATGAACGCTATTGAAATTGGTGAGAATCGGTCCATGTTCAGACCTAGCCCCCATACAAATTACCCATATGAAATCTACATAAATTGCCATAAGATCCAAATTTTCATATAGATCTTAATCAAATTGGGTTTGTATGCGTTCATTACATCCATTAATGAGTAGTCCAAAAATGATCCCTTTGGCCCCGTATAGAGCTGCTTCCCGATCTTCAGTTAAATCTATTGAAAAACAAAAATATTGCACTGATTCTTCTCAAATTTTGTTTGTATATATTTTTGCAAAATACAAGAGACTTTACCAAACATGATCAGGATCGGTCCATTTTTGGACCTAGTCCCCATATAGATATATCATCCGATATGAACTTTTTCATATCTGCAGCCAAAAAAATTAATAAAAATCCCACTCAAATTTCGTTTTTGCTTATTTTCTATGTCCAGTTAGTTGGGCCTAGGAGATAGAGTTTCTAAACGCATGGTATAGGGTATCGTATAGTCGGTCTAGACCGACTATAATTTTCTTACTTGTGTTTCTGTATTTTTTCGGAGGGAGTAAAGTTGTATCATAAAGTTACTGATTCGCCAGTGACGGTTGATACTTCGCACATGCCTATAACCTACCTCCAAGTGTTGCTACCGGGCAACGCTAGGCAAAGCCAGTTAATTCTGGTGATTATTCCTAGCGGCTAAAGGTTAAGGTCAGGTCCACCAAGTACTATTCTATTTGGGGAATAACTTGGTAGCGGCTAGTATGTGGCCAGACTGGCAACGAATCCTTACCTGAGGCTATAAATAGGTACCACGTGTGAGCTATGAGCCCAAGGTTACTTCACAGCGTTGTCAAAGGCAAAGGCAGCACAAGCAAAAACATAAAACTGGAGGTGTGAAAACCTACCAGATGTAATGGTTGTCACATCTCATAATTGTGTTGGTGTCCCAAGGTGCAAATGATGGTAAAGATGTCACATGAGCGAAAAGGAGGTCGGGTGTGGGTGCGTCAGTGATCCTGACAAGATACCATGACGGAGGAATTTGAGCGAGAGGGTGGGTCGAAGACGAGTCAAAGGCGTTTGAGGCAGGTGCACATGTCAATACAGCGTCCAAGACGAGTCGGAGACCAGTTGAAAAGCGAAGTACGGAATGTTGACGTAAGCATCATCTAGCATGATGGCGCCGATTAGTAAGTTCGGAGCGTAGTAGACGAATGAAGGCATCAGTCGAAAAATTCAAAGCTGTGAATGGGTGAGCTAGTACCAGTCCTAGCAAAGATGACCATTATGGTAGAACTAGTAGGCAAGAGGGTAGGATAGAAGACGAGTCCAATGGCGCTTGAGTCATTTGACAATACAGCGTTTCGCGGATGAGACGGATATCGGTTGAAAAGTTGGTACGGAACGTTGTACATATCAGGGCCAGCTGATAATAACAGCTAGTAAGAACGAACGTAGTAGACAAATGTGCGGTTATTGAAGGTATGTGTTTTTGCAAGTGCTGCTGATGACCGACAACAACGTTGTACCCTTAAATAGCTTTTTTGGGAACGGCCCCTCGGGGAGTTTCGTGGTGATTGTTGTAGCCCAAAATCGCGGGAAGAATACAGTTCGATGTGGAGTTGCATTCAACCGGGTTTTACGACCCATAGAATAGACGGCTTTTAGATCGGGCCAACCAAATAGCAAAGGGAGGAGAGTGTGCCAAATCATTTCTCCTAGCTTGCTATCCATTTAAGGAAGGGGCGCCAGTGGACGCATTGTATCTCACCTAGTGCTAAAAACAACGTGTGGTTAAGTCGACTAGACAGGCACTTATGTACTTTTTTCGGAATATAGAGTACAAGTCTTTAGCAATAACATGTAAAAAAAATGATTTAAAAAGAAGATATCGTGCATTTAAGGGTTAACAAATTTAAAATAAATTACAGTTTTGACGCATTTGAGAATATTTCACAGATATCCGTCGGTGATGCCAGTAAAAGGCATATAATATACATATGTATATAGTATAAGACTGCTTCAAGCGCTCAGTTAAATTTCCAGCTAGCCTTATGGCCATATTGCAAGAAAATCGCATTCCATCCATCAGTACCAGAGCTATTGACTGCGGTGAATATGTATTCATATGATGGAGTATATGAAATACTCATTATCAAGCACAGAATTTACCATTGCTAATCAATTGGCCTATAATAACTATTTAATAAAAGTAAGAAATAATCCAAAGGCATTTTATAAATTTATCATTTCTAAAAGACGTACTACGGAATTTCCATCAGTTATGAAGTACGGTAATTTAGAATCTTCAGATGATAACTCCATAAGTAATATATTTGCAGACTTTTTTGCATCAACTGATTCTTGGACATATTTAATAGAAACAATCAGTATCAGTATACATATAAAGGGTCCGCCATCAACGTTTTTTTTTTTTTTCAACTAGTGCTTATTTTGTGAATGGTAACACTTAGCTCATGTCTGATTTGACAAATAATTAGTTTTATCCTTCCGTTGAACGAATATGGTTGTGTATACGCTTGAACAACGCTGGGAAATATTGCGACATTACTTTGAAAATCATGGTAATGTTGCACAATGTGTGCGAAAATTGGGTACGGATTTTGGAAGAAGAGAAGCACCGTCAGCTCCGTATGTTCGTTATCTTGTGAAAAAAGTGAAAGAAACTGGCATCCTCATCGATAAACCAAAGCGTGAAAAGCCAAAAACAGTGCGTACACCCGAGAATATTGCTGCTGTGGCAGAAAGTGGGCGTGAGGCGCCATCAACATCAATTCACCGTCGTTCTCAGAATTGAACATTTCTGAGGCATCATTGAGACGAATTTTGTATAAAGACCTTGGTATGACGGCATACGAAGTCCAATTGGTTCGGGAGTTGAAGCCAACTGACCATCCAATGCGTTTTCGCTTCGCTAAGTGGGCCTGCGATCGACTAACAGAAGATGTCGATTTTGCCAAAAAAAAATCATCTTTTCAGATGAAGCTCATTTTGATCTTGGCGGGTATGTAAACAAGTAAAATTGTCGCATTTGGGGCACAGAAAACCCGCATGCATACATTGAAAAACGAGTCACTGTTTGGTGCGGATTTTGGTCCAGAGGCATAATTGGGCCATTTTTCTTCGAAAATGAGCAAGGAGTGGCCGTTACAGTCAATGGCGATCGTTATCGGGCCATGTTGAACGAATTTTTGTTCACAAATATTGAAGAGGAGGATATTGGCAACATTTGGTTTCAACAGGACGGCGCTACGTGCCACACAGCCGAAGCTACACTCGATGTTTTGCGCCCTGTTTTTGAAGATCGCACTATCAGCCGCAGAGCTGATGTCGTTTGGTCACCTCGGAGCTGCGATTTGACACCGTTGGACTATTATTTGTGGGGTGCCCTCAAAGATAACTGTTACGCCAACAAGCCAGAGACAATTGACGCTTTAAAGGACAATATTCGTGAAGCCATTGGTGAAATACAGCTGCACACAATCGATAATGTGCTTAAAAATTGGACCGATCGTGTAGGCTACTGCATGGTCAGCCGAGGCAGCCATTTGAATGAAATTATTTTCCATTATTAACCGGAAGGATTGTACTTTCAAATAAAAAAAGAAATTTGAGATAATATTCAGTAGTTTTTTTTTTTGGCATTTTCAAAAAAAAAAGTTATTTGGCGGACCCTTTATAATACCGGAATCTTCAATTATTGTTATTGTCGTATGCTGCTGGTCCTGACGGTGTTCCCAGCTGCATTTTAAAGCATTTTCCTTTGACTTAAATGTTTAACAAATCCCTTAAATTGGGTGACTTTCCTCCCATTTGGAAAGAATCATTTATTATTCCCTTGTTTAATCTGGATCTATAGCTGGTATTTCGAATTATAAAGGTATTGCTATTCCAAAACCATTTGAAAAATTTACATGTGACACGTTGTCACATCATGTTTCCTCTATCATATGTATCTCCAAGTTAACATGGATTCTGGAAGTCACGCTCTACAATAACAAATCTTTTAGAGCTCACAACTTTGGTAATCGAAGGGTTTATCAATATGTAACAAACAGATGTTGTATATAATGATTTTAGCAAGGCATTTGATAAAGTAAATCATGATCTATTGTTGTGTAAGCTTGGTATATCGCTCATAAAATGGCTTGGATCATATTTAAAAGATGGAAAACAATGTATTTAGTTTCGTAACTCGTATTGCAACAGCACAAACGTATTATCAGGTGTACCTCAAGGTACGCTATTTATAAACGATCTTCCTGCTGTAATTAAACACTCAAATACATTAATATATTCAGATCATGTAAAAATAATTTTTACCCTCAACAATCTTGATCAACAATCACTTTTATAAATTAGCTACTTGGTGTAATATTAATCTAATGGACCTAAATATCAAAAATGCATATATACAATTTTTACAAGATCAATTAAAATTAATGGTCGGTATATCATGAATAATGCAGTGCCTGATTTAGTGGATTCATTCAACGACCTATTCGTACTTCTGGATAAAAAATTCGACTTTAAAAGTCTTATTTCGCTAACAATAAACAAAGCTACTGGTGTACTTAGGTTCATTAAACTTTGCTCTAAAGAGCTTTCGGATCCGTATACGACAAAACAATTGTTTACTACCTTGGTAAGACCAATACTCGAATATGGGTCTGTAGTCTGGGATCGGCAATACCATGTACATCCGAACAAAATTGAATCAGTTCAAAAACAATTTTTGTTATTTTGTCTTCATGGCTTAGGCTGGAATCCAAAAGTTAGGTTACCATCTTACGAAAATCGTCTGGCTCTAATTAAGCTTCCTACATTGAAAAGTCGCAGACATATGCTAAATGTTGCTTTCCTGTTAAAACTGTTAAATGGTAGTCTTAAATCCGAATTTCTTATCTACAAAATAAATATAAATATTCCTTTTCGATCATCAAGAAATTATAACTTTCTAACTACCAAATATTAATGCACGAACAATGCTAATTTTGATCCAGTTCGCAGAATTTGTGATGAGCTGTATGTATCAGTTTATTAATTTTACTAAAAGTTTGGATATTGTGAATAATTTTATATTACACTTAAATGCAATAAATTAATGGAATTAAAAAAATGTTACCTAAATGTTAATTTGTTAAATATTTAATCTATATATATAAAAATGAATCGTGGTTTGTACGTCCGCTTAAAACTTGAAAACTACAAGACCAAAAGGGATACTTTCTTCTGCGAGTTTGTTTGTTACTGCCGCGCGAAGGTTTAGGAAAAAAGAAAAGTACAAAAAGTCTCAACAGATGGCGCTGTACGCGGTTATTCCATTTTAACATCATAAATATTGAGTACTATGAGAGGGAGAGCTTTGTAAATTTGTGTGAGGCCATCTATGATTAATATAGATAGTCATACCGAAAATGGTCGGTATGGGTTAAGTGGGCGTGGTACCTCACATACAAAATTAATTTTTAACATCATATATCTTGAGTACTGTTTTAGG
Source organism: Cordilura impudica (assembly GCA_963682025.1). NCBI lineage: Eukaryota > Metazoa > Arthropoda > Insecta > Diptera > Scathophagidae > Cordilura > Cordilura impudica. Next base: position 103,045,182 of record OY821520.1, read on the forward strand.
GAGAGCTTTGTAACTTTGTATGAGGTCTTCTATTATTGCTGTGAGTTGCTGTGAGTAGCCGTTGTAAACATTAGCGTTATCGGAACAGTGGACGTGGCACATACAAAAAAATTAATCACTGAATATCAGACTTAATATCATGACAGGAAGAGCTTTGATACTTTATGTGACGTCATTTGTTATTAGTGTAAGTACACCTGACGAAAATAGGCTGGATCGGATAAGTGGGCGGTGTACATCCCCTACAAAGTGCGGATTAAATATTATGTACATATATCGAGTATAATGATAGGGAGAGCTTTGCAAGTTTGTGTGAGTTCATCTATTATTTCTGTGATTAGCCCTGGCGAAAATGTGCGGGATTAGACAAGTGGGCGTGTCACCTACCGTATAAAATAAATTTTCAAAATAATAAAAGTATCTTGAATAATATAAAAGGGAAAGTGAAGATAATTTGTGTGAGTTCATAGGTTATTAGTGTGAATTATTAGTGTGAGTGTGAAATTGTGCGGAATCGGATAAATGGGTGGGGTTAGTTCCATAAAAGTAATTATTGAACTTTAATATATTGGATCGTTTTGAAGGAAAATGTTTAAGAGAAATGGCAATTCCAGCAGCATAACAAAAATTGAAATTTCCGCAATTCTCATTCAAGTCAATTGCAACTGCTGTAGTATAAGATGAAGGAGTGAATTTATCAAAAGACTTTTTAATGTACTTTATTTGCCAGGTCTTCCATCAAATTAATTGGAAAGTTGGATCTTAAAATAATATACATAAATTTATGCTTACATAAGCGCTTCAATTTAAAAAAATTGGTCTATTATTGAATAACTGTTTCTTTAAAAATACATATTCTTTTTGACTTTGGGATAATTTTTATCATTTTTATAACGATGCCAAGAAGAGTTCATGGTAACATTGGCCGTCGTTGTCAGAATGCAACGCAGCATCTAAATGTCGCAATACGTCGAACGGAAGAGGAACGTGCTATTGGAAGGGAATCAGTTCGACCAGAATGGTTGGAAATCGTGCGCGACAGTCAGAAGAGATCAACGAAGCACAAAATGAGCAGCAATGATTGAAGAGAAGAGAAGTTCGTGCTCGGCAAAGTGATGAAGCCAGATCACAATGTGCGATATGAGCCCAACATTCAATACAGTTCGCACACATTGGTTCAATTCGGCCAGATATCTGTTCAAAGGTGTTCACTTCTCAGTGAAACTTGCATTTGCGATGACAATAAACAAGTCACAAGGACAGTCCCTGGAAGTGTGCGGCATAAATCTGAAAATGTCATGCTTTTCACACGGCCAGCTATATTGTTCTATTCTTTTTTAATTAATATTTGATTTTATTCTATTTTCGCCAAATGTTGGACGGGACGAAGACCGTCGGGTCAACTATCCGTATAATTATAAGATATTGAATTCAACCGAATTCAAAAAGTGTTATATTCAAATTATATTATTGCGTCATCTGTTAATTTTCGATAAAAAAAAAGAGTTTCGAATTTATTTCAATCAAAAAATCTCTTTTGGACAAAGCGAAGTTTGCCGGGTCAGCTAGTTATATATATATATTTATATTCCATAGATTGAATAAATAAAATAAATGATCGTGCATCTTCCCATACAACAAAATCAACACAAAAAGTGGCTCCAAGAAAATAGAGTTGATGTTCTGGATTGGTCATCATCTAGCTCAGAATACGTTGAGAAATTAGCTACAAATAAATCTTAGCGGTTTAAAAGCAAACTTAGGACTCTATAACTCCTGAAAAGTGTAAGAATTCGATAAATACAATGGCAAAGCGATTAGAAGTTGTTTTAAAAAGCAAAGGTGACGCTACACAGTTTTAAACTAGAATATTATCCACTGTACGAATTAATAGTGCTCAAATTATTTTTAATTAGAATTTTTTTGAAGCATTGTGTCAGAATATCTGTGGTCACAAGCATTAATCGCCTAAGTCGAAAATGATGCTTTGGAGAAAAATAACTTTTTATATAAATGTAATCAGGCTTCATTACGACTTTGGTCAGTATATTTTAATTAATATCTTTTTAATAAATAGTGTTAGAGAACTGGGGATTTCACGTAAATATAAAGCGTTTTTAGTAGAATATGATAGTATACATAACACAAATCATTCTTAAGTCGACTTAGGCGATTATCGCTTGTGACCACAGATATGTGCACATATTTTTTATAAATTTAAAGATAATACGAGTATATCAACCATTCAGAAAAGTGCAAGAGTTTGTGTTATAGTCGATTATAATTCGCAAAATGTGTAGTCTAGAATGTTGTATTGTCAAAAAGAAGACTTGGTGTACGAATTAATAGTGATTAGGGCTCGTATATTTAACTATAAATGACTTGAATAAGAGTTAGTAGAAGACAAGGGTGTGATAGACAAATGACATAGAGTTCAAGTAGCATGTTAACAAAAATACGTGCTGCTGTAATGGTTTTTCAATAATGAGAGAATTTCAAATACAATTCATACACATTTTGTAGACTTGTTTGTACCGTGTACAGTGTGTATTTACTTACTTACTACTTACTTAAGTAAAACTAACTATTGTATATGAAAGTGTTTGTTCGTACGTATTTACATTTAATTGTTGCCAAATTTTCAATAGGTATTAATTCAACAATTAATTGGGTTAATTAAATTTTATTGATATTATGTAATGAGAAATTCATGGAATTCAAATTGAAATCAACAATCAATCATTTTATTCAGGTCGGACTAGAAATTCACATTTATACGAAAATATATATCAAATTAATTTTGTTAACATTTGTATGTAAATCTGAAAAAAAAAAAACAATCAGAAAAAAATATGGTATACATCAAGAAAACACTGTATACAATTTTCGGACCTTTATATTATAGTACCATTTAAATCTATAATATTAATAGGCTAGGCGATTTTTTGTGACCGACGTTTTGTTCTACCGTTTTATTCCGATTTTGACCAAACGTATATTATTTGAAAAGTATTTCTTTTTAGATGTTCACCAGATTTACAGATTTTTAAAATTTTTCCTTTATTTTGAGTAAATTGCATTTGAAATTGCTACTAACACATACATAAAATTATACATATGCTATGTGTGTATTTATTAAATTTGTTAAAGTGTTGTTGAGTTTGTTATCTTCATTCCCAATAATAATAAACCAAAAAAGTGTTGGTTTGTGAATTGGCTAAGTTGCCTAGAAATTGCACTCGAATTTCGAGCGCTGGAATCTGCTAGTTTAAAGTTAATCGTTTTTCTTTTTTTGGCCAGTATCGTATTTATTGTATTTTTATAAAAACAATTATGTTTTTTTTTTATAGAATGAATTATGTACAACAATTTTCGCATTGTTGTACAGCGTAATTAACCTGACTGGCCATCCATAATTACCTGGTTATCCTGCATTTTGAAGGCATATACCGCTTTAAATGTGAATCTCCGATTTATTAAGCTTTTAGAATTTTAGAAAACATATTGAAATTTAATTTGTCTCACCCCGCGGTTACAGGTAAATTTTTCCCTCTCTCTACTTAGCTTGTAAAAAAAATTAATGCTTCCAAAATTAATTATAAAATCAAAGAATCCTTCGTTAAATATATCTATGTAGTAACTGCAAAATCTTCCAAAAATCTGCCTTTCATGGTAGTAGCACATAGAAAGTCATTCAATTCCGATGTCATTAAAAAATGTATAGACTTTGTAAGCAAGATTACAGAATTTTGGGATCTTTTATTTTAGATGACAGCAAATTTTGCATTTTAAGCATTAAAGGATAAAAGTTAGTTTAACGGAAAAGTCGAACTGGATTATATAAAGAATACAGTGGTGATAAACTCGTATTAATTGAGTTTATCATGGATCAAATTGGAAACAATGCAATGCAAATTAAAAAAAAAACTAATAAATAGCTTAATAATTTATTAGAAAAATAAAATAATTCAGCTAAGTTAATTTTTCTTATTTTTTTTCCATAGTATGACAGATTTATTTTTGGTGTACGGATACTTTTTCTAACAAATGTATTTTGATTCAGTTCGATATAGTTATGTTTGAATATGAGAGCAAGCTTTTAAATTTACGGATTTCGAATTTTAACAAAGTCCAATGTTGTTAACAAAATATAATATTACAGCATGGTTTCTGTAGATATTTTCTATAGATATTTTCTATAGATATTTTAAATTGTAATTTTCAATACTACTTCAGAATTCATCAATTGTATTTTAAAACAATACTAAGTATTTCAGAATTTTTAATTAATTGTTTGTATTATTTTTTTTTAGTGAGCTTGTCTTTCAAATATTATCAATTGTAGCTGAACAAATTTTAATTGCAACAAGTTGTTACAATTATAAAAAAAAACAATTAAAAATAAATTGTTGAATTAATTTTCTTAAATGCTGACTGAATTAGCACCTAACACTTCTTTGTTATATATAAAGACTTAAAACAGAAAAAAAGTTGTTATCTTTCGATAGAGAACACACCAAAGAGTGATTACGCAAAAAAAGTACATAAATTGTTCAATGGTGCGTGGTAAAGAAGAAGTAAGCATGTATTCCTAAAATTCACAACTACACTGCACATTTAATCAGACTAGTTTCTGGCATTTCAGCCTTCATCATTGTTATGTTATAATTGAAAAGATTGTTTCTATATAACATTTTTTTTTACTTAGGGCGGCCGAGAGGTTTGAAACTGCGTCTATCTCACATTTGTACTTGCACCTTTTGGTCAGCGCTTTAATTTTTTTGGAAAAATTTACAAAACTCTGAATTTACCAATTTTGTTTTTAATAATTTCGGGTTAATTTCAAAAATTAAGTTTTTTTGGAAATCAGTCCTTGGTGTGTTCTCTATCGAAAGATAACAAATTTGTTATAAAACAAGTAAGAAAATTATAGTCGGTCTAGACCGACTATACGATACCCTATACCATGCCCAACTAATTGGTTATAGAAAATAAGCATAAACCAAATTTGGGTAGCATTGTTATTAATTTTTTTTTTCTTTGAATATGAAAAAGTTCATATCGGATGCTATATTTATATGGGGACTAGGTCGAAAAATGGACCGATCGTAACCATATTTGGTAAGATCGCTTATTTTTTGCAAAAACGTACAAACCAAATTTGAGAAAAATCTGTGCAATATTTTTTTTGTTTTTTGATAGATTTAAGTGAAGATCGGCAGCTTTATATGGATTACTGATTAATGGGTGTAATAAACACACACAAACCCAATTTGACCGAGATCTATAAGATCTAATTTGGATATTATGGCCATTTAAGTCGATCCCATAGGGGTCGATCATTTGTAAGGGGACTAGGTCATAGGTGTCATTTGGATGGGGCCAATGTCTGAACATGAACCGATTTTCGCCAATTTCAATACCGTTCATGCTATGGCTGAAGCCATATTCAAATTTCATCAAAACATCTTCACATTTGCGACCTGTGGTTTGATTGCAAGGTTTACATGCATACACAGACGGACAGACGGACGGAAGGACGGACATCGCTAAATCGACTCAGAAAATGATTCTGAGTCGATCGGTATAAAAGGTGGGTCTAGGTCAAATAATTTTGGTAGTTACAAACATCAGCACAAAGTCATTATACCGTGACCATTGTTTTAGTAATGCCAAAACAATGGAAACTTTTAAACTTCTGTACCATGTGGTATGAAAGAAAATATATAAAATCTTAACCGTTAATTAAATATTTATGGTTTCTGACGTTTTCTTTCAACTGTTTTTTAAATAAAATTGTTTAATCAATGTTAATCTTATAATTAATTTGGATTCCAGCGCTCGAAATTCGAGTGCAATTTCTAGGCAGCTTTATTTTTCAACTTAGCCAGTTCACAAACCAACACCTTTATGGTTTATTATTATTGTGAATGAAGATAACAAACTTATTAACAAACATTAACAAATTTAATAAAACACAACAGGCATATGTATAATTTTATGTATGTGTTGGTAGCAACTTTAAATGCAATTTACTCCAAATAAAGGAAAAAAATTAAAAAATCTGTAAATCTGCAAAACGGCTAAAAAGAAATACATTTCAAATAATATACGTTTGGTCAAAATCGGGGTAAAACGGTAGGACAAAACATCGGTCACAAGAAATCGCCTAGCCTCTTAATATTATAGATTATAAAATATGTAATGGCAACAATAAAGTTGTGTGAAGTGTTTAAAACCCAGAGTAATAGATGATTTTACGGCTGGTCTTAACCAAAAGAAAATTCGTGGGAAACATTCTCTGAATAAATCCAAAAATTTGGCTGCAGGACCCGTAAAACGAGTCAAAGACAGTAGAATTTAATAAAAAGAGAGTTTAAAAAATTACCAAAAATGCTTCCTAAAGAAGTCATTAACCATCTGAAACTAAAAATATGTGCTTGAACTGTTTCCCTGTTTTATTAATATTATTTTCTTTTTAAAATAAATAAATCATAAAAATATTTAATTTAAAGAGTTTTTATTTTTACTAGCAGATTCCAGCACTCGAAATTCGAGTGCAAATTCTAGGAAATTTTATTTTTTCATTTAATAAAGACCCTAAAGGTATGCTTCACAATTCAACTCATTTTAAATGAAGAAAACAAATTAACACAAACACATTAACAAATTTAATAAACACACACATAGCATTGTATAATTTTATGTATGTGTTAGTAGCAACTTTAAACGATCGTAACTCCCAAAAATATTCCGGACGATGAAAATCTGTAAATCTGGGTAACAGCGAAAAAGAAATATTTTTCAAATGATAAATTTTTTGTCAAAATCGGGGTTAAACTGTGAAACTTACATCGGTCACAAGAAATCGCCTTGCCTATTAATATTATAGATAATAAAATTTTTTTGTATTGACCGTTCAAGTCGTCAAAAATATATTTTGTTAAAAGTTTCCTTGGGATCAAAATTTATGCGAGCCAGACGATTTTTTCTGATACCAGCGGTTACATATTTTTAGTTTCAGATTGTTGGTGACCGCTATAAACTATGTATATTGCTATTTAATGATCCTTTAGAATATTTCTTTGACATTTTATTTTGCTTAAGGGGAGGGGCTAAGGTTTTAACACATTTTTTCCTGAATGTACAACATGTCGAGAGTGTTGTGTCAAAATTGAAATTAAATTGGAGCAACACTAACGAAGATACAGCGTTTCAAACGACCGGCCTCATACGGTATATCTTATATAAATCAGTTTTTAAAAAACTTTAAATCTATTTTCTCACAAACAACATGTTTGAAGTCCGTGAACATCATAACTCAAAATCTAGGCGCCTCACTAGATTTGCTGTCACGGACTTATTTATTAAAATTTTTAATTGAAAATTTTTTCAAAGATACTTCAATTGGATATACTATACCGTATATATGAAACAAATAATCCATTCGTCTCTTTAAAAAAAAAAAATATAAAAATACGCCTTTTTTTCGCCTCTAAAACCTACGACTCAGAATTGTCCTACAGTGTTTATTTTTGGACAAATGATTAATAGATGTAATAAAAACACGCAAACCATATTTGACCGAGATCTATATGATAATTTGGATCTTATGGTAATTTACGTAGAGGTCATTTGTAAGGGGACTAGGTCTGAACCTGCAGTGGTTTTCACCAATTTCAATAACGTTCATTCTGTGCTCGATAAAAGCTTACATGCCAAATTTCGTCAAAATTTGAGCCAAATCGGATAATGCTTTCTGGACACGCATTGAGTTAAAATTTCATATATGCATTTAATAGTATTTCAATTTAACCTTAATTTACAAGATTGAGAACCTATATCAAGTAGTATAATATCTGACAAAAGATATTTGAAATACGAAAGCACAAAAATGTTGTAGCCTAAAAGTTGAAAAAGTATGAAAAATCAGATTTTTCTTCAAACCCGCTGCCTATCCGGAAGGAACCATAGGCTATATTTTTTTTGGGATTTTTCAAGTCGGCGTGGCACCTCCCATATAAAGTTAATTCTGGAGTATCTGGAGTGCTACAACAGGATATGTTCTGAAATTAAACTAATTTGAAAACTGGCGGAAAAATGGGCGCGATCGCACTAATTGGCGTGGCACCCACCATACAAAGTAAATATTTAATATCGTATAACTGGAGTACTGTAATAGCGAAAGCCTTGGGACTTTGTCTGAGGTTATGGCTTATTAAACTGAGTAGTCGGACAAAAAATCTGCGGAATCGGAGTTGTGCGTGTGGCACAGCCCATAAAAAGTAAATATATAATATCCTATAACTGCAGTTCTATAAAAGGGAAAGCCTTGACACTTTGTACGAGTCCATCATATACTAATGTGAGTAATCAGATAAAAAATGGGCGGTCCAGGATTAGTGGGCATGGCACCACCTATACAAAAAATATGAAGTACTATGAAAGCGGCTGTCTTGAAACTTCTGACAAGTACATTAATAACCAATGTGAATAGCAGTGGAAAATATGTGCGGAATGCAAAAATTAAAAATCGCCAAAACCGAAAATAACGAATAACAAAAATCGCCAAAATAAAAAATCGCCAAGCTCAAAACTTTACAAAACTGAAAATCGGGAATAACAAAAATCGCCAAATTAAAAATTGGCAAAACCAAAAATCGTCAAAATCAAAAATTGGCAAAACCAAAAATCGCCAAAATCAAAAATATAAAAAAAAAATCGCAAAAGTGAAAAATCGCCAAAACCGCAAATCGCGAATAACAAAAATCGCTAAAACCGAAAAGCGCCAAAATAAAAAAATCGCCAAAACCAAAAATCGGCAAAACCGCAAATCATGAATAACAAAAATCGCTAAAACCGAAAAGCGCGAATATGAAAAAATCGCCAAAATAAAAAAATCGTCGAAACCAAAAATTGCCAAAACCGAAAATCGAAAATAACAAAAATTTCCAAAATCAAAAATCGCCATAATTAAAAATCACAAAATCCTAAAAACGCCAAAATAAAAAACCCCACAAAAACAAAAATAGCCAAAACCGAAAATCTCGAATAACAAGAATCTCCAAAATAAATAATCGCCAAACTCAAAAATTTACAAAACCAAAAATCGCGAGTAAGAAAAATCGCATAAAACAAAAATCGGCAAAATCCAAAATTGCCAAAAACCAAAAATAGCCAAAATCGAAAATAGCAAAAAAAAAAAACAAAAATCGCCAAACCGAAAGTCGTGAATAACAAAAATCGCCTGAATAAAAAATCGCCGAAATCAAAAATTGCCAATACGAAAATCGCAAATAACAAAATTAGAAATCGTCAAAATTAAAAATTGCAAAATCCAAAATCAAAATCGGCAAAGAAAAAACAAAAATCGCCAAGGTCAAAAATCGACAAAATCAAAAATCGCCAAAAAAAAAAAAATTGTTTTTTACAAAATGTCTTTTCAGGGATTTATTTCGTTACGATGCGAAGTGCATCGAGTTACAGCTATATATTTTGATGAAATTTAGTATATAAGCTTCTATCAGCCATGAAATTGGTGAAAATCGGCACATATACAAATGACCCCTATGAGAATTTTTTTTTTATTCATTTTTCAAAAAAATTTTTGAAACCAAATTTGATTAAAAATTTCTTTTTAACCAAACAAAATTTTTTGACTACAAAATATAAAAACGCCAAATTAATAACAGAAAACCAATCGTTGATTTCGGAAAATTTCTTGAACAAAATTTAAAAAAAAAAAAGTAAAATTGGAGATTTTGAAGTAGTGCTAAAAAAATAAATACCGTTTTTACATTAATTTAGGAGAATGCAAAAATGTTGTTGTTGTAAATTATTTCAATGTCTTTAAAAATTTGAGCACAATTTTCTTAATCGAGTGGTCTGCGGCGGATTTATTGCCTGGGGAACTTGGTATGTTTTTCAACCGATAATAGATTTTGTTGTTTTATTAGAAAGATAATTTACTCTAGATTATGGTTTATTAATTAATTTAATTGAAACGCTATTATTAATATCAAAATTTTTGTGAAAAGTTTTTTTTTTTTTTTTGATAATTTTTACATATAAATGCATATTTGAACTTTGAACTCAATGCGCATTCAGAAAGCATTGTCCGATTTGGCTCAAATTTTGCGCGCTAAAGTTTTAGATCCAGTGTCACAATAATCAATTCTACCCGCAAACCTCAAAATTCGACCAAAAATTTTTTTTCATATAAACCGCTGTCACCCTAATACATATACATATTTGCAACGAATAGTTTGATTACAAGGTTAACATTGACACACAAACGGACGGACGGACATCGCTAAATCGACTCAGAAAATGATTCAAAAAATGGTTCTGAGTCGACAGTTATAAATAATAAAAAATAGGTCTGGGTCAAATATCTTTTTTGTAGTTTCAAACATCAGCACAAAATCATTATACCCTGGTATAGGGTATAAATATTCAATAAAATAAGTGAGGATCTATTACTTCAAATTTTTACGCATTTATAGGTTTTCACTTGCACATACATATGTACGCTCATTGCAAAAAAAAAAAAAAAACTTAATCAGAAGCGGTATTGTTTGTGTACAGGTGTCAATAAAAAGATAACAACAACAACAACAAAAACATCGAATGTAATAAATATTAAAAATTCAATAACAAAATATTCAATAAACTGTTAGTGAAAGTGATCACGACCAGTCCTGACGTCCCGTACCGTATCGTCTTATAACTACTTTGCAATAACTTGCACGCTAGCTCTTCTCATTCACAAGCACCGCCAGCTACAGTTGGTTAACTAAATGACACAAAAAATTTATAATAATACACGAAACAAGTACTTTATCTATGAAAGAGTTTTTATTTGATTTTCGAAGTATCGTTGATGGACATAAGTGAGAGACATTGTTGTTTTTTCATCTTGTGTACTTGTATTAGGCCTAAAATCATGTTTTTTTTGTTACATACATTATTATGATGTTATTGGGTAATGAATGATACGTAGTAGTATCGAGACTTAACAGGAAGTATTAGATCTCTTTTTTTTCTTTTTGATTCACCTGAATGGACAGCGCTCCAATAACCTAAAGAAATAAATTTAAAACACAACATAAACAGAAGATCGAATAACAATTCAATCATTATAACAAGGAAATATTGAATTTTCAATTCAAAAATTTCTTCCATGTAAAATTACTAAGAATTCTATAAGCGAAATGAGAATGTTTTGTAAAAACCAGGAACTACATAAAACCTTACTAACATAGAATTTAAAACATTTGGAAAGCAATACAATCTGTTAGAAAGGTTAAAGAAGGTTTTTTGCTTCATTATTTAACAATTTACCAAAGAATTATATAGTGTTCTTTATGACACTATAAAAAAGGGTAAAAAGTTAAATTTAATATCTGTAGAAAAAAAAATTAACATAAGAACATGAAATTTGAGATGTTGTTCAACTTAGGGTTGAAATATATAAAATGCCATCACTTTGTTTTTAAAATAAAAACTAATTGATTTTTCGATAGGCATATCTTTGGTAAACACATACTGTAATGACAGAAGTCGCACCCTCGTTTATGTCAACAGTTACCAGTAATTCATCATTGTTATCCCGCTTAATCATACCCTTTTATTTGACTCACCCTCTGAACACACTGCTGGCTGTATCAGCTGTTGTATAAATTTAACTGTTGTATAACGTCAACCGTTATATGCGGTCAGTTGTTTACATGTAATATGCAGAAATTCATTAGGTCAGTACTGACGATTGACAACCATTGGAGTGAACACAAGGTAAGAATTAACACATACTCCTCTATAACAGCAGAAGCCTGCCGTTCAAGGTAGATCTTCTTTGAATCCCCTAAAGTGTGCCGTCCTCCTGTCCTCCGAGAACAAACATACTTCAAGGTTGCCGTTCTAAATCGCTTACATATTCTTCAAGGATCTGAGTGGTGTTCCGTTCCAGGTTAATTACTGATTCTGCCATTATCCTGCCGTTGTCGTGCAAGGATGAAAATCCATCGAGGATATTGGGGAATTGTGTCATTCCGGATCACTTACAGATCCTGCCGTTGTTTTGTAAAGACGAATATTCTTGTAGGATCTGGAACGACCTGGCGACGAAATAGGACTATCGACGGAACATGGAACGTTAGAAGTATTAATGGAAAGGAAGCTGAACACATCGACGAAATTAAAAAAAAATAATGTTAAATACCTTAAAATAATGTTAAATACCATAACCGAAACAAAGAAAAAGGGACAAGGATGTGAGATTATTAAAGATGGTTTCGTCCTACTGTACGCAGGAATAGCAATGAATGACAGAGCTAGGGCTGGGGTTGGATTTTTAATCAAAAAGGATATGGAAGAATTTATATGCGAAAAATCAAGGAGGGAAATAAATTTCTGACCTTGATTGTAGCCTATGCACCTACGGAAGATGAAAACGCGGAAGAAAGGGATAGATTTTTTGACACACTTCATAATGTAATTGGCGATATAACTACAGATATTATACTGCTAGGAGGTCTCAACGAAAGAGTCTGCAACAATCCCGAAAAATATGAAACGTTATAGACAGAGAAACTGGAGAACTGAACAAAATAACAACGGTACCCGTCTGCTGCAACTATGCATTGCTAACAACCTTGTTGTAGCTAACGCAATGTTCCCACATTAAAATATTCACCGACATGCAAGAGAAGAGTCCTCGAAAAACGAAAAGTCTGAAATAGACTATATTATCATTGGCAGGAACCAACTATCGAGATGCCGGGATGATAGGGTAAAACGCGGACCAGAGATAGGGAGCGATCATTACCTACTGGTACTATGTAAAGTAGTTGAAAAGTTGTCAAATAAGAAACGTCAACGACGGAACATGAAAACAAAGTTTAAGATAGCAAATATCCAGAGCAGTTCAAAAGCAGTACCATAAGACAGTGTCTGAGAAGAGTAGGGCCAGACCATATATAGCATCCGATAACGTAGACACAAAATGGAACGAATTTAAAAACAAGACACTTGATTCTGCGAAAGAAACATACGGTGAAGCAAAATGCGGTGGACGACATGTCAAAGCCACTAGACGGTGGAACGATGCTCTTAAAAAGGAAGTAAATGAAAAGAAAATAAGATGGAAGGACTATTTAAGCGATAAAACAACTGAGAAATACGACTACTATAGAGAACAACGTAAAGAAATTAAAGATTTAGTCCGGTAGGCAAAGGCAGAAGCATAAGAATAATTTGGACGTTTTTGGAAGAAAATCATAGTCAAAACCAGAAACTTTTCTACAGAACCCTTAAAAACTTTAGGAGACCCAAAGATTGTCAAATCAAATTCATAGAAGGAGAACTTTTGAGAGCAGATAATAAGATAATGGAGCGATGGCGTGAATATTTTATGCACCTATTGAATGGCGAAAGCAACTCAGTTTTAGCAGAAAACTATATATAGTACTTCCGGAGGATGAAGAAGATCCTGGTCACACTGGATTAAATCCTCAATGCACTCCGCAAAATGAAGTTAGGTAAAGCTGCTGGACATGATGGTATAGCTCCAGAACTTCTGAAATATATGGGTGATGATGGACAGATTCTACTACTCTACGTGCTCAATGCAGCATGGAGACAGGCAACAATTCCCAGCGACTGGCAAGTAGCCATAATCCATCCTATTTTTAAGAAGGGAGATAACCAGCTATGCCAAAATCACCGCGGTATAGCACTTCTAACTGTAGTGGGAAAAATATACTCGAGAATACTCACTGAAAGACTGAAGAGCAAGATAGAACATCAACTTGAAGAGGAACAATGTGGCTTTAGACAAAATCGTGGAACCCAAGATTTAATATTTACGATGAGACAAATTTCGGAAAAAACCATTGAATTTAATAGGAAAACTCATTGCTGCTTTATAGACCTGGAGAAAGCTTTCGTTAACGTAAAATGGCAACAAATATAGGAGGTGCTTCAGAATCGGAATATTGAGAACATATTGATCAGACGAATTAAAAGCTTTTACGAAATATGACGAAATTATGTAAGAACCGGGAACACCACATCCGAAGAATTTATGAAAACACAAGGTGTGCGACAAGGCGATATCCTAAGTCCACATCTGTTTATAATACTGATGGACGACGTAATCAAGTCTTGCATGGATTCATTTATCTCAATGACGGTAGGAAATTGGAACATGCAACCAGTGAAAGTTTCAATGTTAGCATACGCAGATGACGTGACCATTGTTGCAAAATCCGAGGAATCTCTCCAAAAAACCTTGATATTTTTGTGTATGAAATGACCAGAAGAGGCCTCCGTATAAATACAAAGAAAACAGAAACCATGATAATAAGCCGTGATAGAAATCATCATCAAATTTACATAGGATCCGAAGCATTAAAGCAAGTTGAACACTTCCGCTACTTGGGAGTCACAATTAGCGAATACGGAAAAGCGGACAGGGATTTAAACCGCAGAATAGCCACAACTGCCAATTTATATTTCGCCTTAAACAAAAACTTCATCGGTAAAAGATAAGTTTCACCGGGTACAAAACTTGCTGTATACAACTCGACGTATATACCAACCCTTACATATGGCTGCGAAACATGGGCGCTTACAACAAAAAATCAAAGCAGAATTCAGGCATCAGAAATGAAATACTTACGACGTGTGGCCGGTAAAACAAGATGAGACAGAATACGAAACGACACTATACGAGCGAGCTTAAATTCAGAACCGCTGACCAACAAAATCGAACGCTATAAGCTAAGATGGTTCGAAATGAGTATTAGAAGCAATACTGAGTGGTACGAAAAGCACAGGAAGAAGAAGAATAACTTGGCAGGACACACAAGATTCTGACAGAACAAAGAATCGAGCCTAGAACAGCCAAAACAGCGGCACAAGATAGATCGAAGTGGAGAAGTCTTTGCAAAAACCTCTACACTGCAAGATAGAAAGAGGTCCGGAATTAGGATCTGGATAAATTGCGCCGTTCCAGGTAACTTACAGATCTTTCCGTTGTCCAGTAAGTAAGAATATCATTCGAGGATCTTGCAGCAGTGCGCCGTTATATGTGACTTACAGAGTCTGCCATTATGTTGCACCGATCTGAAGGTTTTCTCGTCGTGGTCATCAGCGAAGTGTACCATTCCTTTTCGCACGCGAATCCTTTATATTTTGCAGTACATGTCGCAGTCCATGTCGTAATCCATATCGCAGTTCATTTCACGTCTGAAGCACCGGACAGTGGAACCTTAAATAAAGATTATTGCAGCCTAAAGAAGTACTCTTCCTCTCGTCGCTCACGCCTGTCTTCTTTTTTTTAATTTAAAGTACTTCGTCGTTTTTTATCCCTTCTTAATTTCGTTAAAACGACGACTTACTAAAACGAAATAAATTAAATTATTTAGAGTACGAGTATTATACAGGGCGTTCCAAAAAAGTATAATCGTGCCAATAACTTGACTTTGCTGCAAGAATTCGGTGAAGATGAAGAATGACGTAACTTAATGAGAAAAATAGTCCGCCAGTTACCTACACTTTTTCTTGTGGGGATATCTCGAAAATAAAGTCTAAGACAGAAAACAAGCGAAACTGGAAGAATTAATAGCTGGAAGAATGCACACAAAATACTAAATGAAATATCTGTTGATCACCTTTGTCTAGAGTGTATTGACCACCAGTGCGGTACAAATTTTAAACCTCGGTAAAGTTATACTTTGCTATTAAATATTAATTATATGTGAATAACATCTGAAGTTATAATCATTACAACTTTGTATACGTGTTTGTGGGCAACCCTGTAAATGTCCACTTTAAGCTGCTAGTTCGTGTGACAAATATAATTTTGGCTACAATTTTAGCAAATTTATAATTTTGCCAAATATTTTTATTGAAAAATTAGGAGCCCCTGTAAGCTATGCAGTAAAAAGTGAAAAAAAAATAATTTTTTCCTATATTTTTTCCAAAAGAGTGCAGGAAAAAACGATTTCTTTCGCATATAAAGTTAAAAAAAAACGGATTCTTAGCTACACTATTGCCAAATATGGTAAACAAAATTAAGGACATCTTTTTTTGAGAGGCCCAATAGTTTTCAACATCTTTTGAGGTCCATAAAAAATTGCTTGTAGCATAAAATATAAGTTCATTACCAACAAGAACATTTTTGGGTAATAAAGTATAAAGAGTGATCATGTTACACACAAAATAATAAAAGCGACCAACACGATCAGCATAGTAATGCAAGATTTAGCGTACAAAAGCAGTGCTGTGTGCAATTAAGCTATACGGTGCCTACTGTAACAGTCAACCCTATTGGTGTTGCACAATGATCGTTGAGATATATAATTAAAATTGACCAAAGATGTTCTGTCCATTGCTACACTTCTTTACTTTAAACCAAAGAACTTTGTGAGCTTTTTTGGGTATAAATATTGTTCGATTTTGTTCAATCGACACACTTGGCTATTCAACTTTAAAGAGCTTAATTGTTCCTTTTTTGAATTATTCTGTTTGCTTATACGCTAAACTGAGTATTAACGAACATTAAATTATGCAAAAATTTGTTATTTTGTTTTTATCATGTTTTCATCATCAAAAAAGTGTTACAGTTAGATCAATTGTATTAATAAAACGGACATTTGAAATAGCACATGTGAACATTCTCTACACATAAAAATAAAAAAAAATATATTTTTGGTAAATTTTTTATTTAAAAAGGTTAGAAAATTAATTAAAGAGTCAATAGGAAACAATGTATGTATTTTCTTCAAGGATGGGACGAGCAAACCACAGACAACATTATTTAAAAAGGCATAGAAACATGACCGAGAGAACCGACCAGAAAAAAACTAGAACAAAACGATTAAAATTTGCTACGGATCATTTAAAAAAACACCTGAAAATTTGACAACAGATGATAGTTCAATCGCTTCGAATGAGATTGAAAAAGATATATGAGATGTAATCCAAACACAGAATTTGATCCTATACACACATTAAAAACGGTGAAACATGGGGTAGGTATTAGTCTGGGAGCGCTCCTGGTATGGAATTACGCGTATAGAGGGCACTGTGGATCAAAAAGTATACAAAACAATTTTAGCTGACGTAATGATGCCTTATGTAGAGGAAGAAATGCCTCTTAAATGGAAGTTTGTACAAGATAACGATCCTATACATACTGCAAATTCTGTACAAAAATATCTCAGTGACAACAATATCGATCTTGTACAACGGCCCGACCAATTCCCGGATCTAAACCCGATCGAGAATCTAACGAGCGACCGTTTACAGCTACAAATATAAATCCATGATGGCAAGAAATCTAAAATGCATGGAATTTCATACTCCTGGAAAGATGTTAGAAATTAATATCGACAATGCAGCGTCGATGTACTGCCGTTATTAAAAATAAAATTTTTCCAACAAAGTACTAGTCGAATTAATTAATAAAATAAATTTCACTGTTTATGGATATGAAAGCATTTTTAAGTTTAACTAATGTGTGCTATCTAATTTGTCGATCAAATGGGTAAGTCGTTACGTAAAAATTTAAGAAAAATGTCTCCAGAAAATTTGAAACATTTTGGTTCCATTTGCTAAATAAGTCGTCGCACACTGGGTTAGAATTGCCTGTTTTCTTGGATTAATTAAAAAAAACTTAAGTATCGTCAAAACTGTTGATAGATACCCGGTTAAAGTATATAAAATTCTACATCACTTGTCGTTAAAATTGATGTCAAATGTGCTCTGATGTTTTTGTAGTGAAACTTAAAAGTCAGAATTTATTGAAATTTTTTGTGCAAAAAAGGCTAAAGAAAGTAAAAATTTCCCTTGTAAACTTTGCTACAACACAAAACTTTGCTATGGAACCATCAAGCTCAGGTTATTTTGCAAATATTTCGTTAACATTTGTGTAACAAATTGTGTGTGAAAGTGTTTTAGTTTTTGTTATTTAGATTGGAAGTGCAAGAAAAAAATTTAATATTTATATTTTAAGTGCACATGTAGTAGTAGTTATTAGTGTACTTCGTGCCGTAATTTGTAGTTTATGGTACAGGATGGTACATCTCACTATAATATTGCAAAACTTTTCGCCGCCTTTTTGCGCCTTTTAGAAGCTATGCATCTTTTTATGTCCTACAGCATTGTTATCATCGAATGGAATATTTATATGGGGACTAGGTCGCAAAATAGACCGATCGTGGCCATATTTAGTAAGGTCACTTATTTTTTGCAAAAACATATACAAACCATATTTGAGAAAAATCTGTGCAATCTTTTTTTTTAGATTTAAGTGAAGATCGGGAATTAGCTTCATATACGGGCTATGACTAAGAATTGTCCTATAGGGTTTATTTTTGGATTACTGATAAAAGGATATAATAAATGTATATATATATATATATAAAGGATCCGCCATTTAACGTTTTTTTTTCAACTAGTGTTTATTTCGTGAATGGTGACACTTAGCTCATGTCTGATTTGTCAGATAATTAGTTTTATCCTTCCGCTGAACGAATATGGTTGTGTATACGCTTGAACAACGCTGGGAAATATTGCGACATTACTTTGAAAATCATGCGTACGGATTTTGGAAGAAGAGAAGCACCGTCAGCTCCGTATGATCGTTATCTTGTGAAAAAAGTGAAAGAAACTGTCATCCTCATCGATAAACCAAAGCGTGAAAAGCCAAAAACAGTGCGTACACCCGAGAATATTGCTGCTGTGGCAAAAAGTGTGCGTGAAGCGCCATCAACATCAATTCACCGTCTTTCTCAAGAATTGAACATTTCGGAGGCATCATTGAGACGAATTTTGCATAAAGACCTTGGTTCAGGAGTTGAAGCCAACTGACCATCTAATGCGTTCTCGTTTCGCTAAGTGGGCCTGCGATCGACTTACAGAAGATGCCGATTTTGCCAAAAAAAAAAATAATCTTTTCAGATGAAGCTCATTTTGATCTTGGCGGGTATGTAAACAAGCAAAATTGTCGCATTTGGGGCACAGAAAACCCGCACGCATACATTGAAAAGCTGATACACCCAAAACGAGTCACTGTTTGGTGCGGATTTTGGTCCAGAGGCATAATTGGGCCATTTTTCTTCGAAAATGAGCAAGGAGTGGCCGTTACAGTCAATGGCGATCGTTATCGGGCCATGTTGAACGAATTTTTGTTCACAAAAATTGAAGAGGAGGATATTGGCAACATTTGGATTTTAGATTTTTCATATGAAATTGAAATTTTTTGTAGGTGATCCCAAATTAACGTCCTTTTTGCTCTATCTACCTTAGTTTTCGAGAAAAACGCGTTTTTATGATTTTTTTAAATTTTTCATATGAAATTGATATTTTTAGTTTTCGAGAAAAACGCGTTTTTATGATTTTTTTACATTTTTCATATGAACTTGATATTTTTTGTAGGTGATCCCAAATTAACGTCCTTTTTGCTCTATCTACCTTAGTTTTATGATTTTTTTTAGATTTTTCATATGAAATTGATATTTTTTGTAGGTGATCCCAAATTAACGTCCTTTTTGCTCTATCTACCTTAGTTTTCGAGAAAAACCCGTTTTTAAGATTTTTTTAGATTTTTCATATGAAATTGAAATTTTTTGTAGGTGATCCCAAATTAACGTCCTTTTTGCTCTATCTACCTTAGTTTTCGAGAAAAACGCGTTTTTATGATTTTTTTACATTTTTCATGAGAACTTGATATTTTTTGTAGGTGATCCCAAATTAACGTCCTTTTTGCTCTATCTACCTTAGTTTTCGAGAAAAACGCGTTTTTATGATTTTTTTACATTTTTCATATGAAATTGATATTTTTAGTTTTCGAGAAAAACGCGTTTTTATGATTTTTTTACATTTTTCATATGAACTTGATATTTTTTGTAGGTGATCCCAAATTAACGTCCTTTTTGCTCTATCTACCTTAGTTTTATGATTTTTTTTAGATTTTTCATATGAAATTGATATTTTTTGTAGGTGATCCCAAATTAACGTCCTTTTTGCTCTATCTACCTTAGTTTTCGAGAAAAACCCGTTTTTAAGATTTTTTTAGATTTTTCATATGAAATTGAAATTTTTTGTAGGTGATCCCAAATTAACGTCCTTTTTGCTCTATCTACCTTAGTTTTCGAGAAAAACGCGATTTTATGATTTTTTTAGATTTTTCATATGAACTTGATATTTTTTGTAGGTGATCCCAAATTAACGTCCTTTTTGCTCTATCTACCTTAGTTTTTATGATTTTTTTTTAGATTTTTCATATGAAATTGAAATTTTTTGTAGGTGATCCCAAATTAACGTCCTTTTTGCTCTATCTACCTTAGTTTTCGAGAAAAACCCGTTTTTATGATTTTTTTAGATATTTCATATGAAATTGAAATTTTTTGTAGGTGATCCCAAATTAACGTCCTTTTTGCTCTATCTACCTCTATCTACCTTAGAAAAACCCGTTTTTATGATTTTTTTAGATATTTCATATGAACTTGATATTTTTTGTAGGTGATCCCAAATTAACGTCCTTTTTGCTCTATCTACCTTAGTTTTTATGATTTTTTTTTAGATTTTTCATATGAAATTGAAATTTTTTGTAGGTGATCCCAAATTAACGTCCTTTTTGCTCTATCTACCTTAGTTTTCGAGAAAAACGCGATTTTATGATTTTTTTAGATTTTTCATATGAAATTGAAATTTTTTGTAGGTGATCCCAAATTAACGTCCTTTTTGCTCTATCTACCTTAGTTTTCGAGAAAAACCCGTTTTTATGATTTTTTTACATTTTTCATATGAACTTGATATTTTTTGTAGGTGATCCCAAATTAACGTCCTTTTTGCTCTATCTACCTTAGTTTTCGAGAAAAACCCGTTTTTATGATTTTTTTAGATTTTTCATATGAAATTGAAATTTTTTGTAGGTGATCCCAAATTAACGTCCTTTTTGCTCTATCTACCTTAGTTTTATGATTTTTTTTAGATTTTTCATATGAAATTGATATTTTTTGTAGGTGATCCCAAATTAACGTCCTTTTTGCTCTATCTACCTTAGTTTTATGATTTTTTTTAGATTTTTCATATGAAGTTGATATTTTTTGTAGGTGATCCCAAATTAACGTCCTTTTTGCTCTATCTACCTTAGTTTTCGAGAAAAACGCGATTTTATGATTTTTTTAGATTTTTCATATGAAATTGAAATTTTTTGTAGGTGATCCCAAATTAACGTCCTTTTTGCTCTATCTACCTTAGTTTTCGAGAAAAACGCGATTTTATGATTTTTTTACATTTTTCATATGAACTTGATATTTTTTGTAGGTGATCCCAAATTAACGTCCTTTTTGCTCTATCTACCTTAGTTTTCAAGAAAAACCCGTTTTTATGATTTTTTTAGATTTTTCATATGAAATTGAAATTTTTTGTAGGTGATCCCAAATTAACGTCCTTTTTGCTCTATCTACCTTAGTTTTCGAGAAAAACCCGTTTTTATGATTTTTTTATATATTTCATATGAAATTGAAATTTTTTGTAGGTGATCCCAAATTAACGTCCTTTTTGCTCTATCTACCTTAGTTTTCGAGAAAAACCCGTTTTTATGATTTTTTTAGATTTTTCATATGAAATTTAAATTTTTTGTAGGTGATCCCAAATTAACGTCCTTTTTGCTCTATCTACCTCTATCTACCTTAGAAAAACCCGTTTTTATGATTTTTTTAGATTTTTCATATGAAATTGAAATTTTTTGTAGGTGATCCCAAATTAACGTCCTTTTTGCTCTATCTACCTTAGTTTTCGAGAAAAACGCGATTTTATGATTTTTTTAGATTTTTCATATGAAATTGAAATTTTTTGTAGGTGATCCCAAATTAACGTCCTTTTTGCTCTATCTACCTTAGTTTTCGAGAAAAACCCGTTTTTATGATTTTTTTACATTTTTCATATGAACTTGATATTTTTTGTAGGTGATCCCAAATTAACGTCCTTTTTGCTCCATCTACCTTAGTTTTCCAGAAAAACCCGTTTTTATGATTTTTTTAGATTTTTCATATGAAATTGAAATTTTTTGTAGGTGATCCCAAATTAACGTCCTTTTTGCTCTATCTACCTTAGTTTTCGAGAAAAACGCGTTTTTATGATTTTTTTAGATTTTTCATATGAAATTGATATTTTTAGTTTTCGAGAAAAACGCGTTTTTATGATTTTTTTACATTTTTCATATGAACTTGATATTTTTTGTAGGTGATCCCAAATTAACGTCCTTTTTGCTCTATCTACCTTAGTTTTATGATTTTTTTTAGATTTTTCATATGAAATTGATATTTTTTGTAGGTGATCCCAAATTAACGTCCTTTTTGCTCTATCTACCTTAGTTTTCGAGAAAAACGCGATTTTATGATTTTTTTAGATTTTTCATATGAACTTGATATTTTTTGTAGGTGATCCCAAATTAACGTCCTTTTTGCTCTATCTACCTTAGTTTTCAAGAAAAACCCGTTTTTATGATTTTTTTAGATTTTTCATATGAAATTGAAATTTTTTGTAGGTGATCCCAAATTAACGTCCTTTTTGCTCTATCTACCTTAGTTTTCGAGAAAAACGCGTTTTTATGATTTTTTTAGATTTTTCATATGAAATTGATATTTTTAGTTTTCGAGAAAAACGCGTTTTTATGATTTTTTACATTTTTCATATGAACTTGATATTTTTTGTAGGTGATCCCAAATTAACGTCCTTTTTGCTCTATCTACCTTAGTTTTCGAGAAAAACCCGTTTTTATGATTTTTTTAGATTTTTCATATGAAATTGAAATTTTTTGTAGGTGATCCCAAATTAACGTCCTTTTTGCTCTATCTACCTTAGTTTTCGAGAAAAACGCGTTTTTATGATTTTTTTAGATTTTTCATATGAAATTGATATTTTTAGTTTTCGAGAAAAACGCGTTTTTATGATTTTTTTACATTTTTCATATGAACTTGATATTTTTTGTAGGTGATCCCAAATTAACGTCCTTTTTGCTCTATCTACCTTAGTTTTATGATTTTTTTTAGATTTTTCATATGAAATTGATATTTTTTGTAGGTGATCCCAAATTAACGTCCTTTTTGCTCTATCTACCTTAGTTTTCGAGAAAAACGCGATTTTATGATTTTTTTAGATTTTTCATATGAACTTGATATTTTTTGTAGGTGATCCCAAATTAACGTCCTTTTTGCTCTATCTACCTTAGTTTTCAAGAAAAAACCCGTTTTTATGATTTTTTTAGATTTTTCATATGAAATTGAAATTTTTTGTAGGTGATCCCAAATTAACGTCCTTTTTGCTCTATCTACCTTAGTTTTCGAGAAAAACCCGTTTTTATGATTTTTTTAGATTTTTCATATGAAATTTAAATTTTTTGTAGGTGATCCCAAATTAACGTCCTTTTTGCTCTATATACCTCTATCTACCTTAGAAAAACCCGTTTTTATGATTTTTTTAGATTTTTCATATGAAATTGAAATTTTTTGTAGGTGATCCCAAATTAACGTCCTTTTTGCTCTATCTACCTTAGTTTTCGAGAAAAACGCGATTTTATGATTTTTTTAGATTTTTCATATGAAATTGAAATTTTTTGTAGGTGATCCCAAATTAACGTCCTTTTTGCTCTATCTACCTTAGTTTTCGAGAAAAACCCGTTTTTATGATTTTTTTACATTTTTCATATGAACTTGATATTTTTTGTAGGTGATCCCAAATTAACGTCCTTTTTGCTCTATATACCTCTATCTACCTTAGAAAAACCCGTTTTTATGATTTTTTAGATTTTTCATATGAAATTGAAATTTTTTGTAGGTGATCCCAAATTAACGTCCTTTTTGCTCTATCTACCTTAGTTTTATGATTTTTTTTAGATTTTTCATATGAAATTGATATTTTTTGTAGGTGATCCCAAATTAACGTCCTTTTTGCTCTATCTACCTTAGTTTTCGAGAAAAACGCGATTTTATGATTTTTTTTAGATTTTTCATATGAACTTGATATTTTTTGTAGGTGATCCCAAATTAACGTCCTTTTTGCTCTATCTACCTTAGTTTTCAAGAAAAACCCGTTTTTATGATTTTTTTAGATTTTTCATATGAAATTGAAATTTTTTGTAGGTGATCCCAAATTAACGTCCTTTTTGCTCTATCTACCTTAGTTTTCGAGAAAAACGCGTTTTTATGATTTTTTTAGATTTTTCATATGAAATTGATATTTTTAGTTTTCGAGAAAAACGCGTTTTTATGATTTTTTTACATTTTTCATATGAACTTGATATTTTTTGTAGGTGATCCCAAATTAACGTCCTTTTTGCTCTATCTACCTTAGTTTTCGAGAAAAACCCGTTTTTATGATTTTTTTAGATTTTTCATATGAAATTGAAATTTTTTGTAGGTGATCCCAAATTAACGTCCTTTTTGCTCTATCTACCTTAGTTTTCGAGAAAAACGCGTTTTTATGATTTTTTTAGATTTTTCATATGAAATTGATATTTTTAGTTTTCGAGAAAAACGCGTTTTTATGATTTTTTACATTTTTCATATGAACTTGATATTTTTTGTAGGTGATCCCAAATTAACGTCCTTTTTGCTCTATCTACCTTAGTTTTATGATTTTTTTTAGATTTTTCATATGAAATTGATATTTTTTGTAGGTGATCCCAAATTAACGTCCTTTTTGCTCTATCTACCTTAGTTTTCGAGAAAAACGCGATTTTATGATTTTTTTAGATTTTTCATATGAACTTGATATTTTTTGTAGGTGATCCCAAATTAACGTCCTTTTTGCTCTATCTACCTTAGTTTTCAAGAAAAACCCGTTTTTATGATTTTTTTAGATTTTTCATATGAAATTGATATTTTTTGTAGGTGATCCCAAATTAACGTCCTTTTTGCTCTATCTACCTTAGTTTTCGAGAAAAACGCGATTTTATGATTTTTTTAGATTTTTCATATGAACTTGATATTTTTTGTAGGTGATCCCAAATTAACGTCCTTTTTGCTCTATCTACCTTAGTTTTCGAGAAAACCCCGTTTTTATGATTTTTTTAGATTTTTCATATGAAATTTAAATTTTTTGTAGGTGATCCCAAATTAACGTCCTTTTTGCTCTATATACCTCTATCTACCTTAGAAAAACCCGTTTTTATGATTTTTTTAGATTTTTCATATGAAATTGAAATTTTTTGTAGGTGATCCCAAATTAACGTCCTTTTTGCTCTATCTACCTTAGTTTTCGAGAAAAACGCGATTTTATGATTTTTTTAGATTTTTCATATGAAATTGAAATTTTTTGTAGGTGATCCCAAATTAACGTCCTTTTTGCTCTATCTACCTTAGTTTTCGAGAAAAACCCGTTTTTATGATTTTTTTACATTTTTCATATGAACTTGATATTTTTTGTAGGTGATCCCAAATTAACGTCCTTTTTGCTCTATCTACCTTAGTTTTCGAGAAAAACCCGTTTTTATGATTTTTTAGATTTTTCATATGAAATTGAAATTTTTTGTAGGTGATCCCAAATTAACGTCCTTTTTGCTCTATCTACCTTAGTTTTCGAGAAAAACCCGTTTTTATGATTTTTTTAGATTTTTCATATGAAATTGAAATTTTTTGTAGGTGATCCCAAATTAACGTCCTTTTTGCTCTATCTACCTTAGTTTTCGAGAAAAAACGCGTTTTTATGATTTTTTTAGATTTTTCTTATGAAATTGAAATTTTTTGTAGGTGATCCCAAATTAACGTCCTTTTTGCTCTATCTACCTCTATTACTAGAAAAACCGTTTCGATTTTTTTAGATTTTTCATATGAAATTGAAATTTTTTGTAGG